>JARHVA010000891.1:470000-1170000 GCA_037957365.1 Torreya grandis | reverse complement strand
CAAGCTGACACTAATACCATACCTCCTATGGGGCCTAAAACCCCACAACTCCCTATATATCTATACCAAGATAATAGGTACCCAACCAAATATAGTCCATCCCAATAGCAACTCTAGTAGCACCCCACTATCAAGTATGGGAACCTCCCATTACTCAAGTTGGGAAGGGCAAAGCATGACATGACCATCATAAGTATCATCAAAAATATCCTATCACCTAGAGCCCTCACATATAGCATGTTACAGCTAAAACCCCCAACATGCCATCTAACTTGATCACTATCATCACCATATAATAACTTAATATTCTCCTCCCACTCCTCTCTCTCTCTATGTGATAGATTATATCACCTCAAAGTGGATGTTGTGTGATCTTATGAAAATCCTTAGGCAAGATCATCATCTCACTGATCAGTAATAGGAAAGTATTCATAGCAAGATCCCATCTCACAATAAACACTATGATCATGGAGGCATCCTTAGGCATAGGTTGATAATACCTCATCACTCCCAACCCAACTTCCTTTATGTGTGCCCAGTTATCTGTGGTCATCCCCTAATGGATATCTATGAAGATGAGTAGAAGTTGATCATGTATCTATATCTACTCCTTAGACTACAACAATTCATTCAAAAATACAACTTAGTCACCTACACCATTATTTACTACCCTATCATACCTTACCCTTTAAGAAATTAATCTATTTCTTTACCCATCCATCCCATCTACCTAATACCCACCAAATTTACCCTCTAAAAATACAAGGCCAGTTTATACCTAGCTAATAGCATTTAATTTTCCCTAGAATTTCAAGCACTTTCTAAACCTATCTTTTTCCCTAGTCAACCACTAATGGTCATGGTGACCACCAATGGTCAGACATCCATTTTATCAAGGATGTCGACCACCGATGTTCACTATGGGTATTTTGTGAGTGGAACACCCAAAACTTTCCCTACCCTAAAAACTAACTAAACCACATAAGGAAGCTACTACTTTAATACCCTTATGTACCTACCCACCCAAAACCTCTACCCACTTTATTAATTTCCCCTTTCACCTACAAATTTACCTAAATTTCCCAAAAACTTTAACTAGAGCATAAATGTTTAATACTACCCTCAAACCCAAATGCATTTGTAAAAAAAATCAAGCTACCCTATCAAATTTTAAAGCATACCCTACTTTATTTCATATCCACCATTATGGAGTCAGTCATAGATGTACCTATCCTCGTCTACACCCATGTGCTCCATGCATCATGACTGGTCCCCTAGGTCCTCTCAATCACATCAATATAGTGGGTCCACCTCAGCTATCACCATCAATAATTCTAAGAAAAAAATGCTATAGCTCCAATGTCAATAATGCCAAAAGTTAAAATGAGTTAAAAGTGATTCAATTTTCACTTTTACTCTATGGAATTTTAGGTTTTATATCCTTACCATCGATGATCAGGGTGATCATCAATGGTCACCCTTGAGCACCCTAGCCATCAACAGTCAAGATGCTGACCCTTTTTGCTTTCACCCCTAAGTAACCCTTTTTTAGTTGTACGAAATCATTTACCCACCCATGAAGACTACCTTCTCCACCCACCCAACCACATCATCCCCTCACCATTGGTCCATTTCGGCCCAACTCATGTGCATTTTGTGACAAATTTTATCTATTCCTTTGACCATAGTGACAACATTTCCATGTTTACCACTTTTTGAAATTTCACCTCCTTGTTCTTACCAAACCTACTTGTGTCTTTTTGGTAGCACTTCTTACCTTGGCTACCCATGACACTTGACCCATTTGTGTTTTCACTAAGAGCATTACCTACCTTGGATACCCACTAAAACATAAACATCACTTAGGAGAATCAAGAGTGTACCCAACCACCACACCTAAATATGGTCATGTGGTTTACTTGTCCCTTAGCTTTCTACCACCGACCTTTATTTTTCACAACTATGGCAACTTAGTTAATGTATAAAGTTAGATATCACACTATTTATCACACTTTATGTTCTTGTTTACACTTTAGTGCCCAACCTGTCACCCACCTTCATGACATCCACCTTCATCATCACTTTCACCCACATTTCAAACCTGAACCTGATTCTACTTTACCTCATTGACTCTTGGTTTGAGTGGGAACACCTCCTCCCATAATCAAGATAGTCATACCTTTGATTAGCAATCTATTTTTGTTTTGTAACTTGATGATTCAAAGCTTCATAATGAAAAGGGTCAAAATGTAGACACCAAAAATCTACACACCATGATTCTAAATGTTGAAACACCCCTAGACCACCTTTGGACCCCCTTTAGACTAATTTGACCCTTTGACCACAAACCAAGCCTAACCCATGGTTAGTTTGACCAACATACTTAGCCTACCTTTTTACCCACTTTCTTACCTTACCCCTTGACCACTAATGGTCAATATGACCATTGATGGTCACCTTAACCATCGATGGTCAGGGTGCACCTCCTCAATCACTAATATGCAAACCACCTACCTTGATTTTCTAGAAATATATTGTCTTAATCTACATGTGAGCGATTGCATGTGTGAGTTATAATTAGAAGGCCTAGTTAACATCCTATTGTAACTTTCTTACCATGCCTATAAGAAGAGAGGATAAGGGAGGTGAAATGATCAATAATTATTATCAAGATATTGTGCATCCAAAGTTTCTTTATTTTTTAGGTTCATCATCATCATCATCATCATCAATCTAGTGGTCCATCCATCATGTCAGAGAACCAACTTGTCATCGTAGCCCTGCCAAAGCACCAAGTACTATTACTATCCAAAATCATGTTAGACTCCACCAATGAGTCAACTACCTCAATCAATCACCCATTCAGCGTTATGCAAGATAAGTATTTATTTTCTAACATTTAATTACTTTATTTTCCTTTTATACTTATCCTAACAATAATCTATCTCTCAAAAATCCACCTTATGATCCCATCAATCAGATATTTACCAACCCAAACCTACACATAATAACCATTAACAATTGTCTCAACCACCAATGGTCTATCCAACCATCAATGGTCACCCTGACAGCCAACAGTCACCTTAATCATAGATGGTCACATCGACCACTGATGGTCACTATGGTAGGAAATTCAAGCAAGCTATTTCCACTTACCTACCCTCAGCCCAATTTGATTTTTTATGTCCCTGCCTATTCATAAACCCCTGCCTAATTTTTTGAAGCATACTCAAGCCATTTAGCACTAGTATGGATTTGTTTATTATTATATTAGTAGTTTCTAGTCTATTTATTTAGCAAGTATTTCTTTTGTTTAGTTTAGTGCCTTTTGATCATTGATGAAAGTACTTTCTATTTTGTTTTTTAAACTTAATTGTTTAAAATATGTGGATTGATAGCCCTCAAAGAATCTTTTGCTTCTAGGATCTAACTAATGCTAGGCAATCCACTCAGCTATCTATCTAAGTAACCATTTTCTTTAGTGTTATCTTATTTTTAGGTCATCCTCCCAAGTCAAAAAAGAGTTATTCACAATCATCTAATTCAACATGTGCAGAATCAAACAAGTTTTTTAACCATACCCATATACAGTTTCTTCTTCTTCCTTTATAAAAATAAGCTAAAATTCACTAAAATAATATAATTTTAAAATTGAGATGATTTTACCCTAAATCCAAGGGTGAGCAAGGGCCAACTCCCTAACGAGATAAGAGATATTAATTTTTGTATTTATCAATTTATTTCTTATTTATTTCAATTGAAATTAATATAAATGTTCTTTGCAATTAGATTAATAACCTATAGGATAAAATAGATGTTAATGTGTTCACTTTCAGATTTGAATAAGCATTTATCATTTATTTAATTCCATTAAATTTCATTTTCCAACTTAGTTTAGAAGTGAGGGTTTGAGATTTGGTCTCATACAACATTATGTGATTGCTTTCAGAGTATTCAATTTAGAAATTTGGTGTGTTTACATTTCAATCAAGTGTGTTTATTTTTAGCATTATTTTAGATTCGTAGGAGTATATATTAAAGTTATTACAACACCAAAAACTCCCCAAATAACATTATTAGATAAAACCAATAAGTACCTTATTGCAGATAGCTTTGGACACTAGACCTAGTAAGAATTGACACCAACATAGATTGGTTAAATGAAGGGGTTATGACACCCATCAGCTTGAATCTTGGAAGGATCAACTTCAATGCCTTAGTGAGAGACAATGAATCCTAAAACTTTGCTTGAATTTTAACTAAATATGCACTTATTTGGATTAATTCTCACCTTGTACTCACAAATCCTTCCAAATATCCTTTACAATATGGCTTGATGATCTTCACGGGTCTTAGATTTACCAAATATGTCATCAACATAGTATTAGATAATATCATGCATCATGTCATGAAATATAATAGTCATAGCTCTCTAATATGTTTACCTAACATTTTTTAGGCCTAATGACATAACTAATAGTACAATTTTCCCCAAGGAGTGGTGAACATTGTTTTGTGTTGGTCTTTTGGTATGATCTTGATCTGATTATATCTTGAAAAGCCATCCATGAGGGAAATCATTTCATACTTGACTATGGAATCAACTATCATGTCAATATTCAATAGAGGAAAATTCATCCTTTGGGTAGGCATTGTTGATGTCTCTAAAATTAGTATAAATTTTGATCCCTTCTAGATTTTTACTAATAGGCACAATGTTTGAGATCCACTATGAATAGTCAATCAATTTGATGCATCTCAATTTTAAGAGTTTTTCCATTTCTTCTTTAACACACACAACAATATAAGGATACAATCTATGTAATTTTTTATTCACTTGGCATGTCTGAATAGGCCCATGTAAATATGTCAACAAACTCCCTCAAAAGGTATATAAAAACTTTGCATTCCTCCCTAGTGAGGGGTACGCCTAATTTTATCTAGTTTAGGTATTTTTAAGTCCCAATGTTGAATTATATAATATCTTTTATTAGGAGAGTCGAGTCATCATCTAGAATAGTTGGTAGTGATGTAAATTGGCCTTTAATGATAAAGTACTCTGGTCAGACTAGTTCTTCAAGATCTCCCAAATAGGATGAATCTAAATCACCTAATGATGACAAGGGACATGTAACAAATGTTTTAAGAAATTATTAGACAATTTGATCACAATAATGTCATTCTTATATATTAATCTTAGACTCAAAAGCACATTCATTATTGGTGGTCTTTCGAGATTCATCTAAATAAGGGTGAACATCCCTATCTAGTGGTGCCTGAAATAAGTTTTCACCAAGAGACTAGCCTTTTTCTTTACTTTTACCTGAGTCCAAAATCACCTCAAAGAGGTTTTAAATTTGGGACTTCAATTTTTTATTCTTTTTTTTTGGATAAGGGTGTTCACCCATTCTCCAAAATAGGTTGTAGGATCTAGTTTGGTAGAGAACCCTTATTTGTAGTATCGCAATGAAACATTGTCTCTTAGGCCCAAAAATTGTAAAAGGCCTCATCATTATCAAACTCATCTAAAGTTACTTTAGATTCTTATTATCCTCAGTCTATAAGTTGAGGATGATAAAGGATAAGTGTGGAATGTTAGATTACTAGCATGATGATATAAATGGTATATGGGTCAAATAAGTTGGTACTAGAAAGGCTTTTATATGTGTTATGATAGGACTCTACTTTGCTACCATCATCATCATCACTAGTCACTAGAGTTGGATCATGAATAAGATACATGTTCTCACCCCCAGGTAATTTAAATTCAATACCATAAGTTCCTTTGTATCTAGTCATAGAAATGGGCTCAAAAGTACCTTGTTAATATGTCCTTAGGCCTTTGGCTTCATAAGATTGGTTATCTATGATCTTGTTAGGAATGAGATGTTTTGCACTTTGATAAAAATCAACCAATTTGTCATTGTATAACCAAGAATCATCATTTTTAAGTGGGTCTTATCTTGGCTAGTGATAGGTGTGAAAATAATAGGCATTAGGCTATGAAGCTTTTTTCCCCTTTTCATCACCATTCCATACAAGGTGGCTTAGCTTTAGGCCTTCCATAAGTCTTGGGATTCTATGGAATCTTGGATATGTGGAATGTGTCATGGGTAAAATACTCTCTTGTACCATCATCTAAGATGGTAAAATGATTAGACATTTCAATAGGAGGAATATGTGAAGATGAGGCAAGGATATCAGGGTCTATACAATTAGCCTCTAGTAGTTAAACAAATATCTATTTATTTTTGTCCTTTGGTATTGGGTTTAGACCAAAATGGTAATTTTAGATTTCATATTTCACATCTAAATGTTTGTAGTGTTCATATGATTTTAAATATCTATGGATAGTTACCTCTATCCTAGAGTGAGGGAACTTGATACATTGGTGCAATGTTAAAGGTATTGCATGAATTTCATGTATCCATGGTCTACCTAAAAGCAAATTGTATGATAGGTCTAGGTTTATCACATGTCAAAGTGTATCATGGGTCAAAGGCCCAATAATCACTAGAAACTTTATGGTTCCTTACCATTCCCTCTCTCCATTATTATAGGCCTTGATAGTAATAGTCTATAGCTAAATGTGAGTTGTTGTATGTCCTAGATGCTTGATGAGCTTCAAAGACATAATATTCAATCTTGATCCATTGTCTATGATAACACATTTAAATTTATGTTGCATGATGATAACTTCAATGTATAATGGGTTGTTATCGAGAGGTCCAAAGGACAACATATCACTTTGGTCAAATGTCAACTATTAGCTAGGGCTAAGTGTCTAACCAAAGCTTAACATTTGTTAGGTGTAATGTCATTCAACACTTGGGATTGGCCTAGTAGTTCTATAAGGATTTTCTTATGGATGGTAGATGTATGCAATAAATCTAAAATAGAGATTTGTGCAACTATCTTTTGGATTTATTCCACAATATCATACATATTTTCCTTAACACTAGTAATTAGTTTACTCCTAGATAGTATAATGGTTTAGATTGGATTAGTGGTAGGATATTGTGGGCCTATATGGTGATTTTAGACCATTCAGGTACAATTATGTAATCCAAAATGGGTATAGGACCATTGTAACTAGCAAATGATGGAAATGGGATAGAGAGTATAATTATTTATTTTTAATGTGCTTGGTTGTGATCATAGGGAAATGAAGAGTTATCGGCATAAGGTCTCAAAATGGTAAACCTTGGTTGTTGTTGCACTTGGCTATGGTCACAGGTCAATAAATGATTATTGGCATTGGTAGGTTGATTAGCATTGTTAGGCAATGGTCCTAGTCTATTGGTATTTAGTATAGGATTGATGGTAATGGTAGATACATGACCTCCTGTAATATGATGTACAACTTTGTTGTAGTCATGTGAAACTACATGGTAACTCTAGTAGTTGTTGGGGTCTTTTTTGCCTTGGTTCCTTCCATTTTGTGATTGATGTAGTTGTTATTGTTGATACCATTATTGTTGATGTTGTTGTGGTTGATACTATTGTTGTAGTTGAGGTTGTTATTATTTATGTTATTTATTGGCACTATTATGCTATGGAAAAGGATTTTGGTAGATACCCAAGTTTTGATTAGAAGTAGATACTATATTATCCAATTGGATCTCTCCATTTTACAACATATTTTGAATGAGGTGCTTTAGCTGCACACAACAACATATATAATGTCAATGAACACAATGGTATTCACATAATTCATGCTCTTTGTACCTATCTAGGTAAGGTATACCCTTAGGGAAGTGTTTTATAATCATCCAACTAATCATATTGGTCATGGCTACTTTGAAAAACACTACTTCAATAGGCTTACCAAGGTTGCTGAAGACTCTAGGTGTGGGTCTTCTTCTTGGAGGAGGGGTTTGCAAAGATGGTGGATATAGAATTTAAGGTGTTTCCCTGAGCTAAGGCATAGGTTTCACTTACTAGATAGGTTGCATTTGTGGAATAAGCTACATTTATGGCATAGTTTGAGTAGATGGCATTTACACCATTCAAACATGATGTGACTCAGTTAATCCATTACTGACAACATTATTGTTGTAATTGTATGGTTTGGGTTTTGCATAATTATTGACCTAATAGGGTATAAATGCTTGCACTTAGACTAGGCTATGGTTCTAACTTTGGCCTAAGTTTAGTTTTTGGTTTTGATTCTAGTTTGAGGTAGACAACATTAGATGAGTATTATACTAGCAGTGGATAGATATTTATAATTACTTTCTACTATTGTATTCTAATGTATTTTCACATATTGATAGTGATCAGTAACTAATTAATGTCACATACTTATTTATAATTATCACTCTTGGATTATTTTATATGATCACTACTTATATTCTTGTGGTGTAATCTATTGATAATTTTATTATTAAAAAAAATAGTTTTGCTAATTAGTACCCAATAGGGTTGCTACATGTAGTATCTGAGTTGTGGCTCAAACTCTAGGACCTAATGAGTCTATTAACATTTTCATTTTTGGTGTCACCCAAAATTTCTCACATGGAATTTTGGGATACCCCTATTTAATTTTTGTCTTTTGTCTTTTGAAAGTCAGTCATTCTTATTGAAACTCAATCCCTTGAATAAGACTTAGTCTTCAGTTGTTTTCATTATGGTTTTTTTCATTCTTAATTGCTTCAAAAATTTCTCTAAAAGGTTAAAAAATGTCTTCTCAAGGCCATCACTAAAAAACTCATTTATTCATCTTTCCAAGAAGATCAAAAAGCTACATGTTTGATCTCACTTGCAAGCCAACTTGGGTTCTTTGATTTACTTTACTTAGTAAGTGAAAAGTAAGTGGTTATCACAAAACCAAGTTATATCATCTAGTTTAAATTGGAATTATCAAATAACTTTAGTTTTCATTAGAAACCAAGTAAAGTAGGTCCACAAACCCATATAACACTAACTATACCAAATCAAGTTTTCAAAGTAACTTTACTTTCTAAAATCTACAAGTAAAAGCAATAATGGTCCACAATTTTGAAGTACTCTTAAGCCTAGACCAAATCAGAGTTACGAGGTTACTTCACTTCAAAAGTCAAAATAAGCTAAGTAGTCTAAGAAACCCAAAAAAAATCTAAGGGCTTGCAGGGCTCCCTCACATGTATCTCATACTTGTCATTAATGCATTGACTAATATAAATATTGATAAAATCCACCTCATTTCCTACCTGGCATTCAAGTTATTTGATAAAGTTGTCACCCCTAAAAACCTTGAGTGATATTATTCAAGATTTTAGACCAAATCCTTCTTGACCCATTTTTATTCAAGGTATTTAGATTGTTTCTCCTTTATTTTCATGTCTCCATTTTGGGTTTTCTTCTCTTCTTTGCTTTGGTAAGTTTCCATTCACCACCATGAAATTTTTTTCATCTGTTCTTATTTTTCTCATAATTATTTGTTATTTTACATGCATATTGTTATTTTAAAACCCTATTATAATCCTCATAAACATTTTGCATGGAAAAATCTAGGCAAAATAACAAAAAATGAGAATCACCTAGCAAAAACCCTAGTAGTTAACCAAACTTTGCTTACCCATAATTTCCTTTACTTTTTGCTTATTTAGAGTTACAAACCCAAGTAACTAATCTCAAGAAATCTGAAGATCTCAACCACCTTGCCTACTCAAAATTCATATTACTTCTTACTTTCCCTAAAATTCTAGTCACTCCTTACTTTTACTTCTTTAGGTTTTCTAACCTGAGTTACTTGTCTTGATAAACTCAAGGTTGTAAGCCTCAAGAAACCCAGTGAACTACCCAAGAGAGACCCAGACTCCTCATAACTTACTACTTACTCAGAGTTTCAAACTTGAGTAACTTTATAATATAAATATGAATTTATAAGTTGAGATAAACCCAAATTTGTCTTTGCATATTGCTTATTACCTGCTTAGATTCTTAAATACTCAAGACTTGAGGATTATCTAGACCAACCTAGAGTTGTGATACCTTGTTACTTACTATGATTTACTTGGAGTTATTAAGACTCTCTACTATCTAAAATATAAAACTTGTTTAGAATTATTATTTGAGGTAACACTTTGACTCATTTATGAAATCTTTTTTAAACTAGTACGAGCAGTCATTAAGTGTTCTAGAGCACTTATCAAGTGTTTCTAGAGTTAACCAAAACAAATGTCAAGATTAGAGGATGAAATAGTTAGAGTATAAGAATAGAAAACCCTCATTAAAGAAGTCCTTGAGTTGGTACTTGAATAAATACCAAGGCTAAGTAGGAAGGGCATTGAAAAAGCAAAGAAAGTTATGAAATCTCATGAACCAAAGATGAAGTATAAGTAAAAAGGATACCCCATTGAGTCCAGTGTTGTATCCAAGGTGTTATAAATTAGTCACATAGATATGGGGCATGTGTCTATAACTGATTTATTAGAGAGATCTAAAGCTATCATCAAGACTCCACTCATGTAAGTAATAACCAAAAATGGAATCTTGCAAGTTGTAGCTTTCCTAAATTTTTGCATAATTACATGAGTTTATCTTAAAATGTGACAAGTACTATCACTCTCTCACCAGAATAGTGAAGGACACTTCAGGTAATGTAATAGTCAAGATTGATGTTCAATACTTTGACTACTATTTAAAGATCCCATCAAAGTCTAAAGTAATAGATTATCAATGGAGAAAGCCAAGAGTCTCCAGGAAAGACAAACTCTATAATGTATTAAAGTAATAAACACTAACTATCTAAAGAAAGCTAAGCAACCCTCAAGGTTCCTAAAATAGATAGTAAGGTCTGACTTCATCTAAGAAGTTGATAATATTACCTAGTTATTATACAAAATAAATGGAGAGAAGAATGTTAAAGTGTTTTTCAACTCGGATATATGCATATATTAGGGCCATTGATGTTAATAAGAGCTCTACAATGATTGAATGGTCAATATTGATAAGTGATAACATTGATCACCAGCTGAGTCAAGTGTTGTTAACTTTTGACTTCAAGATGACTTCATCCTTGGTATACATAGCAACATCAAGTGGATATTTCTCTATATTAACTACAAAAGGAACATTGGCATCAAAGCCTTTATATTAATATTACCCCTAATTTACTTTTTTTTAATACTTCAAACATTATAAGAGGGTAAATGATGAGTTCTTTTATAAAATCATTTGTAAGCTAAATATTTCTTTGAAACACAATAGAGTGTCAGACATAGCATGGGAAGCAGTTGCACATTTTGGATGACTCTACATTCGATTTATCAATTTTATGTGTATCAGAGTTGGTGGTTTCTTAAGCACACTAGTCAAATTTCTTAGATATCCTATTGAAAAATGGATTCTCATGGAGTTTTGCAGGCAAGTAGTTGAGTTACATAATTTTTAGTCAAAGGTTCATCATCCATTTATCATTTTTTCTATTATTGGTCACTATCATTCTCCCAACATTTCCAAAGAAAATAACATGCAAAAGGAGATGTACCATAACTACAATCAGACCCATTTTGATGCTAGAGTAAATTTTGACTATAGAGGGGTAGCTCAAAATAAAATTTCTCTTGAGTATATGCATATTTTTTCACTTAAATAATTTTGGATTGATTACAAGGATGAGTTTGATGTAAGGAGAATAGATAATAGTAGATTAACTATTGAGCAAATTCATGCTTTTGATTTATCAACAATTCTGGAGGACATGGAAAATGATGGAATTATAGCTAGTGATGCCTATCATATAGTAGGAGGAGATAACACTCCACTTTTGGAGATCATTTTCAGTAAATATCAAATCAAAACTATTTCTAAAATAACTTATATGGTCCTTATTATGACTTAAACATGGATCCTCAATAAGGGGTATTATATGAAGGAATTAAGGAGTGAAACTACTCACATAAGTTAGAAGAGTAAGGTAATTCAAGGAGAAAAAATCAATTTCCTAATAAGAAATTGAAGTTGAAGAGAAATGTTGATGACACCTACTCTGTGGTGAAACATAAATAACCAATTCATCCATTTTTCACCATACCCCCTTTGGTTAATGTTGACCATTTTGGCCCTGTAGGCCAAAATTGGTCTCCTTCTTCCCCTGCTATTCTGAGCCAGTTCAAATTTGATTTGCACAAGTCTTTTGGCAAAAAGAGGAACCTGTTTAGTGGTTTGACATCAAGGTCCAATAGCATGATCTTTCCAAGAACTTTGAACTTGAACTTTGAACCATTATTGGTTCAATGAGTTGGTTCAGTTTAGTTGGCTCAAACGGTTTGGTTCAAATGGTTTGGTTCAAATGATTTGGTTCAAACGGTTTGGTTCAATAGGTTGGTTCAATGGGTTGGTTCAAAGGGATGGTTCAAGAATTGGTTAAGGTTAGAAGGTTTAAAGGGGGTCTTCCAAAGCCTAAAGGACAAGTACTCTTGTGGAGGGTAGTCAGGCACAAACTAGACTTTTCAAGCAGGCTATAGAGGGTAGTTTTCGACCCAAAAGTACCCTTGCAAAGGGTATGAAACCCTTGCAGAGGAATCTAAGACAAGTCAAAAGGGAAGAGTTTTCCTTATGAAAAAAGGACAAGGCAAAGATAGAAGAAAAGGCTAAGGCTGAATTTCTTCAGATAAAATGTTCGAAGGAATTCCTTCAGACATTTTGTCCAAAAAAATCCTTCAGAAGAAAATCCTATGGAAATAAAAGACAAGGCAAAATATTCAAACAAAAGTCTGAAGGAATTCCTTTAGACTTTTTGTCTGAATAAATTCACCAAATAGAAAGTTGAAAATATAAATTCTGAAGGGAGAAACCTGAAGGAATTCACTCAGGGAAAAGCCTAATGAAAAAAAGGTAAGCAAAAAAAACATGAAGGAAACATATCCTTCAGACAATTTGTCTGAAGGATATGACTACCAAAAGGAGCCCAAAGGACCTCGAAGGGTAGGTACCCTTGTGGGGGAATCCTAGCCAAAAATGAAGGGACCTTTCTCCAAGCCCTGAAGGGACACCTTCCCTTTAGGAGAGTTAAAAGACAAAGGCCTGGACAAAGGAAAATAGGCTGAAGGAAAGAAAGACGAAGAAATTGCCAAAGGGGATGACGTCCCTGAAGATGTCAAATTCAAGCTAATGAAATAGTCGTTGATCTTTAAATGCTTAAATGCCAACCTAAAGGAATTCAAAGGCCTTAAGGCCAAAAGGAAGAGACCACTGAGAAGGGAGCCTAAAGAGCCAAATATTGATAGAAGATAGCCCTGAGGGCTTAGATTGTCAAAAATAGTCAAGAGAGGAAAAGACAAAACCAAAAAAAGACAAAGCTGGGAAAAGACAAGTTAAGAATGAATTTAGCAACCTGCTGATGAAAGAGCCCAAGGAGCTAGTAAAGGATGATAAGATAGCCTCGAGAGATCAAATTATAAGAAAATACAAAGATAAGAAGAGACAAAATGAATATGGATAAACAACCCAAGTGGCAAAGGGGAGGCAAGTTTTCCTGCAGTGGGAATAGTCTCCACTAAGTGGTCATCAAGGAGCGCAAATAGTGAATACATGGCCTATTTTTCCACACTTTGCATTGATGATAAAATAAACCACATGAATATCTTGAATGGGTAGTCTTGTTTGTAGAAAAAGAGGTGCAGCCCATGCTTTCACATTAATGTTTGAATGCCAAGGTCAAAATTGGCAGCCAATAGAGTATCCTTTTTCAGTGGCTTCCTCTTCCCAATGCTCTCAACGCACATGGGCCAACTTGAAAAAAGGTGCCAAAGTCTTTTCCAAAGGGTCACCTTTACTTCCTCTCTCTATATATATTGTAACTTCTCATTTGAAAAAGAGATATCTCTCAGCTTGTAAGTAGGAGCTCTGCCAAAATTTACCTTGAATCAAAAAGAAGCATTTTTGCCTCCATTTGAGCTTGCACTTTTGCATATGTCAATGGATTTGTCTTATGTTAATTCATTTTCCTTCATGATTTCACAGAATGATTCCATCATGTCTAGTGTATTGTGAGTTATTTTGTAGGTTAGCCAGAAGTGTCCACAATAGAGTATAGGTGCATGTGAACAGGATGCCATAGTGTGTCTTAGAACACCTCTGGTAGTTCTTCCTCCCTGTATCTCCAGAGGACCCCTAGCTCACTAATGCATAATAATTTCTCATATCAAATGAAGTGTATATCAGCTTGTTCTTGGTGGAAAGTGTATGTTTAAGCTAAGTAGATCAACCATTTTTGGTGCATCACCATTTAGTTTAGGTTCTATTTTTAGTAACCCTTCTCCCTTTTCAACCCCCCTTTTATATATTAGCAATAGTAGTGAAATACCTAGGGATGCATCAAAGGGAGCTAGCCCTTATATAGAGATTTTCCCCTCAATTTTGCTAGACCCACAGGCAAGAGAGGAGTTTCTATTTTACTGTGTGGAAGAGAGAAGCTCAGTCTTCTCTCCAAGGTGTAATCCATAGTGTTAATAGTTAATGGCATGCTTGGTGGGACAATGTTTTAACACTCAAAAAAGTTCCAAGATTGGTGTTGGTCCTATTATAGCAAGGATGAACCACTAATCCAACATCTGACCTTTAATCAAGTGATGGTGGGACATTTTTTCTAAAGAGTTGAAGAATTTTGGTGTGTTCTTCAACCAACCAGCCTTTAGAGGCTTTTTCATCAACACCAATGGTGACTCTGAGTTGAATCAGCTAGTTAAGCAGTCTAGGTACCATTAAGAAATCTTATTTTTGTATGTATAATCCCATTGCTCAGAATCATAGACCTTATTTTCCTTCATATAATTTTGATCAAGCTCAATTTGTTCATGGAATCACCTCAAATATCTCTCCTAGTTGCCCTTCAACAATAAGGGAAGTAACACTAGAATTTGAGAAGCAAGTGATGGAGATAGACAGATTGGATGAGTATTATAGATATCAGCAAGAGCTTATGTATAAAGAGGAGTGTTTATTTAGGCAAGCTTAGGCCTTGCAATCCATGAAGGAGGTGTCAAAATGGAAGAAACCATCCATTCAAGGCAATCATCCTTGTGCACTTTCTCCCATTCCAATGTAACCCCTTCCTATTCTAAAGAAAGCCCCTCTTATGCACCAAATCCTTTCTACCAGATAGCACTTGCTCACTCTAGTTCATTTGATGTAATAACCACTCCTACTCCTAATCCCTTGTGCCTAACTTCTTAGCATCAAAGGGCATTAAAGAAACCTCTCATGGAGATGAACCTTCTCAATTCCTTAAAGCGTGAATCCTTCTTTGAAGGGAATACCATGAACCAACATGTCTCTCTTCAGGAAGATCTTCCTGTACATCAACAGTCTCTCCCTAATCTTCCTTAACCTCCTTAGGTCTCTCAATATGATGTCTAGATTCCAAGTTGGAAGAAGGAATACCATGAACCAGCTTGAGACCTTGATGAAGATAAAGTTGCTGCCTATTTGCAAGGGAAAAGTTCCAATCCCAAGGTCATGAGTTAGAAGCAAATAATGGAATCATGGGGCAGGAAGGAGGAGGATAAAGGTTTTGCTCAAAACCTTGAAGAAATCAAATCTGCTCCTACTCACCATGATGATGCTTGTGACCTCTAGGAAAGGCTCTTTCAAGATAATATAGCCAGGTGAATTATAGAATTGGAGTCCAAAATGAGGCTCCTCAGCCAAAATGTGATGGACAGTTCAGATCAAGAAGAAGATCTTATATCTAAACACACCCCATATACACCCCTCCAAAAGAGCTATCAAGCCACATATGATATAGATGAAGTATTGGCCAAATGGAAAGAGGAGAATCATTTGATTCTATCTCAAGGATTGCCTTCTCTTCCACGTGAGTTTAACCATCAACCTTCTACTTCATCCCTTCTCAAGGAGGGACCTATTTTGTAGGAAGCAAGTGAATAAGAGAGGATCCAATTTGAAACTGGTCAAGAAGCTCTCACAGATGACATTGAGGAGGAACTCATCATGGATGCTCCCTTCAAAGACGTCATCAATAAAGGCAAAGACATAGGTCATGCATACATGTGGATGTTCCAGCAATATGAAGAGGAAAGTAAGCATGGTGATCTCTCTCCTCCCTTGTTTGATGAACTTCCTTGTTTATTTGATGAGAAATATGACCATGCCATAGAACTTGAGTTGGAAGAGGATTAGGAGCATGTCTGGGAATAATTAAAGACTCTGGTCTTTAAGTAAGAAAAGGAAAGGCTTGTCCATCTTGAGGAAAGCTTTGAAGAAGAGAGCCTTGCACAAGAAGGTGATGTTCTATGGGATGAGCAATCAGTCTATGGTCTCATTTTAGATATCACAATAGTCACCCTTATTCAAGAAAGCCATGATCAAGTAGAATATGAGTTTGATAGCATCTTCAATGAAGTAGAAGGGGAGAAGCCAATCCATGATACATATCAAAGGGCTTATGGTGACAAGCTAGTAGCCATGGATTTCTTGGTGAAATACACCAGCATGAAGAACCAGCAGGAGGAAAGCTTCCAAGAACAAGAATAATACATATATATTGGAAGCATGTTTGCCCCCAATTCACTCAGATATAAGCCAATCAAGGTGGCAAGTAAGAGGAGCAAGTCACCAAATCTCCATTCTATCTAGCCACTTGTCTAGCATCATAAGTTTTCTTGCCATGAAGGAGACTTAAGAAGTTTTCCCTTTAATCCAAGGAGGAAAATATACCAAGTTAGCTATACATAGTAGTTTACTTTCAATTTTTCTTCCCTATTTTCCCTTAGTGTTGTTTGCATAGGTAGTTTTTTTTAGCCTTGTGTGTGTTTTCCTTTGTGTTTAGGGTAAAACCTTTGTGATTGATTCTTAGATATCACACAGCTATTGCTAACTCTTTCAAAGCTACATCTTGACTTCGTGGCCAATGGACTTTGAGGCTAATAGTTTCTAAGCATAGGAGGCATGCTTCCCCTAGAAATTGCCATTTTGTTGACCATTTTGGCCCTACAAGCCAAAATCAGTCTCCTTCTTCCCCTGCTATTTTGAGCCAATTTAAATTTTATTTGCACAAGTCTTTTGGCAAAATGAGGAACTAGTTCAGTGGTTTGACGTTGAGGTCCAATAACATGATCTTTCCAAGAACTTTAAACTTGAACTTTGAACCATTGTTGGTTTAATGAGTTGGTTCAATTCAGTTGGTTCAAATGGTTTGGTTCAATAGTTTGGTTCAATGGGTTGGTTCAATAATTGGTTCAAGTCAGAAGGTTCAAAGGGGGTCTTCCAAAGCCTAAAAGACAAGTACCCTTGCCGAGGGCAGTCAGGCACAAACTAGACTTTTCAAGCAAGCTACAAAGGGTAGTTCTAGACCAAAAAATACCCTTGCAGAGGGCAGGGAACCCTTGTAGAGGAATCAAAGACAAGGCAAAAGGGTAGAGTTTTTCTTCAAAAAAAGGACAAGGCAAAGATAAAAGAAAAGGATAAGGATGAATTCCTTCAAAAAAAATGTCCAAAGGAATTCCTTTGAACATTTTGTTCGAATAAATCCTTTGGAATAAAATCCCATGGCAATAAAAGACAAGGCAAAATCTTCGAACAAAAGTCTGAAGAAATTTATTTAGACTTTTTGTCCAAATAAATTTTCCTGATAGAAAGCTGAAGATAAAAATTCGAAAGGGAGAAACCTGAAGGAATTCACCTAGGGAAAATCCTGATGAAAAAAAGGTAAGCAAAAAAAACATGAAGGAAACATATCCTTCAGACAAAATGTCCAAAGGAATTCCTTCAGACATTTTGTCCAAAGGATGTGACTACCAAAAGGAGCCCAAAGGGTAGGTACCCTTGCAAGGGACTCTCAGCAAAAAATGAAGGGACCTTTCTCCAAGCCTCAAAGGGACACCTTCCCTTTATGAGAGTTAAAATAAAAAGGCCCAGACAAAGGAAAAAAGACTAAAGGAAAGAAAGCCAAAGAAATTGCCAAAGGGGATGACGTCAAATTTAGGCCAATGAAATAGTCATTGATCTTTAAATGATTGAATGTTAACCTGAAGGAATTCAAAGGCCTTAAGGCCAAAAGGAAGAAACTACTGAGAAGGGATCCCAAAGAGCCAAAGATTGATAGAAGATAGCCTCGAGGGCTCAGATTGTTAGAAAGAGTCAAGAGAGGAAAAGACAAAACTAGGAAAAGATAAAGCTAGGAAAAGGCAAAAGCTAAGAATGAACTTAGCAACCTACTGATGAAAGATCCCAAGGATCTAGCAAAGGATGATAAGATAGCCTTGAGAGCTCAAATTTAAGGAAAAGACAAAGCCAAGAAGAGACAAAATGAATATAGACAAAATAGCCCAGGTGGCAAAGGGGAGGCAAGTTTTCCTGCAGTGGGAACAATCTTAGCTAAGTGGTCATCAAGGAGCACACACAGTGAAGACATAGCCTATTTTTCCACACTTTGCATTGATGAGCAGATAAAATGCATGAATATCTTGAAGGGGTGGTCTTGTTTACAAAAAAAGAGGTGCAGCCCATGATTTCACATTAATGTTTGAATGCCAAGGTCAAAATTGGTAGTCGATACAACATCCTTTTTTAGTAGCTTCCTCTTCCCAATGCTCTCAACACAAATGGGCCAACCTACAAAAAGGTGCCAAAGTCTTTTCCAAAGGGGTGCCTTTACTTCCTCTCTCTCTCCATATATTGTAACTTCTCATTTGAAAAAGAGATATCTCTCAGCTTGTAAGGCAAATCTCTGTCAAAATTTACCTTGAATCAAAAAGAAGCATTTTTTCCTCCATTTGAGTTTTCACTTTTGCATATGTCTATGTATTTGTCTTGTGTTAAGTCATTTTCCTTCATGCTTTCATAGAATGATTCTAGCATGTCTAGTGTATTGTGAGTTCTTTTGCAGGTTAGCCAGAAGTGTCCACAGCAGAGTATAGGTGCATGTGAATAGGCTACCATAGTGTGTCTTAGAACACCTCTGGTATTTTTTCCTCCCTATATCTCTAAAGGACCCCTATCTAATTGATGCATAAGAATTTCTCATATTAAATGAAGTTTATATTAGCTTGTTCTTGGTGGAAAGTGTATTTTCAAGCTAAGTAGATCAACCATTTTTGGTGCATCACCATTTAGTTTAGGTTTTGTTTTTAGTAACCCTTCTCTCTTTTCAACCCCCCCTTTTATATAGTAGCAGTAGTAGTGAAATAACCCAAACATGCATCAAAGGGAGCTAGCCCTTATCTAGAGATTCTCTCCTAAGTTTTTCTAGACCCATAGGTAAGAGAGGAGTTTCAATTTTGCCACATGGAAGAGAGAAACTCAGTCTTCTCTCTAGGGTGCAATCCACAATGTCAATAGTTACTTCCATAGATACTTCTCCCCCCATCATTTCTACTTGTACTACACCTACCATAGATCTATCAATACTCATGCCACCTCCAAAATCTCATAGCATCAAGCCTCCCAAGAATCCCATTCAAAATAAGATTATTTTTCCTCCTCTTCCTCTTCTTCCATTTTATCTACCCACTGATCCACCTACACCCCCTTCAAATGATCAACCAACCACTTAGAAAGAGCTAGAATAGGTAATTGCTAAAAAAGACACCTCATCTCAGGAGGTATCACAAGAAATTTAAAAGGAAATGGTTAAACCTAAGAAATAAATAGAGGTAGCAAAGGAGGTAGCTCAGAAGGAAAAGGAGGTAGTGGAGAAGGAAAAGGAGGCAGTTGAGAAGGAAAAGGAGGTAACCTAAAAGGAAGAGAAGGCAGCTGAGAAGGAAGAGAAGAAATAATCTAAGAAGGAGAAGGATAAAGGAATAGAATCAGAGAAAGAAAAGGATGAGCAAGAAGTTCCCAATGAAGTACAAGGCATTTTAGATACACAATAATCTCCTTCTTAGGACTTAGTGGTGAGAAATAATCAGCAGCAAATGGTTTTACATTTAGTTACTCTAATGAGTATAGATTTCTCATCTTGGTTAGCACTGTAAATAGTTTTTGAGATTAGAGAAGTAATAAATTTGGAGGAGATTGATTTATAGCTATTAAAGAGTCTTGATCAAAAAGGAAAGAATCCCAAGAGCACTAAGGTAACTTCCAAGCTAATAATTGAACCTTTAGGGTAGAAGTTTTCAAAATTATTTATTCCTCCTTAGGGTAAGGGTAAAGATGAAGTCACTAATCAAGACTTAACAGTCACAAAAGTGTCCCTTGGAGAAGTTACTACAGAGGGATTAAAGTAAGATAATCAAACTCTAATTAACACTCTTTTGAATAATTTACATAAATAAAAATATGTCAAATCCAAATTGAAGGAACAAATTAAAAAGTTGTGTGAAATAATTATGAAAGTGACAATATCTACTCCTCAATAGACAATTCTGTTAGGTGATTCAATTTGTCAACAAATAATAATGAGGTAGAGGAAAATGGAGATAAGGCTAAGACCTTTGATTAATGGATATAGAAGATGCTACAAACTACTCAAAAATATTTTCTTGAGGTTTTAGGTACTCAAGCTGATATTGAAAATAAGTTATCACAAATAAAGGCAATGGTGAAGGAAATAGAAAATGAGAATGGAATTTATAAGTTACAACAAAAAAGTCTTCAAATAATAAACACTTTAAGTAAGAAAGTTTTAATCAAATAATAGATTTTTCTTGAAGGGTCCATAAAGAAATCAAAACAAGAGGAGTACCTCTTATCTTTCTACATGTGTATTCTTGGGACTATGCTTGAAGAGATGAAGACTTTAGAAGAAGATGGCCACAATGAAAAAGTGGATTTGGAAGATTGCATCTTTGGTCTCACTAACATTTGGTCTAAAAAAACTCTAAGGACATCTGAACAGTTACATCAATAGTTCAAGAAATTGATTGAGAATGTCACAACTCCTTTCAAAGTAAAATCTATAAAGTAGCTAATTAAGAGTCAATGGAAAATCAAGAGGCTTGAACTAAGACTTGAGAGAGTAAAATCTCATTGTAGAAATTTGGAAATAGAATTGCTAAGATATGAAACAAAAATTTAATCACTTGCCAAATTAGATGATGCAGCAATACAATTCAAGTTGTCCTAACATATCAAATATAGAGATAAATATAGATCTGAAGTTCATGATGTGGAGTGATTGTTTTTATGTTCTTCTCAAAAACTTCTTCCTTCTTCCATTTTATTCTATTTTATTTAAGTGATGTATTTGAAATAATTTTTTTTTAGTAATTACTTTGTAAGTAATGTCATATAGTGAAGTTACTAGTATAAGTAAGTTACTTTTTAAGATGCAAGACTCAAGTAACTTGGCTAAATGCCATTTATTGAAGTTATTTTGTAAAAGTAAATTACTTAAGCAAAATTTGTGTTGCATGCAAAGAGATTGTTTTTTATTCAAATAGTAATACCAACAAGTGCTACATGTAATTGGCCATTGCATGTCACAAAGGAGAAATTCTAGGAGAACGCCTCTTAACGGTTCTTTATTTTTAGTGCAGCATATGGAAATTCAAGGATTTGTCTCTTATTTGATTTTGACTTCCAAAATTGTATAAATATAAGTGTAGGCCTACATGCTTGGAAATGGTAATTTTTAGAAAAGCAACTATAATGGTATCAAGAGAGTTTAAACAATCTAGAACTTTGTGTTTAGATTTTTGAGTTTTTTCTTTTGTATGAAATTAGTTCAAAGTGAATAATAAGGACATTGATTTATGTGGAAATTTGTGTCTCATGAGATCATTTGGTGGATTCATGAAGATTAAAATGGTAAAATTTATGTTATCTTTAAATTTGAATATAAACTCCAATCTTTCTTAATCATTTGCTAAAAGGATTATCATATTTTGAATGTTTATTTACTAATATGGATTCAATAAGCTCTATAAAACTACTTATTATGAAGTGTAACTTCTTTATTCTCAAATATTTATTTACTATTATGGATTAAATAAGCTCTATAAAACTACTTATTGTAAAGTGCAACTTATTTATTCTCAAATATTCTAGTCTTTCATTCTATATTTCCTAAAATTTCTTTACACATTCTCTAAAATAGTTTCTTACTTGCTGCAAAATCACCTTGTTATGGTTCATGAACTATGTGATTAAAGTAATACCTCAAAATAAGACAACTTACAAATAATTTGTGAATAACTAAGAGCTATGAAAAATTAGAAGTAAATAGACATAAGTATATGGGAGTTTCACCATTAAATGAAGGGTATTTAATCCCATGACTACCTAGGTAATTTTGATAGCTTACAAAATATCTAGCCAATAGTTTTTGGTGACTCCACTGGGTAACTATGAACTTAACTCCCAGAATTAAAATTAACTTACTCACACAAGTTGAGATAGGCACAGTTTGACGTCTAGTTCTCTAAAAAATCCCAAATTTTCCAAACCACTATCCAAAATGTTACATGTAGAGTAATGGTGTGATTTTCTATTTAAAACTACTTATTTTGAAGTAAACTTGACTTGTTAAAAAGAAACACATTACTTTTTATTGAATTACTGCATGTCCAAAAGCCACATTTTATTTTATGCCTTGTTTATCTTAAGCTCATTGTATGTCAATGAATTACCTCCTAAGTATTTGCTTATAAAAAATTACTTTAGTAATCCTCAAAAGACTTTTTGTTCTTCAAACTAGAAAATAGACCTTTCGCCAAAGCAAGGAGAGCTCAAGTCTAAATAGATGACTTCTTTGAATTATAATAAAGTTTTAATTTCAGCTTTCCCATCTAAGAAAGAATAAGAACAGAGAGTCTCTGACCTATCAAACAAACACAAACTCTTGAGAATCATCTTTAGCACAATTCTTTAGGAATAATTCAACTTACAAACCCTCAATTCTTTATTCCCAAAAGAATGGTGCTACCGCTTCCTATTCCTTGGGGGCATCGATTGGCCCATTGAATTTGACTCCTCTTCTCCATGATATTTGAAACGGGTCAAGAAATAATTTTCCAAAGTTCATAGGTGATGGACAATAAAGTTTAGATGAGCACTTGGTTTCTTTCTTTGTAGCCTATGGAGTAATTGGCATTGAGCATGAAGACGTCTCAATTAGACTCTTCATTGAGACCTTGTGTGACTTAGCTACAGAATGGTTTTACCATTTGTCTCTTGGCACTATATTTATTTGGGCCACTATGCATGAGTAGTTTGAAAAGAGATTCAAAGCTATAGAAGATTCACATATATTACTCCCTTAATTGACTCAGCTCAAAAAAGAACCACATGAACACATGAAATATTTAATTACCAAGTTTAATAGACTACTCTATAAAATCCCTCAAGCCAAAATTCCCACTAGATATAATCAAAAGTGCTTCTTCATTAATGCTTATTTACCATAAGTCATTTATTAGCTATGTAGAGCACATATGGCTAATTTAGCAATAGCTCAAAATATTGCTATAGAGGTTAAAGATGACTTAATAATGGATAGAAAGATAAAGAAAAAAACTTCAAAGATTGATTCTTCTACTTCAATAATATCACAAACTATTGATCCCCTATTACATAAGTTAACTAATGACTTTCTACAAGTCAAAATATAAATTGCTCAAGGTACTCATGCTCCTCCTACTAGGAATGTACCTACACAAAATTTTAATAATCATAATAAGAACCACATTATTGGTCCTACAAAAATATTCAAAATTGAAGATAATCCCAAAAATCACATTAAAATGACTGAAGAAGATCAGATGAATGATGATATTCATCAAATTTTTGTTGATGATGATGACTTTGTAGATCCTATTAGTGACTCCAACATAGGCTACCTTGAATATCAATCAGAAAGTGATTATGAATAAGTATTTAAATAAGATCATAGTCACTATTTTACAATGTTTACAAGGTCACATACTCAAAAATCTAGTGAAAAACCTTTTAAAGAACAAGAAAAAGGAGACTCTAGATCAAATCTAAGCATTCTTAAAAGGGTAGTCCTCTACCTTCTTCTCTTGCTCTAAAAGATAAGTATGTAAGTTCTTCTTCTTCTAAAACTCACAAGCTAGTAACTTATACTTATGAATCTAATCTTGCTTTATCTTCAACTATTCCCTCTTTGACATAATTAATCACATAAAAATACCAAAATTCAAATGTCAGACGCTGAATACTTGTGGTCTCATCTAGATCAACTGAGTAGACTAGTCAAGTATGTTCAAAGTAAAGGGTCAAACAACACATATAATGCCTCTAAATGTATATTTTCTACCCCCATACAAGCCTCACCTAAAAATAATTTTGAAACTACTTCTCCCACATCTACTACCATATCTGAAAGGATAGAGCCATTTTATGTCTCTCTTGATTAATGGATTCAAGTTAAGCAACTGTATCCTAGACTCTGGAACTTTAGATAATGTTATGCTAGCTAAAGTATTTATTACCCTCAACCTCACTTTGAATAAGATAATAGATAGATGTTACTCAATGGAGAGACAACTTCCCCTATTTAGATAGATCAAGGATTCCCAAGCTGTCTTAGCAACTTTCCTAGATAAAAGGCTCAAAATTATGATTCTGGTAGCAAATTTTCCTGTCTCTAATAGAATGCTTCTAAGTAGAAACTTCTATAAAGATCTAGGTGGAGAAGTCAATAAGGATTGGTCATGTGCTCACATTCCAATCAAAGGATTAAATTAGAAACTTGAACTTGAAAATAATTCCAAGTATACAGATTCCAAGTCTAATGATCCATGATCACAAATTCTTTTTGAAGAATCAAACCATGGATTCTATTACCTTGAATTGGGTAAGGAGATACAAGAACCAAAATAAGTAGAAGAAAAAGAAGAAAAAATATAGATGTTGAAATTTGATGGTAGTTATAGTTTTCCTGATTTAGGTGTGGGGGTGGTATTGATATCACATCATGGTAAAGTATTTCCTTATTCCTACAAATTCATGTTTGAAAATACTAATAATATAGTAGATTATGAGGAACTCCTATTAGGACTTGAATAATTAAAGGAAAAATAAATAAGACTCCTAAAAGCATAAGGAGATGCTAAATTAATAGTGAGGCAAATTTGTGGCCAATATAAGTGAAGAAAGACAAACTAAGGCACTACCATGATCAAATTTTGAGTGCAACACTCAATTTTATATTTTTCTCAATCAAATTCATTTCTCATGATCAAAACTCCTGAGTTGATTCCCTTACAGTCATTATGGCTCTTCTTAGACCAGATCAGTCACCCTCTCTTTTTCAAGAAGGTGACTATAGAGTAAAGATGATTTTCTATCTAAAAGTACTAAATAATGTCAATTAGTGGTAAGTTTTCAATGATGACAAGAAAATATATACATTCATTGAACAACAAGATAACTTTGAGGAACTATACTTTTAAATTAGTAGTTCACTTTCATGCCAGATGATAATAGGTATTACTGACCCTGAGCTTAATTATAGTCAAGATATAATTCAATTAAAGAGAAATAAAATATTTAAAGGGTTAGTTTCTTTATATTAAATATTTGGCAAGCATCATTAGTTTCTAAATAAGAATAAAGAGTATGGTGATAGTTCATCTCTAGAAGTATAACAAATTAATCTAGACAGTGAAAAAGATCTTAGGATGGTAAACATTGAAAAATGTTGTTCTCAAGAATAAAAAGAAGAATTCATTAAACTTCTCAAAAGGTATATTGATGTGTTTACTTGGTCCTACAAAGACTTGAAGACCTTTCAGTTAGATGAAGTACAACACTGTATTCCACTTCATCTAGAAGCAAAGCCTTTCAATAAAAAGCTATGCCATCATAACCCTACCATTTTAGGTACTATCTACATTGAAATATATAATATTCTTGATTATAAGATAATTTATCCAATTCATCATTCATAATGGCTAGTTAACATTGTCCTAGTGAGAAAGAAAAATAAATAAATATGCCTATGTTGATTTCTGTAATTTGAATCAAGCTTCTCTAAAAGATAACTACCCATTTCCCATTATAGATCACACCTTGCAAGTAGTTATAGGTTTATATATGTTATCCATGTTAGATAGTTTCTTAGAGTACAATCAAATAAAAGTGGAAAATGAGGATCAATACAAGATAGATTGCACAATGTCATGGGAGATGTTTGCCTATCAGAATATTCATTTTGCGCTTATCAATGCTAGAGAAAATTTTTAGTGAGAAATGGATTTGGCATTTTCACATCTAAAAAACAAGAGTATAGTTTTATACCTGGATGACTTGATAGTTTTATCCAAGAAAAGAGGTAATCATATGATTGACTTGGAAGAAGTTCTCATCTAGTGCAGGAGACATGGGATTTCTCTGAATCCTAAGAAATAAATATTTATCATGACTAAATGGAATATTCTCAATCACATTGTCTCAAGGTAAGGAAAAAAGATTGACCAAAAAGGGTTAAATCTACTCAAAGTTTATCTTTTCCTACTTCCAAAAAGGGTGTGCATTCTTTCTTTGATAAGGTCAACTTTCTTCAAAGATTCATTCCTAAATTTGCTAAGTTAACTTGACACATCTATGATATGATGAAAAAGAAGAAAGACTTAAAATGGAATGCTAAAGGTAAGTTGGCATTTTAAAGGATTAAAAAAATTATAGCTCAAGCTCCAATACTGGTTTCTCTAGATTTTAGTAATGAATTTATTCTTTATTTTTATTCCTCTGAGCACACTATGTCAGCCATACTCCTACAAAAGAATGATGAGGGAATTAAATATCCTATATATTTTATGATTCAACCATTAAAAATCTCTAAACTAAATTATTATAAAATGGAAAAACATGCCTTTGTTTTAGTAAAATCATTTAGAGTTTTTAGGTACTACATTTTGTCTTCAAATACTAAAGTCTATGTATCTGATACTATAGTGAAATCAATTATAATGTAGAAGAAGCTCAAATTATTGAGAGACACCTGGGTAGCTAAGGTGAAAGAGTTTTATCTTGACATCAAACCAATGAATATAATAAGAGGAAGAGGCTTCTGTCAATTGATGATAGAGATAAAACCTGACAACATAGATATAGTGGCACCTTCACTCCAAGATGAATCAGATGAAGATTTGCCTATGGTGATTTTTTTTTATCTTGTTACTGAATGGTACATCAATATTTCTTACTTCTTGACCTATGGATAATTCTAAATTAATATTACACATAAGGGAAAATGTACCATAAAGCTGAAGTCAAAGGATTATGTCTTTTGGGATAATGGTTTGTATAAAAAAGGAATTGATGGTGTCTTCCTCCATTATGTGGACAAAGAGAAGCAAAGGAGACTATTGGAAAATTTATATGATAAATCATATGGAGGCCACTTTATGACAAGTCAAATTACACAAACTATTACATGTAAGGTACTTTTGACCTACTCTTTTCCAAGATATTTCTGATTGGGTCACTAAGTGTCAAGCATGTCAACACTTTGTGGGATGTGTAAAGTTTCTATCATTAACATTAAAAATAGTCATAATCAATGAACCATTCCAACTATGGGGCATGGATTTTATTGTCATGTTAAATCCTTCTTCAAGTGTTGGACATTTCTATGTCCTAACTACAACTAACTACTTCAGCAAGTGGGTAGAATCTATTCTTGTCAAGCATGCCACTTCAGAAGTAGTATGTGATTTCATCAAAGAGAATATCATAACAAGGTTTAGTGTCCCGCACAAGAAAGTAATAGATATTGCAGCTAATTTTTCTTCAGTGGAACTAATTGGAATAGACCTAGTTCATGGTTCAAATCACTATCCTCAGGAAAATGGTCAGCTGAATCAAATGATAAGAACTCAATGACTATTATTCACAAGCTGGTGGATAATAATCAATATACCTGGCACAAAAAGTTGTTTAATGCACTATGGGCTGACAGAATCACTCTAAATAAATCCATTAGCATGTCACCTTTCCAAATATTATATGGAACATATGTTGAGATACCAATCACCATATAATTTCCTAATTTCCACTTGTCTAAAGCTATTGAAGATTCAAATTATCATGATTCACTTGAGAAGAGGATTATGTTTCTCACTAAACTACAAGAAACTCATACTCAAGTTGTTGATCAGCTAACTAACCATCAAATGAAAGTGAAAAATATCTTTGATAAGAAGGCTTGAGATAGACAATTTGAAGTTGGTGACTTAGTCCTTATGTGTGATAATCAAAATGAACAAAAAGGATAGCATGGTAAATT
Source organism: Torreya grandis (assembly GCA_037957365.1). Lineage (NCBI taxonomy): Eukaryota > Viridiplantae > Streptophyta > Pinopsida > Cupressales > Taxaceae > Torreya > Torreya grandis. The sequence continues at coordinate 1,141,859 of JARHVA010000891.1, read as the reverse complement.
TGACTCATTATGGAAAGTTTGTTTCACTGTAAAGAATATTGATGGAAGATATAGCTTCATCCTAGCTTATTAAGATGGAATTGAACTATCATTGCCTTTCAATAGTTAGTACTTGAAGCTCTATAAGAATTGATTATTAGGGTAATATCTATATGTATATAAATAAGTCCTCAATCTTTCTTTTGTTTAGTTGTTTTTATTTTTTCTATCTATTTGTTTATTTTGTAGTTTTTTGTGACTAAGTTTTTACATGACTCCATGCCCAATAGACAAGACTCAAAACTAGATATATTGAGATCTCATCTTATTTCTTTCTTTTTGATAGAAATAAATATGTCCCCAATCAGAGCTAGCTAGTGTCACCCAAAAATTCTCACATGGAATTTTTGGATACCCCTATTAAATTTTTCTTTTGTCTTTTGAAATTCAATTATTCTTGTTGAAACTCAGTCCCATGAATAATAATTAGTCTTTAGTTGTTTTCATTATGGTTTTTTGCATTCCTAATTGCTTCAAAAATTGCTCTAGAAGGTTAAAAAATGTCTACTCAAGGCCATCACTAAAAACCCCATTTACTCATCCTTCCAAGAAGATTAAAAAGCTAAGTGTTTGAGATCAATTCTAGGAAAACTAAAGTTCTCTGAGATACTTCACTTATCAAGTGAAAAGTAGGCAGTCATCTCAAACCTGAGTTGTACCATTTAGTTTAAACTAGAATTATCAAATAACTTTACTTCTCATTACAAGCCAAGTAAAGTAGGTCCACAAACCTGTAGAATACTAACTAAAGCAAATCAGGTTTTTGAAATAACTTCACTTGCTCAAAGCTACAAGTAAAATCAATCAGGGTCCACAAGTTTGAATTACTCTCAAACCTAGACCAAATCGGAGTTACAAGGTTATTACTTCACTTCAAAAGCCAAAATAAGTAAAGTAGTCTAAGAAACCTTATAAAAAGCTAAGGACTTGCATGAATCCATCACACTTATCTCTTAATTGTCATTAATACATTGGATAATATAAATATTGAGAAAATCCACCTCATTTCCTACCTAGCATTCAAGTTATTTGACCAAGCTACCACCCCTATGAATCTCGAGTGACACTATTCTAGCTTTTGAAGCAATTTTGGACTAAATCCTTCTCAACCCATTTTCATTCAAGGTATTTAGATCATTTTTTCTTTGTTTTCATGTCTCCATTTTGGTTTGTCTTTTCATCTTTCCACTAGTAAGTTTCCATTTGTTGTCATGAAAGATTTTATACCTTTTCCTATTTTGCTCACAATTGTTTGTTGTTTTACATGCATATTGTTGTTTTAAAATCCTGTTATAATCCTCATAAACATTTTTCATGTAAAAATATAGGAAAAATAATAATAAATGAGAATCAACCTATATAAAACTTAGTGTTTAACCAAATTTTGCTCACCCAAGATTCCCTTTACTTTTTGCTTACTTGGAGTCCTGAGCCCAAGTAACTGCTCTTAAGAAATCTGAAGCTCTCAAGCACCTTGCCTACTCAAACTTCCTATTACTTCTTACATTCATTATTATTCCATTTACTCCTTATTTCTACTTCTTCAAGTTTTTCAACCTAAGTTACTTATCTTGATAAACCTGAAGTCATAAGCCTCAAGAAACTGTATGAATTACCCAAGAGAGACCCAAACTCCTAATAACTTACCACTTACTCAGAGTCTTGAACCTGAGTAATTTAATAATATAAGTCCAAAGTTATAAGCTGAGAGAAACTTGAAGTTGTCCATGCCTGTTATTTATTACTTGCTCAAATTCTTGAATACTTAAGACTTGAGGATTATCTAGACCGACCTAGAGTTGTGATACCCTATTACTTACTATGAGTTACTTGGATTTTTCAAGACTCTCTACTACTTGAAATCTAAAAATTTCTTATAAGTATTATTTGAGGCAACAACTCAACTCATTTATTCAATTTTTTCTAAACTAGTAAGAGTAGCACTAAGTGTTCTAGATCACTTGTCAAGTGTTTCCAGAGTTAACCAAAATAAATGTCAAGATCATAAGGATCATAAGAAGAAATAGTTGGAGTAAAAAACCAAAAAACCCTCATTAAAGAAGTCCCTGAGTTAGCACTTGAATAAATCCTAGGGCCAAGTAGGAAGGGTAGGGAAAAAGTAAAGAAAGTTGTGAAATCTCAAGAACCAAAGATGAAGTATGAATACAAAAGATACCCCATTAAGTCTAGTGTTGTATCCAAGGTGTAAGAAATCAATGACACAAATATGAGGCATGTGTCCACAACTAAGTTATTAAAAATATCTAAATCTATCATCAAGACTCCACTCATGCAAGTAATAACCAATAGTGGAATCATACAAGCTGTAACTTTCCCAAGTTTTTCATAATTACCTGAGTTTATCTTATAATGTATCAATTACTATGACTCTCTCACAAGAATAGTGAAGGACACATTAGGCAATGTAATAATCAGGGTTGATGTTCAATACTTTGACTACTATTTAAAGATCCCAGCAAAGTCTAAAGTAATATATTTATCAATGGATAAATCCAAGTGTCTCTAGGAAAGATAAACTACAGAATTTGTTAATGTAATGAACACTAACTATCTGAAGAAAGCTAAGAAACCTTCAAGGTTCCCAAAATAGATAGTAAGGTCTGACTTCATCCAGGAAGTTAATTATATTACCCAATTATTATGTCTAATAAATGGAGAGAAGAATCATAAGTGTTTTTAAACTTGGATGTATGCATACATTAGGGCTATTGATGTCAACAATATCTCTACAATAATTGAATGGTCAAGATTGATAAGTGATAACATTGATCACTAGTTGAGTCAAGTGTTGATAACTTTTGACTTTAATATTACTTCATACTTGGTATACGTAGCAGCATCAAGTGGATATTTCTCTAGATTAACTACAAAAGGAACATTGGAATTAGAGACTATATATGAATATTACCCCTAATTGGTTCTTTCTAAATATTTCAAACATTATAAGAGGGTAAATGATGGGTTATTTTATAAAATCATTTATAAGTTGATAACTGCTTTGAAACATAAGAGAGTGTTAGATGCAGCACGGGAAGCAATTTCATGTTTTAGATGCCTCTATATTCAATTTATCAATTTTACATACATCAAATTTGGTTGTTTCTTTAGCACACTAATCAAATTTCCAAGATATCGTACTAACAAATGGATTCTCATGGAGTTGTGTAGGCAACTAGTTGAGTTGCATGATTTACAATCAAAGGTTCATCATCCCTCTATTATTTTTCCTATTATTATTGGTCATTATCATTATCTCATCATTTACAAAGCAAATAATGTGCAAAAAGATATGTACCACAATTATAATCAAACTCATTTTGATTCTAGAACAAATTTTGATTGTAGAGGGGTAGCTTAGACTACAATTTCTCTAAAGTATATGCATATTCTTACACTTGAAGACTTTTGGATTGATTTTAGGGATGGATTTGATGTAAGGAGAAGAGATAATAGTAGATTTAGTATTTATCATATTCATGCTTTTGATTTAGAAATAATTCTAGAGGACATGGAGGATGATGGAATTGTAACTAGTGATTCCTACCATGTAGTAGGAGGAGATAATGCTCCACTTCCAGAGATTGGTTTTTGTAAAGATCAACTTAAAACTATTACTAAAAAAACTTCTATGGTCCTTACTATGACTTCCACATGCCTCTTTAATAAAGGGTAATATATGAAGGAATTATTGATTAAAACTACTCAGGTAAGTCAGAAGAGGAAGGTAATTCAAGGAAAAAGTAGTCAAGTTCCTAACAAGAAATTGAAGTTGAAGAGAAATTTTGATGACACCTACTCTATGGTGAAATATAAATAACCAATTCAGCTAGTTGTCACCACAACCCCTTTGGTTACTTCCATAGATACTTCTCCCCCCATCATTTCTACTTTTACTACACCTACCAAAGATCCATCAATACTCATGCCACTTCTAAAATCTCATAGCATCAAGCCTCCAAAAAATCCCATTCAGAAGAAGACTATTTTTCCTCCTCCTCATCTTCCTCCATTTTTTCCACTCACTGCTCCACCTCCACCCCCTTCAGATGATCAACCAACCACTCAGAAAGATCCAAAATAGGTAACTGCTAAAAAAGTGACCTCATCTCAAGAGGTATCACAAGAAAATCAAAAGGAAATGATAAAACCTAAGAAAAAAATAGAGGTATAAAATGAGGTAGCTAATAAGGAAAATAAGGCAACTAAGAATGAAGATGAGGAAGCTAAGAAGGAAGAGAAGGCAAATAAGAAGGAAGAGAAGAAAGAAGCTAAGAAGGAGAAGGAGAAAGGAATACAACCAAAGAAAGAAAAGGATGAGTAAGTAGTTCCTAATGAAGTACAAGGTTTTTCAGATACATAAGAATTTCCTTCCTAGGACTTACTAGTAAAAAACAATTAGCAACAAATGGTTGTACATTCAGTTACTCTAATGAATATAGACTTCTCATCCTAGTTGGCATTGAAAATAGTTATTGAGACCAAATAAGTAATAAATTTGGAGGAGATTGATTTGAAGCTATTAAAGAGTCTTGATTGAAAAGGAAATAATCCCAAGAGTGCTAAGGTAACTTCAAAGATGATAATTGAACCTTTAGGTCAGAATTTTACAGAACTATCCATTCCTCCTCAGAGTAAGGGAAAAGATGAAGTCACTAAATAAGACTTAACAGTCATAAAAGTTTCCCTTAGAGAAGTTACTATAGAGGGATTAAAGCAAGATACTCAAACTCTAATTAATACTCTTTTCAAAAATTTAGATGAATAAAAATCTAACAAAGCCAAATTGAAGGAACAAATTGCAAAGTTATGTGAAATAATTGCCAAAGTGGTAAGGTCTAATCCTTAGCAACCAATTCTTTTAGGTGATTTAATTTGTCAACAAATAATAATTGAGGTAGAGGAAATTGAAGATAACGCTAAGGCCATTGATGAATGGTTAGAGAAGATGTTACAAACTATTCAAAAATACTTTTTTGAGGTTTTAAGTACTCAAGTTGATATTGAAAATAAGTTAGCACAGATAAAGGCAATGATGAAGGAAATAGAAAATGAGAATGGAATTTTTGAGTTACATCAAGAAAGTCTTCAAAGAATAAAAACTTTGAGTGAGAAAGTTTTAATCCAAGAACATATATTTCCTAAAGGGTCCATAAAAAAACCAAAACAAGAGGATTACCTCTTATCTTTTTGCATGCGTATTCTTGGGACTATGTGTATACACTAAAAAACCATAATAGATGTCAAATGCCTTGGGACCATTCTTGAATTTATCAGATCCTAAGTCTAGTTGACAACCTATTTAACTAAATTCACCAACCTACTAACTTGAACATTAACCAAACCTTTTTAATCCCTTCTTTGACCCATTTTCCTTTAGACACTCGACCATCAATGGTCAACTTAATTGTCGATGGTTAGCCTGACCATCGATGATTAGGTCTTCACCTTCTTAAACACATCACCATCTGTGTGTGAGCTAACAAGGCATAATTTGATATGTTTGTCTTATACAGTGATAACAAACTCTCAAGCATCAAAATCAGCATCCTCACCCTCTAGGTAACCTTATATCTTCCATCTCTCTTTGCCTATAAAAGGAGGGGATCAGGAGGTGAAATGATCCACAATCTATCATCACAATCATTATTGCATACAAGTATTCAATATTTCTAGCATCTAGTCTTGTTTCAATAACTCAATAATAGAAAAAGAGACCCAAACCCCTATCAAATTTGCTTTTGAGGCCAAAGTACTATAACTATAGAAACATTTCCCTAGCCTTCAACCATCAACCATCTAGAAAGATATAGGTACAATTTTCTTATTCTTTATTTCATTGGATTTCTAACCCCCTTGACCTGATCATACCTATCTACACCTTGTTTCCCAACTTTTGGATCCTTAGTAGAACCATCATCAGGCCATTTACCCATTCTACAACTCTTTTCTGAGTACCTTCAAAAATCCATAGGTAACCACCAATGATTAGTACTATTGTTTATGATCACCTCCAACCATTGATGGTTACCCAACCATCAATGGTCAGCTTAACCATTGATGGTTCACCCAATTGCTGATGGTTACTATGGTAAAAAATAATATCAAGTTATTTTCAGCCCCTTAACCCCAACTAAAACTAACTTTTTATGTTCTTACCTATTCACAGACCCTTTTCTAATTTTTTGAACCTGAATTTACCCACTTTATCACAAGTATTAACCCAATTTTTCTATATTTAATCATTTTATTTTATTCTTGTATGGCATTTCATTTACTTTATGAAAGTATCTTATTTTTAGCTCTTTTAACTTGATTATTATTAAGAGTGAATTGACAGTCTCCTAACAAGATTATGCTTCTTAGATCTAACTCATGCTAGGTATTCCACCCAAATATCTTGATAACAACCCCTTTGTTAGTGATTTCTTATCTACAGGTTATTCCTTCCAAGTCAAAGAGGATTTCTCCATCTTCATTTGGATCATGCATGCATCACCAACTAGGTATTTCTACCACAACATTATTACTAGTTTCTTATCTTCTTCCAAAATTAATAAATGAGAATAAATTGAGAGAAACATTTTGAAACACTTGATGGGACCCTAGAATCATCTAGGTTCCCCTTTATTTCTTTATTCTTTTCTCATCTGACAAAATCTAAAATTTCTTTTGGGCTTAAAATAAATACCTTGCATACATTGTTTTCTTGTTTGATTTTAGTTCACCTAGTTAACTTAAAGGCAAAATTAATCAATCATAGTTTTCACTCTTATTATCACACACCTTACCAAACCACATAATCAATCAACACATCAAAAAAAACTTGAGACAAGGCCTAACTAGGATTTTATCACCTAATGGTAAACTTTACCCTTTCCCAACAATCCTACTTGGAGATCATTACTAAGGGGAAAACCAACTCAGCTCTTTGATTGAGTATAAACTCTAAAATTCAGTATATCTAGGCTAAGCACCCAACACCCTTATTGTTTTGGTGTGTGAAGTGAGGGGGTAGGCCCTAATATCAGGCCACGTACTGAAGATCAATACATATTTTTGTCTTTTGAGCACCTAAACACAACCTAAAACCAATTTTAGATTTCATTTTTAGTACCTAATCTACAAACCAATTTTCTTCTTCACACACTCTAAGGCATAAGACAAAAGTGATCTAAAAATAATCCTAATTTTTAAATGCACTTCTAGTGTATGTTGGGATTTCCTTGAGATTCTTTATTTTTACTTTGTTTGTTTTTTTAGGTGTAAGTTTTTATCATTTTTTTTATTCCTCTAATGGTATTTAATAGACAATAATTAAGGAATCAAACCAACCAAGAACCACCATTTTCCTCTTCTTCTTCTTCCATGGAGAATACTTTAGATGTTAAGATTTCTCCTCATCTTTCTCCCCCTCCTAACATGCCTCTAATAGTTGTTGAGGGTGATGAATTTTTTTTTTACCTTCCTTGATAACAACCTTGTGGCCCTCCAACATTACCTTAACACCTTAGCTCACCATAATCCTATTGCTTCGGTTCCTCCTACAAATCCACCTTATGGTATTCCTCCACCTCTTATGGTTGGTGTTACCTCCACCCAACCTTTGATCACCCAATCATCTTCTTCTACCAATATCCCATCCACTACCACCACTAAAACCCAATCCAACATTCTAACCCATAACCAAACACCTCTTACACCAACCAACACCTCTAATGTAGGGAAAACCTCACCTCTTGTTACCTATACCTCATTCACCATAGGGATATCTTTTACCCCTATTTCCACCATTCCTCCTATCACCACCAACCAACAAATTTATACCCCTCTTCAAAATTTGGTACTTTCCATACCCCCTACCCTTCCACCTATTAGCATAAGAGTTACCACTCAACCCCAACCATCTACCAACCCATCCATACCTCCAAATCAACCCATATCTATCCCTCAAAAAATACCCATGACATCTTATGAATATGTTCCTAATCCACAAGGATACATAACACCTTTTACCCAACCTTTTGTACCCATCAACCCTTATGTGACACTATCCCAAGCTACAATAACCACATACCAATATGTGGTATCTTCTCAACCCTCTACCTCTTATCCATACATTGATTCCACATAACCTCAACCAAGCTTACCATCCAATTATGGAGCATCCCAACCTCAAATATGTTTGGTTAAGATGTTTATGGATAAAATGTCCAATCTTGAATCATCTATTTTTAGGGATCATAACCTTTTACCGTATGATCAAATCTATAATAAACCTATCCATCCATTTATTTCTATTTGATCTTATCCTCCTCAATGGGAATTACCCAAGTTTTCCAAGTTCTAAAGTAAGGAGGACCCCCAACAACACTTTAGAGCATTTCATAATTCTTGATATTTGATTGCATATGATGATGATCTTCTCCTTTGTACCTTCCCCATGTCTTTATGAGGACCAGCCTTGGATTGGTATAGTGATCTCACCAATCACTCCATAGTTTTATTTTATAAACTCACCCAAGTCTTTTTGTCAGGGGATCTGTAGCTCTACCAATTAGAGCACAATTGATTACTTTCTTATATGCAATTAAACACGGAATTATACCAGAATGATAAAGTAGCTAGAAACTTGAGACAGCAAAGAATTTGAGAGACAATACACACTCTTGTATTAAATACTACTAGAAGAAAATACAATAAGGAAGATGCCACTTCTTCCTCCACCTCAAAGGCTTGCCACACCTCAAGAACTTCTTCTCTCTCTCACTTGCTCAACACAACTCTAAAGCCTGGGTTACTATCCCTCCTTGAATGCTTCAGCTAATCTCCTTGACCTTACACCTGTAGATCTCCTTGACCTTGCTAGCTTCAATGCTTTTACTTGCCTTAGAATAAATAATAATACATGCCTTATGGGTCTATAAATAAGATCCCATGCTTACAAAAATATAACTCTAACTACTAAAATTAGACACATAGCCCGCGACTTAAATTAGCCCCTTAGCATGCAAACACTCGGTTCAACTAACTAACTGTTCGTGCAACAAACAGTTTTGGACCGCACAGGCGACTGATGCCGGTCCCTATTTGTCTAGTGCTACTGACGTCGGCCGACTCCCTGCCATCGTCGGTCTCCTTCTCCACTGCACTTGACCGACATCGGTCATACTGCCGATGCTGGTGGATCTGGTTCTTCAACATCCTTCCTCTTGTGTCTGCAAATAGTTGAAGCTTTTAGCTCCACACCACAACAATCTCCCACTTGGAGATAAATAGCTGCAACTTGTACCTATACCTGTACACCATCTATTTTGTTCCTTAGGCTCTGTATCCCTCTTCAATGTCACTCTTGAAGACCAACCACCACGCAAACCTGTGATGTAATGCCTGTCTCTTATGCCACAAGAATTTTGCTGCTCCCAAATTCTCCATGACATACTTCTAACCAACTCTACCCTTAGCTCAGAAAACTCCCTGTATATGAAACCGTGCAACAAGTAACACAATACAGTAACAGGATAATGTAGCTAATATTATCCAACCTGGTAAAGATAAAATACAATGGTCAAACCTCCATTGTTCTGCAGCATAATCAAGACCATATACCATAGCCTTCTGTCTCATGTGTCCATCCACTCTCTTCTCTAAAATGGGAATCCATCCCTCTATCCAGTGCTTCCTTCCAGCTGACAACACTACCAACAAATACCTGTTTAGTTCTCTAAGGACTCACACTCCTCATCCATGCCAAGCTCCCACTGTTTCTGGATTTTACCTGCATTGCTTCTTCCATCTTCCTAGTTCATGACTATCAGTAAGCAATATAAAGAAGGTGAACAACAAATATGAGGTTCACATACCTTTCCTGACCTCCACATGGGTGTTTGAGACCTATAGATCCACCCAATATCCGTTCCAGTGACCGATCTAGGCCATCTCCCAGTCTGCTTCTGATCGATGTCAGTTCCATGCACTGATCTTGACTACCGATGTCATTTCCCTGGCTGACGCCAGTGTCCCTCCTATTGACGTCAGTCCTTATGACCAACGTCAGACTTCTCCTGTCTGACCTACTAACCCTGCTGGTCTGCACATGACCGATGTCAGTATCTGGATGACTGACGTCGGTGCCAAGCTACCGACATCGGTGTCTATGTGTTCCTGTAAGTGATGAAATTTTCATCCGCGAGCTCTTCTTGGATCAAACCTCTATCCATGATGCCCTGCTCAGACTTATTCAGCCCCTGTGACTGATCTCTGTCCTTCATCTCCTCCAAAAACACCAAGGCTTCTTTGTTCCTGTCAAAAGCATCAAATTTCCTCTTTCTGTAATGAACTGTATCTGTGCTTTCCAAATTTGAACACATACCTTTTGAATCAAGAACTTCCATTCCCTTCCTGTTCTTGTGACCAAGCCTATTAGGCCACATCTCTGAATCTACACCAGAAGTAGAATCAGTAATACAAGTAGACAGATAAAGAGTATCTACTTTCTTACCTCTTGCTAGAACAAGTGCTCCCTTGGTAACCTTCCAAGAATCCGCTGAGGGTTATTGTGCATCCCTCATCTCCTAACCTTCCTACAGAAATCAGACTCTGCTTCAAAATTGGAACAAGCATGACCTCTTTCAACACCCATGTGTTGTCAATCTGCAATCTCAACTGCACTTTCCCTTTGCCAACTATCTGACAAGGTGTACCATCCCCTAAATAAAGAACTCCAAAGTTTCCCTATTCATACTCGTAGAACAAATCTCTGTTTGGGGATGCATGAAAAGATGAACCAGAATCTAAAATCCATGATCCTACCTGACTATCTGAAGAAAGTATGAGAGCATCTTGCATCACAATATTTGCATCATTTGCTTCTTCCATACCTGCATGTTGATTCTCTTTATCTCTCAACCAACACTCCTTCTTTGTATGTCCTTTCTTTCCACAAAACCAGCAGGTAATACCTTTGGACTCGGATCTCCTTCCTGACCTTGATTTCCCTTACTCAACCTTCTCCCTTTGCCTTTCCCTGCATTCTGCACTTAGAGCATTCCCTGATGATTCACCTGTGCTTCTCCTGTGTATTTCTTCATTTAAGATCACACTCACAACATCATCAACTTTTAAGATTTTAGAAGCAGATGCAGAATTACTTACTGCCATAACCAAACCATCCCAACTTTTAGGCAAAGAACATAAAATCAAGAGAGCCTTTACCTCATCATCAAAAACAATATTGACTAAGGCTAATTGGTTTACCAAACCATGGAAATCACTGAGATGAGTATGTACCGATCCACCTTCCTGCATTTGTAAGGTAAATAGCTAATTCATAAGATATACCTTATTAGAAGCCGAGGGCTTTTCGTATAAATTTGCCAAGGACTTTATCAACTCTTTCATTGTCTTACACTGTGATAAGCTAGAAATCACAGACGATGAAAGGCTCAACCTTATGGAACCAAGAGCCTTCTGATCAAGAACGTTCCATTCTTCATCCTTCATATCTATGGGCTTGCATGCAACCCCGCCCAATGGTAAGTATAGATCCTTCTGATACAGATAGTCCTCAATCTGCATCCTCCAGTGTTGATAATTCTTGCCGTTAAACTTCTCCATTCGTAGCCTGCTTTCTTCTGCCATTGCTGAACTCCCACTCAAATAGAAAACCCTGTGAATGACCTGTAATCAAAAATAATACCCTGCTTCCTACAAACTGTAGCTCTGATACCACTTGTCAGGGGATCTGTAGCTCTACCAATTAGAGCACAATTGATTACTTTCTTATATGCAATTAAACATGGAATTATACCAGAATGATAAAGTAGCTAGAAACTTGAGACAGCAAAGAATTTGAGAGACAATACACACTCTTGTATTAAATACTACTAGAATAAAATACAATAAGGAAGATGCCACTTCTTCCTCCACCTCAAAGGCTTGCCACACCTCAAGAACTTCTCTCTCTCACTTGCTCAACACAACAACTCTAAAGCCTGGGTTGCTATCCCTCCTTGAATGCTTCAGCTGATCTCCTTGACCTTACACCTGTAGATCTCCTTGACCTTGCTAGCTTCAATGCTTTTACTTGCCTTAGAATAAATTACAATACATGCCGTATGGGTCTATAAATAAGATCCCATGCTTACAAAAATAGAACTCTAACTACTAAAATTAGACACACAGCCCGCGACTTGAATTAGCCCCTTAGCATGTAAACACTCGGTTAAACTAACTAACTGTTCGTGCAACAAATAGTTCTAGACCGCACAGGCGACTGACGCCAGTCCCTGTTTGTCTGGTGCTGCCGACATCGGCCGACTCCTTGCCATCACCGGTCTCCTTCTCCACTGCACTTGACCGACATCGGTCATACTGCTGATGCTGGTGGATCTGGTTCTTCAGCATCCTTCCTCTTGTGTCTACAAATAGTTGAAGCTTTTAGCTCCACACCACAACACTTTCTAGATCAATTTTTAGTCAATATATCTAAAAACATCTTTATTACTGACCTCTACTCCATTAGGCAATTTGATGACAAATCAATTGTCAATTTTGTAGCTAGATGGAGAGGTCTCATCAACCAAATTTATTTCTCTTTAACCCAACCCAAATTTATTTAAATATTCTCTCAAGTTTGTGCTAAACATATTTCCCTTACTCTTCAAGTTCAAACTTTATAAATTTTTGATGAGGCTTTCACCATAGCACAAAAATTAGAGATATGAGACATTGATGAGGGGAAAATAAAACTACAGAACAAAAATTCTAACTTTAAATCCAATGACCCTTACTACACAAAGACCACCTATAAACCTAACCATCCCAATACCAAATCAAATGTATCCACTAACTTGGTTGTACTTAAGACCTCTCCACCACCAACTGTCAACCAACCCAACCCAACCAATTCTCTTAACTCTTCTAACCAACTAAACCAAAACCAAAACTAAGTTACCCCAAAACAATATACTCCAATAGGGGAGTCTTATACTTCAATTTTGGATAAAATACTCAAATCAAACATCATACAACTCCTCCAATAAAACCTGTCTAATAATTTGATGCCTCTCATCCTACACCTAGTTGATACAATGAGAATAATCTTTGTGCTTTCCACCACATCATTGGACATGATGTTATTAGGTGCAATACCTTTAAGACTATTTTCCAAAATATGATTAATAAGGGATAACTTGTGTTTTATAATCTGAATACACCCCCAAATTAGTCCTTTGACATCTTTTGTAAACCTTTTCCAAACCATGACCCTTCCACCAACTATGATGATAATAAACCAGAATCATCTCATGTTCATGAGCTCTATACAGTTAATGTCATTATTAGTGAACCTTTCATTGAGGAGACCATTACCTCATCTATCCCTTCCTCCATTCCACTCATTAAAGTGGTGGAATCACCCTCTATTCCTTTGGACACTCAAATAGAGGAATAAAACACACCTCTTTATTTAATTTTTGAGACCATGGACCTATCCACATCTCCTTTGATATAAATACCAAAGGAGGCAACCATTTCTTCAACCACCTCTTCACCCACTCCACCTATTTAAGTGGGTGAATTACCTACCATTCCTTTAGACATCCAAACAAAGGAAGAAACAATATCCATTCCTTCACTTGAGGTCATCACACCTTCCACCCCTATCTTATAACCACCCATTCTCTCTTTAGGAACCATCCCAAAAGAAGAAATCACCTTACCTACAACTTTTATGGAGGAAGCATCCTCCCAAACCTTGGCACCCTCCATCAAGAAAATAGATGAAGCAATAATCCCTTCACCTCCACCTATGGGCTTAAATTTTGAAACTAATGACCAAAGAATCAAACATGTTTATAAGACTTTTTTCTAAATTGGTCCAAAGTCTAGAGTTTACTTCTCAACCCAATCTAGATTGAGCTAATTTTTAGTATCATCTTAGGCTCCATTATCAAAACAAACCTAAATATTTAACCTCACTTGCATCCACCATAAAAATCATCATTACCTCAACCCCATCCTTAAACACTTCTTCCTCAAAAGCCATAGGAGAACCATCTAACCCACCTCTACCTAAATTTTCCAAATCACCCTATGCCTCTCTAACCAAATGCATTAAAAACCTAGGGATAGTTCTTATACCTATCCTAGCTCACCCATCTTTTAAGTTAGACATAAACCCTTCTAGTCCACCAAATAAAACACCAACCAAACCAATTAGGAAGGTGGAACCACCTAAACTCCCACCTTAAACTAGACCCATACCACCTCCTTCACACTTACCTTCCATCTTAGGACCCTATCCCTCTACTATCCCCATTACCTATTCCTCATCTAGTAAAACTTCTCATTTTACTCTACCCATACCTAACTCTAAATCACTAATAACCCCATGATTATTAACTAACATAGCTACCTCTACCTTCCCACCTATCACCAAACCTTCACCCTCCACCTCTAAATCTTCCACCTCCAAATGAACCATAACCAAACAATCCCAACCAAAACCACCGACCAAAACCATTTCACCACCTCCGATTTCTATTGTAAATCCTAATCCTAGGAAGGCTCCCACTCCTAAAACCAAAAACTCGATGCCTTTTATCAAATATTATTCAACCATTCTACACAATTTATTGCGAACCTCCTCTTTAACCCTACCACCCATCAAAACATTTTATGCTTCACATATTAAACCATCATGGTTCATTGATAATTTGATTTTCTCATATCATAGGACTCCTAGACATGATACAAATAATTTCAAATCTCTCCAAAAACTTATCCATAACTTATGGGATGAGGATGATCTGTTATCATATGAACCTCATGTTATTACTCTTGAGTGCACCCTGCTTGAAGATGTGTAAAACACACCCTCACTCTAGCTGATATAATTAGAACTTCTCAGAGTGTGGGTGACTCTATAATAATAATAACCTCTAAATAGGGTTGGTTTCCTTAATATTTATCTATTAAAGTTGATCATTGTTGTTTTCATATGAAAAGGGGAAGGGGACACTGAAGGGAAATCCTATCTAATGGGGTGATGCACCTAAAATTTTTAAATCCTTTGGAAGCTATTGAAACTAATGCATGCATATAAACTTATAAAATTCCTATATTTCCCTTAAGCATAAATATTTTAGATGAATTATTGAAATAATTTTGGATTACAAGATTCCTTTTTACCACTTTAAATGACCTACAGAAGGTGAGATAGAAAGTAATAGGTGAGGAAGGGACCTGAAAAAAGGAGATATAATCCCACTTATATTCTGATACATAATTAGTTACACTCTATTCTCTTTCAAAACTCATATGCAAAAAAAAATCTCCTTCATTGATGTATGGTCCACATACAATTTTTGCTTCAGCTCCAGGAATCATAATGAAAAATAGCTTCCAAAAGCCAATATATATGTCTCAAAACCTAAACTAAGCCAATATAACATTGAAAATGGATAAGGTTTAGTATTGGTTGACTAACTCAAGACTAAATCCTTTTACAATATTTAATCAAAACTTTAAAAAATATTCAAACTCCATAAAATATACATGATCCTCAAAGTTGGCATAGGAAGGAAGATGGTGGGCCCATCTTTGACAAGTCAAACATCATGAATGATGCTAAAAAAATTATTATATGTTTTAAATCCACTTGAGGCTGATTTTTAATTGTTTAAAAGGCTTGGATGACAAGTTAATCAAGAATAGATGCATGACTTGTCAGCTAGTCAACCAAAGTGCAAGACTAGTTAACTCTAAATAGCCTTCACTTACATGAAAATAGACTTTGAAGAGTGAGATGTGCATGAATATCTTCATTAAAAAATATAAAAGTGGCTTTTAAATCCATTTTTAACTCTTTGATGACCAAATCTAGTACCAAACTCAAAATTGACAAGTTGACCAATTAAGCCATTTAGACCAAAAAGGCCTAAAGGCTAATTTGTGCTCCTAGTCACCATTAAAACTAAAATAAGAAGCCATGAAACCTAAAAAAACCATGAATTATACTTTTAAAAACTTTATTCATCATCAAATATGTGATTTTGATGAGAAAACCTTTGCCATTCAGTCAATAGGGTTGACTAGGCCCATTTTGCTTCATTTTCTAGCAAACTGGCCATTTTGATCAAGCTGGTAGGGACACTTTTGGGATTATTTTTGATAAAATTAATATTTTATGGTTAATAAAAAGTCTTATTCTTCAATATCCATTTATTATATTCCATTGAATGCCCTATACTTCATTTTACATGTTTTTTCATAAAAACCATGATTTTTGCCCTCATTTGTACAAATTTGTGCATAAAATTGACATTTATGGAATCCTTTATGATATTAATTAAAATTTGAAAATGTTTTAGGTTTATCCATGATGATTGGATGTCAATAAAATCCATTTTTATTAAAATTGGTTTTTTAGGGGTTTAAGAGAGTTTTAAAGTTGAATCTTCAAACCAATGATTCATGAAGTGCATACCTCCAAATCCAAAACCATTTCCATTGATTTGTATCACATTTACCACCTTGAATCCCTAAAAATATTGGGTTTCCATGTAAAGATATGAAAATTTACCACATAAATGAAATTTTCCTGTGGGGATTTAACTACATTTTGGGTTGCCTACACTCTTAGTGATTGTTCATAAGTCACAGATCCATAAATAATCTCAATTATTCATTAATTATAATTAAATAGGTTTATTCAAAACATACTAATATTTTTTGACCAAACTCCACACGTGATGAACAATATGAGCATCTGAATATGAGGTTTGGAAAGGTGCCTAGAACTGGAAAAAGTGAAAAACTTCACCAAGATGAAAATATTTCCTTACCATATTCTAAAATATTTAAAATATCATTATGGTACCTTTACCATGCTATAAAAACACTCTAAAAGTCCATTTTGCATGAAAAGTTAAAAAATGCCTTTTTGGCCCATGTGCCTATTTGCTTTGGAGTTTGTACACTCTTTATAGGTATAATTATTATGTAATAACATCATCCCATGTTTTTCAATCTTTTACTTAGGCTTAGAAGCTTCTGAAGCACTCTAGAATGATGCTTGCTCCAATGGTGACCTCAAACAAATAGGCTAAGGTCTGAGACAAAACAACAAGTATCTCTACTAATCAAATGGATATTAAAATTGGTAAGATGGTTTTACAACTAATTATTATCTTGTGTAAAAACATTTAGGTCAAAATTCCAATTGTATCTCCTATAATCCTTCATTTTGACCTCTATGCATGGACTATCTACCTTTTTGATTAAGTTTTGGTATTGTATAGGTGTATTCATGGTGTTTAGAGGTATTTAAAGTCAAAATAATATTTATTTATCTCAATATATCCTTTTATAAGTTTGAAAATAGCCTCTACCCCTATTTTCAAGCACATTTTGACCCTCAAATAAAACAATTAGGCTTCAAAATGATTGTGTTTTGCTTTCTTAGTCCCTATATTGAGCCTAAACATGATAAATATGCTTTTAAATGCTCATTTAATTACCCTTAAAATTATTTCATACTTTTTACAAGCTTCTTCAAACCTCATGTCTCCTAGATATAATATTTTAAGCCTCTACACACTCACCTTTCGTACAACAGGCTTGTATGGTTTAGCTATGTATAAAACTTCAAAGGTTCATCATGATGTCTATGACCTATGAATTCATCCTTTACTACCTCAAAATACCATTCATAATTAATAGACTTATATGTATCATTGTGCTTCACATCTTCCTTCATGCTTAGAACATGACTATGTTGGTACCAAAAGCTTTGAATGGTTGTAGGTGCAAGCTTAGGTTATCTTTGAGGTGGTTTAGGATGGACCTTGTGAATATATTTCAAGTCCTTTAAGACATTTACCTTTAATTTAATAGTTAAGTACCATTTAAAAACAAAACCTACTCAAAAGGATATCAAAACCCTTCCCTTTGTCATAGTTCTTGCATTAAGCTTGATTGTGTTTTGCTTTCTCAGTCCCTTGTAGGTCTCCTTTTAGCTTGTTTGATGATATTGAATGAAAAGTTTACTTCTTATTTGATTATTTACCATATAATAAGGATAATCCTTCTTCATTTTATAACTTATAAACTTTTTCTTAGGTTTCAACCTTTTGAAAGGTCTATGGTGATCCAACCCTCACTGTAGATAGTGACCCAAAGAATAGCCTATAGGGTATGACTGTGTATTGATATAGACTGACAACTAGGTCTAAGTCTTAAGAACCAAAAAAACATCATGACTTGATCCTTACCATGTTGTTTCAACAAACTCAAAACCCATGCTAAGAGTTTAAAACCCTTGATGGATAGTACAAAGTACCAATTCCTTCCTTGGTTGTAGGTGGTCATTAGAGTTTGATTGTAATATATCTTAGGGCTCTGTATGTGCATTTATATCATGTTCAAAGTGAACTCTTTTTCATTGAAACTCCTCTAAAACCCAACCCTATTAACCTTCTTCAATTCATGTCTTGAAGGTCTTAAAAATAAAGAAACCCTCCCCTTGGTACCATATCCTTACTTAATTATATGCTTTATTTTTCATATTTATATGGATAGGGTTGTGAAAGGATGGTTAAATGACCATCTGAGCTACTTAATTGAGTTGATCTATGTTACTATGACATCACATGACTTTCAACCCTCTTAACACAATCAACACTTTTGATAAGGTTTTTAAATTCCAAAATCTCAACTTGAGTGTAGGTTGTCACTTTAGGTTTGTTGTAGGTCATCATATTGGATTGGATTGACTAGGTATCAAGCCTTGAGAGACTCCCCTTGTGCATTAGAAACATATAATCCACAACCTCTCTCCTCTCATGGTTGGGACATAAAATAAACCTTTAAAACCCTCCATCAACACTTGATTGTAGGTACTGCTTTGTGTACAGATAGTGAGTAGGATTCTTTTGTGCTTAGAGAGTATGCCAAAGCATAATATGGGTTTGGGCCTTAAACTCCCATGATGACTCATGAAGATCTCAATAGGTCTCATAGCTACCTAAAAACCTCAAATCCTCTCTCCTTGATAATTCATGCACTCAATCTCATTATGAATGAATTGTAGCTTAAGAAGGATTGTAGGTTGTTTTTGTTGTTGGTTGTAGATGATGATCTTCCCTTAAGGCCTGTCTTGAAACTCAAAAGTTCCTTATCTTTATTTGTTCATATTATATTGTCATATACAAACTTTTTTTGAGATAAACTAGTCTCCTTGCCTTCAAAATCCCACCTTACCTTTTTATTCATGGAAATGACCCTCTCATGTTTGACTATCTTAAGAGCTCATACATGGTTGTAGGTGACTTTTGATGACTATATTAATCTTGGCTATGCCTATAGATGTGATGCTTTAACTATGTTTGGTGCATATTACTCTTTATTGGATCATGAAACATCCTCTCATGTATAAAACCCCTAAATCCCTTCACCCACTTCAAACCTAAAATATGTTTGTTAAATTTCTTCATATTAGTATGTAGGTTCTCAATGGTGGTTGTAGGTGACTTTTGATCCTTTTGAGTCACTTAGAGACTTGACCTATATTTTTTTGCTCCCCAAGACTTTATGAATATCAATCAGGCTTGATAGTCAATAAGAGTTATTAAGCCATCCAAGAAAGCTTTCCATGAATCTTAAAGGCACTCTTATCAAGCATTAGGCTTCTTCATAAAGCATAGGATTGTAGGGTAATAGAGAGGTCATTAGACCTATTTAAGGCTTTATATGTTTTTTACCCTAGCATACTCTTGAATGATTATTACCATTGCTTTCTTGAGTCACTTAGACCACTATGTCATTATCACTTATGAACTAACCACTCCAACAACCCTCCATTTAACTATACTTTAGATACCTATAAGGTTTTGTACAAATCAGAGTTCAAGGTATTGAGAATGATTGGATAGCTTGACAAAACACAAAGTTTCAATGATGAGAAAAGTCCCTCATTAAAGTCAAAATATATCCAAAACTCAACCATCTCTCTTGAAAGTCCTAAACCTTGAAACTGTCCCTTGTCTTTATGACCTCCTTATTGACTGTAGCCTACCATGAGTTGACTGTAAGTGTTATTAGACTCCCCTCTAATGCCTTTTTGAATACCATGATTTACCTTTCATGAACTTGATGTCTTCAATATTCATCATGCCTATTTGGTGACCAAACAAACCCTTTGAGTCATAAGACAAACTATCTTTGCTATCAAGTGGGCCTTCTTTGGAATGGCATAGGCCTATTGGTTAACATTGGGATTGTAGGTCTCCTTTTTAGGGGAAAGACTACATGTTGTATACTCCCTTACTACAAATCCTTCATGTTTTAGTGCCTTTATGCTTGATCATTAGCTTTCTTAAGCCTAACAATACTTCTCCTTTGCCAAGCCACTATAGGTTACCCCAAATCAAGCTTATATGGTTTAATAATAGGTTATAGGTAAAATAGAGAGGTCATTAGACATGACTAAGACCCCTTACTCTTCATAAAATATACATTATGAGATAATTCCTTTCATTAAACCTTGAAAAAGTCACTTTACTTGACTCTTCAAGCCCTTTTTGAACCTTCATAACCATACTTGACTATGTCACCTAATGGCAATGCTCCTATTTACTATACTTTGATGTTTTGATTGGTCCATAACCCCTTTTTCATGATTTGTGTTGGTCTTTGTCAACTTAGAAACCCTACCTAATGATAACATTAAATGGAGATGGTGAAATAATGAAATATGGTGAGAGATAATGAAAACACAAGAATGGATATGGAAAAAGGTCAATCATAGTGGGAAAGACAGAGTATGGCAGTGGAATGAGGTGAAAGAGATGGAGGTGGGAAAGGAGCATGGAGGAGCATGAAAATACCAAAATAATGAGTCACAAGCAAACATGGGCACTAAATAATCACAATACATTATTTTGGAGACAATTATAATAGTGTAAGGAGGTGTATTTGAAACATGGTTTTCTCATAAAACCTTAAAATTTGTAAAAATTCCTTAATATATGCTAAACTGGCCATTTGGAGACACCTTAAGAGCATGGATATGGGATTTTTGGTCATGAAACCTGAAATTTTTATCATATTTAGGCATGTAAATCATGAAAACTTGATGTAAACCCTGTAAAACACAAATTTCATGAAAATTTGAGGCTACCTTCCTCTCCTTAGACTGTACAATTCACACTTGCAAGCTTGCCAATACTACAGATTGATTACCTAAGTTTGAGACCTCTATTTGACCTTGAATTGTATTAATAACACCTATAAGAGACCATGAAAAGGTATAAAAAGTCCCCAAAATCCTAGAACAATTTTAATTTCTCTGAAACTCTGCCTAGGTGAGGAGAAAATGGAGAAAAACAATTGCCTTTCTACTTGTAAGGCAACAAAATTTGACCTATATTCAAATAGATGGTTCAAAATAATAGAGAATATAATTGAAAAACCACTTATACCATCCACAATCCCTCTGATTCTAGTTTCTTCAACTCAAATTTGAGAGCTTTACCCTTCTCTAGCAATCTATACCAGTAGAAAACATATAAGCATGTCCCTTTATGTCAAGTTACAAAGTGTCAATAGAAGGCTAGTTTTAGGACTGTATGACCATTAATTTCCATGAAATTACTCATGAATCTTTAGTATGACCTTTATATTTTAACCCCTACCTTGGATATATATATTCCTTATGGATTCCATACTTCTCTTACAAAATGGGTGAAAACATTTATGTTTTGGCCTTTTAAAAGAAATTCAAGCTTCCCACCACTTGAAATATAAGTCCTTAGAAGAATTATTTTCCATTACATGCAAAAATTCAATTTTTAAAACCTTTTTCATGTTTTAAATTTGAAAAATGACATGTGTGGGTCAAATTAGGAGCTTTTAGGGCTATTTAGCATTTGAAAAAACCTTTTCATGACTTGAACTTTTAGACTTAGGCTATTTTCACCATTTTGAACCTATTCAAAGCTCTTTTGAGATAATTAAATGAATTTTGAAACCATTTTTAATTATTTTTTACCCTATAATCTTACGGACCAAGACATAATAGGAGAAACTGACATAAACAATAAACATGTGTACATATGCACTTAGAGGAATGGATAAAAATGATTGGAAAGGAAAAAACAACTACTAAAAGCATGTGCATAAAATAGCTTAGAGGAATTAAAATATGAATATGTATAAAGGAGTGACTCTCCTAATAGGATTATTTAAGAAACATCCCATTCATAGGAATGGGAAGATCTTCTCCACTTAATTTAGATAATTGAAAAGCATTATTCTTATTACAATCAGTGATGATATAAGGTCCACTCCAAAAGCTATCAAATTTGGAATGCTTACCTAGATTTTCACACTCTTCATCCCATTTGAGTACTATGTATCCTTGATAAAACAAATTTGATGAATCTCTCTTATCAAATGTCTTCTTGACTTACTATTTATTTGACCACATGGTGTGCATAGAATCATCTTTTATCTCCTCCAGTTCTCTTAGTTTGTTCATTCTGACTTCCATTACATCACTTTCTAGAAGCTCTAGCTAGTGTGCAAGTTCTAAAGATGGAAGATATAATGAGATATGTATCCTTGATCCTCTTCCATAAACTATGAGATAAGGTGAATGACTAATGGCCTTCTTAGGGGTGATACTATCATCCCATAAAGCAGTCTTTAACTTTGTATTCCAAGATCCCTAATTATCTTCCATTGTTCTTTTGATGATCCAAATCAAGTTCTTGTTAGTAGACTTAGCTAGTCCATTACCCTATGGATATTAATTTGATGACTATGTTAAATAGATACCATGTTCAAGATCCCATTCACATACCTTTGTACTACTAAATGCTAAAGTATTATCTGATATTATAGTAGAAGGTGCTCTAAAATGAGTGACTATACTCTCATAGAATTCAAACACGGAGTTCTCATTTGCTTCCTTAAAAGGCACTAATTCCACCCACATGTGAAATATTCTATAGCTACTAGCACTAGATGGAGGATGAATCATGCCAATGAAGTCTAAACTCCATTGCATGAAAGGTTGCTCAACCTGAATTGGCTCTAGTGCCATAACAACTAGTCTCTGTTTCCTTACAAACATTGCACACTTTATACATTTCCTAACCTATGTATGTGCATCTATAAATAAATTGGGATAAAAATAACTAGCTATAATGATTTTTTTCATCTGTATTCTTGGCTACAAAATGACCTCCAGAAGGACTATCATGAAATTGCTCAAAAAGCTTATCAAATTGACTAGTTTCAACACACCTTAAAAGCATACCTCTAATGTATTTTTTGAAAAACACTCCATCAATAAGAATTTATGGTACTGATTTAATTCTAAAGTGTCTTATTTTTTATGCATTAAAATTACTTGGACACTCTCTGGTTTGAATAAATCTAGCAATGTTTTGTATCCAACTTGTAGGAGGTGTATTTTCAGCTTCATACTAAGTGTCCTGAATTGTCAAAATTGTCTCTTTTTCTTCTTTCACATATTTTTAAAGATGTTCACATAATAATTTTCCTTGTACCATATTTTTAACCTTGAATTAAATTTCATATTTCATGCACTTAGTTACCCATCTAGCTCTCTTTTTGTTCAAGTCTCTATTGAGAATGAAATCCTTTGCACTTGGATGAGCTACCATTAGTATAATCTTATTATTTGAAAATAAATGTCTTAATTTTTTTATAACTATTATAAAATTAAGAACATGTTTTTATAAAAAATAATACCTTTCTTCATAACCCTCTATATCTTGACTAAATAAAGTAATGGGTTGTTCTAAACCTTCATCATTATGTTGCATAAGCATGGCTGAAATAGTACTAGAAGTAGAGAAATCATACAAGAAGAAATCCTTAATGAAATATAGATTGAGAAAATTAGGAACTTGGATAATTTATTTCTTGATAGCTTAAAAAATCCTTTTGTCTTATTTACTCCAAGTGAACTCTTGATGTTTCTTAAGCATTTGAGTAAGTGGCTTTACTAGTTCTATAAAACCAAGAATGAATCTTCTGATAAAGTTTATTTTACCCAAGAATCTCTTCCATCCTTTCTTGTGTTTAGGAAATTAGAGAGAAATTATTTCCTCTATTCTCTTTGTATCAATGTAAAGACCATATTTAGACACCACATGCTCAATAAGTCTCCCCTCATGCACTTAAAAAATGCATTTCTTTGGATTCAATGAGACTTCAAATTGTCTACATCTATCAAAAATAATTCTCAAGTGTGTTAGATGATCATTAGGATTCTTTGAAAATACAATAATATCATCAAGATAGACTAAAACCATTTCATTCAATAAACCATGAAAATAAACATTCATTCCCCTTTAAAAGGTAGCTCTAGCATTGGAGAGTCTAAAAGGCATCTTCTTGTAAGAAAAAGTTCCACATTTGGTGGTGAAAGTTATTTTATAATGATATTTCTCTTTCACCAATATCTTGTTGTATCCTGAGTATCCATCTAGTAAAGAGAACCTTTGTGAACTTGATACTCTCTACAAGATTTGATCCATGGAAGGGAGTGGATAGTGATCTTTCAGTGATACTCTATTTAGATCTCTAAAATATACACAAAGTCTTATCTCTCCATTATTCTTTCTTAATGGTACAATATTTTATACCCATTTTGAATGATTTATAGGAAAAATAATACCTAATTTAATCATCTTTGCAAGCTCTTTCCTCATGAGAATCTCAACCTTGGGGTTGATAGGCATTTGCTTTTCTCTTACAAGTTTTGCATCCTATTCAAGCTCAATAGTATGCTATGTCAATCTAGGGTGAAAACCTTTCAAATCATGGTATTCCCAAGAAAATACATCCATGAAATCCTTACATAATTAAATGAAAGCTATTCTCTCAGAATTAGTATTAACTTTATCCAGCTTGAGTAGCTTACCTTCAGCTATGCTAATTGGCTCATAGTGCTCTTCCTTGGAAGAAATACTCACCTTGTCTTTCCTTATCATATCATCTTCATTGAAAATTATTTATAAAATAACCAAACCTTTTGGCATCTTATTTGATTTCAATTTCACAATCTAATTTTCATATTGATCCTATAATTTATCATGATTTCTTTATCAAAACTCTACCTCATTTTGTAAGAAATATGTTATGTGTTTATCAAAGTCAAAAAATTGTCAAATTACATCATTATTTAGGAATAAATTCCTACATATAACCTTGATTTTGGTCTAATTTTTATTTTCTTTAATCTGATATAGATTATCATACTATGTTCATATGGCAGCAAGTTTATCAACATGCTAATTTACTCCTCTAGTAATGGAGTGAATGTCAAATGCAAGGAAATCTTCCATGAGATACCTAAATATATGTTTTTAGGCCTTTAAAAATGATTATTTTCTTCACTTAAACCTCTAACTTGAGAGACTACTAACTCACTATCAATTTTCACCTGTAAGATCTTAATATCTCTCTTTCTAGCCCACTAGAGACCATAAATAAGAGATTTATATTATGTAGTATTAGAAGTACAACTAAACTAAAATTTTACAAAAGAATAATACCTTTGATTTTGTGGTGAAACAAACATCACACTAGCCCCACTTCCATTCTTTGTTCTAGATCCATCAAAGAATAGATTCCAAACTCCTTCTTGATCCTACATTGAGCTAGTGAGACTAGGTAATAAATCACCCTCTTCATGCATATAGTAGACTAAAAACCAACATCTTCAATACTTTTATATGGGTCATTTACATTATTTTCATTAGGCCATTCTTCTAGGAGAATATTTGGTATGCCTTCAAGAGGCTTAGAAGGATCTTGCTCAATGATGTTATCATCTTCTTTTGAAATACTATAATTCACATTTGACATATTTCACATATATGGTTCAAGGTGAAATATGGAAATAGGCTCTAATATAATAGTTACTTTGGTTCTATACTTGGTTATAAAAACCATGTATCACCAATCCTAGGAAAGGTAACCTCCTATTCTGGTAGTGAAATCTCTAGATAGGCACAGTGCCAAATATGTAGGTAGACTAACAACAATAACATCTCATAAAATGGTGAAATTTGGATGAGTAGTAAGTATGATTTTTAGATATTTTAACACACCTATAGTCTTGTTATGAGACACATATAATTACAAGACACATTTATCATGAGATTTATATTGTAATCCTAACTTATCAGTTATTGATTTAGGTATGATAGACATACTAGCCCCACTATCAATTGTATATTTATGAACAAGACAATCTCTAATGATAAAAGAAAGGTAAAATGGAGGAGGTTTAGTCACCTTAAGAGGTTGAGAATCAACATCTAGATTATAATTATTTAAGACAACACTTACTCTTTCTCTTTCAAGTGGTCTCTTAGAGATATTGATCTTTGAAATCTCCTCTTGCAAGTACTCCTTTTGTCTTGAGATTAGTAGTATATCCCACATTGAAATTGATACTAAATTCTTATTCATATGATCCACAATACTGAGTGGAGAATTATCTTTCATTAACTATAATTTAGGAGCATAATGAGCTCCCAAATGTTGTGTAAATTGAGGTATGTAAGGCCCTTTCACATTCTTATCTTTTGGATCTTGAGCTTGTTGATTTGAACTTTTTTGAGGAAAAACATGTATTTTTATCTTTTGTTATGTCTAAGAAAAAGAAGGGGCTACCCTATCAAGTCTTGAACCTTCACCAATTACTCTTTTCTTGGATCTAGTATGAGCTACAACTGAATTATCAATATTAGGTGAATCTTAACTTTTATTTGTAGCCAAATGCTCAAAAGAATTCTCACCTTCCTAAAAGTTCACAAATATAATTTCAGTAGGTGCTTTACCACTACCTTCTCTTTGTTGATTTGACACTTCTAATTTAGTGAATTAAGGAATGTATCCATAGGGTCAAGAGGATTCATTACTCTAAGAAGGTGGCTAGTTTTCAAATGAAGGAAGAACTAAACTTTGTTGCATAAAATATTGATGATAAATATCATCAGTTGGAGCCATTGCCATGTTGTTTTTTTAATCTCATTGATTATTTCATTGTCCTTCTTGAGCATAATTTCTCTAAGTTATCATAATATCTCTTGAATTGCTTAGATCATTATGATTATACTTCATTGATTGAGAATTGTGTCCTTGTCTTTGTTGATTGGATTGATAATATGGCCTATTAAATTGATAATTCTAATTAGTATTCTGATATGGCCTATATGGTGGATCTTGTTTCCTCTCCATTGCAACTAGCTTGTTAGTTTGAGACTTAACAAAACTTTCTATCTTTTCTAATCTGTCAGTTTTATCACCTTATGTTTGATGAAAATTTTATGACTCTAGAATTGGAACAATAGTTAGAGCAATAGGATGGATCTCTAGAAAATGAGGCATTGGTGGCCTTAGAGATAACTTACCTGCTTGTATAAGGAAATTTTCATCCTTGATTTCTAATTCAAAAGCTTCAGGTAGAGTGTTCCCCCCCATGGATAGAATCATGATAGCCAAATCTAAATTAAGAGCCTTTATATATTACAAAAAAATATAGTTTGGTATAGGCTTAATCACTATAAGAATTCTATCCCAAGTCTTCTAGAATATATAGTTGAAATCCACCATGAATTCATGATTGAATCTCTTAATTTTTGTAAGCTACTCTACAAGTTAAAGATGATCACTTTTGTCTACAAAATGTTTGCATAGCAGCTCTCCAAATTCATCTCAATTGTTTATTGATGTAGAAGCTAAACCTCTATACCACTAAAGTGCTTTCTCTTTGAAAGAAGTTACCAACAACCTCATTTCTACATTTTACTATGTCACATGATGCACTGGACAAAGATTAGCAATATCTATAATATGTTCTATATGAGTTGTTATATTTTTTACTATAAAATAAGGAAGAGCCTTTAGAGAAAAAAATAGAATATCATCCCATTGATTGAGATTTAGAGGACTACCACCATTAAATGTAACAAAATCCTATCTTCTAGGAATAGCCATTTGAGGTATAGGATTTAAAACAGAATTGGCTTTAACAAGAGGATTTTGTGTAATATCATAGGTAACAAACGGTGTAGGATTTGGATTTGACTAAGAGGTTTTCTTCTTCTTTGCTAATTGGAAAGATAACTCAAACAAATATGTTTCTTTCAC
Source organism: Torreya grandis (assembly GCA_037957365.1). NCBI lineage: Eukaryota > Viridiplantae > Streptophyta > Pinopsida > Cupressales > Taxaceae > Torreya > Torreya grandis. Next base: position 1,113,605 of record JARHVA010000891.1, on the reverse strand, counting down.
TTTTGTAGAGGATCTTGTGACAAATATTTGTGGCATGAAAAGTATATAGATATAAAAATGAAAATATAGAAATGAATAATATACTTAGATACATAGATAATAATTCAAAAGTGTGAATAAGTTATCCCATCAGGTGTGCCAAAAATTGTTATCACTTTGGAGTGCACCCTACTTGAAGATGTGTAAAACACACCCTCACTCTAGCTAATACAATTGGAACTTATCAGAGTGTAGGTGACTATATATTGAGAATAGCCTCTAGAGAGGGTTGGTACCCTTTAGATTTATCTATTAAAACTGATCACTATTATTTTTAGATGAAAAGGGGAAGGGAAAACTGAAGGGAAATATTATCTAATGGGGTGATGCAGCTGAATTATTTAAATCCTCTAGAAGCTATTAAAAATAATACATGCATATAAACCAATAAAATTCATATATTTCCCTTACATATAAATATTTTAGATGAAGTATTGAAAGAATTTTGGATTACAAAATTCCTTTTTACCTCTTCAAATGACCTACAAAAGGTGAGATGGAAAGAAATAGGTGAGGAAGGGACCTACAAAAAGGAGATATAATCCCACTTATATGACGATAAATAATTAATTACACTCTATTCTCTGTCAAGACTCATATGCAAAATAAAAATCTCCTTTATTGATGTATGGTCCAGATACAATTTCTACTTCAGCTCTAGGAATCATAATGAAAAATAGTTTCTAAAAGCCAATATATATGTCTCAAAACCTAACCTAAGTAAATATGGAATTTAAAATGGAGAAGGGTTAGTCTTGGTTGACTAACTCAAGACTAATTCCTTTTACAATATTTAATCAAAACTTTAAACATCTTCAAACTTCATAAAATATGCATGATCCTCAACATTGGCATAGGAAGGAAGATGGTGGGCCCATCTTTGATAAGTCAAAAATCATGCATGATTTTATTACAATACTTATATTTTTTAACTCCACTTTATTCTAATTTGGAAGTGTTTAAAATGCTTGGATGACAAGTTAATTAAGAATATATGCATGACTTGTCAACTAGTCAACCAAAGTGCAAGACTATTCAACTCCAAATAGCCTTCACTTGCATGAAAATAGACCTTGAAGAGTGAGATGTGCATGAATATCTTCATGGAATATCATAACTGTGTACTTTAAATCCATTTATAACTCTTTGATGACCAAATCTAGTGCCAAACTCAAACTTGATAAGTTGATCAATTAAGCCATTTAGACCAAAAAGGCCTAAAGGCTAATTTGTGCTCTTGGTCACTATTAAACCTATAATAAGAAGCCATGAAACCTAAAAAAACCATGAATAATACTGGAATAACTTTATTCATCATAAAATATGTGATTTTAATGATAAAACCTTCACCATTTAGTCAACAGGGTTAACTAGGCTCATTCTGCTCCATTTTCTAGCAGACTGGCCATTTTGATTGAGCTGGTAGGGATACTTCTAGGATTATTTCTAATCAACTAAATATTTTAGGATTATTAAAAAGACTTATTATTCATGATTCATTTATTATATTCTATTGATCTATGTTGTACTTCATTTGACATGTTTTTTCCCATTAAAAACATGATTTATGCCCTCATCTGTACAACTCTATGCATAAAATTGACATTTATGGAATTATCTCTAAGTGTACTTGACATTTAAAAAAACTTAGGTTGATCCATAATGATTAGATGGAAATAAAATCCATTTTTCTCAAAATTGGGTTTTTAGGGGTTTAAGAGGGTTTTAAAGCTGAATCTTCAAACTAATGATTCATGAAGTACATACCTCCAAATCCTAGACCATTGATATTGATGTGTAGCACATTGAACTCCCTGAAATCCCTAAAAATATTGGGTTCCCATGTAAAATATATGAAAATTTACCATGTAAATGAAATCTACTTATGGGGATTTGACTACATTCTAGGTTGCTTACACTCTTAGTGATTATTCATAAATCATAGCCCCTCAACTAATATTAATTGTTCTTTAATTTCAATTATATATGGGTTCTCAAAACATACTAATATTTTTTGGCCAAACTCCACATGTGGTGAACAATACGAGCATCTGAATAAGAGGTTTAGAAGGGTGCCTAGAACTGTAAATAGTGAAAAACTTCACTAAGATGAAAATAGTTCCTTCCTAGCTTTTGAAATCTTTAAAACATCATTATGGGACATATACCATGCTATTAAAACACTCTTAAATTATTTTTTGCTTGAAAATCCAAAAAATGCCTTTTTGGCCCATGTGCCTATTTACTTGAAAAAGCCTATATGAGCATGGTTTACATAAAATTTGGAGGTTTTACACTCTTTATAGGTCTTATTATTATTTAATAACATAATCTCTTACTTTTGAATCTAATGGTGACCTTAAATGAATAGGCTAAGTTTTGAGACAAAACTGCAAGTATATCCACTCATCCAATGGCTATTAAACTTTTTAATATGGTTTTCTAACTCATGATGACCTTGTGTACAAAATTTGAGGTAAAAATTCCACCTGTAACTCCCAAAATCCTTAATTTTGCTCAATTTTAACCTCTATGCATAGATTGTCTACATTTTTGATTGAGTTTTGGTGCTTTGGAGGTGTTTTCATGGTTTTTTAGGTATTTAAATTCAAAATAATATTCATTTATCTCAATATACCCTTTAAAGTTTTTTGAAAACAACCTCTACCCCTATTTTCAAGCACATTTTGACCCTCAAACAAAGTAATTAGGCTTGAAAATGATTGTGTTTTGCTTTCTTAGTCCCTAGATTGAGCCTAAACATGATGAATATGGTTTTAAATTCTAATTTAATTCCCCTTTCAATTATTTCATACTTTTGACTAGCTTCTTCGAACCTCATGTCTCCTAGATACAAGATTTTAAGCTTCTACATAGTCACCTTCCATATAACAGGCATGTAGGGTTTAGCTGTGTATAAAACTTCAAAGTTTCATCATGATGTATATGACCTATGAATTCATCCTTGACTACCTAAAAATACCATTCATGATCAAGAGACTTATATGTATCATTGTGCTTCACATCTTCCTTCATGCTTAGAGCATGACTATGTTGGTACCAAAAACTTTGAATGGTTGTAGGTGCAATCTTAAGTTGTATTTGAGGTGGTTTAGGATGGACCTTGTGAATAGATTTCATTTCATGTAAGACATTTACCTTCCATTGAATTTTCAAATACCATTTTAAAATAAAACCTAATCAAAAGGATATCAAAACCCTTCCCTTTGTCACAATTCTTGCATTAAGCTTGATTGTGTTTTGCTTTCTCAGTCCCTTATAGGTCTCCTTTTATCTTGTTTGATGATATTGAATGAAAAGTGTCATTATGTTCTCCTTTATCATATACTGAGGATAATCCTTCTTCACTTTATAACTTATATATAGTGCCTTAGGTTTTAACCTTTTGAAATGTCCATGGTGTTCCAACCCTCACTATAGACAATGACCCAAAGAGTAGCCTATAGGGTTTGACTGTGTATTAGTACATATTGAGAACTAGGTCTAGGCCCTAATAACCACAAAAACATCATGACTTGATCTTTACCATTCTATTTCAACAAACTCAAAACCCCTCCTAATATTTCAAAACCCTTGATGGATATTACAAAGTACTAATTCCTTACTTGGTTGTAGGTGATCATTGGAGTTTAACTATAGGATATCTTAGGGCTATGTATGTGCATTTACATCATATTCAAAGTTATCTCTTTGTCATTAAAACTCCTCTAAACCCTAACCTTATGAACCTTCTTCAATTCATGCCTTGAAGATATTTAAAAAAAAGAAACCGTCCCCTTACTACTGTGTCCTTACCTGACTGTATCCTTTGTTCTTCATATTTGTAGGGATAAGGTTGTGAAAGGATGGTGAAATGACCACCTAAGCTAATTAATTGAGTTGATCTATGTCACTATGACATCACATGACTTTCAACCCTTTTTACATGATCAACACTGTTGATAAGGTTTTCAAATTCCAAAATCTCTACTTGACTCTAGGTTGCCTCTTTAGGTTTGTTGTAGGTCATCACATTAGATTAGATTGATTAGGTATCAAACCTTGAGAAAATCCCCTTATGAATTGGAAACATATAATCCACAACCTCTCTCCTCTCATGGTTTTGACATGAAACAAACCTTCAAAACCCTCATAAACACTTGACTGTATGTAATGCTTTGTGTATGGATAGTGAGCAAGGTTCCTTTTTGCTTAGAGAGTATGCCAAATCATAAGGTGGGATTGAGTCTTAAACTACCATGATGACTCATGAAGATCTCAATAGGTCTCATAGATATCTTGAAACCTCAAACCATCTCTCCTTGATAATTCATGCACTCAATCTCATTATGAATGAATTGTAGCTTAAGAAGGACTGTAGGTTATTTTTGGTGCTAGTTGTAGGTGATGATCTTCCCTTAAGGCCTGTCTTGAAACTCAAAAGTGCCTTATCTTTATTTTTTTATATTATATTACCATATCCAATCCTTGTGTGATCTAAACTAGTCTCCTTACCTTCAAAATCCCATCTTACCTTTTTAGTCATTGAAATGATTCTCTCAAGCTTGGCTATGTTAAGAGCTCATATATGGTTGTATGTGAATTTTGATGACTATATTAATCTTGGCTATGCCTATAAATGTGATGCTTTAACTATGTTTGTTGCATAGTCCTCTTTATTGGATCATGAAACATCCTCTCATGTATAAAATCCCTAAATCCCTTCACCCACTTCAAACATAAAATATGTTTGTTAAAGTCCTTCATATTAGTGTGTAGGTTCTCAATGGTGGTTGTAGGTGAATTTTGATCCTTTTGAGTCACTTATAGACTTGGCCTATATTATTTCACTCTCCAAGACTTTATGAAGATCAATTAGGCTTGACAGTCAATAAGAGTTCTTAAGCTAGCCAAGAAATCTTTCCATGAATCTTAAAGGCACTCTTATCAAGCATTAGGCTTCTTCATAAAGCATAGGATTGTAGGGTAATAGAGAGTTCATTAGCCCTATTTAATACTTTACATGTTTTTTACCCTATCACACTCTTGAATTATGATTACCATTACTTTCTTGAATCACTCAGACCACTATGTCATTATCACTTATGAACTAACCACTCCAACAACCCTCCATTTAACTTTACCTTAGATACCTGTAAGGTTTTGTACAGATCAGGGTTCAAGGTCTTGAGAATGATTGGATAGCTTGACAAAACATAAAGTGTCGATGATGAGAAAAGTCCCTCATTAAAGTCAAAATATCTACAAAACTCAACCATCTCTCTTGAAAGTCCTAAACCTTGAAAACCTCCCTTATCTTTGTTACCTTCTTATTGAATGTAGCCTACCTTGAGTTGATTGTAGGTGGTCTTAGACTCCCCTTTAATTCATTTTTGAATATCATTCTTTACATTTCATTAACTTGATGTCTTCAATATTCTTCATGCCTATTTGGTGACCAAACAAACCCTTTGAGTCATAAAACAAACTATCCTTGTTATCAAGTATGCCTTATTTGGAATGGCATAGGCCTATTGGTTAACATTAGGGTTGTAGGTCTCCTTTTTAGGGGAAAGATTATATGTTAAGTACTCCCTTATTTTAATTCCTTCATGTCTTAGTGCCTTGATGGTTGATCATTAACTTTCTTAAGCCTAACAAGACTTTTCCTTTGCCAAGCCACTATAGGTTACCCCAAAGCAAGCCTATATGGTTTAAATAATAGGCTATATGTTCAATAGAAAGGTCATTAGACATGACTAAGACCCCTTGCTATTCATAAAATATACATGATGAGATAATTCCTTTCAATAAACCTTGAAAAATTCACTTTCACTTGACTCTTCAAGCCTTTTTTGAACCTTCATAACCATACTTGACTATATCACCTGATGGCAGTGTTCATCTTTATTGTACTTTGATGATTTGATTGGTCCATAACCCCTTTGTTCATGTTTTGTGTTGGTCTTTGTCAACTTGGAAACCCTACCTAATGGTAAAATGAAATGGATATGGTGAAAGAATGAAATATGGTGAGAGATAATGAAAACACAAGAATGAAGATGGAAAAAGGTCAAGCACACTGGGAAATACAAAGTATGGTAGTGGAATGAGATGAAAGAGATGGAAATGGGAAGGGAGCATGGAGGAGCATGACAAGACTAGAATAAGGAGTCAAAAGCAAACATGGGTACTAAATAATCACAACACATGAGTTTGGAGACCATTATAATATTTCAAGGAGGTGTATTTGAAACATGGTTTTCTCAAAAAACCTTAAAATTTGCAAAAACTCCTTAATATATGCTAAACTGGCCATTTGGAGACACCTTAAGAGCATGGAGATGGGATTCCTTGGCCATGAAACCTAAAAATATTCTTATATTTATGCATGTAAACTATGTGTAAACCCTACAAAACACAAATTTCATGAAAATTTGAGGCTACCTTCCTCTCCTTGGATTGTATAATTCACCCTTGCAAGCTTGCCACTACTATAGATTGACTGGTTGAGTTTGTGACCTATGTTTGACCTTGAATTCAATAAATAACACCTAAATTATGATATGGAAAAGTAGATAATGTCCCCAATATCTTAGAATAATTTTAATTTCTCTAAATCTCTTCCCAGGTGAGGAGAAAATGGAGAAAACTAGTTACCTTTCTAGTTGTAGGGTATAAAAATTTAACCTATTTTCAACTAGATATTTCATGAGCTTGGTTAATCCAATTGAGAAACTAATTATACCATCAGGAATATCTATGAGTCTAGTTTCTTCAGCTCAAATTTGAAAGTTTTACCCTTCTCTAGCAGTCTTTACCATCAGAAAACTTGCAAGTAAGTCCCTCTATGCCAACAAGCAAAGTGTCAATAAAAGGCTAGTTTTGGACCTATATGGCCATTAATTTCCATGAAAATCCCCATGAATATTTATTATTCTCTATATATGATAACCCCTACCTTGGATTTATAGATTTCATATGGATTTTATACTTATCTTGCAAAATGGTGGAAAAAGCTATGTTTTGGCCTTTTAAAAGAAATTAAAGCTTCCCACCACTTGATATAGAAGTCCTTAGAAGAATGGCATTCCTTTACATGTAAAAATACAATATTTTTAACCCTTTTCATGTTTTAAACTTGCAAAATGACAAGTGTGGGTCAAATTAGGAGCTTTTGGGGCTATTTAGCATATGAAAACACCTTTTCATGACTTGAACTTTTAGACTTGGGATATTTTCACCTTTTTAACCTATTCAAATCTGTTTTGAGATAATTCAATGACTTTTTAAACCATTTTTGATGCTTTTTAACCCTATAAGCTTGAAAACTAAGACATAACAAGAGAAATTGACACAAACAACAAACATGTACACATGGGCACTTAGAGGAATGGAAAACAACTAGAAAGGGAAAAATAAATACTAAAATCATGTGCATAAAAGTAGTTATAGTAATAAAACTATGACTATGTACAAAAGAGTGACTCCCCTAATAGCAATATTTAAGAAACATCCCATTCACAACAATGGGAAGCTCTTCTCCATTCAATTTCGATAACTAAAAAGCATTGTTCTTCTTACAATCAGTGATGATATAAGGTCCACTCCAAAGGATATCAAATTTGGAGTGTTTACCTATATTTACATGCTATTCATCCCATTTGAGTACTATGTCTCCTTGCTAAAATATTTTTGATGAATCTCTCTTATCAAATGTTTTCTTGTCTTGATGTTGATTTGACCACATGGTGTGAATAAATCATCTCTTATCTCCTATAATTACTTTAGTTCATTCATTATGACTTCCATTGCATCACTTTATAGAAGCTCTAGTTGGTGTGTAAGTTCCAAATTAGAAAGCTCCAATGAGATAGGTTGTTTTGATTCTTTTCCATAAACTATGAGATAAGGTGAATGACCAATGGCCTTCTTAGGGGTGATCCTATCAACCCATAAAGCAGTCTTCAACTTTGTATGTCAAGATCTCTGATTATCTTCCATTGTTATTTTGATGATCTAAAGTAGGTTCTTGTTAGTGAACTCAGATATTCCATTACCCTATAGATAGTAATTTTATGAAGATGTCAAATAAATACCATGTTCAAGAGCCTATTCACATACCTTTGTAATGTTGAATGCCAAGGCATTATCTGATATTATAATAGAAGGTGCTCCAAAATGAGTGACTAGAATCTCATAGAATTCAAACATAGAGTTCTCATTTGCTTCCTTCAAAGGCACTACTTCCACCCACCTGGTGAAATATTCTATATTTGTTAAGACCCACTTATGACCAGCACTGGATGGAGGATGAATCATGCTAATGAAGTCTAAACCCCATTACATGAAAGTTTTTTCAACTTGAATTGGCTTTAGTGGCATAACATCTAGTCTCTATTTCCCTACAAACATTGCACACTTTATACAGTTCCTAACCCATGAATGTGCATATTTAAATAAATTGGTCTAAAAATAACTATCTCTAATGATTTTTTTAGCTATGGTCTGGGCTACAAAATTACCTCCAGAAGGACTATCATGAAATTGCTCAAAAAACTTGTCAAATTGACTAGTTTCAACACACCTTAAAAGCATACCTCCAATGTATTTTTTGAAAATCACTCCATCAATTATAATTTATGATACTAATTGTATCCTAAGTGTCTTATTTTTTATGTATTCAAACCCCTTGGACACTCTCCAATTTTAATAAATCTAGTAATGTTATGTGTCCAACTTGTAGGAGGTTTATTTTTAGCTTCATGTTGAGTGTCCTGAATTATCAAAATTATCTCTTTTTATTCTTTCACATATTTTTCAAGATGTTCACAAAATAAAATTACTTGGACCATATTTTTAACCTTGACTTAAATTTCATATTCCATGCACTTAGTGACCCATCCAACTTTCTTTCCGCTCAAGTCTCTGTTGAGAATGAAAACTTTCACACTTGGATGAGCTACCATTAGTATAATCTTATTATTTGAAACCAAATATCTAAATTTCTTTAGACCTCTTATAAAAAAATAACATTTTTTTATAAAAAATAATACTTTTCTTCATAAGCCTCTAAATCTTAGCTAAAGAAATCAATGGGTTGTTCCAAACCTTCATCATTTTGCTGCATAAGCATGGTTGAAATAGTAATAAAAGTAGATAAAGCATACAAAAATAAATCCTTATTGAAATCCAAATTTATCAAATTAGGAGCTTGGCTGATTTCTTCCTTGATATCTTCAAAAATACTTTAACCTTCTTTACTCCAAGTCAACTCTTGGTGTTTCTTAATAATTTTAATAAGTGGCTTTACTAGTTTTGTAAAACTAGGAACGAATCTTCTAATAAAGTTTATCTTACCAAAGGAGTTTTGAAATCCTTTCTTGTGTTTAGGAAATTATAGAGCAAGTATTGCCTCTATCCTCTCTGGATCAATGGAAATACCAGCTTTGGCACCACATGCCCAAGAAGTCTCCCCTCATGTACTCAAAAAATACATTTTTTTGGATTCAATGAGACTCCAAATTGTCTACATCTATCAAAAACAATTCTCAAGTGTGTTAGATGATCATTAGGATTATTTGAAAATACTATAATATAATCAAGATAGACTAAAACAATTTCACTCAAAAAACCATGAAAATCAACATACATTTCCCTTTGGAAGGTATCTCCAGCATTGGAGAGTCCAAAAGGCATCTTCTTGTAAGCAAAAGTACCCCATTTGGTGGTGAAAGTTGTTTTATACTAACCTTGATCTTTCACCAATATCTAGTTGTATCCTGAGTAAAGAGAACCTCTATGAACCTGATACTCTCTACAAGATTTTATCCATGGAAGGGAGTGGATAGTGAACTTTTAGTGATACTCTATTCAAATCTCTAAAATATACACAATGTCTTATCTCTTCATTATTATTTCTTAATGGGACAAGATTTTCTACCCATGTTTAATTCTTTATAGGAAAAATAATACCTTATTCAATTAGCTTTGTAAGCTCTTTCTTCATGAGAATCTCAACCTTGGGGTTGATAGGCCTTTGATTTTGTCTTACATGTTTTGCATCCTGTTCAAGCTCAATAGTATGTTGTGCCAATAGAGGGTTAAAACCTTTCAAATCATGGTGTTCCCAAGAAAATACATCCATGAACTCCTTACATAATGAAATGAAATTTATTCTCTCAAAATCAATATTAAGTTTACCCAGCTTGAATAGCTTACCTTCAGCTATGCTAATTGGTTCATAGTTATTTTTCTTGGAAGAAATACTCACATTATCTTTCCTTAGCTGATAATATTAATTGAAAATTATTTATAAAGTCACCAAAAAAAAATTCATATTGTATTATTTCAATTGCATAATTTGATTTTCATATTGATCCTGCAATTTATCATGATTTCTTTGGCAAAACTCTGCCTCATTCTATAAGAAATATGTTATTTGTTTATCAAATTCAAAAACTTTCCAAATTACATCATTATTTGGAAATGAAGGCTTGCATATAACCTTGATTTGGGTCTCATTTTTATTTTCCCTAATCTAATCCAAAATATCATACTGTGCTCCTATGGCAGCAAGTCTATCAACATGTTGATTTGCTCCTCTAGGAATGGAGCGAATGTCAAATACAAGGAAATATTACATGAGATCCCAAATGCTATGTTTTTAGGCCTTAAAAATAGGATTCTTTGTTACACTTAAACCTATGACTATCTGGACTACTAACTCACTATCACCTTTCACCTGCAAGATCTTAATATCTCTCTTTCTAACCCACTAGAGACCATAAATAAGAGCTTCATATTCTATAGTATTGAAAGTACAACTAAAATAAAATCTAACAGAAGAATAATACCTTTGATTTTGTGTTAAAACAAACATAACACCAGCCCAAATTCCATTCTTTTTTTACGATCCATCAAATAATAGATTCTAAATTCCTTCTTGATCCTATATTGAGCTAATGAGACTAGGCAATAAATCACCCTCTTCATGCATATAGTAGACTCCAAAACCAACATCTTCAATACTTATATAAGGATCATGTCTATGATTTTTATTATCCCATTCATCTAGGAGAATATTTGGTATGCCTTCAAGAGGCTTAGAAGGTTCTTGCTCAATGATGTTATCATCTTCTTCTGAAATATTACAATTCACATTTGGCATATATGGTTCAAAGTGAAATATGGAAATAGACTCAGATCTAATAGTTACTTTGGTTCCATAGCTAGTTCTAAAAACCATGTATGACCAATCTAAATAAATTTAACCTCCTATTTTGGTATTGAAATCTCTAGATAAGCATAGTGAAAAATATGGAGGTAGATCAATAACAACATCCTATAAAATGGTGAAATTTAGACAAGTAGCAAGTATGATTTTTAGATCTTTCAACACACCTATAGTCTTGGTATAAGACCCATATAATTTCAAGACACCTTTCTCATGGGGTTCATACTACAATCATAACTTATTTTTTATTTATTTGAGCATGATAGAGGTACTATCCCTACTATCAATCATACATATATGAACAAGATAATCTCTAATGATAATAGAAAGGTAAAATGGAGGAGGTTTAGTCACCTTAATAGTTTGAGACTCAATAGTTTGATTAGAATTAGTTAGGATAGCACTTACTCTTTATATTTTAGTTGGTCTCTTAGAGATATTGAGATTTTAAATCTCCTCTTGAAAGTACTCTTTTTGTCCTAGGTTTAGCAATGTATCCCACATTGAAATTACTATTGAAGTCTTCTTCATATGATCCAAAATTATGAGTGGAGATGTAGTTGTACTTGATTTTAATTTAGGAGTAGAAGGAGATCCAAAATGTTGTGTAAATTGAGCTATGTAATACCCTTTCACATTCTTATCTTTTGGATTTGACCTTGTTGATTTGAAATTTTTTGAGATAGGTCATGTGTTTCTTTTGTTGTGGTTGAGAAGAAGAAGGGGTTCCCTATTAGGACTTGAACCTTCACCAATTAATCTTTTCTTAGATCTAGTATTAGCTATAATTGAATTATCAATATTAGATAAATCTTGACTTTGATTTTAAGCTAAATGCTCAAAAGAACTCTCACCTTCTTGGAAGTTCACAAATGTAGTTTCAGTAGGTGCTTTACCACTACCTTCTCCTTATTGATTTGACACATCTATTTTAGTGAATGAAGGAATGTCTCCATAGGGTAGAGATGATTCCTTAATATAATAAGGTGGCTAGTTTTCAAATGAAGGAAGAACTTAACTTTATTTCATAAAATATTGATGAGAACTCTCACCAGTTGGAGCCATTGCCATGTTGTTTTTTCTAATCCCATTGATTATTCTATTGTCCTTCTTGAGCATAATTTCTATGAGTTGGCAGAATATCTCTTGAATTTCTTAGAGTATTAGGATTATACTTCCTTTGTTGAGAATATTTCCCTTATCCTTATTGATTGGATGGATAATATGGTTTATTGAACTGATAATTTTGATTAGTATTCTAATATGGCTTGTATGGTGGAGCTTGTTGCCTCTCCATTGAAACCAACTTGTTAATCTGAGCCTTAAGAAGACTCTCTATCTTCCTTAATCTATCATTTTTATCACCTTATATTTGGTGAAACTTTGATGAATTTGGAATTAGAGCAATAGTTAGAGCAGGAGGATGGATCTCTAGAAAAAGAGGCATTGGTATCCTTAGAGATAACTTACCTACTTGTACAAGGTAATTTTAATCCTTGATTACTACTTCAAAATCCTTAAGTAGAGTGTTCCCTCCCATGTATTGAATCATGATAGACACATCTGAATTAAGAGCCTTCAGATAGTATAGAAAATCATAGTTTGGTGTAGGCTTGATCATTGCAGGAATTTTGTCCCAAGTCTTTTGGAATATATAGTTGAAATTCACCATGAATTCATGATCAAATCTCTTAGTTGTTGTAAGATACTCCAAAAGTGAAATATGATCACTTTTTTCTTCAAAATATTTGCATAGAAGTTCTCCAAATTCATCCTAGTTATTGATTGATGTAGGAGCTAAACGTTTGTACCATTGAAGTGCTTTCCCTTTGAAATAAGTTGCCAACAACCTCATTGCTACATTTTCCTATGTCACATGATGCACTAAATAAATATTATAAATATTTGCAAGATGTTCTATATGATTTTTTAGATTTCTTCTTGTAAAATAAGGAAGAGCCCTCATACCAAAAATTGAAATATCATCCCATTGATTGAGATTTAGAGGACTACCACCATTAAATGCAACAAAAGCCTATCTTCTGGGAATAGCCATTCGAAGTATAAGATTTAAAACAATATTTGGATTAAAAATATTGGCTTGAACAAGAGGATTTTGTGAAATATCAAGGGTAATAGAAGGTGTAGGATTTGGATTTGACTGAGAGGCTTTCTTCTTCTTTGCTAATTGGAAAGATAGCTCAGAAAAGTCTATTTTTTCCCTTTTACAGAGGATTTTGTGAAAACTCTTAGTGGAATGAAAAGTATATAGATCTTAAAATTAAAATATAGAAGTGAATAATATACTCAAATACATAGATAATAATTCAAAAGTGTGAATAAGTTGTCCCACCGGGTGTGCCAAAAATTGTTATCACTCTAGAGTGCACCCTGCTTGAAGATGTGTAAAACACACCCTCACTCTAGCTAATACAATTCAAACTTCTCAGAGTGTGGGTGACTCTGTACTAATAATAACCTATAGACAGGGTTGGTTTCCTTAAGATCTATCTATTAAAACTAATCGTTGTTGTTTTTGAATGAAAAGAGGAAGGGAAAACTAAAGGGAAATCTTATCTAATGGGGTGATGCACAAGAATTGTTTAAATCCTCTTGAAGATATTGAAAATAATGAATAGATATAAAAAAATAAAATTCCTATATTTACCTTAAGCATAAATATTTTAGATAAAGGATTGAAAGAATTTTGGATTACAAGATTCATTTTTACCTCTTCAAATGCCCTATAGAAGGTGAGATAGAAAGTAATAGGTGAGGAAGGTACCTACCAAAAGGAGATATAATCCCTCTTATATGTTGATATACAATCAATTACACTCTATTCTCTATCAAAACTCATATGTAAAATAAAAATCTCCTTTATTATTGTATGATCCAGATATAATTTCTACTTCAGCTCCAGGAATCATAATGAAAAATAGCTTCCAAAAGCCAATATATATGTCTCAAAACCTAACCTAAGCCAATATGGCATTGAAAATGGAGAAGGGTTAGTCTAGTTGACTAACTCAAGACTAACTCCTTTTAAAATATTTAATCAAAACTTTAAACATCTTCAAACTCCATAAAATATGCATGATCCTCAAAGTTGGCATAAGAAGGAAGATGGTGGGCCCATCTTTGACAAGTCAAATATCATACATGATGATACACAAATATTTATATTTTTTAACTCCACTTGAGTCTAAGTTTGAAGTGTTTGAAATGCTTGGATAACAAGCTAATCAAGAATAGATGCATGATGTGTCAATTAGTCAACCAAAGTGCAAGATTAGTCAAATCCAAATAGCCTTCACTTGCATGGAAGTAGACCTTAAAGAGTGAGATGTGCATTAATATATTCATAAAATAGTAGAAATGTGGCATGGAAATCCATTTTTAACTCTTTGATGACCAAATCTAGCACCAAACTCAAACTTGACAAGTTGATCAATTAAGCCATTTAGACCAAAAAGGCCTAAAGGTTAATCTATGCTCCTGGTCACCATTAAACCTATAATAAAAAGCCATAAAACCTATTAAAAACCATTAATTAGACCTATAAAAACTCTCTTCATCATAAAATATGTGATTTTGATGAGAAAACCTTTACCATTCAGTCAACAAGGTTGACTGGGCCCATTTTGCTCCATTTTCCAACAAACTGGCCATTTTAATCAAGCTAGTAGTTACACTTATGGGATGATTTATGATCAAATAAATATTTTAGGATGAATAAAAAATCTTAGGCTTATATCTCCATTAATTATATTCTATTGAACTCCCTTGTACTTTGTTTTGCATGCTTTTTTCCATAAAAAATGTGATTTCTACCCTCATCTATACTTCTCTATGCATAAAATTGACATTTATTTAATCCTCTTTAAGTTTAATTTAAATTTTAATATTTTTTAGGTTGATCCATGATGATGTGATGGCAAGAAAATCCATTTTTTTAAAACTAGTTTTTTAGGGGTTTAAGAGGGTTTTAAAGTTGAATCTTCAAACTTATGATTCATAAAGTACAAACCTCTAAATCATTAAAAATTTAAATTTAAGTGTATCACACTGACCCCCCTAACATCCCTTAAAATATTGGGTTCCGATGCAAAATATATGAAAATTTACCACATAAATGAAATTTGTCTGTGGGGAGTTGACTACATTCTGGGTTGCCTACACACTTAGCGATTGTTCATAAAGCACAACCCTTCAATTGATCTTAATTATTCATAAAATCTAATTTAATATGGGTTATTAAAACATACTAATATTTTTTCACCAAACTCCACATGTGGTAAACAATACAAGCATCTGAACATAAGGTTTGAAAGGGTGCCTAAAACTACAAAAAGTGAAAAACATCACCAAGATGAAAATATTTATTTCCTAGATTTTTAAAGCCTAAAAAAATAATTATGTGACCTGTACCATTCTATTAAAACACTCTAAAAGTCATTTTTTCTTGAAAAGTCAAAAAATGTCTTTTTGGCCCATGTGCCTATTTGCTTGTAAAAGCTTGTATGAGCATGGTTTACATAAAATTTGTATTTTTTAAACTCTTTATAGGTTTAATTATTATTTAATAACATCATCCCATTCTTATAAATATTTTATTTAGGATTATAAGCTTTGGAATGACTCCAAAATGATGCTTGCTCCAATGGTGACCTCAAACGGATAGACTAAGGTCTGAGGCAAAATAGTAAGTAATGCCACTAATAAAATGGCTATTAAACTTTTTCAGATGGTTTTAAAACTAATTAATACCCTGTGTATAAAATTTGAGGTCAAAATTCCACTTGTAGCTCCTAGAATCATCAAATTTCCTTTAATTTAAACCTCTGTGCATGGACTGTCTACATTTTTTACTATGTTTTGGTTATTTGGAGGTGTTTTCATGGTTTTTTTAGGTCTTTAAATTCAAAATTATCTTCATTTAGATAAATAAATCCTTTTATAATTTTGAAAACAACCTCTACCCCTATTTTCAAGCACATTTTAACCCTCAAACAAAGTAATTGGGCTTCAAAATGACTATGTTTTGATTTATTAGTCCTTGTATTGAGACTAAAAATGATTAATATTCTTTTAAATTATAATTTAATTCCCCTTACAATGATTTCATACTTTTGACTAGCTTCTTTAGACCTTATGTTTCCTAGATACAAGATTTTAAGCCTCTGCACACTCACCTTTCGTATAATAGGCCTGTAGGGTTTAGCTGTGTGTAAAACTTCAAAGGTTCATCATTATGTATATGACATATGAATTCATCATTTACTGCCTCAAAATATCATTCATGATCAAGAGACTTATATGTATCACTGTGCTTCACATCTTCTTTCATGCTTAAAACATGACTATGTTGGTACCAAAACCTTTAGATGGTTATAGGTGCAAGATTAGGTTGTATTTGAGGTGGTTTAGGATGTAAATTGTGAATATATTTCATGTCCTTTAAGACCTTTACCTTTTATTTAATGTTCAAGTACCATTTAAAAACAAAACCTACCCAAAAGGATATCAAAACCCTTCCCTTTGTCATAGTTCTTACATTAAGCTTGATTGGGTTTTGCTTTCTCAGTCCCTTGGAGGTCTCCTTTTAGCTTGTTTGATGATATTTAATGAAAAGTGTCCTTATTATTTTATCCTTTACCATCTACTAAGGATAATCCTTCTTCATTTTATAACTTATAAGCATAGCCTTAGGTTTCAACCTTTTGAAAGGTCCATGGTGTTCCAATTCTCACTGCAAGGAGTGACCCAAAGAGTAGCCTATAGGGTTTAATTATGTATTGGAATGGATTTATAAATATTTATAGTTATTAAGAACCATAAAATCATCATGAATTTATCTTTACCATGTTGTTTCAACAAACACAAAACCCCTATTAAGAGTTCAAAACCAGTGATGGATAGTACAAAGTACCAATTCTTTCCTTGGTTGTAGGTGGTCATTGGAGTTTAAATATTGGATATCTTAGGGATATATATGTATATTTACATAATTTTCAAAGTTAACTCTTTTTCATTGAAACTCCTCTGAACCCTAACCTTATGAACCTTCTTTATTGCATGCCTTGAAGGTCTTAAATAAAAAAGAAACCTTTCCCTTGGTAGTGTGTCCTTACCTAATTGTATGCTTTGTTATTCATATTTGTATAGTTAGGGTTGTGAAAGGATGGTGAAATTACCACCTAAGATGATTAATTGAGTTGATCTATGTCACTATGACATCACATGACATGTAATCCTCTTGACATGATCAACACTCTTGATAAGGTTTTCAAATTCTAAAATCTCTACTTGACTATAGGTTGCCTCTTTAGGTTTGTTGTAGGTCATCATATTGGATTGGATTGATTGGGTATCAAAACTTGAGAGAATCCCCTTATGCATTGGAAACATATAATCCAAAACCTCTCTCCTCTCATGGTTTGGACATGAAACAAACCTTCAAAACCCTCCATCAACACTTGACTATATGTAATGCTTTGTGTACAAATAGTGAGTAGGGTTCCTTTGTGCTTAGATAGTATGCAAACGTATAAGGTGGGTTTGAGTCTTAAAATAACATGATGACTCATGAATATATCAACAGGTCTCATAGCTATCTTGAAACCTCAAACCCTCTCTCCTTGATAATTCATGCACTCAATCTCATTATGAATGAATTATAGCTTAAGAAGGATTGTAGGTTGTTTTTGGTGATCACTATAGGTGATGATCTTCCCTTAAGGCATGTCTTGAAAATTTAAATTGCCTTATATTTATTTTTTCATATTAGATCTCCATATCCAAGCCTTGTGTGAACTAAACTAGTCTCCTTGCCTTAAAAATCCCACCTTACTGTTTTAATTATGGAAATGACCCTCTCATGCTTGATTGTCTTAAGAGCTCATACATGGTTGTAAGCGACTTTTGATGATTGTATTAGGCTTGCCTATACCTACAAATGTGATGTTTTAACTATGCTTGGTGCATATTCCTCTTGATTGGATCATGAAACATCCTCTCATGTATAAAAACCCTAAATCCCTTCACCCACTTCAAACCTAAAATATGTTTGTCAAAGTCCTTTGTATGATCTTGTAGGTTCTCAATGGTGGCTATAGGAGAATTTTGATCCTTTTGAGTCACTTAGAGAATTGGCCTATATTGTTTTGATCCCTATGACTTTATGAATATCAACCAAGCTTGATAGTCAAGAAGATTTCTTAAGCCAACCAAGAAAGATTTCCATGAATCTTAAAGGCACTCATAACAAGCATTAGGCTTCTTCATAAAACACATACTTGTAGGGTAATAGAGAGGTCATTATCACTATTCAATACTTTACATGTTTCATACCCTAGAACACTCTTGAATGATGACTACCATTGTTTTCTTGAATCACTCAGACCACTATGTTATTATCACTTATGAACAAACCACTCCAACAACCCTCCCTTTAATAGTACTTTAGATACCTGCAAGGTTTTGTATAGATCAAGGTTCAAGGTCTTGAGAATGATTGGATAGCTTGACAAAGCACAAAGTTTCAATGATGATCAAAGTCCCTCATTAAAGTCAAAACATCTCCAAAACTCAACTATCTCTCTTGAAAGTCCTAAACCTTGTAAACCTCCCTTATCTTTGTGACCTCCTTATTTACTGTAGCCTACCTTGAGTTGACTTTATGTGGTCTTACACTCCCCTCTAATTCCTTTTTGAATACCATGTTTTACCTTTCATGAACTTGATGTATTCAATATTCATCATGCCTATTTGGTGACTAAACAAACCCTTTGAGTCATAAGACAAACTATCCTTGTTATCAAGTAGGCCTTCTTTGGAATGGCATAGGCCTATTGGTCTCCTTTTTAGGGGAGAGACTGTATGTTGATTACTCCCTTATTGTAACTCCTTCATGTATTAGTTCCTTGATGCCTGATCATTATCTTTCTTAAGCCTAACAAGACTTAGCCTTTACCAAGCCACTATAGGTTACCCCAAAGCAAGCCTATATGGTTTAATAATAGGATATAGGTGCAATAGAGTGGTCATTAGACATGAATAAGACCCCTTGATCTTCATAAAATCTACATGATGAGATAATTCCTTTCATTAAACCTTGAAAAAGTCACTTTCACTTGACTCTTCAAGCCCTTTTTAAACCTTCATAACCATACTTAACTATATCACCTGATGGCAATGTTCCTCTTTACTATACTTTGATGCTTTGATTTGTCCACAACCCCTTTGTTCATGCTTTGTGTTTGTATTTGTCAACTTGGAAACCCTACCTGATGGTAACATGAAATGGAGATGGTGGAAGAATTAAAGATGGTGAGAGATAATGAAAACACAAGAATGGAGATGGAAAAATTTCAAACATAGTGGGAAAGATAGAGTATGGTAGTGGAATGAGGTGAAAGAAATGGAGGTGGGAAAGGAGCATAGAGAAGCATGAAAAGACTAGAATACGGAGTCATAAACAAAAATGGGAAATAAATCATCGCAACACATGAGTTTTGAGATCATTATAATAGTTTAAGGAGGTGTATTTGAAACATGGTTTTCTCAAAAAAACTTTAATATATGCTAAATTGGCCATTTAGGGACACTTTAAGAGCATGGAGATGGGATTTATTGGCCATGAAACCTAAAAATATTATAATATTTATGCATTTAAATCATGAAAATTTTATGTAAACCCTACAAAACACAAATTTCATGAAAATTTGAGGCTACCTTCCTCTGTTTGGACTGTATAATTCACCCTTGCAAGCTTGCAAATACTATAGATTTATTGGCTAGGTTTGATACCCATATTTGTCCTTGAATTGGATGAATAAAACATAATATATACCATGGAAATATATAACAAGTCCCCAAGATCTTGGAACAATTTGAATTTCTCTAAAACTCTATCCAGGTGAGGAGAAAATGGAGAAAAATAGTTGCCTTTTTGGCTGCAGGGCAGTAGAATTTGACCTATCTTCAACTGGATGGTTTATGAGCCTAAATAATACAATTTATAAACCACTTATATAATAAATAATCCATCTCATTATATTTTCTTCACCCCAAATTTGATATCTTTACCCTTCTCTAGTAGTCCATACTAGTAGAAAACCTACAAGCAGGTCCCTCTGTGCCAAGAAGTAAAGTGTCAATAGAAGGCTATTTTTGGGCATAAATGGCCATTAATTTCCATTAAAATTCTCATGAACCTTTAATATTCCCTATATATGATAACCCCTACCTTTTCTATATGGATTCCATATGGATTCTATACTTTTCTTGCAAAATGGGTGAAAAACACTATGTTTTGGCCTTTTAAAAGAAATTTAATATTCCCACCACTTTAAATAAAATTATTTAGAAGAATTACATTCCATTACATTCAAAAAAAAAATAATTTTTGACCTTTTTCATTTTTTAAACTTTCAAAATGACGCGTGTCAAATTAGGAGCTTTTGGGGCTATTTAACATATGAAAACACCTTTTCATGACTTGAACTTTTAGAATTATGATATTTTCACATTTTTTAACCTATTAAAATCTCTTTATATATAATTAAATAACTTTTGAAACCAATTTTTATTCTTTTTTATCCCATTTTTTAACATTTAGACCAAAATTTGCATTTTTAGACCATAATTGACTAGTTTGACCAACTGCAAAGGGCTAAGGATTAGATTTTGGAAAGTTTCAAATGATAGGGATAGTAATTTTACCTTGATAGGACAAATTAATAAAACCTTCCTTGATCCCATTACCAATCCAACCACCAACTCAACCCATCCAACACTTACCTACTCCATTACTCTCAGTTGAAAGTGAGGAGGAACTAAAACAATCACCCAGCCCAACACCTCCCTTAATCCACACTATCCATATGGTTACCTAATTTAGGTCCCAACAAAAGGATAATGGAAAATGAAAAGTGTACATACCATGGACTTACCCATCTACCCCTTAACCTTCCAACCAAAACCAAGCACCCTCACCTTTACCTTCACCTTCTCCAAAACCCAAATATCCATTTTGGGTGCCTCTCCTTATAACCCTTCTAAAACCATCCAATGAGTAATGTTAAAACAAATTCACCAAACACTAGTGAATATGAGATTTTATGAACTTATCAACACCTTACCCCATCACCACTAAGCATTGATAGATGCCTTGTAATCTATAGAGGTTTAACTAGAAGATCCTCAACCTCTTACATCCTTTATTAGAGCCCTTCAACTTTATACCTGCATCACCTTCCAAGATTTATAAATACCTTCTATCCATTCTTAATATCTTGATCCTCCTCTCTTCATCACAACATACATCAATCAAACCCACATCAAAAGGGTGATTATTTATGGAGGAGATAGCATCAACATTATCTCCTCTCATACCTATGACCAACTTCAATTGCCTAAAAACATCATGTCAAAAACTATAATGGTCCTTCACTATTTCAATGATACTATGGTCACTACCTTAGGGATAGTTATCCTCCACATTTTCTTGGGACTGCACACCATTTCCAAACTCTTTTATATTATAGAGGGTGGGTTCCAATAAAAAAATTTACTTGGATGCCCTTAGATTTATTACATGAGTTGTGTCCCTTATACCTTACACTGATATGTCAAATTTGAACAAGAAGATCAAGTTGTTACCATAAGAGCTAACCCTAGTCCTTTTGCCTCATGCAACATGACATATTGACCCAACTATGTTCTTCTTCCTCCTTCATCCACCTCACCACCAACCAATAACAATACCACTTCATCAACCAAAATTAACAACATCTCCACCCCTACCATCAATGAAGCTTCAACTATCTCATCTATCCTTTCTTCCTATATCCTAATAGAGGACCCCTTAGAACCCATGTTCTAATGTCTCTTGCTAGGGGAGTATCATCTTCTAGCCTTAGATTCTTTCCCTACTCCTCAAGAGTATGGGAACCTCACCCATGATCCTAGTTATGACCCCAACATTAGAACCATTATCCCTTTCAATCCTCCCAACCATCAAACAAACTTAATCTATGGGGGACTTGATCATCCACTTATTATTTCCACTGATACCTCTACCAATCTGACCATTCACCTCTAAATTCTCCTATCTTGACAAACTAGAATTTGCCAAGCTATACCTTCATAGGTGTGCCTATAAGGGATTTGGCCTAGGCTATTATGAGCATGGACCTCACACATTACCTACTATCAAAACTTAGAAACCTCATGAGTTATTTGGCCTTGGGTTTGTACCACCAGAAGAACCCACCTCACCTAAACCCATCACCACCATCAATGAGGATATCCCATCCTCACAAACCCCATATCCTTCAAAGTTAGAGGATTTTGATATCATTACATCCAATGTTTTTTTTACCAATACAATTAGTTTGGGCCCCTTAACTTATCAAAAGGATGGCTGAACTAAAACTCTTCCTCTCATCCATCTGTAAATGGTAGAAAATGATTCTCCTACCATCAACACCATCCAACATCAAGATGAGGATTCTATTATCACCTACTTAGTGTGGGGAATTCTTCTATCCACAAATACCTTCCTCCTAAAAACCAAACCATGTTGAACAAATCAACCATCGATGTCAACTTGGGTACTCAAGATAACCCTTGCATTATTAAGAATGGTCAATCCTTAGATCCCATGGAGTACTAAGATTACCCCTCCTTCCTTCATGACCACATCATAGCATTCACTTGGTCCTATTAGAATATGGCTATAATTGACCCTTTTATAGCCCTCTATAACATTGTCACCCATCCTAACACTGAGATTGTTCGGTAAAAGCTTTGTAGGAGCACACTCGCATCACCGTTCTAGTCAAAGAAGAGCTTCAACATATTTTGTATGTCAAATTCATCCAACCCATCAATTATCCCCAATGGGTTTATAACATCATTCCCATTACCAAACACATAGGGGGACTTTGCCTTTGTATTGAAATTTATGACCTTAACCTCACTTGCCTAAAGGATGAGTTTCCTTTGCCTAGCATTGACCAACTTGTTGATCTTACAGTTGGCCATGAGATGTTATCTCTCATGGATAATTTTTTGGTATATAATCAAATCTTGCTTACCCCTACAGATCAACATAAAACCTCTTTCATTACCCCATGGGGAACCTTATGTTACAAGGTCATGCCATTTGGTCTAAAAAATTATGAAACAACATACTAGTGTGTGATGACCTACATATTTCATGATCTAATCCATAAAATCATAAAGGACTATGTGGATGATCTTCTTGAGAAATATAAACATCATAAGGATCACCTATCTGTTCTCACCATCATATTCAAATGTTTAATCCAGTTCCATGTTAGACTCAACCCCAAGAAATATATTTTTTGGGTCATTTTATGGAAAGCTTATTGGCTTTATCATCTCTTTTTGAGGAATCAAAGTAGACCCTACCAAAGTTAGAGCAATCTTGGAGATACCTCCTACCCACCTTAAGCAACTCTATAGCCTATATGGGAAGCTCCAATCCATTCATCACTTCATCTCTTAATTATCTAATAGATGTCAACCTTTTCACCATATCCTTAAGAAAGATACATCTTTTAAGTGGGCCAAGGACTACCAACAAGCCTTTGATACACTAAAATAATACCTTCTTTCTCCACCTATTCTTACCCCACTTAAAGAGGATCAACCCTTTACCTTTATATATCCACCACTAACCATTACTTAGGGGTAGTTCTCACTCACCATGATGAACAACACAAAGAGCAAGCTATCTACTACATAAGTCAAATGCTTATATAGTATGAGACTCAGTACACCCATCTCTTTACCTCACCTTAGCCTTTATGGCTTCCAAACTTTTTCATTACCTTCTTAATCACAAAACCTATGTCATCACTAACACTAACCCACTCAAGTACATACACTCTAAACCATACCAAAACCAATGTATGGCCAAGTGGTTCATGTTTTTATTTAAGTTTGACCTTGAGTTCCTCTAGCAGAAGTCAATTAAAGGGAAAGTCATCACCAACCAATTGGTTGAAGATCCTCTACCATACAACTAACCACTTCCTCTTACATTTCTTGATGAGTCCATCATGACTCTTTCTCATGAGGACCCCACCTACCAAATGACCATGTTCTTTGATGGATCCAAATGCCAATGTAGTGGGGGTACCAGAGTTATTCTCATTCCATTCGATGCCAAATATCTTCCTATTTCTTTTAAGCTTGACTTTGAATGCACCAACAATATGGATAAGTATGAAGCCCTCATAATAAGTCTCCAAATTGCTTTAGCCTTGGGAATTAAGACCATTAGTGTCTTTTGTGATTCCTAACTTGTGGTCGACTAGGTTAATCAATCTTACCAATGTAAGAATGATGTCTTACAAAAGTACAAACAACTTGTAGATGTACTCTTAGCATCATTAGATCATTACCTCATCCAATCTATTCCACGATATACCAACAAGTTCATGGATATAATTTCTTCCCTTGCTTCCTAAATCATGTATCAACGTACTGAGTCTAAACTCTTTGTTATCATCCATAATTTTATCACCACATCTTATATCCATTCTGCCTTTCCTATTATTTGTAATATGGAAGCATATTCATCTGACATATGGTACAAACAAGCCTTCAACTACCTCAATTTTGGCATCATTCCTCCCTATCTCTCTAGGAATGCTTAAAGAGCCTTTATTTAGAATACCTCTCATTACACCATACTATGGGGAATCCTTTATAAACATGGGTTTGATGGTTTCCTTCTCCATTGTCTACATAGTCATGAAGCTTCCTATGCTATCAAGGAAATGCATGATGGAATATGTGGGGGACACTTTAGTGGCCTAGCAGTTGCTAAATGTATCCTTCACCTTGGCTACTATTGGCCCACCCTCAACCAAGACTATTGTGATTATGTAAATAAGTGTGTTAAATTTCAACAACATGCTAATTTACATCACTCACATACCCATGGCCTACAAGTATCCAAATACTATTGGCCCTTCTCACAATGGGGACTCGACCTCATTAGGGAAATTAATCCTCCTTCTTCACAATGATATCAATCCATCATTACTACCACCAAATATTTCACCAAGTGGGTGGAAGCCATTCCTCTCATCTCAACTAAAGCTGATAAGATAGTTGACTTCATCAACCACCACATCATCTATCATTTTGGTGTTCCTTATAAGATCATCACTGATAATGATAAATCTTTCAATAACAAGTAACTCCAAGGTCTTTAAGATGCATTTGGCATTAACTTAAGTTTTTCCCTACCTTACCATCCATAATAAAATGGATAGGTAGAAGATTCTAACAAAACTCTTAACAAAATTTTGACCAAATTAGTTAATGATTTAGGTCAATAATGGCACTTGCACATCCCTTTTACTTTATGGGCCTATCACACTAGCATTCAAACATCTACGGGTAATACCCATTTCTCTTTAGTCTTGGAAGCATAGGTAGTCTTACCTCTCAAAGTCTAGATTCCCTCTCCTCACATATCCTTATAGGAGATCATTTCAGAGAGGAAATACCATCAAGAACATTTAACATGACTTGAACTACTTGATGAGCATTGCCTCACAACACTTAAGCATCTTCATATCTATCAAGAACAAATCAAGTGTGCCTATATCAAACACCTAAAAGAATGTGAATTCAATATCAGAGACCTCATCTTTGAGGAAAGCCATCATGTAACCAATATAGAGAAAAGCAAAGGAGGCAAGTTTTGTTTCAATTTTCCTAGACCCTACATCATAACCCATAAGTATGGATCAGGAGCTTAGCATTTGTCCTTTATTGAAGGCAAACTAGAACCTAAGCCTCTAAATGCTTCACATCTACATCCTTTCTTTTGTTAAACAATGATCAAACTCACCTTCTTGTCTAAAAAAAGCTCATCCCTTAATTTATGATATTTTCACCCTAACACCTTCCCCTTATCCCTTTGAGGATAATTGATTACAATATAGAACCATGTGATTATCTTTCATAGTCATAGCCTTATCATAAATATGGGTACCATGGCTCTATCCATGGCATGGTTCTCATGGATACTTTTTATCTCTAATTAGATGGAATCATATGGTCATGTGTCTTTCAAAACCACCCATTTTACCTATCATTACATTGTTATGTTAAAAGTTTTACCCTCATAAAGTTAAACCTCTAAGCCTAATTATACTTGTCCATGTCTAAAACCTAACAATCAAAACAATTTGTGATACTGGAATATAATTTGGGTCATATATCTTTAGCATTACAAATTGCTCCCATAAAAGATAGCTAGAAACAAAACTAAATTACTTAAAAGATAGACTGCTCCCTTGAAGGATATATACCAAACATATAAACCCAAACTTAGATCACTCCCTTGAAGGATGGCTAAGTCAAATAGGTCAAAATTAATCATTTAAAGCTTCCCACATTGATCAAATTCACAACCTATCAAAACCAAAAGCAATAAAAAAAATACCCTATATCAAAACCAAGATAAGCTATGCCAAGAAAGCTATAATCAACTTTCATATATAGCATTAGTAGACTTCCCACATTGATCAGTCTACTGCTAGGATGATGACATGGACTTGTCTGCTTTGGTTCTTAGGTCATCTATAGAAGGGTCAAACTAACCCACATAATGTTAACTTACCTACAACCATATACCATTCGCCCATCACCTATCTCCCCTTTATACTATTTATAAATCAATGGATTATGAGCTTACTTGATACAATGTGATCAAGACACTCTTTTATCAACCAAAGCATGTTAATGTGAGGCATTCAAAAGGCTTAAGTTATTTAAACCAATCTAACTTTGGTTTTGTTAGGTCTTTACTAATGAAAAGGCATCATGTTCTTTCTTTACCCTCTTATCATTGGTTCATGTAGACATACATCTCATGATTCTCATTTATTTTTTATTACATTTAGTTTTTTGTCTAACTTACTTTATGTATTTTCATTATATCATTAACCATAATCACATTACATCTCCATCATCATGAACAACAAACATCAATCATGAACCATATCCATGAACCACATCATATATCTATCTATGATGAAAACATCAATTCATCATATAACATCAAATCATAAAACCACATCAACATAACCATAATTGAGTCATTCATCATCATATACATGAAAAAAATAAAAAAATCATCCATAAATCATCACGTGCCTAAAGCTACTAAGTACACATCTCATAAGGGTAAAGCATAAACATAAACCATAAACCATGATCACAATAATAACTCTATACATCACATCTATAAACATGAGCATCATAAACATCATCATCTCCGTTAAATAAATATCACATGTAATAATGTATAAATTTCTCTCTCATGTACATCTCACATCATCAACACGTAAGATGGTATCAAAATCATGTCTATACAACATATCAAAACATATATTATCATACCTCTAGGTCACCACTACCACTGGCCCTTCCTTTTCCTATACTTTCACTACCATCTGGTGCTAGTCCACTTAGGATGCCTATACATCCACTTATTATAGAGGCATACTACCCTAGAGTCACCACAGCTACTCCACCTACCAAACTGGTGCTATACTCTCCCCATCTCAATTGCTCTTGACATTATGCCATCACTATAACCTCATAATATCTCAACTCCTCAACTATGGCCAAGTATCATGTCATAACACTCATACCTGGTGACCCTCTTATGGGTATTATCACTGCTCATACCCTATACCTTAGTGTATCTCTCTCCTGGGTCACTAACTAAAGGAGGTCCTTGCCTGATCTCTCTCACTAGTTAAGGTGGCAACCTAACCTTGTAAAGTGACAATTTGGCCCTACAATGTGGCCACCTATCCATATAAACTTATAATCTGAGCCTATATATGTCCATGTTAACCACCACCCTTCACATGTGCACCTGCTAGATTCACATCCATGGCCTATTAACTCCCATCACCCCATCTAAAATTAGACATTACATATATGCCTTGGTACCATGTCACATATCCATTAATAAAACTAGCATCATCTATCACTACTCTAACTAGCAGCTCCTCATGGTCTAACACTACATCTATTATTTATGGCTCAAGTAACAAAAACTCTACATCCTCTCTCCTATAACTTAAAAAAGGAGTCAAAATCCCTTACACAAGGCCATAGTACCTTTGAACACTATCAAATGAGATGAGATCAGTCTCACCATCTCTCTTCTCATAGATCTACCTCCAGCTCTACAAAGATAGAGTGTGATAGTTGTAGAGGGCCCACCTAGGCCAACCCACATATGGCCTCCACACCACATCACATACAACCAAACCCTCTAAGGCATTTCTAAACTAGCAAATGTATCTAGAACCTCCACCTACCCCTGTTAATGTATAGTCCCCCCTCTATCATAGGAAACCCACTCTATAGTCTACTTGGGCATAACTATCGTATGGTAGCCCCAATGGTCTCAGAACCCAAATATGCTCATATGCCCAAAAATGGAGCATGAACCCAACATTGATCCCATATCACCAATGAGCTCAAAATCCCCATATCTCCTTATAAATATAGACCAATGAAATAGGATCCCACCTAAACATTGTCTTACCTAGCAACATCTCTACTAACACTCCTAGTAGAAGATAGAGAAATCATCCATTGCTTGAATTAGGCAGCACAAAATAGGACACTACCATAATCATCATCATCAAGTGCCTTTCATCTAAAGACCCCTGGTATAGTGGACCATAACCAAAACCACCTGAATGCCACCTAGCATGGGCCTGATCCTTGCCATATAAGATCTCTATCTGCTCGTTCCTCTCCTCACTCTTAATATGATAAATAGGATCCCCACAAATAGGTAGCCA
Organism: Torreya grandis; assembly: GCA_037957365.1. NCBI lineage: Eukaryota > Viridiplantae > Streptophyta > Pinopsida > Cupressales > Taxaceae > Torreya > Torreya grandis. The sequence continues at coordinate 1,084,445 of JARHVA010000891.1, read as the reverse complement.
TGTAATCCTATAGACATCCTCTAAAAGGATAGTAATCTCTTCTATTACTAGCAAGAAGGTGTTCATGTCCAAATCCCATCTCTTGATGAGGGCCACAATCATCACCGTATCTCATGGCAGCCACTGATAATGTCTCATGGCTCTGATCCTAACCTCTTCCATGTGTGTCCACTCATTTCTAGTCATCCCTCTATGGATCTCTGCAAAGATCCTCAAAACTTGATCCCTCATTTAGATCTGGTCTTGTGCCTATAAAATAAACCAAGTTATCACACATGCTTATTTTTCTATTTCCATTACTCATTTTACTTACATCAACCTATTTTTTGACCTAAACTCACCTACATCAACCTATTCCAACTATTATCTTTACAACATTATCTCTATCACCTAAAATGACACTCAACCATAAACATTTTAAAACATCTACCCTAACCTATTACACCAATACTTATCACTTATTTCACAAAAATCTACCCTACCCCACAAAAATTTTAATAACTTTCCCTAAAATTATCAAACCTTTTACCTCATACTACCTAGAACTACCCATTTTAACCTATCACCCCTATTATAACTTTCCCTATCCTACCTATGTATTTTAATTACCACTAACCCCTTTTCAACATTTCAAAACATTTTTTTATCTCTATCTATTTTAACCTCACCTTCCCTAAATACTTGACTGTTGAAAGTCCTTATAACCATCAATGGTCAGGTGTGTTTCCTCTTTCAGTTATCAACTACCGATGGTCATGTCTGACCATAAATAGTTAGGTCTAACCACTGACAATCATTGTGTGTGACCATCAGTGGAAAAACCCTTGACCTACCTTCCCAAAAAACCATCCAAATAATTAAATTCCAAATTTTCATTCAAACTTAACTTTCACTTGTTAATTTTTCTAATTTTAACTAAAACCTAAACCTAGGTCAAACCTCCCAAAACCTTACCAAAACAATCACAAATTACCCAAATTTAACTTTAACAACAATAAAATCAACTAACAATTTTAAAACATCATCTACCTCATTCTTCAATCATTATCAAGGTCAGAGCCCACATCCTACTGCTCAACCATGTTCATATCCACCCTACCTATTTGATCCTAACTGATCTCCTCAAACACACGCTCCACCAATCCATAATCAACACCTCACCCAAATTTTTAGTCAACTCTCAAAGCTAAATGCCAAGCAACAAATCATTGAAATGAAAAAAAGCACAAAGGTCAAAATGTCAAAAGTGAAAATAAAATTTCATTTTCACTTTTTATATTTTGCACTTTTAGGGTTTCACCCTGACCATCGATAATCAGGGTGACTGTTGACAATCAACCTTGGAAACCTTGACCGTCAATGGTTGATGATTAAGGTATCACTTTTTAAATATTTTTTAACCACCTATACCTTAGTGATTAATTTTTGGAGATCACCTAATCTCCCCCAAACCAAAAACTTGAACTTTCAGAGATTACCTTCTCTAATCAACCATTCAACCACATCGACCTTGATGTTAGTTATTTTTTACTTGAATACTTACATATTTCACAATGAACCTTACATTGGTATTTTTAACCAAATTGACCAACCTTTCCATGTGGACCATTTGAATTTTCACCACCCCATGTATGACCAAACCATTTGTGTTTTTAAAGGGAACACTTCCTACCTCAAATACTTATAAAAACATTAACCCTATCCAAAAGACTTATAGAGTCACCTAATCAGCTATGACCAATGTTGTGGATCAATTACCATATCACTCATACTTATAGAACTAACCTTATTTTTACCACCATTGGTAATATTGGTCTTTACATGATCTTGACTATTGCACCTAGTCATATTTTGTGTGCATATTTGTGTCTCAAATGCCCAACTCCACCTTTTTGTCACTAACCTCATGACTCACCATATACCACTTATCAAACCTTGACTTGATTTTGGTTTCACCTCATCAAATCCTAATTTGAGGGGGAACACATCCTCCCATACTTGGGGAAAATACACCTTTGACCAAGCAATCCATTTTTATTTTACATCTTGTTAATTCAAAGCCACATAACAAAAAGGGGAAAAATGTAGACACTAAAAAATTGTACTAGATGTCAAAATGCCTTGGGACCCTTCTTGACCCTATCAGACCCTAAGTCTAGTTGACTACCTAGTTAACTAAATTCACCAACCTACTAACTTGAACATTAACCAAACCTTTTTAACCCCTTCCTTGACACCTTTTACTTCAGACACTAGACCACTAACATTCAACTTAACTATCGATGATTATCCTGACCATTGATGGTTAGGTCATCACCTTCTTAAACACATCACTAGCTATGTGTGAGATAATGAGGCATAATTTAATATATTTACCTTAGGCAGTGATAACAAACTCTCAAGCATCAAAATTAGTAGCCTCACCATCTAGGGAACCTTTTATCCTCCATCTCTCTTTGCCTATAAAAGGATGGGAATAGGAGGTGAAATTATCCAAAATCCATCATGATAATTATTCTTGCATACATGTATTCAAGCTTTCCATCATCCACTCTTCCTTCAGCAACTAAAAAAAACAAGAGAAACCCAAACCTCTATCAATTTTTATTTTAAAACCAAAGTATTATTACTCTAGATAAATTTCCCTAGCCTTCAACCATCAACCATCTAGCAAGTTATAGGTATATTCTACTTGTTCTTTATTTTATTAGATTTATAACCCCCCTAACCTAATCAGACCTATTTGTACCTTATTTCTCAACTTATGGATCCTTAATAGAACCATCATTAGACCATTCACCAATTCTATAACTCTTTTTTAAGTACCTTCAAAAATTTATAATCAACTATCGATAGTTAGTACAACCACCAATAGTCACCTCTAACCATCGATAGTTTCTATGGCAAAAAATAATAGCAAGTTATTTTTAGCCCCTTAACCCCAACCAAACCTAACTTTCTATGTCCTTACCTATTCATAGACACTTTTCTAATTTTTTAAACCTGAGTTCACTCACTTTAGCACAAGTATTGATCCACTTTTTCTATATTTAGTCATTTTATTTAACAAGTATTCTATTTTATTTTTGTATTGCATTACTTTTATCTCTTTCAACTTGATTATTATTAAGAGTGGATTGACATCCTCCTAGCAAGCTTATGCTTCTTGGATCTAGCTCATGCTAAGTAGTCCACCCAACTATCTTGCTAATTGTTGGGTGAATATTTTGTCCTCAACTAACTGACAGCAAAATGGGTATATCAACCACAACACAATGAAAGTTATATGGTAAAATGGGTGTGGTTACCACAACACAATGAGATAAATCTCTCCTCTCAGCAAGGGGAGGTTCCCTATAAACTATAATATACTAATATAAACTAAAAATAGATTCAGGGGTGAAATCATACCATCCATCTCTCTTTTTTTAGAGATGATGTTCACAAAATAAAACAGAATTCTAGTGTAATTATTGAAGGCATTTCTCTTCTTTGAGAAATGATGTTCAGTAAATAGCAGGAATTCTTTCGTGGGTAGTAACTGGATCCACAAGAAACCCATAAAAGCACAAAGTCTTTCATTGTTTCTCCTACTGATTTAAGACAAAGTAACATAGTAGTATGAAGTGCAACACAAATTCTCCACCAAAAACTACAACAGAGTAAAATATTACGAAGGATAAGGGGAACTCAAAATCTCTCCAATATCTTGGAACATAAAACACAGACTAAAGACAATTATGGTAGCACAAAGTCTCTCACAGTTGACTTCAAGACATATTTCAGATTATTTCCACTTGTTCTACTTATTTGATTAAAAGGACAAGACTTTATTTAGGAAAAAGACATAAGAATGATTTCCTAGATAACACAAGTTATTTCAACACAAAGTCTGAAAGGTCACTTGCTTTCTCATTCACTTGATAAAATATGATTAACAGTCTGAGCTCAAAGTCTCAAGAATGCCTTTCAATTTGGGTAGAGTTTTGCTTCTAATCATAGAGAGATCTCCCTTCTACAAACTGAGAGATTACAATATACAGCCTCCAAAGAAAGACTTTGGCACTTTTTTTCATGAAATGGCCCATGTTGCATTGAATGCATTGGGAAGAGGAAGTTCTGTGCAGGGGCCATGCTGGAACAAGTCATTAGCCTTAACTTTTGGCATTCTAAATCATCTCAAATTTATTCTCTAAAGCATGGTTTGTCTAATCTTCTGAAAGGTAAGGCTGCTCCTCTTAATGATACTTACATGACTATCAACTCATCTTTACTCAAATGAAAAAAAATAGGCCATGCCATTAAATGTTTACACTCTCTGATATCCACCTGGTGGACTATTCCACCTACTAGAATAACTCTTCCATTGATGCTTCTAGATTCTCTATTTGATTCCCTCTTTCCTTGCTATATCTTGTCTCTTTCTGTTGATCCAAGCTCTTGGGGCTATCTTCTCGCCTTCTGCTAGCTTCTTCAGTGCCTTTCTTAGTGGATAGTTGAGTTTGTCTTCAGGTCTATGTTATTTGAAAATAAATGGTTATTCCATTACCCTAAATTTGACATCCACAGGGATGTCACCGATCATTTGAACCAATTTAAAACTTGAACCTTTGAACCTTTTAGAGTTTAATGGTTCAGGGTTCAATGGTTCAAAGTTCAATTAGTTTAGAAGTTCAGCGGTTCAATGTTTTGTAAAGAGCCACATTCACTTAGTCTTCTTTATGAGTTCAAGGTGTCATTGAACCAATTGTTTACACTATTCGGTTGAACCTTTTTCTGGAATCTTCTACTTGAACCATTCACTCAAACCTTGAACTCTTTGAATGTGTTGAAGCTTTGAACTCCTTGAACCTTTCGGAGGCAAAGTTCAATGGTTCAACTGTTCAATGGTTCATTCCATATCATTGAAGCATGCCTTTGAACCTTTTTGATTAAACCTTAGCATTGAACCATCCTTTCAATTTTTTAGGAAATGCCTTAAGTGTTTTAAGATTTCTCCTTGTGAAAGCCCACCTTTTAAACCTGCAATTTCCTTAGCTAAAAAGGCTTGTGTGATTGAATAACTTGACTACTTAGAACATTTTGAGAAATAAAGAGACCATTTATAGGACTGAAATGGTCAACCTATTATCCATAAAAACAAGTGACATATTTTGGGAACAACAGCTAGCTCTAGTTGGGGAACTTCCATCAATTATATTTTGAAACAATCAAAGGAAGTAGAATCCAGACTCTAAGTGCCTTTATCTATGCCATTGGGCTATAGAGTCATGCCATCCAAAAAGAGAAAAGCTAAAAACCAAATGAACAACATGAAACAAATAAAAACTATACAAATGTACAACTGGACTTATTAGATACTTTAAGGATTGAAGTGCTTCAGATGTTGCCCACTGTGAGGTAGTGAAAATGGCATTCCATCTTGATATTTTAGCAAGAAACTATTTTCACCATTTAATCGATGAATGGAAAATAGAACTCTCCATAAGGAATCCAATTTTCCATGCATTCCTTTTGGTTCTCCCCTCTTGTCCCATAACCAGACTTGATCTCCAATCTAAAAATCATGAATCCTTACTTTTTGGTCAAAGAGTTTCTATACTAGACTTTGATGTGCAGCAATACGGTCCACTACCATAGTTCATTTCTCATTTAGTTTAGTCAAGCACATGATCCTCTTGCTGATGGAATCTTCAAAAGTTGAATCTTCTACTGTGTTTGCCAACTTCAATGCTGGTAATTCCAAGGTAATGGGTATTTCTACATTTAGACCATACAAAAGTTAGAATGGGGACATACATATTACCCTCTTAGGTGTAATCCTATCTATCCATAAAGTGTCAAACAATACTTACCAGGTTCTTTGATTGTTATCTACTAGCTTCCTGATAATGGTCACTAGGTTCTTGTTGTTTGATTCTACTTGATCATTTCCTTGTGGATAATAGTTAGAAGAGTGGGAGAGGATAATCCCATAATAGTAGTAGAAATGGGTAACCTCATGAGAAGAGAAATAGACTACATTATCTGTTACAATCTTGGTTGGGACTCTAAACTGAGAAATAATATTTTCCTTGAGGAAATTACATGCCACTTCTGAAGTAGCATGCTTGACTGGAATGGCTTCCACCCACTCGGTAAAATAGTCTATGGCTATGAGAACATAGTTATGTCCAGCACTCCAGAATGGGTTTACAGTGCCAATAAAATCAATACCCCATTACTGAAAAGGCTCTTCAATCACCATAGGCTTGAGAGGTAACGCGACCAACTTGGGTTTTCCAAAAAACTATTGACATAGCTCGCATCTATGCACCTAAGTGTATGAATCTTGAAACAGAGTAGGCTAATAGTACCTAGCTCATAGAATCTTATGGGTAGTCACAGGTGCAAAAAAATGTCCTCCACAAGACAAATTATGGAAAGACTCTAAAAGTTTGCTCTGTTGCACTTTATCCATACAACAAATAAATACCCCATCAAGGCTCTTCTTGTACAAACCATTGTCCCATAGGACAAAGTTATCAACTTTCAAATTAATAGTCCTCTTTTCCTTACGAGATAGGTGGGTAGGACACTCACCATAGGTAAGGAAATGAACAATATTAGAGTACCACTCATTCATAGTGGTGACAAAGAGAACTGTAGGCATATCTCCAACCTCTATTTATTTATGTCCTGCTTCCTCTGGTATATTATCAATAATTAATTGGCAGAGACCTCTTCCCTACACAAGCTTCATAGGTTTGATAACAAGATCAAACTCATAGATTTTAGAAATCCAATTGCCCATTTTAGTTCCAAATTCTTATTGAATTAGAATGGACTTTACTGTTGTATCAGGAACCAGAGCAATAGTGTGTGAGTTCAGGATGTAAAAATAGAAGTGTTTTATTACCTTAACTACAACATAAGCATGCTTCTCCATGTTTGAATATTTCAGCTCATGAGCTTTGAGAGGACAACTCATGAAATATATGGGGGACTCCACACCTTCTTTGTTCTGCTAAACCAAAATGGCTAAAAGCATGTGTTCAAAAGCATAGCTATATATTACGAAGTCTTTGGTGTAATCTAGATAAACTAAGATTGGGGCATGGGTGATAGCTTCTTTGATATCTTGAAATGTTGACTTGCCTTCTTCAGTCCAGCAAAAAGTAGCTTTACCCTTCATCATGTTGACAATGTGGTGAGTCTTCTCTACAAATTCAGGAATGAACCTTCATAAAAAAATCACCTTTCCAAAGAAAGAATGGACTACAGTCTTACTAACAAGAAGAGAAAGATCTTGGATGGATTTGACTCTTTTTGGATTGATCTTTATGCCTTCTTAGGATACAGTGTGATCGAAAAGTTTCCCTTCTGTAACCCCAAAAATTGATTTCTTAGGATTGAGAGAAATGCCATTGTGTTGACATCATTACAACACTTATTGTAAATGATGCACATGATCAGGATGATGTTTGGAAAATATGATCAATTCATCAAGATATACCATAATGAACCTCCCTATTTCATTTCTGAAGGCAAGATCCATCGCTCTCTAGAAGGTGGCACTAGCATTGATCAAACCAAAAGACATTTTGTGATATGTAAAGGTGCCGTAAGGTGTAGTGAAAGTGGTCTTATGTTGGTCTACTTCACCAACTTCCACTTGATTATATCTCAAAAAACCATCTAATATTGATAACATCTCTGAGCCAATTACTATCTATAGTAGTTGCTCCATGATGGGTAGGGGTAGTTGTCTTTTAAAGAGGATTGATTTAGATTTCTAAAATCAACAGAGAGGTGAATTTTTCCATTCTTTTTTCTCATAGAGACTATGTTCACAATTCAAGTGGAATGATGCATTAGAAAAATTATCCTCACATTTAACATTTTTTAGATCTCAGAAAGAATAGTACCTGATATCTTGGGGTTGTACTACCTTTGTTTCTACTTATGAGGTAATGACCTAACCTTGAGAGGAATTACATGCTAAATTTCTTTAAGCCTGAGATATTTTAGATCATAATAAGAGTACGCTAAAATATTAATGTAATGTCAAAGCAGAGTAATGAATTTGAGTTTTTCATCAGGAGTGCAATAATTCTTGATGTTACCATTTTGAGATTATCTTTTTTACTCAAATTTATTTGATCAAAATCTTTCGAAGAACTTGAATCCATTTATTGCTTCTTAATAAACTTATCATTCTTACCAAATAGCTTCTCAAGAGAAACTAACCCTTTGGGAATTGTATTCCCTTTGAGCTGAAAGAACTCTTCACCAGTTTTTAAATTTGTTTTGGGAGCTAATTCTTGTGATAGAGATTCACTACCTTCAAAATAAAGCTCCTTAAAACTATCCATCTATTTCAAAAAAATAGTGATTTGGTTGTCACCATTAAACACCTGATAATGTTCAGCATTATCAAGTACACTTGGTTGAAAGACTAACTCAATAGTGTACTTATTCCCTTTAAAATCTTGGTGAGGAACCATGAGAGTTGCAGAGACGGCCAAAGAATCTGCTCGATCATTGAATTCTCTCAACATAGCAAAAATATTGAAAGCCTCAAAACTTTCAAGGTAGTCCCACACCATATTGTGATAATGTCACAATATTTCATTCTTAGTTTGATACAGGTTCCTCACTCAACAAACCACTAGTTTAGCATCCCCTCATACGTGAAGAAACTTAACATCTTTAGCTTGAGCAACTTTCAATCTAAGCAACAAAGATTCATACTTGGCAGTGTTGTTGGTATTACTGAACTACAACTTATATGAATAGGGTAAAATATCTCCTTATAGAGATATCAAAACAATTCTAGCTCCAGAACTGGTAAAAGAATTACTGCCATCAAATTCTAGAATCTGATCTCCTTTTAGACTTCTCTTCATTAGAGAGGGAAGGTCCTTTTTTATCTGAATTGTGCTCCACCAATTCTTCTGACATATTGTCTAAATTTTTTGGATTGTCACTTATAGAATTTTTGTCTAATGAAATAGAAACATCTATGGACAGAAAATAGTTACCCATTCCTGAGGATTCAAACAAAATTTGAGCTTCAGGAGCTGATATTTGGGTGACAATATATTTTGAATCCTTCTTAAGAAGTAGCCTTTACATGATGCCTTTGATAGGTATCTTCACCTTAGATAGGTCCATGTTCAATTCTCTACCAACATCCTTTCAAAAAAATTGTCCAAGCAGAATGCCATAGGAAGTTGGAATGTCAGCCACCAAGATTGTCATTTTAATCCTTTTTTTGGGAAAGGCCACGAATGCAAATTGGGCATCTTTGATCTGTCCCAAAAGTGGCATTTGCTTATTTTCCATGGAAAACCAACTCCCAAAAGTTTTATTCAGAGTGAGATTGAGAGAGTCTATAACTTTGGTAGGCATCATATTGTCAGAGGCACCAGAGTCTATTATGCAATTGTTCAGCTTATGACCATTTATCAATAGAAAAACATAGAAAGGTTCTATCTTCCTAGGGAAAACAAGAGGAGTAATGACAAGATTATTTTGGGCAGATGTGTTCTTTGGGGGATTATGAGTTACCTTTGAAACATCTTGTCATATAAGGATAGTTTTGTTCTTGATGCATTCAACTAGCCTATCCAACTGCTCAGGGTTAGCTTGTAAGTATTCAAACTCAAATATTTGGATCTTGGTCTTCCTATTATGATAAATTATGTCAAATAACTTAAATGAACTAGAAACAAAAGAAGGAAGTTTATCATTCTAGGTTTTTTGGGTGTGGTATTGGTCTGAGAAATTGAAACAGAAGGTGCAGGGTTGTTTGAGGTACTTAATTTTTTATTGATCATCAGGTCCTTTGATTGAAAAGATAGTGAAGTCCCCTATTTAGCAATTGAAATTACTGGTCAAGATTCTTCCCCTATTTTTCTCTTATCAGCTTGTTGAGTTGACTGGTTTTAGGACCTAGTAAAAATAGTGTATGATCCATCAAACATTTCTCTCTTACTTGTAGCTTCATCTTGGTAATTTAGGAAACCAATGTTAGAGACGTCAGCTAATTCTTCTTCACCTTCTGCAAAAAAATTAGGATCATCTTTTTGGTCTAACTCAAGTTGGAAAGAGAAATCATGTTCAGCTTCATGATAACCAACTACTGAGTTAGTCAATGCTACTTCAATGTCAAGCTTCCCTTGTGGGGGAGGGAGATGATTTAGTTACCCTTAATTCTGGGTAGCATTTCCTTGATATGATTGGTTGGGAAACATCTTCCTTGGTATATCCTAATAAGGAGGGACAAACATCCCTTATGCCATTTGCTTTTTCAGAGCTAGCAATTTATTTGCTAGATTTTGCACCATAAGATCAGTGGTGCCTGTAGATAAATTTATAGAAGATGAAGAAGATTTATTTTTGTTAGGATCTCTTCTTATCTTTCCTACCAAGATAAGATCATCTTCAACCTTAGTGGCCAAAATCTGAGCTACAACAAGATCTATGTGGCCATCCTGCCTCAATAGGAAACTCACTTCAAAAAGCTAAGAATTGATGAAGAAGCACTTAAAATTTTTTGGCATCAGCTGAGAAATTGTAGGAATCCTATTCCTACATCTTGTCAAATTTAGCAACAAAGTCTCGCATGGGTTTATGAGGCTCCTTATTCATTTGTGTAAGCTAGGCTAATAGGGCATGTGCATCTTCTGTGGGTTTGAACCTAGCCTCAAACTTGGCCTTGAGAGTGTTCTAGTCAGTTACTATTTGTGCTTATAGATGATAAAAACCAGTCTGTGGTAGTTCCTTACAATATTTCTACAAACAGCCTGACCATTATATCTTTAAATTCAACACCTATCACACCACAAGCTATGCAGAAAGCTATAATATGCTCATCAAGATGAACTCTCCCATTACCACAGAACTTGGGAAAATTATTTCTTGAACTATGGGGTAGTTCATGTAAAGGTGGGGTTAGATTTAGGGGGTTAAAGGTGTTACCCCAAGGGCCTTAGGCTAACATGATATGATGATTGAAAGGAGGGATAATGAATATCTATAGGGTACATATAGATAAAGCTCTTCTAGCAGAGGAAAGAGAAGCTTCATTAGGTATTAGGGACCTGACGTCTGTAGGAGGAAAACTCCTGGTTCACTAAAAGAGCGATTATGGAGGAGAAAGGTCAAAATTATTTTGATACACAAACTCAAACACAGGATCAACAATACCTTGAGCTCTCTAGCTTTGTGTATACCATAGATTTGCCAGAGTGTAGAATGGAAAAGAACTAGAAATGCTTCAATTTGAAGCTTGAAGCTTCAAATTGCATGTTCTTCCCCAGTGGAGTCACCAAAAAATGTTGGGTGAATATTTTGTCCTTGACTAACTAACAAAAAAATGGGTATATCAACCATAGCACAATGGGATTTATACAACAAAATGGGTGTGGTTACCATAGCACAATGAGATAAATCTCTCCTCTCAGCAAGGGGAGGTTCCCTATAAACTATAATATACTAATATAAATTAAAAATAGATTCAAGGGTGAAATCATACCATCCATTTCTCATTTTTTAGAGATGATGTTCACAAAATAAAGGAGAATTTTGGTGTAATTACTGAAGAAATTTCTCTTCTTTCAAAAATGATGTTTAGTAAACAACAGGAATTCTTCCATGGGTAGTAACTAGATCCACAAGAAATCCATGAAATCACAAAGCCTTTTTTTTTAATCCTACTTATTTAGGATAAAGTAACATAGTAGTATGAATTGCAGCACAAAGTTTCTAATGAAAACTACAACAGACTAAAAGATTATGAAGAATAAGGGGAGCTCAAAATCTCTCTAATATCCTGGAACATAAAACACAGACTAAAGACAATTATGGCAGCACAAAGTCTCTCACAGTCAACTTCAGGACATCTTTCATATTATTTCCACTTGTTCTACTTATTTGATTAAATGGACAAGACTATATTTAGGAAAAAGACATAAGAATGATTTCCTAGATAACATAAGCTATTTCAACACAAAGTCTAAAATGTCACTTGCTTTCTCATTCACTTGATAAAATATGATTAATAGTCTAAGCTCAAAGTCTTAGGAATGCCTTTCAATTTGGGCAAAGTTTTGCTTCTAATCACAGAGAGATCTCCCTTCTACAAACTGAGAGATTACAATATATAGCCTCCAAAAAAAGACTTTGGCACTTATTTTTATGAAATGGGCCATGATGCATTGAATACATTGGGAAGAGAAAGTTTTGTGCAAGGGCCATGCTAGAATAGGTCATCGGCCTTAACTTTTAGCATTCTAAATCATCTCAAATGTCTTCTCCAAAGCATGAGTCACCTAATCTTCTAAAAGGTAAGGCCACTCCTCTTTATGATACTTACATGACTGTCCACTCATCTTTACTCAAATGAAGAAAATAGGCCACACCATTGAATGCTTGCACTCTCTGATATCTACCTAGTAAATTGTTCCACCTACTAGAATAAATCTTCCACCAATGCTTCTAGATTCTCTATTTTATTCCCTCTTTCCTTGCTATATCTTGTCTCTTTCTACTGATATGAGCTCTCAGGGCTATCTTCTCACCTTCTGCTGGCTTCTCTGACTCCTTTCTTAGTGGATAGCTGAGTTTGTCTTCAAGTTTTTGTTATTTGAAAATCAATGGTTATTCCATTACCCTAAATTTGACATCCATAGGGATGTCACCGGTCACTTGAACCACTTTAAACCTTGAACCTTGGAACCTTTCAGAGTTCAATGGTTCAAGGTTTAATGGTTCAAAGTTAAATCGGTTCGGTAGTTTGGCGATTCAATGTTTTGTAATGTTCACTTAGTCTACTTTATGAGTTCAAGGTGTCATTGAACCAATTGTTTAAACCATTTGATTGAACCTTTTTTTTGGAATATTTTGCTTGAACCATTCACTCAAACCTTGAACTCTTTGAACGCATTGAAGCTTTGAACTCATTAAACCTTTTAGAGGTGGATTTCAATGGTTCAACGGTTCAATGGTTCATTCCATATCATTAAAACCCACCTTTCAACCTTTTTGATTGAACCTTGGCATTGAACCATCTTTTTAATTTTTTAGGAAATGCCTGAAGTGTTTTGAGATTTCTCTTTGTGAAAGCTTGCTTTTTGAACCTATGATTTCTTTAGCTGAAAAGGCTTGTGTGATTGAATAACTTGACTGCTCAGAACATTTTGAGAAAGAAAGAGACCATTTTATCCTGTAGAACTAAAATGGTTGACCTGTTGTCCATAAAAATAAGTGACAAATTTTGGGAATAACACTAACAACCCCTTTATTAGTGTTTTCTTATCTACAGGTTATTCCTTCCAAACCAAAGAGGAGTTATCTATCTTTATCTAGATCATGCGCACATCACCAACAAAATATTTCTACCACATCCTTATTACTAGTTTCTTATCTTCTTTCAAAATTAAGAAAAGAGCAGAAAATGAGAGAAACACTACGATTGAAGAGATGAAGACTTTAGAAAAAGATGCTCACAATGAAAAGTGGATATAGAAGATTGCATCTTTGGTCTAAAAACACTCCAAGGACATCTGAACAGTTCAAGCAATTGATTGAGAAGGTCACAACTCATTTCACAATAAAATCTATAAAGGAGTTAATTAAGAGTCAACAAGAAATCAAGAGGCTTAAACCAAGACATGAGAGGGTAAAAGCTTATTGCATAACGTTGGAAAGAGAATTATTGAGATATGAAATAGAAAGGCAATCACTTGCTAAAGCAGATGACGCAATAATATAGTTCATGATGTCCTAGCATATCAAATATAAAGAGAAATGTAGATCTAAAGTTCATGATGTGGAGTGATTGTTTTTGCTCCTCTTCTTGACAACTTCTTTCTTATTATATTTTATTTAAGTGATATAATTGAAGTAATTTTGTTTTGAGTAATTATTTTGTAATTAATGTCATTTAGTGAAGTTACTAGTATAAGTAAGTTACTTTTTAAGATGTAAGACTCAAGTCACTTGGCTAAACACCATTACTTGAAGTCATTTTGTAAAATCAAATTACTTAATCAAACTTTGTGTTTCATGTAAAGGGATTATTTTTAATTCAAATAGTAAAACCAACAAGTGTTACATATCATCGATCATTGCATGTCATAGAGGATAAATTCTAGGAGAATGCCTCTCAATGGTTCCCTATTTTTAGCATAACACAAAAATTTGAGTTGTCTCCTATTTGATTTTGACTTATAAAATTGTATAAATATAAGTTCAAGCATGTGTGCCTAGATATGGTAATTTTTGGAAAAGAAACTATAACTGGAGCAAGAGAGTTTAAGAAATCTAAAACTTTGTGTTTAGATTTTTGAGTTTTCTCTTTTGTATGAAATTGGTTCAAAGTGAATAAAAAAGATGTTAATTTATGTGGAAATTTGTGTCTCATGAGATCATTTGGTGGATTTGTGAAGATTAAAATGGTAAACTTTGTATTATATTTAAATATAAATGTGAATTTTAATTTTTCTTAATCATTTGCTGAAAGGATTAAAATCTTTTGAATGTTTATTTACTAGTATAGATTCAATAAGCTCTATAAAACAATTTATTATAAAGTACAACTTCTTTCTTCTCAAATATTCTATTATTTCATTGTATATTTCCAAAAATTTCTCTACACATTATTTGAAATATCTGCTTGCCTACTGCAAAATTACCTTGTTATGGTTCATGAACTCTGTGATTAAAGTAATACCCCAAAATAAGGCAACTTGCAAATAATTTGTATAATTTGTGAATAATTGAGAGCTATGAATAATTAGAGGTAAATATACATAAACATATGGGACATTCACCATTAAATAAAGGGGATTTAATCCCATGACTACCTAGGTACTTTTGATCATCTATAAAACATCTAGCCAATAGTTTCTTTCTATTTATCAGAAAAGAGAATTGTGAGTGTATGCATGGTACATTGAGTGTGTATCCTAAGAGAATTTGTGCCCCCTTAGAGTTGTTAAAGGGTTTGTTTATTGAGTGTCTCATTGGTGATGGTTATATAAGGTGATTGGGTAGGTAAGTGCATGGTATATTTCATGAGTTGTGAACAAGATTCCCCTGCCATATTTTTGATCTTTTAGATTGAACACCTCGATTATGATTACATATTTCTTAATAATTAAATTACCTTCACCATTTTTGTTTGTGTGTTTTGAGTGTTTTAAAATCATGGAGTGATTCTCACTTAAGTATTTATGCATTAGTTTTATGTCTTATATACACAAATCCTAGGAGAGAGAAATTTTATAAGACCATTTTTAGTTTGGTACCACCTAGTGTGGTGGGAATTTTATTGTAGTTGAGTGTAGATGTCTTAGTTGAGAAATCCTTTTTGTTAGGAGTTTTTATGTGGATTAGTATTTTATTTCTAGTTATGAAAGTAGGTTATGATACTAAACTTACAAGTTTGGTAAGTGAATAGTGATTTGGCAACTTGGGTTGTGGTGTTTCCTTTTACCATGTGAGGGTATTTAGGAGTTTTGTTTTGAGATGTTAGTTCTCTACTTTCCACTTATGAATTTTTAGATTCACTATTCCATATAACATTTGAACTTGACCATGAGGAATGAAGAACTTTAAATTTGTATTAATTCTAGTTGTTTATAATTATTATGTTATTATATACTTTTATTAGACTTATAGTATTCTCTTGTTGAAGCATGTTGTTTT
Organism: Torreya grandis; assembly: GCA_037957365.1. Taxonomy (NCBI): domain Eukaryota; kingdom Viridiplantae; phylum Streptophyta; class Pinopsida; order Cupressales; family Taxaceae; genus Torreya; species Torreya grandis. Next base: position 1,068,749 of record JARHVA010000891.1, on the reverse strand, counting down.
GAAGAGTTATTTATGTAACTTTTTCCAAGATCAAGTAGGATATGGGATGTGTATAACATCTTGGTAGTCTAAACAGGTTGAGATAAATTTTAATTTCTTGAGTACTAGTTGAGCAAGTAGGGAGACATTGTCTCACTTGTTCCTTTATAAGGTTGTAAGGATGATATGATCCTTGGCCTTTGTATGTTATGTTAATTTTACCATTATTTGCTCTTAACTCTGAATATAACACTATAGATTAAGTTGTGAAATATGATGCTAGTTATGATTGGCTAGTGGAAACTTAATACAATTATGGAATGATTACATGATTTTTATTGTATGTATGTTGGTACATCTGGAATTAGTTAGCATATAGTATTGTTTTCTATGATATATTAGTATAGAATTATGATTCATAAAACCTTGTGCATATTATGGAGATCATTAGGTCATGGAGACCTAAGGGAAGAGTGGTGAATTAGGACCATGATTTTTAATTGATAAGAGTGTATTCTACTTAGCCTCACATTGACTAGATAGTTACTAAGTTTGGATTCAATAGATGAGCTTGTCAAATCTAGGATTTGACAGATGGACTTGTCAAATTTAGTTGTATGGCCATATACATGTATACTATGGATGGGTGTTTCATAATTTTATATACATTGGAAATATATTATTTTTAGTTCTTATTCATTATCATAATTGTCAAGATCTTCATTGGGTAGTGATCATATTGACATGTTATATTTATCTGAAGTTACATGGAGTAGTGATATTATTAACTTATACACATCATTCTTGCCAAGTTTCTTAAATACTTTTCTCTAGGATGAGAAAAACACTCTCTAGGTTAGAAGAGATGTGTTGAGGGGATGGAAGGTTTTGTGAAACTCTCCCTAGTCATTTGTTTTAGCTTTTATGATGATCTCATGTGCTTTTGAGAAGTTAATGAAACTTTTATCGAGATATTTCAGGCTTGTCTTGTTGGTCCTAGACCCTAGGGAGGTCATGATAGAACCAATTAGAGTGTTTGACACTCACAAAATTCATTTTAATAATAGATAAGTATCATAGAGCAAGGTCTTATAAGATCAATACTCTAAGGATAGTGTTATTTGAGAGGACTATGATGAGTTCTACAGACTAGTTCTACATTTTTATACATAGCTTAATATTTGATACTATGTTTTAATTATGTTACTCTTTTTGTTATTAAAAAAAATTATTTTAACAAAGGTCATCAAGATGACCAATGTTAGGGGGAAAGATGTTACATCCTAATTTTATCCTAAGTTTTATAACCTTTAAATCTATGGATTATGTGGTTATTATTTTATTATTATTGCTTTGATTTAAAATTTATGACATATACTAGTTATATGACAATGATGTGTTGACTAGTTTGCATGATGTAATAGTTATACTTTCTTATTTTTATACATTGTAGACATATATTAGTTATTTATGCATCATTGGTTGATATATATGATGACTTAGACTAACTACCTACTTATTTTGAGTTAGATGCAGGATTGATTCTACCCTCAAAGCATGATGGAGAGAGATCATCATCAAAGAGGATGTTGTAGATGGGATGATTGGGGAATAATAGAGGAACTGCTAATAACCCAACACACATACTATTAAGGTGTGGAGCCTAAAAGCTTCATCAAAGGAGCACATTACCAAAGTTGTAGGTTTACATAGTCAGTAGCGTCGATCAGGAGCGATCGACGTCGGTCAGGTGCAGTTCAAGAGACGCCGACATCGATAGTGGATCGGCTGACGTCGGTCATAGGCAAGCAGGTAGGAACTGGCATCGGTTACCTGTGCGTATAGAGAGCTATTTTTGAGGATAGAACTGAGTGTTTGCATGATGATTTTAAGTCTTAGTCTTAAGTTTGTGTCTCTATTATTAGTAAGACTGGTTTTAGAGCCCTTGTTTAAGAGGCTTAAGTATTGGTTGTAAATGCATGCTCAAGTCTCCTAATTCTATATGTAGAATTAGATCTTCTTAGCTTATTATTATAGTAGTTCAAGTATTGAATGTTGAAAGAACAGTACAGAATTGTATAGGTGAATCAATCCAAATTGTTGGAGTTGATTGTACTTGAGAGAGAGAGCTCTTGAGGGAAAGAGATCTAGAGAGAGATCTATACATCTGAGAGAGGTGTGGAAGAAAGAAGTTTCTTCAATTGTATTCCTTCTGTAAAGAGTTTAATACAAGTTTTCAAGGTGGTTTCTTGTATCTCTTGTTCTTTGCTAGTTATCATTCTAGTTACTTATCTATCTAATTTAATTCCATGGTTTATTACTTTCATAAGTGTAATCAAATTGTTGGTTGATCCTCAACAAGTGGTATCAGAGCCTTGGTTGTAGGTTTAGAGCTTGATATCCAATAAATGGTATCAGAGCTCAGGTTCACTAACAGGTGGTTCAGATCTGTGTAGTGTGTATTGATTATAGGTTGCTCACAGAGGTTTTTGTAGGGATTTCTGTTTGAGTGGGAGAAGCAATGGCAGAAGAAAGTAAACTGAGAATGGAGAAGTTTAATGGCAAAAATTATCAACATTGGAGAATGTAGATAGAGGACTATCTGTATCAAAAAGATCTATACTTACCGTTAGGTGGGATTGCAAAGAATCCCACAGACATGGATGATGAAGAATGGGAAGTTCTTGATAGAAAGGCTCTGGGGTCTATAAGACTGAGTCTAGCATCTACTGTGATATCTAATTTATCACAGGCAAAAACAATGGTAGAGTTGATGATTACTTTAGCAAATTTATATGAAAAACCCTCAGTTTCTAATAAGGTATATCTTATGAATTAGTTATTTAATTTGCATATGCAGGAAGGTGGATCTGTATCTAATCACCTAAATGATTTCCATGGAATTGTAAATCAATTAAGTTCAGTCAAAATTGTATTTGATGATGAAATTAAAGATCTTTTAATATTATGTTCTTTGCCTAAAAGCTGGCATAGCTTAGTAATGGCAGTTAGTAATATTGCATTTGCTTCAAATATTTTTAAAGTAGAGGATGTTGTTAGTGTTATCTTGAATGAGGAAATTCGTAGGAAAAGCACAGAAGAGACATCTAGGAATGCTTTAAGTTTTAAGAGCAGGGGAAGGCAAAAAGAGAAGAGCAAGAAAGGGAGATCAAGATCTAAGTCTAAGGGGAGAGGTAGATCCAAATCCAAAAATGGCAGGAAGCCACAATGCTGGAATTATGGAAAGATGGGGCACATAAGTAGAGATTGCTGGTCAAAGCCTAAGGAGGACAATCAGTATGAAGGAAAAGAAGAACCAAAGGTTGCAGGTATTGCATAAGATGCTTTAATATTCTCTTTGCATAATAATATAGAATCTTGGATGTTAGATTCTGGTGCATCTTTTCATGCTACCCCTAATAGGGAATATTTCAGTGACTATATCCATGGAGATTTTGGAATAGTGTATCTAGGGGATGATGAGCCTTGTAAAATTATTGGCAAAGGTAAAGTGCAGCTGAAAATGCAGAATGGAAACACATGGGTGTTGAGAGATGTGATGCATGTTCCTAGCTTGAAGAGAAATTTGATTTCTACAGGAAAGTTAGGGGATGAGGGTTGTACAGTAACTCTCACAGCAGAATCTTGGAAGGTGACCAAGGGTGCACTTGTTATGGCCAGAGGTAAGAGAGTAGGTACTCTCTATTTATGTAATTATGTTACTAACAATTCTCCTTCTGTATTATCTACTTCAGATGTGGATGCAAAATTGTGGCACTCAAGGCTTGGCCACATGAGTGAGAAGGGAATGTCAATTCTTAAGTCTAAAGGTAAGCTTTCAGATTTGAAAAGCATAGATCTAGATTTTTGTGAGCACTGTGTATTTGGAAAATAGAAGAGGGTTAGTTTTCTCAAGACTGGGTCTACAAAGAAGAAGCATAAGTTGCAGCTTGTTCACATAGACATGTGGGGACCGGCTCATGTAGCTTCTATTGGAGGATCATAGTACTATGTTTCATTCATAGATGATGCTACAAGAAAGGTATGGATCTATTGTATTAAGAAAGAATCTGATGTATTTCAGACTTTTAAGATTTGGAAAGCTATGGTTGAGAATGAAATAGGTAGAAGATTGAAGTGCTTGAGATCTGACAATGGTGGTGAGTTTTGTAGCTATAAGTTCAATTGGTATTGTTATATGCATGGAATTCGTAGGCAAAGGATGGTTCCAAGGACACCTCAGCAGAATGGAATTGCTAAAAAGATGAACAGAATAATCATGGAGCGTGCAACATGTATGAGATTACATGTTGGTTTGCCCTTAGAGTTTTGGGTAGAAGCTGTTGACACTGCAGTGGACCTGATTAACAAAGGACCCTCTACAGCTCTGGATGGTGGAATTCCAGAAGAGGCATGGACAAGTAAAAAGGTAGATCTCTCTTTTCTCAAAGTTTTTGGTTGTGAAGCCTTTGTGCACATTGATAAGGAAAATAGAAAGAAGTTGGATGCTAAGTCTATGAGGTGCACATTTATTGGCTATGGCTCAGATGATTTTGGTTTCAAATTTTGGAATCTAAGAATTGACAAGATAATTAGGAGCCGTGATGTTGTCTTCAATGAAAAAGTGATGTATAGTGATTAGCTGAAGAAGCTAAATCAATCTGGGCAGAGCAATGGTGAATTGGACGAGGTGATGGTCCAATATGAGTTCACGGGAAAAAGAAATAATCACTTGTAAGAAAACACAGAGACCGATGTCGACAAGGTAAGAACTGACATCGGTAGAATAGAAACTGATGTCGGTCATACATGGACTGACGTTGGTAGTACAGGCATCGACATTGGTCAGGCAAAACTGACGTCAGCCAGTAACAGGCCTGGAAGTGACCAAGGTTAGTCACTGTCAGAGAATTTGGGTGGATAGCGTGTTGTGAACGAGTCTCAAACGCCCATCAGGAGGTCAGAAAGGGTAAGTAAGCCTCCAATTCAATATTCCCCTTCATTATTCTACTTATTGCTAACTGATGGTGGAGAACCAGAGAGTTTTGAAGAAGTAATACAGGTAGAGTCCAAGAGTCAGTGGGAGCATGGCATGGTTGAGGAGATGGAGTCCTTAAGAGAGAACCAAACATGGGATTTGGTTGAGTTGCCAGCTGGTAAGAGGACACTGAAGAACAGATGGACCTATAGGTTGAAGGAAGGTGAGAATGGATAGATGAGATATAAGGCCAGATTGGTAGTGAAAGGATTTGCACAAAAGTTAGGTATTGATTTTGGTGATATTTTTTCTTCTGTTGTTAGAATGACTTCTATACAGGTTGTATTGTCTTTAGTTGCCATTGAGGATTTGCATCTTGAGCAGCTAGATGTTAAGACGACGTTTCTTCATGGAGATTTGGATGAGAAAATATATATGGAACAGTCGAAAAGATTTGAGGTCAAAGGTAAGGAGAAGTTAGTGTGCAGATTGAAGAAAAGCTTGTATGGCCTCAAGCAAGCTCCTAGATAGTGGTATTTAAAATTTGACAGGTTTATGACTGAGCATGGCTATAGTAAGTGTCAATCTGATCATTGTGTGTATTTTAAGAGATTGGATAATGGTAGATATATTATTCTATTGTTGTATGTAGATGATATGCTGGTTGCAGGATCACACATGCAGGATATCTCTGAGCTTAAGGTGAAATTAGCTCAAATATTTGCCATGAAGGATTTGGGAGCAGCAAAGAAAATCCTTGGCATGAGCATTAAGAGAGACAGGAAAAATCACAGGTTGATTTTGTCTCAAGAGGATTATGTGGACAAGGTATTGAAACGGTTCAATATGCAGGATGCTAAACCGGTAAGCACACCTTTGGCTGGACATTTTAAGTTGAGTAAAGAACAATGTCCTAATTCACATGATGAGGTAGAGTACATGAGTAAGGTTCCATATTCTTCTGCAGTAGGGAGTTTGATGTATGCAATGGTGTGTACTAGACTGGATATTGCCCAAGCAGTGGGAGTTGTAAGTAAGTATATGGCTAATCCAGGTAAGGAACATTGGAAAATAGTTCAGTGGATCTTTAGATATCTGAGAGGAACCAGCAGTAAGCATTTGTGCTATGGAGGTTCAGATACTTCTCTACATGGTTATGTAGATTCAGATATGGTAGGTGATTTGGATGGCAGGAGGAACACCACAAGATATGTTTTCACTGTAGGTGGAATGGCGGTTAGCTGTATATCAAAGTTGCAAAAGGTTGTTGCCTTGTCAACTATAGAAGCAGAGTATATTGCAGCCACAGAGGCTAGCAAAGAGATGATATGGATGGCATGGTTCATGGATGAGCTTGGAAAAGAGCATGAGAGTTGCAGATTGTATAGTGACAGTCAGAGTGCAATTCATTTGGCTAAGAATTCAGTCTTTTATTCAAGAACCAAGCACATACAGCTAAGGTACCACTTCATAAGATAGGTATTGGAGGATGGTGAGTTGAAGTTGGAAAAGATCCATACAGACAAGAATCCTGCTGATATGTTAACCAAGCCGATTACAAATGAGAAGTTGAATCTTCATTCAACTTTTGTTGGTCTTCATGATTGAGTTGAAGATGGAGGAGCTAGAAGATGTTCTTGTACAGGTACTAGTGCAACTGTTTATCTCCAAGTGGGAGATTGTTAAGGTGTGGAGCCTAAAAGCTTCACCAAAGGAGTGCATAACCAAAGTTCCAAGTTTACACAGTCACTAGCGTTGGTCAGGAGCGATCGACATCGGTCAGGTGTAGTTCAAGAGATGCCAGTGTCGGCAGTGGATCGGCCGACGTCGATCACAGGCAAGTAGGCAAGAATTGGCGTCGGTTACCTGTGCATCTAAAGAGATATTTTTGAGGACAGAACCGAGTGTTTGCATGATGAGTTTAAGTCTTAGTCTTAAGTTTGCGTCTCTATTATTAGTAAGACTGGTTTTAGAGCCCTTGTTTAAGAGGCTTAACTGTTGGTTGTAAGTGCATGCTCAAGTCTCCTAATTCTATATGTAGAATTAGATCTTCTTAGCTTATTATTGTAGTAGTTCAAGTATTGAATGTTGAAAGAACAATACAGAATTGTATAGGTGAATCAATCTAGGTTGTTGGAGTTGATTGTACTTGAGAGAGAGAGCTCTTAAGGGAAAGAGATCTAGAGAGAGATCTATACATCTGAGAGAGGTGTGGAAGAAAGAAGTTTCTTCAATTGTATTCCTTCTGTAAAGAGTTTAATACAAGTTTTTAGGGTGGTTTCTTGTATCTCTTGTTCTTTGCTAGTTATCATTCTAGTTACTTATCTATCTGATTTAATTCCGTGGTTTATTGCTTTCATAAGTGTAATCAAATTGTTGGTTGATCCCCAACACATACCATAGTAGAATAACTTATTTGACTCTTTGTTTGATTTAGATCATGTCTTGATTGATGCTTATGATGATCTGAATTATGTGATCTAATGTATATTTTTAGTGTGTAAATATTATCATACAATGTTGTCTTGTGATAAATGTTTTCAATGCTTACACTAAGTGGGATTGTCTAACACGGTGATAGATTTAAAAGATATTCAGTAAATATCATTGTCTTGGTTTGGTGGTTTTTTTGTATAGAATATTAATAATTGCGTTAACCATAGAACACTTAAGATATTAAATTGTTTGGCTGTGACTCAGTGGTATTTAATAGTCATCTTGAGATAATTGGATTATTAATTAGTTTAATTTATCTTTTATTGAGATAATTTAGGATTACATTAAATTAAGAAAATTTAACTATAAGCAAATTCATGGGTTTATTGAGAATTAAAGGTCTAAAATTAGACTTAAGTGAACTTAGTGAATGACTTGACCTTGAAAACAAATATTAGTATGCATAATTTATAACATTAAATGAAAGCTCAAGAGAAGTGTTAGTATTGGATTCATAAACTAAACACTAGATTAAATAGATTTTTGCATGAAAGAATAAAAATAATAAAAGGAGATGAAAATTATAATAAGCTTAATTGACTTTGGAAAAAGGGAAATTTACGCATGATATAAAATAATAATTATATTACATGCACAAATTAGGATTTTAAAGGGAATTCATATTTAGATTTTAGGAAGAAAGAGATAGAAGAAATTATTATAAAAATAAGGTAAAGAAAGTGTGGAAGAGGGAGAGGGGTAGAAAATAAATTTTATAGAATTATGGAGACAGAGAGAGTACAATAAGGAGAAAGTATGGAGTGATCAAAAGATAGAATAGAAATGAAAGGCAATTTCTTGGAAAGAAGGACAAACTAGGAGGAAATTCCCAGGTAAGAAGAGTAATTTATTTCAAGATTGTTATATCATGGAAAATTATGATGAACAAATTGTATATATGTTTTCTTAACTTAGAAATATAAATCTAGATGGATATAATTTCTAATTAAAATAATTGAAACAACTTGATTAGATTTCTAAATTGACTAGATATCAGTGCAACAACTTAATGTATAGAATAGTCATTTAATAAGGAAAGAATGCAACTTGATAACAAGCAACTTGATTTTCATAAAAAACAACTTCAATTAATTATTTACTTATAGTGAATCACTAATTTACTAAATGTAATTGTTGTATTTAAATGTTGAGTCTTTATAAATTTAAATCATTAAGTTTTGAGGTAAATCTCTTTTTTTTGACGTAAATCACTATGTTTTGAGGTAAAATGCTAAATTTTGAGGTAAATCATTGAGTTTTGAGGTGATTCATTGTAGTTATACTATTTTCATAGCCTTATGCTATTATGACATCTCTCTATACATATAATTAATTTTGAGCCATTATACCTATTATATATAAAATATGGTTTATATGGAAGTTCTTATTATTAAGTGCAGTAGTAATAGAAAAATGGATTCATTATATGGGTTATATTATATATATTACCATATATTAGATTCATATAATAAGTGCATTGATTTGAATTATAAGTGAATCGATCTATATTACAAGTGCAACGAACTGATTTTTAAATGCAACAATCCAAGTTGAAACATACAACAATTCATTAAGAAAAATGTTGCAAACTGTAGTGATTCACTTTAGAGTAGTAACGACTTGCTCAAATATGTATAACAAATTTTAAAATAAGTATAGAGACCTGTCTAAATAAGTGTAGCAATTTACTATTTTTTGTTGTGTTCTAATTATATTACTAAGATATTGAACTTAGATATGTTAAATCATTGGCCTTATAATTGTTATGTGGTTTTTGTATGATCTCTTTGTGGGCTAAAGTGAATTAATGTATGATATTAATATATTTTTATTATAGCTGAGATATGTTTCAATAACAATGTTTATTACTATTTGATTTATAAATATATGATAATCAATGTGTAAATAAATCCATATGCAAAATCCATTAAATTATATGGATATTTCAAAATTCATTATAAATATAACTTCAATGAGTAACCACATTATAGGTAGAAATATAATACTAGGTGATAACATATTATCTATTGCATCAACTAGTAAGCAAGTCATTTAGTGGAGAATTACTATACCCCTGAGTTAAGTGGCAGTTGTATGCAAAGTCTCATAGTGGGATAGCATGATTATAATTTATATTGTAGCAACTATAAGTAATTTTTTATGAGTTACAATAAGCACGAACTCACATGTATATTATATTAATACAACTACAATAATTGCATAAATTACTCATATACTATGTTAATACTTTGAATAGTATTATGTTTATTATATATGTGGTAGCTTGGAAATGTGATAGTTAGATTATATATATTATTTGGACCTCATTAACAATTAGTTGTTGTATTTATGTTTATAGTATTATATCCAGGGATAAGTCATATGTGTGGTAAATGAATGTTTTCCATGTAAATCAACATACATTATTTGACCCATAATCAGTATGCTATGTTACTAGTTCATTACCTAACTTATTTATGATACATAGTGCATATTAGCATAGGTCACTTGGACAATTTTGGTGTACTTTCATTGAATTATTGATAATCCTTATGATTTGGGATCACTTTCATTTTAGCATGGGAAAAAAACACGTAATATGGATATAACACTAATAGTAGATACACATTTGTAAGTTAATAATAGTATGCAATATAAATACATAACCTTAATGGGTATGTGGGGTCATATATAAAAGCTTATGACTAAATGGGAAGGTTAATTTTGAGTCTTTGACTATCTGAGGGACTGAAATAATAACCATAAGTAAGCAGTCTCTAAAAATAGAATGAATTTATCTAAAGGAAATATTATGGTATAATTTGGATGTGTATTATTTGTCACTTTTTAAATAGCTTGAAAAATTGTTTCTTATAGTAATGGAATTTGGTGAGCAGTATATATTATGAGATTATTGAAATGTGTAAGTGTTTAGACATATATAGCATAGAATAGTGCATCAAGACATGTGCCTATAGGTTATGTTTCTTCTATTTACTTTCATGTAGTATAAACTTAGGGTATATATGGGTGGTATAACTCGTACTTGCATGATTATTATTTATACGTGTGGGTTGTATGATTCTTCAAATCATAAGTTTGGTTATGTGTAATTATGTAGTTGTGAACTATGATAGTATGGGATGTCATAAAAAATTATACTATAAATGTATGTTATACTCGAATAGTACATATTGTAATTGATATGTTAAGACTCACATCTAAGTTTGATTGATTTAATATATGTGTGTTGGTTATTACTATGAATGGTATGTTTTATGAAAGTTAATAAAACTTTATGAATGTGTGCATACAACTCCTAAGAATATTTAAAATGCTAAAATGGAGTACTTTGTGTTTTGCGGAAATTATGAATATTTTTTTTATATTTATTTGCTTAAATAGAAGCTTATGTTCCATGTATTTAAGACTACTTTATTTTATGAAAAGACTAGTAGTTTTGTCTTAGAATACTATACTATGGTAATATGGGTTATCATAAGGTATAACATGTTTTAGAAACTTATTGTGGTGGTTGGAATCTATAGTTAAATGTGTATTTTACCCAGGGGTATAAATGATAGTCATTATTTCTAATTAGGGATAGATAAGAATGAAATATTCATTCATGTGTTTGATAGAATAGATGTATGCTTTGATTACTCCTATGTTTAGCATGTTATGTGATATGAGTACGAATAGGATGAAAATTGAATGAATCTTGGGGTTAAAAATATGTTTAGTGAGACATTATCATTATCTTGTATGATTTACATGTATGTGAGATATATTACAATAGAACAAGTTTTATATGATATATTGCATGTTTAGTTTTAGAAATTATACAACACATAAGTACTTGCTTGTTACTTTGGATTCTCGCACTGTCATTATCTACCTATTCATAAAGGGAGGGCCATTAGCTAATAAGGGATTGTGTGGGGGATCAATGGTCCATGGTTGGCATGAAAAATCACTTGGATGATGTTCTCCTTCCCCACTATAGTACTTATTTGGAGTCTTCACTTGAGATTATTGGAGATACATGAGTTGGTTTGACTCAATCTATGTGGAGCATAATATCTATTTATTGTATTAAGTCTAAATGCCTAATGTAAATGTAATAGTATTATTTTTTTACACTTAAATAATAGTAGCTAAGTATTATACCAATAGTGGTTGGATATTTGTAATTACTTTCTATTATTATATTATGATGTATTTTCATATATTTATAGTGATTAGTGACTAATTGATGTCACATTCTTATTTACATTTATCACTCTTAGAGTATTTTATATAATCATTACTTAGATTATCATGGTGTACTCTATTGGTATTTTTGTTTTAAATAAAAAAATTAGTTTTGTTAGTTATCACCTAGCGAGGTTACTACATGATTTGAATAACTTTTGTAAATAAATCATAACCTCCCCTTGTAGATGTGTTATTGTAGTCTAACAAATGTGGAAACCTTTGATTTCATGTGTTTAATTATGTTTTATTTTGGCTCTCTTTGACTTCTAATTGTGTTTGATTTTTGGTGTGATACATTAGCATACATAAAATATTGGTCTATGATTTTTTGTCTAACTTAAGTTCGAGTACTAGTCTTGAAAGGTTTCATCTAGTGTGGTTCAAAAGCCTTATCTATTTCCCTACCATTCTTTCCTTTTGAGTTTCTTTTGAAGTCCTACCCACCTTAGTTAGAACCATCATCCTTTCATCCATTTCAAGTAGACCTAAGTTCATCCATAGCCAATTGACCTGTGATTAAAAAATATACCTTGTTCACCATTATTCCATTAATAAGGTGTTTACAAAACCTAATACCCCATAATTGATGCCTTAGAGTGAATAACATTTCACTGATCCTAAAATATTAGAGGATACCTCATAAAAGTTCTTGTAGTGTGAATAAAATCCACATCAATAATGATTTCCTTAATCAGATAAGGAATTGAGATCATGAAGTATTTGATGAGGGTGAAATAGAGATGTTGATGAAGCAAGAGAATCAGCTATAGTATTTTTTTCTCATGGAATAGGTTCGATGGTAAAAGAAGTAATTTTGTTGGCAAGGGTAGTGGAAATGTGATAAGGTTTTCACTTTTACATTGATAATCTCCACTAACTTGTCAACATATGAGTTTTGAGTCACCCAAAACACATAGATTTGGGATGTCTAAATTAATTGTAGCTTGCATGCCTAATATTAGAGATTCATATTCAACCATATTATTGGTGACATCAAAAGTTAACTAAAATGATATAGGTATGATTTTTAAATGTGGATTGGTTAAGATACAACCTGCCATAGATCCTTAAAGGCATTTGGTACTATCAAAGTGAAGTGTCTTAGTGTCTTCATGTAAATCAATTGTAACTTCTAGTAATTCTTTAATGACCACTTTAAATATAGTTGTAGAAGGAGTAGGGTCAGCTTCTTCTTGGTTATTTACTTATAGATCAGTAGTGAAGTTATGAAAATAATATTTGAGTGATATTTCTTGGTTAAAACCTTCAATAAAAATTATTTCTTATCAAGAAGTGTATCTTGAAGGTGGTTTGTAGTTGGTACAAAAGTTATTACATGTTGGTATGTGATGCCTAGACCTTTAATATATTTGTGTGTAATAATTTAGAGGTCAAACACCATTAATAGGACCATCCATTTGTTGATTATATCTCTAGGTAGGAAAATTTTGGATAAGAAATGATGAAGTTGATCATAATGGACAATTACATAAGTAGTTTGATAGAGCATATAATGACAAAGTTTTTTAACTATAAAATAGATGGTGAGATAATCATGTTCTACTTTTGTATAATATTTTTTGTATTCAATTAATCCTTGACTGATATAATAAATAACATATTATCTATGGGCATTATCTTATTGGGCAAGTATTACCCCAACTAAGATGTGGGTAGAATAAGTATATAAAATTAATGGATAATCATTTGAAGGTAAGTAAAGAGTAGGAGGATGAACCAAAGATTATTTCATGTTGTCAAATGATTTTTGGCATGAGTCTATTCATTTTAGATCATTTATTTTTTTAAGAAGGTAATTAAGAGAGTAAATGTAGTAAGCCATTTATGGGATAAAATAGTTAATTGCCCCAAGTTTCCCAAGGTATGTTCATATGTCTGGAATGGAGTGAAGAACAAGCATGTTGATGATAGCTTTTATTTTAGCTGGATCAACATCAATGCCTAGAGTGAAACTAAAAATCTTAGTAGTTTACCAAAAATAACCCCAAATACATATTTAAATGGCTTGAGTCTAACTTTATATTTAATGAGTCGATCAAAATAATATCCATATCATGAAGGTGGGTTTACGACTCTTAGATTTGGCAATGAGATAATTCACATAAGTTTTGAATATTTTATGTATAATATCATGAAAAATATGGGTCATTAATTTTTGATAAGTAACTCTAGCATTTTTGAGACCAAAATGCATTTTAACATAACAATAGGTGACCCATTCTATGTCAAATGTTATTTTATGTTGATCTTTGGGAGCTATATGAATATGGTTATACCTTGAGAAACCATCCATGATTGATAAAATTTCATACCTAGCACTAGATTCAACAATATCATCTATTGAAGGTAAAGGAAAATTATCTTTTGGACATGATAAATTTAGATTATGAAAGTCAATGCATATAAAAATAACCATGGTGATTTTTTTATGAATAGGCATGATGTTTAAAACCCATTCTGAGTAGTCCATAAGTTTAATGAATTTAGCATCCAATTTTTTTATTATTTATTTATGACATAAGGTATAAATCTTAGGAGGGAATTTTTTTTATTTTTTTCAAATGGGATTAGTATCTAGATAAGTGATGATGTTATGAACAATGATGCTAAGATCAATTCCTAACATATATACATATCACCAAGTGAATGTTTCACAATATTTTTAAAATAAAAGGTTAAAATTTTCATGCTCTTCAGGAGTGAGTTCTTTCGATATGGTAATTGGTCAAGGACAAGTAGGTGTGTCATATTCTATTTTTTTAGTTTCTTATATAAGCATAACATTTCCATCTCAAAAATGGTATGGAGTAGGTAGGATAGAATAAATAGGATACGTATTGAGGTCTAAATTAGTAATGAAATTATTTAAATAAAGAACCTTTGGCTTAAAGTTTCCAAGCTTATGATGTTGGTGTGGAAGTTGAGGTTTTCTAGGATAGAAGAGCTCTAGTATAGCTTCATCACTAGGAAGCATAGGTAAAGGTCCATAATATTCAAAATCTACTTTGAGATCAATAATTTAATTATATTTGCTATCATATTTATAATGTATTTGTCACATGTCAATGGCCTAATCATCTAAAGTAATTTTAGGTGAATTAGTAGATAGAGATTATGTGAGTTGAGTTAAATCAGCCATATCTTTAGTCATTATATAGGTTTGTGTAATAGATCAAGTTTCAATAGATTTTAGTTGGATAGATTTAGAATGATCGGTACAGTAGTAAGGAGATATAATTTTCATAGTTGGTAAAGTAGATTGTGTTAAATCATGTTCAAAAGAATCCATAGTTAGTATTTCTTCAATTACCCATGGGGTGTTTAATAATGGTGGATTAGTAGGGGGTACATAACCTTCAGTTTCTAATTTAGTATCGGATTAGATATGAATGACATGGACATCATGATTGAAGGCATGTATTTTTTATAACTTATTTTAATAATGTTATACATCTAGATCTCATTATTGAGCTTGGGTCATGATATAATTATCATCATAAGTGCGATAAATAGTTCATGCATCAATATCTATGGGAGAATAAATGGTTGAAATACCTATGTTACTAAATTTTTGAGGAGACATAGTTAGAGGATATTGAAATAGTTTTGCCACTCCATATTCATTACATTTGAAATAATATTCTATGTAATAGGCTTCATTTGCATTACATGGAGAGGGAGTTTCACTAGTATCATTAATTAGAGGAATGGTATGATCACATGGGAGTGAAAAAATAGGAATCCATTCCGATATATATGGAGGTAGTCAAGTCACATTGAAAGTATTTTAAATCTCATTTGCTTCATCTCAATTAGCAAGATTGGCATATAATTTAGGATGCATGTTAAAAAATTCAAGAAGAGGTGGACTATTGATGTGATTAATAATATGAATGTGATATTGATATTTAAGATTTGGTAGTTGGATGATCCATGGATTAGGATCAACTTCATGTTTGTAAAATTTTACATTATGTATGAATTTAATACACTAACGACCTAAAGAGGCAATAACATGTATACAATGCATCCATGGGTGACCAAGGAGCATGTTTTAAGATAAAAGGAGATCAAGAAACATAAACTTAGTGTGAATTGTATTGGGTCCTATGGTAAGTTGAATCCAAATATAACCAAGTGGTTTTTTATTGGTTTTATAAAATTATCTACATGTGAGATGCATTTTTTTAAGAATTTTTTTGGTGTATCCAATTTGTTAAATTAACCAAATAAAGGTGATGCTAATTCATGATCCTTTATCTACTAGGACTTTTTGAATAAAGGTATCATGGATCACAATTTTAATAAAGAGGGGTAGATCATCTGCTCAAAAAATTATTTCATCATTAATCATATCCTCTTCAATAAATTATATGTATGGTTTTGAGGATGTGGAAATGGTTTCAATTGTGTGTACTCTTTTGAGTGGAGGATCTTTAGAAGGGATTTCTAAATCATGAGATTGTGGTTCTTTGATATTTTGTAATTTTTGAATAAGGAACTTGTGTTGATAGGGATAATTATGAAATAATTCAATAAGGGGAATTTTACAAGGCATTGAATTAATTTCTTCCAAAAAAATCCAATGTGATTTAGAGGATGAAGCACCAGTACGAAGTTTTTGAGATACAATATTTTTCATAAGAATAAGAGAATTAGGTTCGGGTTCTAGTTGCATAAGTAATTCATCATTTATTTTAGAAGATGTGGGTGCATATTTGTAGTATATTTATGTAGTTATTCATTAGTAGAGGGTTTCTTAGGTTTAGTGATAGGGTCTTTGTGAACAAGTTTTCATCTATAGTTAAATTTTATTGCATTCACATATTGAGAGTTGGTATAATATTGATCATAATCAGCATCAATTTCACTAATATTATCATTTGAATGTTATGTATTATAAGTAGAAGAGGATTTTTGAGGTTTAGAATGTATGACTTTAATAACTTGTTTCTTTTGGTAGGATTTAATATAATCATTATAACATACTTTAATCATAGAATCATGGTCAAATATATCCCCTAACATGAAGTAAAAAATTTGACAATCATGTGACATGCTTCATGAGAATGACTCACATCAACATGAAACCAAAAAAATTATTAGGATCATACCATGAAGGTGGGGCGTTATTATAGGTGAAGTGTTTAGATGGAGATAATAATTGCTTCATTTTTGGTACCATTAATGGTGGGTGGGAAGCAATTTTATTATCTATTTTGACTACTCCTACTTTCATTTGAGGATTAGCACTTGTAATTTCATTAGTTGAAGTTTGGAAATATTTTTTGGTCGAGATATGGGTTGGCTCAAATTATTTCATAAGGAAATCTTGTCTTTTAGCTTGGTCAAATGTTTCATTTAAGTTTTGTGGAGAAAATTTTAAACCTTATATTGAAGGGAAGGTGTGAGAACAGTGATAAATAATTTAAAGAGATTATCATAAATCATTTTGTGATATTATGTATGATCTAATGATTTTCATCATTTGATGAAAGCATGAGCTTATTATGAGGGTGATTGCCTAGAATTGATAAAATGACTAAGACACTTTTTTAGAAGATCATTTTGTTAAAATTATTTAACTAAGCCATTGACAAAATCTTATATTTGTGAAATTTAATGTTAAGACAATTGATTATACCATTCTAAAACATCTCTTGTGAATGTTTTGACTAAAATTTTAGTAGTTTCAAAGGTATTTGTTTGGACCCATTCCTTTTTTATTATTTCATCATATTTAATTATTATAAATATGTTTCCAATGTCAATTGACACTATGAAAGGAGATAAATATTTGTTTTGAAGGTTTTAAAGCATCTTTATATGCATAAGAGGTTAAGGAATGATATTCTCATTTGCATTTCTAAGAGGAGAAGGGATAAAATTTTGATTATTTTGAGGTAGGACAAGAGGAGGTTGTTTAGTCATTTATAATATATGATGTTGCATTTGCATCATTTGGGAATTGTTTGATCTTTGCATTACATTCATTTATTGAACTATTTATGAAAGAATTTGAGTAGTATCATTTTTTATTTTTTGGTTGTTAGGGTTAGCAGGTGGATTATTAGTGTTAGGAGGTGGATTATTATTGTTGGTAGGAGGATCAATCCTTGTGGGAGTATTTATTAAACTGGTATCTATTTATCCAATGGTGTTGTAATAAAATTTGAATAAGGTAGTATCCTAAAAAGTGTGAAGTGGATTAGAGCCATCTAGATCATCACTCTAGATTATTTGAACCATGTTGTAGTCAATAGAGTTAGGGGAAGCATGGGAATAAGTGCACCATGAGGGATTATCCTCTTGGTTGTTAGGTTGAGTAAGAGAGAGTAACCCATGTATCTTATAAATTGGTTAAGGTTATCAATAAATATTATTATAAGTGATTTCATAATTATAATTAAGGTAAAATAAAATATAAATATGTGCAAGTTGTATTTAGGAGAAAGTTTGTAAGAATAAAACTAAATCAGCTAGAAACTGGATGGGATCAACCAAGGAAGTTTTGGGTTTGACAAAAAACTATATCAACCATCCATTACACATTTAATTATGTTGATATAATTAAGACATTAAAATAACAAATTAAAGATAAACTATGTTGGCCACAAGATATAGAATCAATTAGGTCGATAGTTTAGGAAGATAGGATAGTAGAAAGATCTAAAATCAAACTAGGTTGAGATAGTCAACCTAGTGGGATGAATAGGGAAATAGAAGAATCTAAAATAAATAAAAAATTGAGTTATTATATGAGGTTGGATAAATAATAAAATATAATAATGTGTAATATACTAGGTCAAGTGAGTAGAAAAATTAGGCAAATAGAATAATTTATGATAGATTGAGTCAAGTTAGTTGATAAAGTTCTAAATTATTAAAAAAAAATTGAAATGGTATGAATTTTGATAGTTAAGTTTTAAATATAGAAAATAATGCTAAGCACACAAGCAACTAGGTCAAACTAATCGATCTATTTGTAGCACACAACACAAAGCTTATATCAACACTGACTAATAAAACTCTACAATACAACATAGAATATCAAACAACAAATAGTAATAATGTAATTTATAAACTATTAAATTATTTGAAAAGGAGATCAAGAATTATACTAGATGTTTTGATTGAAAGTGTAGTCTTCCAAAGATACTTGTTTGTCTATTGAATAGTGTTGACCCAATGTTTCAAAGCACTGACTATGGAAGTACCATTCCCATATCCCACTAAGCATAATTTTAAGGGTAAATTATAAATAGCTTCTCGATGCTAAATGCTAACCAATGCAACACATAATCAAATAGATGGTTAGTTTCCTAAAGTTTAGTAAAGAAGTAAATCTTAGGTGTTCCCAAAATACCATGAGGTGCATGGAAACTAAATTCCATATTTAGCTTTTTACTATGGCTTATGAATGTTGGGGCAAGCCCCTCAAGCCACAATATTTGTAAACAATAGACAATAACCATAAACATAATATCATGTAGCCCTTCATGAAAATAGATAAGAAGTTTTAAAACTATCGATACATAGTTTTTATGGAAAGTTAAACAAAGTGAAAATCAATATTTTGAAATCCAAGTTATAGTTTTTAGAAAGTAAATAAATAAGAAGCCAATTGAAAAAGTAAAGTGGACTTAATTACTATCCAGTGTAGGTTAATTTACCTTATTTAAATCATAAAATAAAGTAAATAGAAAAAGATTGACTAGGTCATTCAAGTTAGACAAATAAAATTGAATGAAGTCAATCTGATTGACTCGATCTATTAGAAACATAAGCTAGAATAAACACAGTCGAGTAGGTTGACTTAGTTTTTTGGGTAGAAAATAGAAATAGAACTAGGTTGAGATAGTTCACTATGTAAGTATAATTACATAAACCAAAAAAGGTAAAAATAGTATTGAATTTAAATTATGACTAAAAGATAGGAAAATAAATTTGCTTGAAATTTGATAAAATGAAAATACTAAGCTTGTTAGAGTGAACCTAGCAGTTATGGCAGAGTTAACTAGGTCAGTGTAGTAATTTTCCCAAAGATATTAAATTTATGTTTAGAACTGATTCATCCAGGGGAATGTTTAAACCTACAAAGGAAAAAAAAACATAATTATTAAATAGATTCAATTTAATCGACCAAGTATAAATAAAATTGTAAAATAATATAAAATAGAACTAAGTCAATCCAATTGATATAGTTATAAAAATAAGATGAAGAAAGGAAAAAAATTGAGCAATTTGATTCAGTTAAATATGGAAGGCATAAAAATATATTGGGTCAATTAGTTTGATCCAATGAGCTGAGACTATAAATTTTGTATGAATAAGACAAAACTAGGTCAGTGGGCTTGATGAAGTAGAAAAACCTACACACAAAGATCCAAACAAGGTCAACAGGCTCGATGAAGCATAAAAACTAGCACATAAAGACCCAAACTAGGTTGACAGGCTTGATGAAGTTTGAAAACCTACACATAAAATGTTAAATTGGGTCAACAGGATCAATCCAATTGACTATAAATAAAAAATTTAAGGGTTAGATTCATATCAGGTTCAACAGAATGATGCAAGTGAAATAAGACAAATCTATAACTTGTCCTACTCAATAATATCTAAAATCATATAAGGTAATCAACTAATAATCCTCTTAGCAATAATTTGTTGTATTAAGGTCATTACCAATAATGGATCCACTAAACCTAAAATATAGTATTTCTTATCACACAATGTCAAAGAAGAGATTTCTAAGGCCTCTAGTCAAATGTCATGGTGTGATAACCCTAGATAGGTATTATTATTTTAATAAAAGTAAGAAATATAAAATACTAAATAAACATGCAAGTTAATCTAATAAATGCATATGCAAGCTAATCTAGTGCTCATCAAAGCTTGTGGCACAAATTGGGAATATAATAAACAAGTAGAGATAATTCTATTTAGTATAATATAAAAATAATCTAAGCAAAGAGAGATATAATTCAATATATTAATTTTACAACATCTACTTATCTAAATATGAAGGGATGGGAGTATACTTACCTTGTTTAAGTGAACCCATCATGCCTTAATATTTTCCTTGGCCAATGGTGCTTTGTAATAGGTTGTTTTGGCTTATAAGGATTACAAAGATAAATAATCTTTAGGCTATAAGACTTCCCCTATGCATCTAAGACCTCCACAATACAAGTGTTAATACTCCAAGGAAAAAAACTAAGCAATGAAACCTCTTATTGATAGTATAAGCAGATTCACACGTTGTAATGATGTATAATTGAATGGTCCTCTATTTATAAATGAATTTGAGGGTGTATTTCTAGTCAAATATTAACCCTAAACCCTCCTAAGAATTTAAATAACAAGGTTGGCCAAGTCAATCTTATTTGGTGGGAAATAGAGCCTTTAGGTCTCAAACTATGTCAACCTAGGATGATGGAGTTTTTTAATGTGCATTGATTTCCCAATGAGGTCAACTAAGTTGATGTAGTATAAAACATGGGTAAATGGGTTTTTATTTAGGTAGGGGCTATTTTGGGTGGCAAATTGATACAAGAGTGTATAAGTGGGGTTTTATTTCTTAGTTAATTAGATAAGAGTAGTTTTAATTATTTTAAGTATTGGTATAAGGGGCTAATAATCTTAAAAATCACCAAAGGAATCTTCCAACCCCTTTTTTGATATACCCTTTAAGGCATGCACTTAGAGAGATTGAGATTTTATGGGTTCCTACAAGAAAGAAAGCATTAGTAACTGATAAAATTCAAAAATATTACGTTTATATAGATTCCCTCTCCCTTCTCCAAAGCCTACACATATTATGTATTTATTCTTCAATTTCCTTTGTTAATAAGTTTGGATTAAGGAGAAATTAGTTTGGGAAATTCAAACACTTGGATTTTGGATAGATGAAATGGATACAAATATAGATATAAATTCCAACTATGACTTTCCTAGTTGCTTAAATCTTCTCCAACTATTTCTCCATCTTTTATATCTACCTTAATCTTCTCTATATGTTTAATAATCCTATTTTCTCTAACTTTCCTCACTTTAAGATTATCCATTTGCATCTCTGATATTTCTAGTTTGTTTAGGCTTCTCCATATGCTTCTTCAAATTTTGTAATAACTTTAGTATTTATAGTTATTTATTCAACTTTTTCAATTACTTAAGGCTTCTCTAACTAATTTTGAACAATTTTTTCAACCATTGTTATAATTCTCTAGTTGCTTCAAATTTTATAGCTTCTCTAACTACTTTTGAAAAACTTATTTAACTATTATCAAAATTATTTCATTGCTTCTTCAAAAAAATTAGCTTCTCTAGTTGTCAATATTCTCTACCCACTTCTTCAAATTCTTCAATTGTTAGGTTTAACCAATGGCTTCTTCATTATTTCCAACTATCAATCTTCTCAAGTCATTTCTTTAGCATCTCTAGTTTGTAGGGTTATTTGGTTGATTTTTATTTCTCCCCTCCAAGTCAAGAGTAAAAGGATGTGTTTGTACATAACATGGACCCTATTATAGTTCTCACCTTGTCAAGTTGGGCCCACTCTAGAGTGGAGGCACCCTGCGTGACTATAGGAAAAATTCATCTAATATCTTTCTTCTTTTTATTTGTCTTAACTCCCATTTTAGGATGAGTTGGAAAAATAATGACCGATTATTACACCAATCACTTACAATTTGAGGGCACATACTGACAGGGCATTAATGATCAACCTTTAGGTTATGTCAAAGACTTCCCTCTCCCATTGGTCTAGGTCTTCCCTCCCCCCCAATCTTAACCCCTATATTATCCATGTAATTAAGTAAATTTTGTATGTACCTCAAGATCCATTAATTTATAAATCCTACCTTATAGAACTTATATTGAACCAGGTCCACCTTAAGTCAATATAAACTAGGATCAATGTAAAATAAAGTTAAATAAGCATATACTTCATATTGCATAAATAAATGGGAGTTGTGTCTCATTTAAACATTCAATATTCACATGCTAAATTGATAGTGATAATTGATACAATCCATGTACCATCCATATCCTCCTCTTATATGTGTGTGTGTGAGTTCACATGCATGTGTGTGTGTGTGTGTTATTATTTCATATTACTATTTATTCTTATGTGAATATTGAAATAACATTGGTTAAGTTTAACTATATTATAATATAGTATATATTCTAACAATAAAGTGTCATATGATTTGTTGACATAAATACAATATAAATTCATTACTTTTCCATTGATTGGAATCTTGATTGGATATAAATATTCAAAATGTATATCATTTTGGTCAATCATCATGTGCCACCTATTATCTATTAATTTATTATTTTGATGCCATTGTTTACATTTGATTAGACCACATGTTACGATCCAATAGGATCAAAGGGATCAAGGAAATTTAGAGGTCACTAGAAGTCAAACCCCTGACCTTAGCCTACTATGGCCTAAGCATTATCAATGTGATAATTGGGCTCACCCATAGACCATGCCCCTATATGGAGTCATCAAGCATTGAATAATGTTTTAATATTCTTCCTTTATATGCACACAAATAATGGTTTATAAGAATAGATTAAACTAATACCAACATCTTTTTTCAAATTGTTCTCATATTTGGAAATATCCATAGCTTCCCTTAGATGATGTTTCAAGAAGTGATCTTCTACGACTATAAATTTGGAATTCTCAATGAAAAATTGGTGATTGGTCAAAATTGGTGATTGGTTTTAAATGAATGCTCTACTAATATTAACTTAACTACTCTTTCATTTTTCATTTTATAAACACATATGCTTCCTTATCCTATCACTCCTTGAGATGGTGATTCCATCGCTTATTTGGTTGGCTCCCAAGTTATTTTTCCTTTATTGTCTTTGTTCTACCACCACTCATTTTGTGCAAAATACTCCATAAGTTTGTCTTATAATTTAGTTTTATAAATCCTACAGCTTTTAAGTGTGGGGCATTGAGGTCAACATACCCCCATTTCCAAAAAATAGGGACTCTTATTTTAAATTGTGTAAATTTATACCTTAAAATTAAAAATTCACTTGATTAGAGCACTATTAGCATGTTATTTTCATTTGAAAATAACTCACACCTAATTTGGTTGGCATATTTTTTCATAATTATAATTTAATCTTACCTAAAGTTACTAACATTAGATCTTTATGTTTCACGTTACAACTCAAATGGAATCCATTTGGAATGGGTAATGCCTAGGTTTCATGATTTTTTATATCAATTTTGCCTTTTAATAGCCTTTAGTCTATTGAAAATCAAATTGAAAGCATCCTAAAAACCCTCATTCAAATTACCCCAGCTCAGGTTCTTTTAAATCAAATACAAATTTTGTGGGAATAATTTACATAAGAACAATTAATCATTCCATGGACTTAGTTCAATTTTTATCCCAAGGTCTAGCCATGTTTATTAGCATGACCAAACCTTAGTCTAAATATTTCATGTTTGGTCCCTTCATGTCCCGAACCCCTATTGGTCCTTTTTATTTCCACATGGTCTAACTAACCACTAGGTCCTTTTATTATGTTTAGACTTAAGATAAAAGCCTTGTCCTAAGACTTTATGCCATGTATTTTATTATGTGTGGGGTCCCCTTTATCATGTTTTAAAATATAGCTTAAATATTTTGTCCTAAGGTTTTATCATGTTTATCAATAAGAATAAAACCATAGTCTAAAATTTTAACCTAAGTTCTCTATATTTCTTGAGCCTAACTTAACGCTCTTTATTATTTGCATCATCAATGGTATGTATTTTCTTAGTTAGAGTTGATTATATGATGCATAATAATTCAAATCTTCAATGGATCCCTGAGATAGAGAGAAGGTGACAAGTGTCACACTTGCAGCCAAAGAACACTCAACAACCAATGGCATTTGACCTTATGAATCAAGATCCAATAGAGTGCATTGATCCAACCAATCAAGATCTGATAATATGTAATGAAGGTTGAAAATTTAAGAGTCCTAAAGACAACCATGAAGGTGACAAGTTACACAACCACATACCATGAATTAAAGTTCTAAAATCTTCTAAATATCGATGGTACATGGCTTGTGTACATATTTGGATCAATGGTCCATGGAACAAAGGGTATAATCTAATGGATTGAGATTAATGATGTGCATTTTCTCAATCATAAATGATCTAATGGTGAAAGATAGAGGTTGACAATTCAAATAAGTAGGAATAAATGTGGTGGTGAAAAGTGTCACAACCATGAAGAACGTCACAAAGCAACCAATGGTATTTGATCTTTTAGATCAAGATCAATGGTCTACACTATTATGTGCAAAAATAATCCAATGGTGTGAGATCAAGGTGGGATTTTCAAAATAAAATAGTCAACTTTTAAATATTAATGAGAAAAGTGCCACAAAATGCCATAGGAATACCATGAAATTCATTGTTTGAACTAGTTATCACCATTAAATCACTAAGAAGACCTTTAGAAGATCTCAAGCATGCATTAAATACCTAATTCAACCATGTATTGATCATAATCAGGCCTAAAAGAGTTGAATTATCATCTATACAAGAAGAATTCAATCTAGAACCGAAGTGCAGACCACTAGTGAGAAATTTGAACAAATTCATGACCACCATGGAAAATTGCAAAAATTCCCTACTCTACACCATCTTTGGGTAATAACAAAGTCTATCAACATCATTATGAATGAATATCTTAAGCCATGGATTATGGCTTTACAAAAGGGAGAGGAGAAAAGAATGGCCACCCTAAGAGTATTAAGTGGAGCATAAATAGAAACCCCATCTCCAAAAGTGACTCAATCATCAGTGGGGGTTCAATTTAATCCAGAGACCACTAGCTTGGAAAGAGTGATTGAAAAGAAGGCCATGATTACTAGATAGGAATTTTACTTTCAAAAATTGGAACCTATTGGCCAATTTTGGCCCACATACAAAACTTGACATCATAGTAAAGATCCTAGGGGTCTTGGAGTAAATTAAGAAGATGAGTAGAGTTCATGCTGAATGAAGGATCCAAAAGTAGAAGAAAAGATCTCATGTAGCCTATAAAGATTTTTAAATACTTTAAGTTAACTTAAAGTGTCATTTGTCTAAATTCAAGAAAGTAGGTCTCCATGGTGGTCATGACATTCATGAGTATGAAGCAAGTTTTTCACAAGACTTAGGAAATCATCTGAGCCTTGGAGATTCATTCATAATATCAAACACAATTCTAAATTGACAAGACCATCCTTAAGATGTCACACAAAAATGAAGCAGACCAGTTCATTTGTACATTTTATAAGTGCACCTTAGATAACCTTGTGAGATAAAATATTATAATGCCATGGAGTTATTCATGCTAGGACATGATCTTCAAGTTTCATACCCACATGAGCTATTTATCTCAAGATGTAAGTGTTAAAAGATAGGCTTGTAGAATAAGACATCCATGCAAGTGTCAAGTTTGAGCTTTACAAAATGATCATTTGGATTCAAAAAGTCATTAAAATATTTGAAGTTGATCAAGATATAATGGTTTGTATGAGCTCACATGTTGAAAAACAAGATCTAATGGTTCATGTTATGGTTAAATGACTCAAAAGGCCCTTGAGTTAAAAGTCCTTAAAAGGCCATAGGTTGGACAAGATCTAATGGTGCAGATTCACCAAGTAGAGATCCACTAGCATGAAGCAACTAATAAAAATTTAGGCCTAATATAGATCAAAAATAAATGTTTAATCATACCAATGATCTAATGATACATAATAATTGATAGGAAAGTATGCCCAGGTAGATCGAAAGCTCACATTGATTCATACATTATGATCCAATGGTGTGACTTAAAGTCAAAAATTTAGAAGATATAGATCAAGGACTCACATTAATTCATACATAATGATTCAAAACTTCAAGTGAGGTCAATAGGTCAACATATCTCAAGGATAGGTGAGTGATTTCCAAGTGTCATTAGCTCATTAGGATCCTAGGAAAATCAATGGTCCACATGCATCTCATACAAAGCAAATCAATGAGTGAGGTTGAAAGACAAAAGACTAAGGGATATTCGATGGGAGGTTAAACATGTGACCAGGATTAAACTAGGGAAAACAAGTCTTTTAGGGGTCATCCCATTGCCACTAAAGCTTCTTTGACCACCATTAAAATGCCACAACCATGCAGTCAGGTATAAAGAACATAAAGGGACACTATTAAATTTAAATATAGACCTCTAGTTCAAAGATTCATGGCATATAAGGTTAATTATGTGATTATGTTTGCCATTCTTTAAATAATATTTGTATATGATAATTTTTTTCTTTTTATAGATACCTAGAGGCAAAAATAGGTCTTTTAGACCTATTGGAGATCAAAAGAAGCAATGCAATCTATAGGTCTACATTGATATCAATAGCTATAGGAAAATGAATAAGGGAGATTGGTTTTCTATCTATAGAAAATATTTGGTCCATATTTGATCAAGGGTAGGTGTCTGGGA
Source organism: Torreya grandis (assembly GCA_037957365.1). Lineage (NCBI taxonomy): Eukaryota > Viridiplantae > Streptophyta > Pinopsida > Cupressales > Taxaceae > Torreya > Torreya grandis. The sequence goes on along the minus strand of JARHVA010000891.1, from coordinate 1,041,512 downwards.
TCATGAAGAGGGTCCTTGTCCTTCAACATGGTCTTATTTTTGATAGACAGCCAACTAAAATGCACAAAGCCATGATTCTCTCAAATCCATGAGCATGAATTTTTATCTTGAAGTGAGAGATGGTGTGGAGGATCAAAGAAAAGGCCTAGTGTTGGGAGTTGTAGCTAAGAGCATTCAATTCATTCTCAGAGCCTTACGGAACCTTTTTAATTTTGTAGGCCACAAATAGTGTCCTGATTGATCAAAAAAGTGGTAGAGCATTCAATCAAAAAATGGTAGATCAAGTTTCAATTAATGATCTGGGATGGTGTGTTCTCTCTCTAATTACATGCTCTCACATTATTTATCTCTCTCCATTATTCTATATCTCCTAGTATCTTCCCCATTACGGGGGTTCTTAGCTATTAGAATTTTTCATTCTTTTCTGGGACAAGGATACTCATTGAGACTCTATTAAAATTGTACTCATTTGATATGGTTAAACCCTGTAAAAATATTGTAAGAACTACCTATTATCATAAAAAAATTTACCCTAGGACACTCTATGAAGTTACTCCAATTTGATTCAACATGGAATCATCTCTCAAGTCTGTGGGAGCTTGTAAGAGAGATGAATCTCTAAATTATGAGGGCTAGCTCCCCATAATTCATATTAAAGTGTACATTAACTAATCTAATGCTTGTTTATGAGAAAAGGTTTAGGATTTTACATGAAAATTAAAAATAAACTAAATAGGTGATACACCAAGATACATTTCCATGTGACTATCACATTCCTTACTAAACAACAAAGCTTTCCAAGATCAACTCTAGGAATTGAAGGACTCTAGCATAATTATTTCAATGTGAAGGCAACCTAAATAGGATAACCAACAAGATAAATTATCAAGGGGTAGATTACACACTATAGAGTTAGTTCCTTTCTTGGATAAGATCCTAATATAACCAATATACTTCACATGACCTGCTAAAATCAGAACTCTTGCTCAAGCATGAAGGATAAAGAGGAATAAGGATGGTACCAACACTTAGATCCACTACTCGTCACTTGAAAACTTAGAAAAATATGTTCACAAACCAAAAGTAGACTTTTATTCAATTTTGAAAGAACAAAATTTAGTTTCATATCAATATGGATTTCACCATACTAGTTGTGGTCTCTTTATAATAGCCAAGATGGCTCACATTTATAGAATTTGGAAGAAGAGAGAGAGAAGATAAGTTGAAGAGGCACAAGAAAAAGTGTCCAAATGTGATTATTATTTAAAATCATATAAATTATGTGGAAAATGATTTATGAAACTGATGTGCACATCATTCTATCCCAAAATAACCTTTTCTCCAAGTGTGGCATAGCAATCTTCTCAATCATTCCCTCTTGTGAAACTGCCTTCATAATGAGCTTTCAAGAGCACTTCAAAGCAATTTAAGGATAGGTTTTTCATGTAAATGAGGTGTAGGAGATATAAAGTAACTTATGTGTACATTTTTCCATCCCAAACTGAGCACCTTCCTTGATGTGGCATTGAAACTCTTCCACAAGCATCTTTGAGTGCTAAAACTCCTTCTTGACAAGTGGTAAAAGGAAAGAGTTTGATCATGAGGTCTCTTGGAAAATTAAATTTTCATCCCAAATACAATTTTAAATCATCTTGAATCATCTCAATTAGTTACATCACCTTAAATCATCAATTCCTCTCTTAGGTGTCATAAGGCCTCTTTGTCTCAATACGCCCAATTTGGCCAAAATAGATAAATTTTGGATTTAGCTCAAGTCATAAAATTTTTACTCATTGAAGTCTTATTTTCATCATATTTTACTGAAAAAAATCCATTCAGAACCATAAAACTCTTTTCAAGTCCCCATTTTGCTCATAGAGCCTTTTCTATGCTTAGTCCTCTTATAGCCCTATTTTTACACAAGTCTCCTTATGTAGGAGAATGTACAGAGTTATAGGAATAATTAAAACCATTTTTGAGTACCATTTTTCTCCACTTTTATCTATTCCAAGTTTTATGGTTCAAAAACCAAGGAAAATGTGTTTGTTGATCCATTAGGTCTAATTAGGCCTCTTTAGCCTAGAAGACCAAAAATGCTCAAAAATGGATCCTTCACATGTGAAATATCATGGAAATGTTTGATTAAATTTAAAATGAAACACACCATGATACATATCAAATTTTATCCTTTGGTTCATTGTGGAAGTATGAAAACCCTGAAATGGCCAAAAGACTAGTCTAGGTCTTTTTGCATGCTAGATAAGGGAAATGGATGTTGGGTGAGTATTGAGCTTCAAATTGATTTTAAAATTATCCATGAATGTATATTAAATCTTATCCAATAAAATTCCGCCTCATTATAACCTATTTACCTTGAAAGCAACTTCCAAATTATCTTTTTTTCATTTCTCCACTAGCAACAAACTCATGGTGACTGCAACCTTTGTGGTGTAGGGTACCCTATTTTTCCTCAAAACTTATAGAAAGGTATTATAGGTTTAAATTGATTTTTTAAAGATTAAAAAACCTTAAATTTCTCTTTTCTTTCCTTCTATTCACCAATTTCATCATTTTTCCCAAAATTGTCTTCTTTGTACATGGAAAACTGCCCCTACTCTGAGACAAAATAGAGGGGTTTTTATCTATTTGAATTGGAAAATTTATCATTGGATAGTATTTTTAATTTATTTATGGTAATTTTTACCAAATTTTATAGCTTTAATCCACATTTTGATAACCAAACTAACACCATTTCCAAGATAGACTTATGGATAAAGCAAACTATGAGGGTGAGCAGGATATGACTATGTTTGGATGTTTTATGGATGGCCTTGAGATTTATTATGGAATTATTTGGATAATTAATACCTTAAATGGTGTATTTAAACAATTTTTTACTATAATTTCCCTTTAACCACCTTCCATGCCTTATAAACCTAGAACTAGGCCTATGACTGCAAAGGAGAGGAATCATTATTTAGCATACTGGCTACAGGTTTTATTGAGCTAGGTTTAGATTTAAATGAACCATAAAACCAATATATAATAAATGTTTCCATTTAATATCTTTATCTTTTAGTTTCATCTTTTTTCCCTAGCTCATTCTTTGCTTTCAAAAATAGGCTTTTGCCTCTTAAGGATTGAAACAGTCCCCTTAACCCATGCCTATAGGTGTTGTTGAGGTGATTTGAGGACATTATATTAATTTTTAATAGGTAAAAATACTCCTTAATTATCTATATCTTCCTAAAAATACTTCAAACTATACATCCATTATGCTTAGTCTCTAACAAAGATACCCCTACCTTGGCTAGACTGAGACTAGGCCTGTCCCTATTTTAGTGATGTTTTGGTTATTTCTAGGCTTTGTTCATGTTGATTCAGGTTGATAAAAATCTCCTTAGTTTCATATTTCACCCCTTTCACCTAAATACACATTTAAGCTTCATTTTAGGTGCAAAACTGCATCTTCTTTCCTCACTATCCATGTACCCTATTGAATATGTTTTTATGGAGTCAAGGGCATGTTGTAGGTATTTGGTCATAAATGGGCCTTTACATGAGATGTATAGTTATATATTAAACCCTTATAAGGTTAATTATCCCTTTATTATTAGTTCATCCACCTTGTAAAATTTATCATACCTTCAATTCTCATGTCAAAGTCACTTTATGTTGGTTGTAGGTAGTTGTTTTCCTAAGCCTGTAGGTGTATTTTAGCTTTAATTGATGTTGTTATACCCTCATTACATTATTTCCTTGGTAAAAAGACTCCATTATTCCTTGAATTTACCTATAAGCCTTAAAATCACACACCCATCATGCTTATGTCTTTAAAATAGAATGCCACTATTTGGTTGTGTTGTTCTTAACCCTGTACGGACAAGGAGTTTGCATTGGGGTGTTCAAACATCAAAATCACCATTTTATCCATCACTAATAGCTCATGAATGTTATTTGAAAATTTTTAAATGGATAAAACTTTGTGGCATGATCTAGGTCTTCCATATGGGGTGAAAAACCAATTTTTTAACTCTATCCCTGTAGACACCACTGATTGAATTCAATGAATTTTTTGGCCATTTTGAGGTTGCTCAAATTCTCATCTCCACTCCTCCTTTTACCTTGAAATTTGTCATGAGTGTTTTCTATAGATAAGGATACTAGTTCAAGAAACCAAAACCGTTCAATATTTCTTTTTTCATGGCATATGTTATCTCAAAATACCTCAAGGATCTCTGTTTGGTCTATTTGGGGACTATAGAACCAAATATAGTCAACTCACTATTTGAAGTGAAAATTCCTCTTTGCATAGCATTCCAACTCTCATGGAATGAACACCATGGTTATTTGGAATTTTTTTATCTTCAAACATGAACTTTACCATGTGTATCATCATTTGTATCTCCATACATCCTCGTGAGCTTCTGTAGAATGTGACTGTGAGCACACTTTGCTAATCAAGGTAGTGAACAAGGAAAATTGGAAAAATTAGCTTGAAGTATTTGACTGATATTTTCAAAATATAATTTAATGTAACACCTTTAAAACATGAACTCAATCATAGTGGACATCTTCAGGAGCTTCCTTCCATGTTGCAAAAACTCAGGTTTTGCACCCATGACTCTAAACTTGGGAAACAGGAATAATTTGGAATTCTCCCTTAAAGGCATTGAAAAAGAAGGATTTGGAAGATGAAACACCATTTATATGGGATTATTCCCACCTAAAAACACCTCATCAAACTCACATAGTTCCCTAGATTTTTTAGAATAATAAATAGATGAAAACTTACACCCCTCTTAAATGTAATTCCATAAAAAGTTACCTAGAGTGTAAGCAATTGTTCATAAAGGAGGAGAAAAAAATATATAACTTATTGTTATGAAATTTAAGTTAAATAAAATTACTATCCACCCCTAAAATCACTCTTTCCAATTCTACATGTAGCTTCCAGAGTGAGTGATTGAATCTGCCCTTCCTTGGCTTGCTAATGGAAAATGAAGGAAAACAAGTTATAGATGAAATTTATTGCATTTTACTTGAAATCAAAACATGTAAATTATCTTTTGGGACCTCAAGAGACAATACACCATGTTTTCAACTGATGGTGAACTTGACAAGTTTGTACAAGTGCGTAAAGGGGCCTATTTTTGAGGAAAAACTACCATTTCATGATCATAACTAATTTTTAACTGCCACCTGACATTATTATAGCATAATTTTACCTTATCCACATTATTATCCACATTTTTGATATATATTTTAATTTTAAAGTCCTCAAAAGTCATTTAATCAAGCTAAAAGGTGGTCAAATGACCCTTTTAGCACTTGAAACCTAGCAAGTGGTCAATTTATGACTTTTAAACATATTGAAACCAATAAAAGACAATTTTAAGGCATTTATAAAATAAATTAATTCTTTGACTAATTTTTACCATAGTTGACCAATGTTGACTTTTGTTGACTAAGCTAGTACAAGGAGGATGGGTTTCAGTAAAGATTAGGGAAAGAGCAAATGAGACATGTAGGACAATATATGATGCCATAAGACACATGAAAATTTATCTAAAAGTTTAAAATGGTAGGAGTTGAGAAAATTTGACTTGGGATCAAATTTGTTCAACACTACCTTTTTGAAGTAATAGGATAAACTCTTTGCTTATCTCTTGTCTTCAATCAATGCTTAGTATGCTTGTGTATGGGGAATTTGTGAAGGAGATTCTTCATAGTTTATTATCCTTATACTTGCCTCTTTAAAGGTTTTTTTATCCTAACTTTCAGGTCTAGATTAGTATTCTACTTGGAATCTCTTCTATGAAATATTTATGTATCTAGTGTGATTATGAGATTGTGTGTGTTATGGTTGTCTTATGTTGATCCAGTGTGGGTTCAAGATTATATGAGTGTCCATTTAACTTTGGTGTATCACAATTTATCCTTCTTAGGATCCCTTAATCCCCTTTCTAACCCTTTTCCCTAGTAGTTTTTGTTATTTTAGGTGAGCATCAAGAGGAATCTAGCCTTCTTCAGAGGTTCAACCCCACTACAGGTGACCCATAGCCTAGGGTTATTCCCATTGTGTAGATAAATTGGAGGGAGCCTAAATAATCCCCTCTAAGGGTGTATATTGAGCCTACAATAATTTCTAGAATTCCCAATGGGACTACAAGGTTAAGTAATATTGATCAATGTTGATGTTGGTTTGATCAAATTTTTAGTAGTTAAGCTCCCAAGTAATAGCATCTAGCGACTCCAAAAGGAATATCCAACATTCTAGTGTAGAGAAGTGAATTCATCTCATGGAAAAGGTGAAAACAAGGTCAAATTAAAGGTTTATTCCCTTTGAATTTCTTAAACTACCTTTAAATTCATTAAAAAGATTAAGGCTTGTTAATACACATCTATATCAAGGAACCTTTGTTCCTAGGTCATTTTCAAGGCCTACCCCTACAAAAATACCTTTTTTAAACCATTTTATGTCCATGTTATCCCCTATACCTTTTCCTTTTGTGGCCTTTAATGGCCAAATTCCTTTGTACGTTGACCAATATGATCATATCCTAGTTGCAGCTCTTAAAAGTGTCCCCTATTATACTAGAGACCAAGCTACAACACCTTCTAAGCACCTCATGAACATAACCAATTTTTTCAATATCCATAATGTCACCAAGGAAAGTATATCTATTAGTTTATTAACTACTTATTTCAAATGAAAATCCCTATATTACTATAGAGACCTTGTTGCTAATCTCATTCAAACATGAGACCAATTCGGTAATGCTTTGTGTAAAATATTTGAGGATAAAAGTGACCATATGTCACTTGTAGAGCAATTGAATACCATTAAGAGACATCCTCATTAATTCATGTAAGACTTCAACACAATGTTCCAAAAAATTTGGGATAAGATCCCAGTCTCAGTTAGACCAAACCCTAACTTTGCCTTCCTTTACTATTTTAAGGATTTAAATAGTGACATGGCAATGATGATCCAATCTATGAGAGGGAATATACTTCCATATGCTTATGAAGTGGCCTTCAAAGAAAAAAATTGTTCAAGCTAGCAAACTTACACCTAGACCACCAATTCCATTAGTTCCTAAAATCAAACCACCTCCTACTGTTATCCCTCCACTTGATGTCATTCCTCCTACACCAATAATTATTACAATACCTACACCAAAATAAGATAAATATTCCACTAGTGGATCCAATGATTCCCAAGAGCAAAAGAACCTTCAAGATCTCAAGATCATGTTCTAATCCATGGGAAATGAGCTAATAAATGTGAATAAATATCAATATTTCAATAGGCCTTATCAATGTTCATATCAACCTCAGTAACAAGATTTTCAAGTAAATAATCCACCATATAAAGGGAACTACCAAGGCCAAGGCCAAGGTCAAAACCAAGGACAAGGGTAGCATGGATACAATAGGCAAACTACTACAATTCTAATTTTGCAAGCACTTCCAACACATTGGTCCCAGTTCAAAATAATGTGGCTCAAGAAGCTGAGGGTTCCATACTTTGGAATCAACCTTTTGGGCAATCCACTGTCCCAACCACTAATTTCACCCAAGATTTCAATGATCAATGGTAGAAAGTTTCTAATTTTGGGTAAAAACAAGATCTTATGTCCCAAAACATAGAGTTACCTATGATGACCAAGCCAAAAATGCCTCAACAAGGTCAAAACCCTGATTAAGGACTAGGCTAGTTGGGTGCTACAATGATGAATTACAAGCAAGAGGAGTGTTATACACTCAATAAATAGGCTATATTTATCCAAGATTATATTCTAGTAACATCAAATACAAGATTTAAAATAAGTAATATAGATGGTAACCAAGAACTAAGCAAGGAGCCTCCTACCATTACTCCTTCAATATCCAAGCCAGTTAGACTTTTTGTTGTTTCAAAGGTCCCAATAGTTCCAAGGAGTTAGAATCAAGGAAATGTCTTGGTCCCTCAAAACTCACAAGCTCAAGGTACATTTGTGACCCATAAAGCACAACTAAAGGTTGATGGTTCACACATCAACATTGTGGATCAAATGAAAAGGTCCAATGTGAGTGTGCCAATGTAAAACATGATATCCATGCCTGGTCAAGTGGACATCCTTCAAGAAGTACTATCAAATATCAATGTTGTTGGAAAGACATCAAGCAAGGAGAATGTCATTCTCACCAATGAAGCTAAAGGACCAAATGAAGGGCAATCAGGTAAATTAATTAAGCCTCTCCCTTTTATATTTTAGTGATCATTGGTAATTATTTGGTGTAAAATTGCTTAGTGGATAGTGGGGCTAGTACCTTAGTAATGCCAAAGTTCATGGTTGATCATCTTGGCCTAAAATATGAGCCATAATCTAAAGGAGTGTTTCAACTTGATGGTTCTCCACTAAGCCATCTAGCATAATTAGAGACCTCAACTTGACCTTGCATGTTTATCTTAGTGTCTCGATGGTTCAAAATGTGGTTATATTGGATGCACCTCCTTATTTTACACTATGTTTATCCAAAGATTTCATATCAAATATTGGATGCTATCATTCAATAGATTAGTCATACATGGAATTTATAATAAGGTATGGGGCCAAAGTGTCAATCAAAACTGAGCCCATTACACAATTACACATAGAACCCTATGGTCCAGATAGCACAAACATCAATTGCTCAATTATTGATGATGATGAATTTGAATTGGGGCAAGAGATGAACACTCATCTATAAGAGATGCTAGACATGTTCTTAGATGAACTAGCTAGTTGGTATAACCCTTAGAGGGTGTTGAATAAATGGAATTGGGTGTCTACTATTTACATGAAGAAAGCTAGTCCATGCCATCCCTCATGAGGCCTAAAGAAGATCCTAGTGGTCTATGGAAATTATTCTTTGATGGCTCAAGGAGTAAGTATGGAGTGGGTACAGATGCTATGCTAGTTTTCCCTTTAAATGATAAGTACTTTTCTTCATATAAGTTTTAATTTAGATACTCCTGTAATGTAGAAGAATATGAGGGTCTCATCCATGGCCTTGAATGGGCTAGTAAGAGATGGATTAAGAAATTACAACTCTATGGAGATAGTGAATTGGTTATACACCAAGTCAGAGACTATAATGTCACTAATAACCCCTAATGAAGTCCTACAAACATATATTGTGGGACTTAATTGAGGACTTTGAGGTCTTCAATATCTAATCAATGCCAAGGGGCTAAAATCAACATGTTGATAGACTAGTAGTTATGGGGTCTCATATTGATATCCCCAATGAATTTAAAAGGACCAAGGTGAAATCGCATGTCAAAGTGGTAATAATACCATTAGTGCTAGATAATGAAGCTCATTGGTAGGTATTTGAAAGTGATAAATAGATTGCATGTTTCTTTTAGAAAGAAGTATAGTTCTTCTACATCAACCAAGGAAAGTTGTAACATTAGTATGTAGAGCAGATTGTTTGATTAAGATCTAATAATCTTCCTATAGGGTTAGTCACCCTAGAAGGTTTGTTTCATGAAGGAGACCATATGAGTAAGGATAAAGCATTGATGTCAACAAATGAAGAGAACTATGAGAGATTTCTTATCCTTGAAGACAAGATCCTCAAGCTTAGAAAGGTAAGTACTAAAGACAAAATGCATGCTTTCATATAGCTTTGTAAGGAATATTTATAAATTTTTTCTTGGTAATAAAGGGACCTAAGGGGCTTTGATCCTAAATTGGTCCAACAACTATAGAACTAGAGGCTAATGTTAATCCTATCAGATAGAAGCAGATGCCTATAAACCCCAAAATTAAAGATATCATGAGGAAGGAATTGACCAAGCTTATTGAATCCAATGTCATCTTCCTAATTAATTACTCCTCATGGATAGCCAATTTGGTACCTATAAAAAAAGAATGGGGAGATCAGGCTATGTGTGGACTTCAAGGATTTGAATAGAGTCTCTTTGAAGGATCACTACCCTCTACCATCCATGGATCAACTCTTTTAGATAGTTTTTAGTTCTGAATGCTTCTCTCTCTTAAATGGGTATTTAGTTATAACCAAGTGCTAGTGAGAGAAGAATATTAGTACAATATTGCCTTCACCACCAAGTGGGGCACATTTTCTTACTAGAAGATGCCTTTTGGATTTTCCAATCTTGGGGCAACCTTTGAAAGAGAAATGGACATGGATTTACAAGGGATGCTAAATCAAATTGTATTAGTCTACTTGGATGACATCATAGTCTTTTTTAAGAAATCAAGTGAGCAAATAAACCATCTGAGGTTGATATTCCAAAGATGTAGAGAGTATAGGATCTCTTTAAATCCTAAGAAGTGTGTGTTTGTTATGCATGAAATTAAACTATTGGGTCATATTATTTTAAAACAAAGACTATCCATTGACCCTAATAGAATTGGTGCTATATTAGCCCTGTCCTTACCAAATAACAAGAAGGGGATCCAGAGCTTCCTTGTGAAGATTAACTTTGTGAGAATGTTCATACCTAGTTTTGCAAACTTGGTCAAACCCATCACCACCATGATAAATAAGATCTAAGTGTTTTCTTGGTCAAATGAAGGTAAGGTAGATTTTGAGGCCATCAAGCAAGCCATTACCTAGGCCCTCTCACTCTTAAATCTTGACTTCTCCAAGGACTTCATCTTGTACACATTTTTCACTATTGACAACATATCAGCTATGCTAATGTAGAATAATGGTGAAGGAATGGAGCAGCCAATTTCTTTTTTAGTCAAGAGCTAAAAGGATATGAGGTGAGGTACACCTTTATTGAAAAATAGATTCTTATAACCTTGAGGAGTCTCAAAACATTTAGACCAATACTCTCCAATCGTAGGATCCATCTTCTAGTGTCTCATTATGGAGTTAGGGACTTCCTCCTTAACAAGGATGTAAATGAGAAAAGATAAAGTTATAACACCAAAGTCATGGAATATAATGTGGAGATCAAGGTTACCAAGATGTTCAGAGGTAAGTACTCGTGTGATCACATGGTAAATGATCTCTAAGAGGACAAGGAAGCTATTTTAGTGACCTACGACAATTCATAGACAGGTATACCTCCACTTCAAAAGAGTTGGCTCTAAGATATGGCACACTTCTTGACAAAAAAGAATTCCCCTAAGGTTTAGACATATCCAAAAGAAGTTATTTCAAGCTTAAATCCATACCTTATGCATTGGTTTTTGGTGTCCTTTTTAGAAAAGACCTCAATGGAGTGCTCCTTAGGTGCATAGATGATGACTAGGTGACCAAACTCTTAGAGTAGTTTCATGATGGACCTGTAGGAGGCCATTTTTCACCTAATAACACCACATAAAAGGTAATGAGGTCTACTTATTACTAGCCCAATATTTTTAAATATGCTCATGCATAGTTTATAAAATGTTAGAAGTGTGCTCTATTTGTAGGAAAGTAGAAACTAGCAGCCCTTCCACTCAATCCAATTCATGTGGAGAAACCCTTCATGCAATAGGGGTTAAAATTTATAGGGATTATAAATCCACCATCAAGTGCATGGCATAAATGGGTGCTTACTACAACTGACTACTTCACTAGGTGGTTGAAAACAATTTCTTTGAAGGATGATAATGAGGGTGTAGTTCTGGATTTCTATGATAACATTGTGACCAAGTTTGGTGTCTTAGCCACTATAATTTTAGACAATTCCTTAGCATTACTTGGTATGAAGACAAGTGAGTGGACTCTCAAATTAGGAATCTACCTTGACACCTCTTCCAACTACTATCCTCAAGGAAATGGACTGGTAGAGTCCACAAACAAAAATTTACTAAGGATCATTAGGAGGACCATGGAAGAGAATTAGAGAACATGGCACACCAAGCTAAGGATAGCCTTATGGGTTGATAGAGTGACTCCTAAAGTTACCATTAGAAATTATCCATATGTTCTTATGTATGGAAGGGAACACAAATTGCCTATCTCTCTTGAGCTACCTACATTAGAGTTATCCCATTAACTTGATGATCCAAAACTCATAAGTTCTAGTTGATAAATATTTCAATAGCATAGAAATAACATAGTAATAATGAATTCTCTGAGAAGAGATGTAGTATTACTCAAGATCACAATACAAATATACTCTTATCTCTGGGAAGAGATGTATGTTTTCACATTTCAAGTTACCTCTTCATTTATACACATTTTGAAATCATGGGGAGGATGTGGAAGGTCACCAATATCGAGGGAGATTAAGTGGTTTGACTTCTAAGATTTAAAATAATATAGAATTTGAGGAATTACTATTTTTAGAAACATACTATTTTTAGACTACACTACTAAAATTGAAATTTGGGGCACTTCCATTGGGTTTTCAGGTGTCAAAATTCATTTAGCAAAGCTCAATGCCATATCACGATGTTTTCCTCATTCTTATCTTTCCAACAGTTCAAACGATGAGTCAATTGGAGCTACGGTGTAAAAGTTATGGCTTCCAGAAGTTATATCATCAATTGGGGTGGAACTATCACCCGAATTTTCACCTAAATTGTTGCTCGGATCATTCCTCCCTCCTTGAAAAGTAATGGTCCCCATTGCATCCATGTTACCCATCAAGTCTAGTAGTTGTTTCTTTATTTGATTCTCTGTGAGCCACTCACCTTGGTGGCTAAGCTGGCCCCTTTTGACCACTCGATAAAGCGGAATAGAGCATCCTCTTGTTGTCTTCATCCAGGTATCCACAATTTGATCCTCATCCACTAGAGCAAAACTCTGTGGATCAAGCTAATCAATGTCTAGTTGTTTTTCTACAACTAAAGTGTCCAATAAAGGTGGGTGATATGGTTTTAGGAGTTCCACATTGAATATTGGATGCAGACCAAGGTAGGCTAGTAGGTTTAACTCAAAATCATTTTCTCCAACTCTTCTCGTGATGGTGTATGGACCATATCGTAGAGGCTGAATCTTTCTATGTGGGCCTACAATTTGTTCCTTCTGAAGACACAACCAAACCTTGTCATCCACAGTAAAATGGTGTGTAATCTTATGTTTTTCATGGTGTTGCTTATACTTCTGATTCATCTTCTCTAGGATGTCATGAACTTGTTGCTAGATGTGTTGCATTTGTTCAATAAACTTTGTTTCTTTTGTTTCCTCAAATATTCCATGAGGTGTATATTCCATGGTGGAAAATGGAACATCTATATCAATTGGTGCCATGGGTTGGAACCCAAAACATACTTGGAATGGACTGTGCTTGGTCATGCTGTGCAATGCCCGATTGTATCCATGCTATATGAAAAGAAGTCCCTCATCCCATGTGCGTGGATGTTTGGAGTGATACATCTAAATCATGTGAACAATCAAGTGGTTTACCACCGCTATCTAACCATCAATCTATGGATGGAAGGCTATGGACTTCATCAACTTAGTATCCATCATCTTCCATAGAGTTGACTAGAAGATGCTCAGGAACCTGCTATCTCGATATGAGACAATAGACTTGGGGAGACCAAAATGGAGACATACATGACTAAAATATAGTTGAAGAATTTCCTCAGTAGCTATTTTTTCTTACAAGCAATCATGATAGCCATTTTTGAAAAATAATCAACTACCATAAAAATATAGTCCTTACCATGTTTTGAAGTGGGCAAACCTGAGATAAAATCCATTGAGATGGATTCCCAAGGCCTGGTTGGTTCTGGCAATGGTGTGTACAATCCTTGATTCTTATTTGTTGGCTTGGCTATCACACATGGGGTGTAAGATTTTAAATATATTTCCACATCTTTTTGCATATGGGGCTAGTAGAAGTGTTTTTGAAGAACTGCTAATGTCTTTTTGATACCAAAGTGTCTAGCTATCCTACTGAAGTGTGCTTCCCATATCATCTTGTATTGCTTTATAACTAGAACATAGATGTGCCCCATATGATAGAGGACATTATCTTGCAAATATAAATCAAAAACATGTTTACCTTTTTGAAGTGCTTAATATGTATTAGCAAAGGTAGGATCTACTTCATACAGAGCACCCCAAGTGGCAATCTCATGTCCACACAGGTCAAGAACTATTGTGAGTGCAGTAATTGGTGGGTGGCTCAGACAATCTACAACTGTATTTGAGCTCCCCTTTTTGTGTTTGATTATTAGGTGGAATTGTTGAAGATATGTGGCACACTTTTGGTGCCTCTCATTTCATAGTTTTCTTTGCATTTGGATGAATTCCAATGGTCTCTGGTCAGTGTGAATGACCGTCTCTTTCCCCAAGATGTAGTGTTTCCATTATTTGCAAGCTTGCATAATGGCATAGAGCTCCTTATCATATGTTGGATATTTCTTGATTGTATCAATGAAAGTTTCACTGTGATATGCAATAGGATGGTCATGTTGCATGATGACAACTCCCATGGCATATTCAGATGCATCTATCATCAACTCAAAAGGTTGATGCAAATTTGGCAAGGCAAGAATAGGGGCTAAGTAGAGTCTATTCTTCAAATTATCAAATGCCCTTTTTTTATTTCACCCCACTAAAATGTAGCTTTAGCTCCTCCTTAAGTCACTTGGGTTAGTGACCAAGCAACATGTGAAAATCTAAGAACAAACCTTTGGTAGAAATTTGCAAGACCCAAAAAGTTGTGAAGCTCTATGAGGGTCCTTGGTGTGGGCCATTCTCGAATAACCCAAATATTTTCTAGATCAACATGGACCCCTTCCCCATTCACAACGTACTCAAGGTACTGAATTTTTGTCATCCCGAATGTGCATTTGTCAAGATTTGCATACAACTTATGCTCCCAAAGAGTTTGAAGCACCTTACGAACATGTTGCAAATGTTCTTCCCATGTTCTGCTATAGATGATTATGTCATCTATGCAGACAACCATGAATGAGTTGGTGAAGGGTCATAGGATGTCATCCATCATCCTCATGAAGGTTGCAGGTGCATTAGTTAATCCAAAAGGCATAACCAACCATTCAAAGAGCCCCTCCTTAGATTTGAAAGTAGTCTTCCAGACATCAGTGGGATTGATGGGAATTTGGTGATAACCAAATTTTAGATCAATTTTGGTGAAGAATTTTGCACCATGAAGCTAGTCTAACAGGTCATCAATCTTGGGGAGAGGGTAGTAATTCTTCACAGAGATTTTATTCAGGGCTCGGTAGTCAATGCAAAGCCTCCATGTTCCATATTTATTTGGTGCCAAAATAATTGGGCTACCACAAGGTGAAGAGCTTGGCCTGATGTGACCCTTTTGGATCAATTCTTGAATCTATCTTTTTATCTCATCATTCTCCAAAATTGATCTGTGATACACAAGACTGTTAGGCAAAGGTGATCCTAGGATCAGTTCAATAGAATGTTTTACCTGGCAATGTAGTGGAACTCTTATGGGTGACTTGATTAAATCATACTATTCTCTTGTGATTCATCTTATTTGCTTTTATTGTTGTGTTGATTGTGTAGTCAAAACTGTAACATCGGCCTTCTTGGGTTTTTGTGGTTTGACTACCATTAGAACAAATTGCTTTGTCTTCTCCACCAATCTCTTACATTGCTTAAGCACTGATCAGGGAGACAGATGTGGGAGGTGGTACCTCTAGTACCCTATAACACCATGTTCCAAGAGTGAGGGTGATCCTTTAGGTTCATGATTCATAAATTCCATGTCATTCATACATGAATGGCTGACTAAGGAGTACATCACAAACATCTAGATTGACCACATCACACAAGACTTCATCTTGGAATGGTTTTATATCATATGAAAGAAGACACTGATGGGTGACATGGATGTCTCTCCCTGGGCTCAACCATCCAATACTGTAGGGATTTGGATGAGGCTTCATGCATAGATTTAGACTTTTCACAACTTTAGTAGAGATTAAATTCTTTTGACTCCCACTATCAAGAATGAAATGCAAAGGCTTACCTACCCATAATTCAGAGTGAAATAATCTTTCCTTGTCATCTGGTCTTTCCTCATGGGTCTATGATGAAGTGATGATGGGGTCAGGCTCAACATATATAATTTATTCTTCATCCTCTTTGACTGTGGGTTGTGTATGAGGCAAAGTAGTAGTTATCGAGTATTGTGACTCAGAAAGCAGTGACTTAATGGCTCAACATTCTTCTTTGGAGTGAGTTCTAATTTTGTGGTAATCACACCATTTTCCAGCCTTCCCCTTCTAAGATTTATTATCCTGAAACTCCTTTTGATTCCAATTTTGGCCTCATGTTTGACCTTCCTTGTCACTTTTCCATTTTGAAGGTTGACTCTTCATATTCTTTCTACCATGCTTCTATTCAATCTTCACTATGAATTTGTATGCCTCACCGAGGGTTTCTAAATTGAAGAGTTCCATTTCCCCCTATATGTACCATTGTAGTCCACCATGATATTTGAGATTCTTATGTTTCTCACTTTCTTTAATGTCCAATCTTGCAGACAAAGAATGAAAAGTGTCTGTGTAATCTTGAACAGATTGGTCCTTACCTTGGAAAATTTGTTTTCACTGTATGTATAGATCATCATATGCTCTGATGGGATAGTATTCTTCTTTCACCACTTCCACAAAATCATCCTAGGTAGGTTCCACCTCAAGGCCAATTTCATCTATATTGAACCTCTTTTTGTACATTTCCCACCAGTTTTTCACGGGCAATGATGATTTCAAAAGAGCAAAAGTAATCTTTTCTCCATCGGTGAACTTATTTATAGAGAAGTAGGAAGATAGTTGATCCAACCAATTTTCTACTACATCATCATTTATTTTGCCTTCAAATATAGGAATATCAAATTTTACCTAAACCTTGAAGGGTGTTGGGGCACTGAAAGGATGTTCCCTTGATGAGGAGCTAGGAAGTATAGCCATAGAGCTAGAATTTCCCATTGAAAGTGTTTGAAGAATTTGGGAAAATTATTTTAGCATCTGCACTTATTGTCATTAGAGGGCTTCATTCACCATTTCCTTGAAAGGATAAGATGTCTCTATTCCATCCACCATTTGAAGTCATCTGGAGTGAACAGGTGGAAAATTTGGAAACTCTATTGTTTCCCACCCAAGCTTCTTGTACCCTGACCTCATCCTCAGGATCATGCACTCTCAAGACAAACCACTCTGATACCACTGATCCAAAACTTAGAAGTTTTGGTTGATAAATATTTCAATAGCATATAAATAACATAATAACAATGAATTATCTGAGAAGAGATGTAGTATTACTCAAGATCGCAATACAAATATATGCTTATCTCTGGGAAGAGATGTTTGTCTTCACATTTTGGGTTACCTCTTCATTTATACACATTTTGAAAGTATGGGGAGGATGTGGAAGGTCACCAATCTCAAGGGATATTATGTGGTTCAACTTCTAAGATTTAAAACAATACATAATTCAAGGAATTACTATTTTTAGAAACATACTATTTTTAGACTACACTACTAAAATTGAAATTTGGGGCACTTTCATTGTGTTTTTTGGGTAAAAATTCATTGATCTAAGCTCAATTCCATCTCATGATGTTCTCCTCATTCTTAGCTTTCCAATGGTTCAAACGATGAGTCAATTGGAGCTATGATGCAAAAGTTATGGCTCCTAGAAGTTCTATCATCAATTGGGGTGGAACTGTCACCCGAATTGTCACCTAAATTGTTTCCCGGATCACTTGAGTTTATGGAGGATGAGCCCATTAATATGAGGATGATATAGCTCATGGATTTGGAAGATACTTGGGACCTTGCTATGAAGACTTTGGATTCACATCAAGCTCAAGTCAAAAAATCTTTTGACAATACAGATACAACAAGGAGCTTTAAGGAAGAAGACCTAATCCTCAAATGGGACTCAAATAAGGCTAAACTAGGCAATCCTACCAAGTTTGACAAATTGTGGAGTGGTCCTTATTTGATCTATGGATGCATGTAATATAATGCTTTTTAGCTTGCCTAATTGGATGGAGAGGTATTACTCATCCTAGTCAATGGCATTCATTTGAAGCCTTGTTATTAGAAGCATTACATCCATTGTAACATATTATACATATTAGAGTAGATTTTTATGATTTACTCTAAGTTCCTTGTGCACATTTTATTTATAATGTGTGTTTCCTTTTCAACAAGTGCCTTGGGCACTTTGTTGTTCCTTTTTTTATTTTTTGTTCTTGTTGCTTCAAAGAGAGGTTCTAAATAGGGTTAGCCTTGGACTATCTTCATGATCAGTTAAGAGAATACTTGGGACTCCATATGCATAATGGATCAGTTTAAGGCTACTAGTCTTGATAGCAAACATGCAACCCCAGGATGTCACCAAAAATGTTGGCCAATTTTGGCCCACATATAGAATTTGACATCATAGTAAAGATTTTAGGGGTCTTGGTGTGAAGCAAGAAGTTGAGTAGAGTTCATATTGAATAAAGGATATAATAGTAGGAGAAAAGATCTCATGTAGCCTATAAATATTTTGAAACACTTTAAGTTAGCTTAAAGTGTAGTTTGTCTAAATTCAAGAAAGCAATTCTCCATGGTGGTCATGACATTCAGGAGCATGAATTAGGTTTTTCAAAAACCTCAAGAGTTCATTCAAGCCTTGGAGATTCATGTAAAATATCAAGCACAAGTTTAAATGGACCAAACCATCCTAAAAACATCATGTAAAAATAAAGTAGACAAGTTCATTTATACATTTTATAGGTGCATCTCAGATAGCCTTGCAAGCCAAAATATTATAGCAACATATATTTATTCATGTTAGGAACATGCTCTGTAAGTTTCATGCCTATGCAAGATTTTTATCTCAAGATCTAAGTGTTCAAATATAGGCTTGTAGAATGATATGTCCATACAAGTGTTATGTTTGAGCTTTTAAAAATGATTGCTTAGATTCAAAAAGTCCTTAAAAGGTTTAGATTTGACCAAGATCTAATGGTTCACATGAGCTCACATACTGACAAACAAGATTTAATGGTTCATGCTAGGGTAAAATGAGTCAAAAGGTCCCTAGGTTAAAATTACTTAAAAGGCCATAGGTTGGATAAGATCTAACAGTATGGATTCCTTGAGCAGAGATCTAATGATGCAAGGTGACTGACAAAGATGTAGGCCTGATCTAGATCAATGATCAACATTCAAATATACTAATGATTTAATGGTGCATAGGAATTGGTAGGAAAATGAGCCTAGGTAGATCAAAGGCTCACATTTATTCATACATTATGATCCAATAGTGTGAGTTAAATTTAGAAAGTCAAAATATCTAGATAAAGGGCTCACATTCATTCGTACATAATGATCTAATGGCGCAAATGAGGTCAACAGGGTCAATGTATCTCAAGGATAAGTGAGTGATTACCAATTTTAATTAGCTCATTAGATTTATAAGAAAATAAATGGTCTACATCCATCTCATACAAATCAAATCAATGAGTGAGGTTTAAATTCAAAAGACTAAGGAATCTTCGACGAGAGGTCAAACATGTGACCAGGATTGAACCAAGGAAAATAAGTCTTGAAAGGGTCATCCTATCACCATTAAATCTTGTTCAAGCACCATCAAAACTCCATAGACATGTATTTAGGTATAAATAACATAAAGGAATGTCATTAAATTTAAATATAGATCTCTAGTTCAAAGATTCATGGCATACAAGGTTCATTCTATGACTATGTTCACCTTTCTTTAAAGAAGACCTGTATATGATAAAGTTCTCTCTTTCTATAGATACTCAAAGGTAAAAATAGATATTTTGGACTTATTAGAGATCAAAAGAAGCTATAAAATATATAGGTCTGCATCGATATTAGTAGCTACAAGAAAACCAATAAGGGAGATTGGTTTTCTATATATAGAAAATCTCTGGTCCAGATTTGATCGAGGGTAGGTGTCTGGGATCGTGAAGAGGGTCCTCATCCTTTGACATGGTATTATTTTTGACAACTACCATATAAAATGCACAAATCCATTATTTTGTTAGCTCTATGAGCATGAAGTTTTGTTTTCAAGTGAGAGATGACATAGAGGATCAAAGAAAAGGCCTAGTGTTGGGAGCTCCAACTAGGAACATTCAATGCATTCTCAGAGCCTTATAAAACCTTTTCAACTTGGTAGGCCACAAATAGTGTCTTGATTGATAAAAAAGGTGGTATATAATTCAATCAAAAGGTATCATCTCAAGTTTTAATTAATGATCCAAGACAGTTTGTTCCCACTCTAATGATGTTCTCCCACATTCTTTCTCTCTCTCCCTTCTACTATATATCCTAGTCTCTTCCCCATTGTGGGGGTTATCATCTCTTATAAATTTTCATTCTTTTCTAGGATAAGGATACTCATTAAGACTTTGTTAAAATTTTACTCATTTAATATGGTTAAATCCTATCAAAATATTGGAAGAACTACCTTTTTGAAGTAATAGGATTAACTCTTTGTCTATCTCTTATCTTCAATCAATGCTTAGTATGCTTGTGTATGGTGAATTTGTGAAGGAGAGTCTTCCTAGTTTATTATCCTTATACTTGCCTCTTAAAAGTTGTTTTTAAGCTAACTTTTAGGTCTATATTATTTTTCTACTTGGAACCTCTTCTATGAAATATTTATGTAGCTAGTGAGATTGTGAGATTGTATGAAAAATGGTTGTCTTATGTTGATCCAGTGTGGGTTTAAGATTGTATGAGTGTCCATTTAACTTTGGTGAATCACCTTTTATAATTCTTATGAGCACTTAATCCCCTTTATAAACCTTTTCCATAGCATTTTTTATTGGTTTAGGTGAGCATCAAGAGGAAGTCGGCCTTCTTCAGAGGTCCAACCCCACTACAAGTGACCCACAGCCTAGGTTTGTTCCCATTGTGTGACTCAATTTAAGGGAGCCTGAAGAACCCCCTCCAAGGGTGTATATTGAGCCTAAAACATAACCATTCATTGGTTTTAATCTGTTGGAAGGATAGAGGCCATGTGAGGTTCCTATCTTTAAAGAGGACCCATTGAAGTTGTCTCAACCACAATCTGCTCAATTTAAGGTTGTCATCAAAGGCATGATGCAAAAACAAAAAAAATTTAGAAGAGAACACAATCTTGTCAATCCAAGATGATAGATTCAAAATATTTGAAGACATCATGATTGACTTATTCAATTCCTTAAATTCAGTTAGAACCAAACAAGAGGCAATAAGTAAGCAAAATTCCATTGATACAGGCCAACTTGACCAATGGTAGGCTTCAATTTATCAAGTGAAAGACTTAATCAAAACCTTGACCAAGAATAAAGTCCCTAAATTTAGGACAATAAAAATACCCCATTTAAATATGGTTATGGATATATTTGTGGATAAAATCAAAGCCCTGAGTAGCTAGTCCAAGAAGATGGAGGACATTTTCAAGGACCTCAAATAATAGGAAGATAAAATGCTACACATGTTGGATAGCTTAATCAAAGAGCCCACCTCACTTAGTCCTTTGGGCCTTATCACTGATGAGGAATTCAACCATATAACTTTTCAATTCATGCAAGAGGTGAAGAAACAAGGTCAAGGGAAAACAAGGGCTAATAATAATAAGATCATGGGCCTACTATTGTCATCTGAGGAGAAGATAGGAGATGTTGGGAGCATCAAACAAGCTTTGGAGAGAGGTGAGAAAGATCTCAATAACTTGGAAGATCAATAAAGATATTTTTTCATGAGACCCATTGTTGACCTCAAAATAATCAATGAGAAACATTATAGAATGAAGATATTGCAAGGAAGGTAGAAGGCTACAACAACACCAAGGTCCCAAAGTTAGTTAGATTAGGAATATTCTTTTGCAACTAGCATTTTATATTTTTGAAATAGAATATTCTTTTTGTAAAGGCATGTATAGCTTGTAAAGTACATTTCCTATAGGTTAGTATATTATAAAAGGTCATTTGTTCTAGAATTTAATAGAAAGGATAGTTGTTCTATACACATGTACAAATGTAATTTATCATGACTAACCGGCATACCTCATGAATTGTCTATATAAAGAGGTATTGCCAATTATAAAACAAGGGAGTTATTAGAGCCAAAATTACTTTGTAAACTTTGAGTAAGCAATAATAGCAAGGAATTATATAAATTTTGTCCAATATTTGTCTATGTTTTTGTTATCATGGTTGCTTCCTTAGTTATCTGGTTTGATATAAAGATTTTAATTGTTTTTATGAATCCTAGATGTGCACATGTTAATGCAAAGTTGTCAATTTGTGATTATGATAGGTTGATTGAAATATCTTAGGTGCATTTCATTCTCTTTTGCTTTTCTTAAAGTTGTGCAGAAGTTATTTTCCTATGAAATTAAACCTTTAAAGTGAACCTAATTTCTTATTTGCATTACTGATATATAGTAGAATATGTGACTATGTAATTTCATGCTATATATTGGTTTAGTGCATGTCTTGATGAAATTTTACCTTTTTCATAATGTCTGGATTGAAGATCAAAAGCACCTTCTTTCTACCATATCCTACCTTTTTCTCCTTTTTGATCAAATCACTGTAGTTTATATTTTCATTATAAATATTCATGTTATATTAGGGTTAGACTTTAGATTTTGGACATCATTCATTGGACTTAGTTCAGATCACTTTCATCTTCATAAAGATTTGTTAGAGGTAAAATCACTAAGGAGTGAATCAGAGCCTAAATAATCCAAATTCAATTTTAATTCTTTTAAACTCTTAATCAATTACCACAAGCATTTCATGAAGCATACATATCATTCATAGTAAATAACAAGAGAGATAATGCAAGATCAAGCACATAACACATGACATATGTGGGAAACCCTCTTGGGGGAAAAACCCCATTGGAAATTTCAATTGGACTATTATCTTATAATAACAAGAACTAATTTATACTAGCTATAACTGATCAAGGAACTACTATCCTTTATTTAGTGAGACTATAAGTTCT
Source organism: Torreya grandis (assembly GCA_037957365.1). NCBI lineage: Eukaryota > Viridiplantae > Streptophyta > Pinopsida > Cupressales > Taxaceae > Torreya > Torreya grandis. Next base: position 1,018,599 of record JARHVA010000891.1, on the reverse strand, counting down.
ACCTTGTAAGGAGGATAAAACCCCCTAGGTGTTGAGTAGCCAAAAAAACACTTATGAACATAACATCTCATGAACACTGATTTCTTGCTAATCTGATGGAGATACAAAGTATATCAACTCTCTTCAACTTTGCACACTTGATGCATTCAAATCCACCTTTTGGATCGCTTTTCAATCCTAAAAAACAAATCTATCACCACATAAATAACATGACCAAATGGTCATTCACATAGTCCACACTCTCATCTATCTCTCAAATCAAACACCAATCTCACACTGACACCATCTATCCTTTGCTCACCTACAAGACATCTAAAACATCCTTTTGGATCACTCTAAACCTCTTCACTCATCCTCAACCTACAAGAGCACTATTATGACTTCAAAAACATAACCCATAAGTCATAAACATAGTAATCAATCTATGATGCTCATTAAATCATCTATTTGTCACTCTCCCTCTCCTTCACTCCACAAATCTCACATACAAACTCCTCCTGTAAGTCTATAAACCATCACATTTGGTTTCACTATTTGTAGAGCATTCATGATCATCACCATATTTGTCAGCCAATAGGCATGGATTAACCATTAAGGCATATATCACATCAAGACACATCTCAATATCATCCACATAGGTCATCCATAGCACTCATGGGTCACCTTTAAGTAGCTACACTTTTCAATTAGGCCTTTATAGCCCTTATAGGTCTTATGGAGACCTATTCACCCATTTATCACTTCATTGATCAAAACCAAGAATATAGGACCACTTTCAAATTCATATGTCCACTCCACATGACCCTTTAAACATTCTCAAATGCTTACAATCATCATTTCACTCTTTTGTGCAATCTCAATAAACTCAAACATTAGCCTTGTTCATAAGGACACCATAAATGAACACATAATCAGCTTATTAAGCTTTGTTCATAATGAATATCAATTGGTCAAGCTTCCAAATACCACATAGATCATCCACAAGGAGTCTAAAACACTTTATAATATCTAATTCATCATGAGACATCCAAACAATATCAAAGCAAGCTCGAACAAACTTCTTGGGTCACTTGCAAAACATAGTCAATCACATATTCAACTTTGGAGCTTAATATATTTATCAATACATACATTCAAATATTCTAACTAGGTTAATTGGATGCACCTTTGATTCCTCTACAACTTTGCTTTTTACGACAAATTTTTTTTATCCTGGATCAAAATTTATGGACATAATATAGAGAACTTGTTTTTCCCTTTACAAAATTCAAATATTCAAATCCCAATAGTCACAATTAAACTTCAAACACCTTGTCCTCATCTCATGTCCTTTCATCTCAGATTAAGCATGCACCATTGATATTCGTTGAATTATCTCAACCTTTTCCTTCCATCACTCATCATTGGATCTTCATCTTGACTATTTGACTTAATGTGCTCTATGGATCTCCTATACATAACTCGGTCTTTATCTATGATAACCATTGGACACCTTGAAATCATCTCACTCAATACACACCATTTATCTATATATGTATGAACATCCACTCATTGTTATATCTTAGAAGAAGCTTGATCTTTACCTCTACTCAATGTTAAACTTTGAACACTTATCCTCATCTCAATGCTTCTTCATACCTTAGAACAAATGTGTTTCATCGATCCTTTTATAAGGAGCTTGATCTTTAACTTCATTAACCAATTAACACTTTAACTCATTTGACTCAACACACACCATATATCTTTACTAAATGATTAGTTGTGAGCCATTTGATCTCCATTTGGTCCTGATCTTTAACATCTTGTAAAATAGACTAAGTATGGGGATGCTTTCTATTTGCTTGGAAGTCCAACTTTCCATAGTGATATATTTTACCTCACTCACTTTCATATTCTCAAATTTGAACCATATAAACTAAGCAAAATACTAAACAAACCCATATGATGATTTTTTCCTAAAATATCCATGCGTGTAAGATATGCCATAACCAAACTACATACTCAGATCTTTATTTTACTTATAAAAATAATGTATTTGAGCTTAGATTCATTTTTCACCATTGATATTCGATATGATGAAATGTGGATTGTTAATCTGCCTTTGCAAATTGACTAAGAGTTAGAACTTAGTACACTTTTATCTAAGGGACCAACTTTGCACCTTAGTAACTTTGGTTGTATTTAGTTGCATGATCTAAAACCTAAACCATGTGATCTCACATAAGATAATCCATCCATATATCAAGAATCTCTTAGAACCCTCACATGTGTGAGATATGATGACAACAAAATGCCTCATCAATTTTTTTTGCTACAGACCCATTTATTCCTAGATGAACAAAATGAAGAACCAAGTGAATTTCATTCATGATCACAAGCTCTTCAATCATCCTTGACCTCTGATAGTACCCATTTCACATGATCAATACTTCAAACTCATCCCTAATAATCTCAAACCATGTTAAAATTGAAGATCAACTAAGCATACTAGAACAAGCACATTGTAAACTTTGTCATTTCACGTAGACTATTAAGTAGTTCATCCACTCACTTGGAAACATCCATGACATAATCATGACATCATTTAATAATATCCAATAATCTCCCCCTTTGTCATTTATATCAACACCCATCATATAGCAATACACAACTCACCTTCCTTCTCTCTCTTCAGGCACTCTCACAATAAGAACTTTCTCCCCCTTTGACATAATGACAAAGTGGTCACCAACTAATCCTAAGGACATAAAAATACTACCAATAGGATAAGACCATATTATAAATGTACTAAAAAACTCCCCCTTACCTTGAGCCTACTTTGTCTTGCCTTAAAAACATCCTTCTTACTACATACCAACATTCTTCTTCAACCAAGCACTGTAACCAATGAATAAATAACCCATAAAATACTAAAATCTGATGGAACTCACCATAAAACATATGAAGGGGACTCACCATAATATATATGATCCATTTCACCTCTTGATTATCTTTGTATCTCCACACACCATGAAGAATCACCACATAAGCTTACTAGCCTTCTCTCTTAAGCCACCTCAAGGATCATCAACATAACTTCATGACACTCACAAAATAGGAAACATGTTATAAAAAAAACTTGATAACTCAACTTGAAACATACATACCTTTCTCTTTTGGATAAACTGAGAAAAAATCACTCTTCTTCACACTAGGCCTATCTAGTCTCCTTATAGCCCTACTTGGAACTTGCAGAGTCCAAAACTTTCTATAAACATAACTTCAAGATCTTAAAATTTATATATATATCACACTCATATTCCCCCTCAATCACACCAACTTGTATCACCTATATCATCCTTTTCAATACACTTCCTTCACAAACCTACTAGCCAATTAGGGCTCCAATTTGAAAAAACTTGAATAACTTGAAATCCATAAAGCTCAGATATTTTTGAAGCTTGATTGAAAACCCATTTGGCAAATTCAATATATTAATAATCTTCATACCTAAAATCATAAATCAAACCACTTTTTTAGCATGGCCCAAAACCTTAGAATTTCAAAACAAACAGAGCCAACAAACCTCCTTCTAATCAACGTCCACTTATAAAAACTTTTTGTACACTTAGAGACAACCATTACACACTTCTAGACCTATATTTTAGCTTCCACATATTTGGGAACCCATACATCCTATAACACATTTTATGCCTACTTACCTTTAAGCCAAAACTGATAAAATTGAGAGCACTCAAAAATTTTCAATTTGACTTCAACATACCTTTAGAACACAAAACCACTTAGAGCACATCACAAAGAAGTGCACAGACCTTTCTAAACATCAAAATCTTATTAACATTGCACCAATATCATTAATCCACCTATAAAAACCCATTATAACCCTACAAATGCTATATACACAATAATACTTGCTTCTCCATAGAATGGAGTCTCTTAAAAAGCATCAACAGAGACATCCTAATTCACAATGTCCTAGAAAAATGTGAAACCAGGAGTTGCCCACAACTCCTCATATTCCTTCTCTTCCTTGTTCATCTGATATTTGTAGTTATTCTTCTTCTTCTTAGGCTTAAGAGAAGAAAAATTCTCAACCACTACAACATTATCCTTATCTTCTAAGATTGAATTGACAATACATGGAGACAATAAAGATTCATGACATACTTTTTCACCTAAATAATATTCCTTGTAGTTCATAACTGCATCACTAGGAATAAATAACTGATGTTCTTTGCATGAAATTTTCTTATCAATAGTAGGATGTTCACGTATATCCATACTCACCTTAGAACTAGCCTCAACCAGTACTTTGGTCCTCTCTTTGAGCTTGGTCTCTTTATCCACAACATGAGTAGACAATGAGAGCCTTTGACACTCTTTAACTTCTATAGCATTCTCCACCATAACAAATAGATTACTTAGACTAGTAGACACATCATGACTCATACTTACCACCTTTGGTTTCCATGAGTTAACTTACCTTCTTCCTTACACTGTAAGAGCCTCATTAAACTCATTTTGACTTAAAGGCCTTTGCTTGTAGAATATAGCAATGTGACCAATCTTCTCACAGTTGTATCAAACCATTATTTTTTAAGTGAAATCAACTTACCCTACCTGAAATGGAAAAAATATTAAAATGTGACTTATTTCATAATAACTAAAACAAACTCTTCTTTTGAAGAAGACTCACCTTACCTTACCTTATTTAGACAATGCTTAGCAAAGTGTCCCTTATCAAGATAGTTGAAGCACTTAACTTTGTTCACACCTTTTGATAGATGACCCCCATTATAGTTCAATGCAAACTCATTTCTAATAGATCTTTTGCATTCTCTATCTCTATTCCAAAACTAATTACATGTTTAACAGTAATCATTGAAACTTCCATACCTCATGGCATTTGGTTATCTGATCTAATTTGTCTTGAGTCTGCTAGCACATTCATTCCTTGTCTTATGATTTGTCTTCAAATTTAGATTGTTCTTATTCACATTAGTCTTCATCTTATCTTGAGTTGCATTCTCTAGTTATTCTTTGTATCCAAGACCAGTTCTATCACTTTCATGCTTTTGATCATTCAAAATATTGTCTAGATCACTTAAGCTATTTTCAAATCTTACAAATAACTTTACCTTACTAGATGTCTTATCTAACTCAAATTTTAATGACTCATTTTCAATTACATAACTTGAACATTCATCTTCTTTAGCTTTTAGACTTATAGAAAATATTTCTAATTGAAAACTAAGATGCTTAACCATATCTTCATGCTCATTGGTGTCTTAATTCATTGTTGATTCATACACACTAAGTTTCTCCCCATATTCCTTGATTTGTGACTTCATCTTCTTGTTAATTTTCTTCTCAATATTCAGCTCTTCAAGAGCATTCATCAATTCAGTCTCACAGTCTACCTCATCTCTATCAACATCTAAATCACTCCAAGTAGACTTATTCTGATATGAGTAACTTTCTTCCTCAGCCATGAAAAGGGCTTAATCTTCAATAGGACCATCATCCTCATAATCATACTCTGAGTCACTATCTTCACTCTCATATAATGAGCTACAATATTTATTGGTGTAGAGACTCTTCTTATTCTTAAAAGACTTATTCTTGTTGTTATACTTTATAAATCCTTTCTTTTTGTATGTCTTCTTTTCTTCATATTGGTCTTCACCCTGTTCTTCATATTCATAATTATGAGGGTACTTCCTAGCATAATGTCTTATCTCTCCATAATTGAAGCATTTGAAGTGTAGTTTACCTTTATACTTGTCTGAACCTATTTTCAATTTCCTTGTAAACAAAAAAATCAGTTCATCCTCATTAATATCAAAAATGTCATCCTCCTTGGGTTTATTACCTTGGAACTTCTTCTTAGGCTTCATCTCTATCTTTAATGTTGCTTAATTCTTTAGTGGTATATCATAATTTAATCTCATCTCATGGGCAATAAGGATGCCATGTAATTCATCCATCTTTAACTGAGTAAGATCATGACTTTCTTCTACAACAGACACTTTTGAACAAACATAATAGAAAGAGACCTTAATACATTTTAAACTACATTATCCTCTTCAAAGTTCTCTCCAAGACCTCTGATGATGTTCACAATCTCATCAATTCATTGCAAAAATGATGCCACAGAATCTTCTTCCTTCATCTTAAGACTCTCAAACTATCTTCAGTGAGTCTACAACTTGCCAACTTAACTTTTGAGTCTCCTTCATAAATAGTATTCAATTTATCTCACATTTCCTTGGTAGATGTATAATGGATTACCTTTATTTATTTATTCTCTGAAAGGTCACAAGTGATAGCATTCATTGACTTGTAATTGTTCTCAAATAACTTCTTATTTGCAACACAAGATGAAGGAATAGTAGGTACAAAATAACCATCCACAATATATTTCGAAATGTCAAACCCTAGGTATATGATGTAGGTCCTCATCCTTGCACTGTAAAAATCATAATTGGATATATTGAATATTGGTGCTTTCTTAGTAGAGAAACCTCCTTGATGACTACCCATATTGTACCTTGGATCACCTTTAAGCTATCAAACCTTTACCAAAGGACTTTCTCTAATACCAATTGTTAGATGTATAATCATTGAGAGGGGGTGAATCATTGATCCCAAATAATCCAACTTAAATTTTTAATTATTTAAAACTCTCAATCAATTACCACAATCATTTCATGAAGCATGCATATCATTCATACTAATGAACAAGAAAGACAATGAAAGATCAAGCACATAACACATGACATATGTTGGAAAGCCTCTTGGGGTAGAAAATCCTCTAGAACCTACAATTGGAATACTATTATATAGTAACAAGAATTAAGTTAGACTATCTACAACTGATCAAAGAACTACTATCGCTTATTTAATTAGACTACAATCCCACAATGTGCTACAACACCTATGTAGCTGAGCAACCACAAAAACTAGAATTTTAACAAGTTTCACCTTACAATGAAGATACCACCCCTATATTTTAAGAAACCATAACAACACCTATGAATATAACATCTCCTAAACATTGATTACCTACCAATCTGATGGAGATATAAAGTCTATCAGTTCTCTTCAACTTTGCACACTTAATGCATCTAAAGCCACCTTTTGGATCACTCTTCACTCCTCAACAAAAACTCTATCACTACATCAATAACATGAACAAATTTTCATACACATATTCCACACTTTGATATATCTCTCAAATTATCCACCAATCTCACATAGACACCATCTATCCTTTATTCACTTACAGGACATCCAAAACATCCTTTTGGATCACTCTAAACCTCTTCACTCATCCTCAACCTACAAGATAACTATTATAACATCAAAACCATGACCCATAGGCCATACACATAGTCCTCAATTTAATTTGTCATCAACTCATCTACTAGGCACTCTCCCTCTCCTTCACTCCACATATCTCACATACACACTCCTCTTACAAGTCTAAAAACTATCACATTTGGTTTCATTATTTATAGAGAATTCATGATCATCACCATCTTTTTTGACCAATAGGAATGCCTTAAACCTTAATTCATCTATCACATTGATACATATCTCAATACCATCCACATAGGTTGGCCATAGCACACATGGGTTACCCTTAAGTAGTTACACCTTTCAATTAGGCCCTTATAGCCCTTGTAGGTCTCATGGAGACCTATTCACTCATTTAACACTTCATCAAGAAATAAAAAGAGCACACGACCACTTTAAAATGAATAATTCCACTCCACATGACCCCTTCAACATTCTCAAATTCTTACAATCATCATTGCACTCTTTTGTGCAAGCTCAATCAACTCAAACATTAGCCTTGTTCATAAGGACATCATGAATGAACACATATTCAACTTATTAAGCTTTATTTATATTGAATATCAATTGGTCAATCTTCCAAATACCACATATATTATCCACAAGGAGTTATAACACTTTTCAATAGATAATTCATCATGATACATCCAAGCAACAATAAAATAAAATCAAACAACCTTCTCAGGTCACTTGTAGAACACAGTCAATCATAGAGTCAAATTTGGATCCCAATATATTCTTCTATTCATAAATTCAAATCTTATAACTAGGTTCACTAAATGTGCCTTTGAGTCTTATACAACTTTTATTTTTACATCAATGATAAATTCATCCTGGATCAAAATTTATGGACAAAATATGGAGCACTAGTTTTTCCCTTTATAAAATTTAAATTTTCAAATCCCAACAAACACAGTTAAACTTTGAACACCTTGTCCTCATATTGTGTCCTCATGCCTTAGATTTAAAATTAACTATCTATCTTCCTTAAATTAGCTCGATCTTTACCTTTAATCACTCATTTTTAGATCTTCATCTTGACTATTTGACTTAATGCGCTCTGTCGATCTCTTATACGTAGCTCAATCTTTATCTATGATAAACATTGGACACCTTGAAATAATTTCACTCAATACACACTATTAATCTATATATGTATGAATATCCTCTCCCTATTAAATCTTAAAATAAGCTTGATCTTTACATATACTCAACATTAAACTTTAAACACTTGTCCTCATCTCGTTGCTTCCTGACACCTTAGAACAAGCACACTCCATTGATCCTTTTATAAGGATATAAATCCAACTTCATTAACCAACAAATACTTTGACTCATTTGACTCAACACACACCATAAATCTTCATTGTATAATCACTCATGAGCCATTAGATCTCCATCTAGTCCTGATCTTTAACATCATGCAAAATAGACTAAGTATGGGGACCATTGTTATCTACCTAGAAGGACAACTTTGCATATTCATATATTGTTCCTCAATCACTCACATGTTCTCAAATTTTAACCATATAAACCAAGAAAAATACTAAAAAAACCCATATAACCATTTATTCTTGAAACATCCATGTGTGTAAGATATGCCATCACCAAATTACTTACTCAGCTCTTTTTTATACTTAGACAAATAACTTATTTGAGCTCAGATTCATTTTGTGTCATCGATTTTCAATGTGATGAAACATGGACCATTAGATCCACCTTTGCAAATTAAGTATTGTAAATTAGTGCACTTTTATTTGAGGGACCAAATTTACACCTTAGTAACTTTGGTTGTGCTTAATCACATGATCTAAAACTTGAACCATGTGATATCCTCACATAAGATAATCCATCCATATATCGATCAGATCCTAGAATCTTCACACATGTGAGATATGATGACATAAAAATGCCTCCTTAAATTTTTTGCTATAGACCCATTTATGCCTAGATGAACAAAATGAAGACCCAAGTGAATTCCACTCATGTACACAAGCTCTTCAATCATCCTTTACCACCAATAAGACTATTTTCACATGATCAATACTTTAAAATCATCCCTAATCATCTCAAACCATGCCAAAACTTAAGATCAACCAAGCATACTTGGACAAGCACATAATACAATTTGTCATTATCACTTAGACTATCAAGGCACTTTATTAACTCATGTGGACACATCCATGACATCATCACGACATCATTGATAGCTCTCCAATAATATTTAGGACCACGATTACTCATAACAACCATTTACATGTCCATTTTGTGAAACAGTCATTTAACTTGGTCACTACTTCACCATAAATCTCAAGAAGATCACAACCAACAACTCATGCAATGGATTCTTTGAATATAGAACTGAGAAGTGCTTATTAAACACTATATTAACCTTTTGATACATCTAGGTGCATCAATAGGGGAAATTTTGGTTCTAGGAGGAAAATTTAATTTTTGAAAATTTACAACATCTTTGCTGATTTTGGTGAATTTTGTTCAAAGATTGATGTAGTCTTTGAATATTTATGTTTTATTTTAACATATTTGTGTAAATATCATTGATCTTAATAGTTTAAGACAATTCTTTGTGATTATATAGACAAAGAAAAAATTTATTTGGAGTTTGATGATTACTTATGGTAAAGATAGCTTGATATCTATGAATCTAATGAGTTTGAAGTTAGTAATAGCTATTTTGTCCAAATATTGATGGATCTCTAAAAATTTGAGTTTATATGAGTTGAAATGTGTAAATATCATTCGTATTTACATGTTTAGACACATATTTAAGATAATTTAGTTAAATATTGATGTCCTTTTCCATTCTTTATACATCTTTGTGTTAATTTTTCTTAATGTGCAAGTCTAATCATCATTCTTTGTAAAGATAAGACTTACACTTTATATTTCAAATAGGGTTCAAAGATCTCAAGATAGAATTTATAAGGATAAGGACCAAGTTACCTTTAGAGACAAGGGTTCCCCTCCTTTCATTAAAAGTGCATAGTAAATCTAGGTGAGACAAAGATAAGCGTAGACTTTCAAGGTCTCAACTAATTTCACCAATCCAAGGTGCTCTTGTGTTCAATCCATATTAACGTATGGCTTGGCTAGGTGGTTCTTCAATCAATGTGTTAGGTGTGGTACATGAACTTCCTCATAATATTGAAAAATATTTACCTACTTTTAGTTTGAAATGGTGCTATAACTGCTGAAGAACACATTAAAAGCTTCAAAGATTTGTTAATACTTTTGAATGTTGTTCATGAAGATGTAGCATGTAGATTGTTTCCATTTACTTTCAAAGATACTACATATGACTGATTATTAAACCTTCCTTAAAATCTCATATCTGGTTTTAATGATTTTAGTAATTACTTTTTCATTGATCAGTTTGGTAAAATCATTAGTCCATGTGTCATGTACCAATAGTTTACCATAGTCAAAAGAGATTCAAATGAGCCCATAAGAGCATTTAATTCTAGATTCTATAAAATGTTTAGTAGAACCATAGATCCTTATAGACTTTATGAGGCTTTAGCCTTATAAATATACAAGGATTCCTTGGATCCCATGACTTCTATGTTTCTCAAAAGATCTACTTAGGTCATTAACACATTATCCTTAGCATATGTTGAAGTTGTGACCATTAATGACCAGATGCAACCCTAGGGCTAAATGGCATATAATATTCCCAATATTAATCCAAATTTACCTATTTTGAATGTCATTCCTAATTCCAATCAAAATATTCCTACCTTAAATCAACTCCCAATCTTGAACCAATTACATTTGAGTCATGCACATCTTGGCCAAAACTTAAGAATCTTGAACAACTCTGCCAATGGATCTCATCCACAAAATAAGAGAGCTTTGATGCCTACATCTAGTAGCAATACTTAAGTTCATAATTCTAAGGCACCTAATAATGAGAATGATTATATATTAAATATGGTTCAAAAGCTAAGTACTAATTTCATTCATCTATAAAAGCAAGTTGGCAATACTAGATAAAGCTCTAATAGGAGCTTCTCTTTCCAAAGGTTCAATAGACCTTCAAACATATTTCAAAGTAACAATGATATCCATAATAATGAGTCATCTTCTAATAATAATGTGCCTGATATAAATCTTGTTGATGTAGCTTTTATTGATTATTGTAGAGTTCATTATACTTCAAAGCATGGTAAATTAGATTATCTAGAGTTTTGCAATGCTTTTGAAGATTTTTAAGAAGAGTTAGATACTTTTGAAATTGTCCCTAATAAAGACAATTGTACATGTACCTAAAATTCTTCAAGGTCATCTAAATCTTCTGACCCAATTCTCATGGTGGAAACGTTTGAATTCCCATTTCAAGAGGAGAATGAGCCTAAGGATATCCCTAAAGAGATTCATGCTTTTCATTAATATTTGAAGAAGACCTTCCCTCTAAGGAACAAATAATAGAAACAACCTTTGAATACCTCAATCCCACCAAATAACTTTGATACTCCTCCTGATACTACATTAGATAACAATCCAAAGCCTCCTAAGGGAAGTACCCCTAAACCTAATGCTGATGTATCTAATTCTTCCAATAGGATTGGATATAATATAGTAGAGGACATGAAAAACATCAAAGCTAACATTAGCTTGCATGAGTTGACTCAGATTATATAACAAAGGGATCTATTGTTGGAATCTTCTTATAAGAAACCTAGTAAGTCTCAAAAGGCTACACATACTAACATTGTAATATAAAAAAATAAGGTAGACGTTCCACCTTTTTTATTCATAGTCTGGATATTTGGAAAGAATTTACATAATCACTTGGTAGATTCAAGTGCATTTGCAAAAATTGTTAGGTTGTGGAGCTAAAAGCTTCACCAAGATGCAAACAGGAGAAGCACAGAGCTTGTGAAGGTTGCGGAGAGTTGCAAAATTAGTTGCAGGGCAATCGACGTCAGTCTGATCAGCGAACATCAGTCAAATAGCAGTGAAGAACCAACCGCTGTCAGTTACCAGTTAGCCGACATCAGTCATGGAGGAGCCAATGTCAGTAGCCTGTACGTAAACATGCAGTTTGCATGTTGATTTCGGAGAGTATATTTTTAGACTGTTAGTTTGCATGTTAGAGGCTAGTTGTAGTCTTGAGTTGTGCATCTAATTATTGTAATTAAGATAGTATAATTATTGTAAGCATGAGATCTATATATGGACTCATGGGTTGTATTGTAAACTTGTAACTAGAGAGTAAGAGAGCAATAAGCTCCTTCTAAGAGAGAAGAGCAATGGTGTGTTCCTCCTAGTGCCGTAGTACCAAGGTGGGTATTGGATTAGAGAATCAGTAGGGTTATTAATATTTGTATGATCTTAGTCAGCAGGTGAGCATGGCTTCTTTTGGATATCTACAATGGTGAGTAAGGTCTAGTGATTTGTAGGTAGCAACAAAGAGCAGGAGATCTACTTGGAGTACGGTTGTGTACTTGGTGTACTGGCAGCGTGTTACTGATTGGTTGGAGAGGTGAACATCAATTCTATATTGGAGTTGATTGTTGGGACCGAGAGAGAGAGGGAAGAAGGTCTTGAGGTGTGGCGAGCCTTTGAGGTGGAAAAAGAAGTGGCATCTTCTTTATTGTATATTCTTCTGAGTGATTATTAATACAATTGTGTATTGTCTCTCATATTCCTGTGTTGTTTCATATTTCTAGTTACTTATTGATTTTGGTTAAATTTCATGATGGAAAGAAAGCACAGGTAAAAGGAGATTGTTGGTCGGTAGAAGATCAGCATGTAGAAGCATATGTTGCAGGTGATGTTGCACAGGATGTTCTGGATAAAGTAGAATCTTTGTTTACAGATTCTTTTGCCTCTTTCCATGCAGCCCAAAATAGATCATGTCTAATGGTATTTTTGAATAATTAGGTTTGACTCTAATTAAATCTAATAGGGTTCTGACTCATTTAGATAAATCAAGAGTCAAAGTGATTAGTGAATTTTTAAATGTTCACATGCAGATTGCTTATGAACCAAGGATACAATAATTCATTGACATCCAAATGGTGGATATTCCTGATGCATATGGGATCTTGCTAAGTAGAGACTAGACCAGACCTCTAAATGGTTACATGTTTATTGATTATTCCCACATGTGGATTCCATAATAGGGCATTCTAAATCAAATCAGGATAGAAAGGGAACCTAAAATAAAGCATATGGTCACCAAGTACAATGTAACCAATGAGAGGGTCAACATGGTTAACTCAAATGTAGGTGTTTACACTCTTGACACCACAAAGGTATGTAACTCCAAAAATTATCATACTATGCCTAGATTATGGAAGCTATATGTTGATGGTGCTAGATGAAAATTAGTTCTTGGAGTAGGAGTGATATTAATCAATCACATTGGGAAAAAATACAATTCCATTTACAAACTCTAATTCCCATGCACTAATAATCTTGTAGAGTATGAAGAACTTATTCTTGGATTAAAATTTAAAATCAAACATAAGGTTAAGGAACTATTAGTTTTTGGTGATTCTAAACTAGTAGTTAATAATATCAAGAGTAAATATCAATTCAAGTTGTGATATCTTAAAAAATATAAATTTAGAGTGTGGGACTTAATTGAATGTTTTGATGTTTTCAACATTATGTCAATCCTTAGGGAGGAAAACAAGGATGCTAATGAACTTGCTTTAGCTACAACCAACCTTATTCCCAATCAAGGTTCCATGTTACAAAGCCTTACCATTGAATTATTCCAATGTCCCTCAGTACTAAATAATGTCAACCACTTAAAATTATTCAGTGATGATTAGTAGATCATAGACTTCATGAATAGCTTAGGGGTATTTGAGACTCACATCATTGATGAAGATAGTGAAAATACCCTTAATTATGACAAAGTTGAAGGCAAGCTTGATGACAAGGTCATTCAATTAAGTGACAAGAATATCCCCAAAGAGATTATACACTTAAAGAGACTGTTTGATTTTGATAAACTAGCTGAGACTTTCAACATCCCCAAGGTAGATGGGAAGGACTACAATGTAGTTGACTTAGGTTCTCAAGCTCAACCTCAACTAGTGAACATTGGTACAGCCTGTATAAGCATTGAAATAAAGAGAGCCAAATATTTGCTAACCAAGTATAAGGATGTAATAGCATGGTCCTATGATTACTTAAAGATATTTTATCCTAGGTTCATAACCCACACCATACCTCTAAAGGAAGCCTACAAGCCATTTAGGCAAAAATAAAGGCCAATCAACCTTATCCTAAAACTAATGATATATAAAGAAGTCAAGAAGTTACTAGATACTAAGATAGTGTTTCCCATTATACACTCCACTTGGGTAGCTAACCTAGTACTCATTAGAAATAAAAATGGGGAAATTAGATTGTGTGTAGACTTTAGAAATCTAAATAAATCATCTAAAATAGATAATTGTACTTTGCCTTTTCTTGATCAGGTTATTCAAATTGTTATTGGTTTTATAATGATGTCTTTTATTGATGGATTTTAAGGGTATAATCAGGCGCTAGTGAACAAAGAAGATAGAATTAAGATTGCATTTACTACTAAGTGGGGCACTTTTGCCTACAAGAGAATGCCCTTTGGATTAATCAATGTAGGTGCAACCTTTCAAATAGCAATGGATCATGCATTCCAAGGCCTCATAGGTAAGTGCATTATTATTTACATGGATGATCTGACTATCTTTTCAAAAAATAAGGAAGATCGCATCATGCACTTTCAACAAGTATTTGAAAGGTGTAGAAGGTATGGAATTTATCTCAACCCAAAGAAAAGTAGTTTCTATGTTATGGGGGGAAAATTGTTGGGAAATGTTATAACTAAAGATGGGATTTCTATAGACCCAGATAGAATAGATGTCATATCTAAAATAGAACCTCCTAATAGCAAAAATGAACTAAAATATGTATTTGGGAAGATCAACTTTGTGAGAAAGTTTATTTTTAGTTTTACAAAAATAGTGAGACCTTTGAATGACATGTTAAATAAATATGCTAAAATCACTTGGAATGAAGAGACCAAGAAGGCCTTCAAGTAAATAAAATAAGCAATTAAACAAGCCCTTGTACTGATAAGTCTAAACTTTACTAAATAATTATCTTTACTCTTTTGCTTCTGACCATACAATTATAGTTATCCTAACTCAAAATATAGATGGATGTGATCATCCTATTACTTTCATAAGTACTAATTTTAAAAATGTTAAGTTTATTTATTCTCTTATTGACAATTAAGCATGTGTTTTGGTCAAGGTAGTGAAGATATTTAGGCATTATATCCTTAAAAATAAGGTACATGCAATATTACCAGACCCTACTACTAATCTTATGCTTAGTCAATGTGAACTTGGAAAAATGAGAGGTAAGTGGATGTTGTTTCTCCAAGAATATGATCAAGAGATGAAGACTGTAAAGTTGGTAAGATGCCAAGGTTTAATTTAGTTGATTGCTAATACTAATCCCAAAATAAGTGTTATATACATAGATCAATAAATTTTTCAACCCAATGATTGGTATGATCCTATTTTTCATTTGCTAATCAATGGATATTGTCCTATAAGATTAAGTAGAGAGAAAAATAGAGATTTAAGGCTCAAGGTAGACCACTTCGTAGTCAAAGATGGAGTGTTTTATAGGAATAACTTTGAAGGCATTTACCTAAGGTGTGTTTCCAAGGAATAGGCAGCTAAGATATTGAGCACTTTCCATGAAAAGTTAGGAAGTGGACATACATATAAAAGGAATATAGCCCATAAGATCCTTAGAGTTGGTTACTACTAGCCTACTATCTTCAAGGATGTTCACAAGCATGTGATATAATGTAATAGATGTCAATACTTTAACACTAAAGAGCCCAAGGCAACCATCCCACTAAATCTAGTAATGATTGATAAACTCTTTGCCCAATGGGGACTAGATTTTATGGGGTCATTAACCCCAATTCCTCTAATGGTCACAAGTATGGTATGACTACTACTGACTACTAAATTAAATGGACTAAAGTAGTGGTAATCAAGCAATGCAATATTGAAGAGGTGATCAATTTTTTAGAAGAAAACATATGCACAAGGTTTGGGACACTTGTATCTCTAGTCTGTGATAATGGATCTACCTTTGTATCCATTGAGATGATTGAGTGGACATATGACAATAATATTATCCTTAAGTTCTCATCAAACCATTATCCTCAAGGTAATGGAGTGTCAAAATTAATAAATAAGAACTTGATGAAATCCATAAATAGGTCTATAGATGATAAACCAAGGACATGACATAAGATACTTAAGTATACCCTTTGGGCAGATAGAACTAGAATCAAACAAGCTCTTAAGGCATCACCATTCTTTCTAGTATATGGTCAAGTGCCTATATTTCCCATAAAACTCAAGATGCCAACCTATAAGTTTATTCAAGACTACATGGAGGAGGATCAATAATTTGTAAGTTCAAGGTTGTGGGACATTATATAGATGGAAGATGTAAGAGAGGAAGCTTTTGCCAATTTTAATAGGTGTCAAACCACAGTCAAGAGGTGGTTTAATAATCATTCAAAGATAAAGGTGTTTAGACAAGGATAATTGGTCCTTATTTGGGACATAACATCTGAACCCAAGGGTAAACATGTAAAATTAACTCCTTTTTAAATCGGCCCATATCAAATGATAGAAATATTAGGAGACAACACCTTCAAATTGAAAGACTTGTAAGGAGCAGAGTTTACATTGCCAACTAATGGACAATACCTCAAGCACTATTTCTCTATTGTCCCACCTGAATTCTTTATGGATTAAAATATAATAATGGTTAGAGTTAGTGTAGGTAGGCTAGATTAGTTTATTTCTTATTCTTTCCTTCCTTGCTTATTTGTTTTGTGTTTGCTTTCCTTGATTTGTTCCTTGCCTTCAATAATCCTTTCTCAAGGTATCCCTTAGCTCAAAATTCATCTAATTACTCATAAGGAACTCCACAATTTAGGAATGTAGGTATGTTTTCTCAACATTAGTTGATCATGGATTATTGGAATACGAGCTTAATGTTATAGTTTAGAGAAACTAGTAAAAGACAATAGGTAAGATAATTTGTCCTTGAGATTATAATCTTTGATTTGATCTAAGTTTGATTATAATAAGGATTGCACATGTAGGATATAATCTTGAATTATTAGAACATAGTCATGTTTGCACTTAATAAACATCATTGCTTGGGATAAGGTTTGCAACCAAAGATGATTGTTTGAAGACCAAACATCTAATCAAATCCCAAAAACTTGTCTATCTTGGTTCTGAACCTCTACTATAAAGTCAAAAATGATCTAAAAATTAAAAAACCAAGATCTTTATTACAAAATTTAAAATCTTTCTAAGCAAAGTTGATTCTGGTAATATCCACTGAGGCTATAGACACCTGGTTAGTAGTGTAGAAAGGCCTAGAATGGATCCAAAGGTATCTCTATCAAGACTATGGACACCTAACTAGTAGCAAATTAATTTCCAAGCCTTCTTTGAGTTGAATCATGATTTTTAATGGATATCCAAACATGCTAAAAGTTAATGTTAATGGTTAAAATCATAAAATGTGTAAGTTGTTTCCCTAAATCCCATGGCAAATAGTAAGTAAAATCAAAGCACACACACAACATGACTAGGTTTTGATGTTTGATCCTAATTTTGCATGTGTAGGACTTATTTTAACCATGAATTGATCTTAATGATGATATTTGATCAAATGGAATGACTAAACTAGATATTAGTCTGAACTAGGATCTATGAATACTAACATATTACTTTGTTCCCCCTAGAGTCACCATTTGTTGAGGTCAACATACCCTAATTTCTAAAAAATAGGGACCCTCATTTAAAATTGTGTAAACTTGTAGCTTAAAATTGAAAATTCACTTGATCAAATCACCATTAGCATGTTTGCACGTTATTTTCATTTAAAAAACATTCACACCTAATTTGTTTGGCATATTTGTCAATAATTATGATGTAATCTTGCCTAAAGTTGTTAACATTGGATCTTTATGTTTCAGATTACAAATCTAATGGAATCCATTTAGAATGGGTAATTCCTAAGTTTCATGATTTTTATATCAATTTGGCCTTTTACTAACCTTTGGTCTATTAAAAATCAAACTAAAAGCATCTCAAAACCCTCATTCAAATTACCCTAGCCCAAGTTCTTTTGAATCAAATTCAAAATTGGTGGGAGAAATTTATGCAAAAATGATTAGTCATTCCATGAACTTAGTTTAATTTTTATCCCAAGGTTCAGTCATCTTTATTAACATGACCAAACCTTAGTCTAAAAAATTTATGTGTAGTCCCTTCATGTTCTGAGGCCCCATTGGTCCCTTTTATTTCCACATGGTCTAACTAACTACTGGGTCCTTTTTTATGTTTTAGACTTAAGCTAAAATCCTTGTCCTACTACTTTATTCCATGTCTTTTATTATGTGTAGGGTCCCCTTTATCATGTTTTAAAACCTAGCTTAAATATTTTATCCTAAGGTTTTATCATGTTTATCAATACGAATAAAACCATAGTCTAAAATATTTAACCTAAGTTATCCATATTTCCTAAGCCTGACTTAACATTATTTATTATTTGTAGGATTGATGGTATGTGTTTTCTCGATCAACATTGATCAGATGATGCATAATAAGTCAAGGATTCAATAGAGCCCTGAGATAGTGAGAAGATGACAAGTGTCACACTCACGACCAAAGAAAACTCATCAACCAATGGCATTCAACCTTACAGATCAAGATCTAATAAAGTGCATTGATCCATCCAATCAATATTTGATGTGTAATAAAGGTTGAAAATTCAAGAGTTTTGAAGAAAATTGTGAAGGCCAAAAGTGGCACAACCACGTACCATGAATTAAAGTTTGAGCATCTTCTAAAGATATATAATACACAACTTGCATAAATATTCTGATCAATGGTTCATAGAGAAAAGGGTATAATATAATAGATCAAGATCAACAATGTGAATTTACTGAGTCATAAAGAATCCAATAGTGCGATATAGAGGTTGATAATTCAAAAAAGTGGTGGTGACAAGTGTCACAACTGTGAGGAATGTCACAAAGTGGCCAATAGCATTTGGTCTTTCAGATTGAGATCAATGGTCTACGTTGATCTATGCAAAAATAATCCAATGGTGTGAGATCAATGTGGGATTTTAAAAAGACAACAGTCACTTTTTAAATATTAATGAGAAAAGTGTCATAAAAATGTCATAGGGATGCCATAAAGCTCGATGTATGAACTAGCTACCACCATTAAATCATAAGAAGACCTTTAAAAAATCCATAGCATTCATTAAAGCCTTAATTCAGTCTTGTATTAATCATAATCAAGACTAAGAGAGTAAAATTAACATATGTGCAAGAAGAATTCAATCTAAAATTGAAGTGTAAACCATTAGTGAGCAATTTAAACAAATTCATGACCACTATGGTAAATTACAAAAAGTCCCTACTTTACACCATCTTTGGGTAATAAAAATTTTTGTCAACATCACTATGCACGAAGAGCTTAATCTATGGATTATGGCTTTACAAAAGGAAGAGGAGAAAAGAATGGTTGACCTAGGAGTATTAGGTGGAGCAAAAATATAAACCCTAGCTCCAAAAGTGACTCAATCATCAATGGTGGTTCAATTTAATCTAGAGACCACTAGCTTGGAAAGAGTAACTAAAAAGAAGACCATGATTGTTGGAGAGGAATTCACCTTTCAAAAAGTGGAACCATTCACTAGTTTGACTCCAGTGGAAAGATAGAGGCCTAATGAGGTTCCTATCTTTAAAGAGGACCCATTGAAGCTAGATCAAGCACAATATAATCAATTGAAGTATGTCATCAAAGGCATGATGCAACAACAAAAAAATTTAGAAGAGACTGCCATCTTGTCAATCCAAGAAGATAGATTTAATCTATTTGAGGACACCATGATTGACTTATTCAATTCCTTAAAGTTAATAAAAACCAAACAAGAGGCAACAAATAAGCAAAATTCCATGGCTACAAGCCAAGTTGGCCAATGATAGGCTTCAAGTTATCAATTGAAAGACTTGATCAAAGCCTTGACCTAGAATTAAGTCCCTGGATTTAGGACAGTCGGCCTAGCCCATTTAAATATGGTTATGGCTATATTGGTGGATAAAATCAAAGCCTTAAGTAGCTGGTTCAATCATATGGATGAAATTTCTAAGGACCTCAAATAGCAAGAAGATAAAATGCTACACATTTTGGATAGCTTGATCAAAGAGACCACCTCACTTAGTCCTTTGGGCCTTATCATTGATGAGGAGTTCAAGCATAGAACTTCTCAATTCATGTAGGATGTGAGGAACTAAGGTCAAGTGAAAATAGGGGTTGATAATAATAAGATCATGGGCCAATTATTGTCAACTAAGGAGAGGATAAGAGTTCTTGGGAGCATCAAACAAGCTTTGGAGAGATCTAAGAAAGATCTCAATAACTTGGGAGATCAAGAAAAAGAGTTGTTCATGAGACCCATTATTGACCTCCAATTGGTCAATGAGAAATATTATAGAATGAACATCCAACAAGTAAGGGAGAAGGATACAACAGAACTAGGGTCCCAAAGTTAGTTGGATTAGGAATATTCTTTTGTAACTAGCATTGTATATTTTTGAAATGGAATATTCTTTTTGTAAAGAAATGTACAACTTGTAAAGTACATTATCTATAGGCTAGTATATTAGAAAAGGTCATTTGTTCTAGAATGTAACAGAAAATATATCTATCCTATACACATATACAAATGTAATTTTTCATTACTGACCAACATACCTCATGAGTTATCTATATAAAGAGGTATTGCCAATTGTAAAGGGGGGGAGTTCTTAGAACCAAAATTAATTTGTAAACTTAGAGCAAGCATTACAAGCAAGTAATTTTAAAAAATTTGTCCAATATTTGTCTATGTGTTTGCTATCATGGTTGCTTCCTTAGTTATCTGGTTTGATATTTAGATTTGAAATATTTTTATGGATCCTAGATGTGCAAATATTAATGAATAATTGTCAATTTATGCTTATGCTAGGTTGATTGAAAGATCTTAGGTTCATTGTGTTCTCTTTTAATTTTCTTGAAGATGTGCAGAAGTTATTTTCCTATGGAAGTAAACTTTTAAAGTGAACTTGATTTTTTATTTGCATTACCTTTCCTTAGACATTTGCCTAATATACAATAGAATTTGTGCTTATACGATTCATGTTATTTATTGGTTTAGTGCATGTCTTGATAAAATTTAATATTTATCATAATGTTTGGATTGAAGATCAGAAACACCTTCTTTTTGTCCTGCCCTCCCTTTTTCTCCTTTTTATTAGATAATTATAGTTTAAATTTTCATTGTAAATATTCATGCTAGATTATTTTTAGACTTCAAGTTTTGGACATCATTCATTGGAATTAATTCACATCACTTTCATCTTCACAAATATCTAAGGCCATGGTTGCTCCCAATAACCATTTCCATGTTCATTTTGAGAAATAGTCATTTAGCTCGGTTGCTACTCCACCACAAATGTTAAAAAGATCACAACCAACAACTCATGAAATGGATTCTTTGAATCTAGAAATGAGAAGTGTTTCTTAAAGATTATATGAACATGTTGATACATCTAGGTGCATCGACAGGGGGATCCTAGGGTCTATGACATCATATATGTTTTTTAGACTTACTCCTAGGTTATTGTTGACCAAATTTGACCCTGCAAGTCAAATTGGGACCGTTATAGGTAAAAAATTGATATTTAGAGGTTTATATGAGGTTTAATATTGTGTCATAAAGTTTATTATAGGTCTTTGATGTCATTTAATGATATATTAGACTTGGTCATTAGTTTTATTAGTCAATTTATCATTTTGAGTTATTTTTAAGGTCATAATAAGGCATTAAATGACTTATAAGGCCTCTTAGGTAAATTTAAAGGTTTCAAAAAATTATTTCACATACCATGTGTCCTAATAAGTCTTTAGTAACTATTACTAATTGAAAAGTGGTAGGTTATTCAAAAAAAAGGGTAGTTTTCTTGAAAAATATGAGCATTTAATGAGGTGTACCAATTTATATGGCCTCCCACAATTTAGGATGTTTTATTAGTGTCCCTTGGTCTTATAAACACTTTTTATAGTGATTAATTTGATTTTAAGCTCCAAAAAATGAATAAAACCGCTTATCTCTCCTTCCACTAAGCTTAGCAAGCAAAAATGCTCTCTAGGTTTGTACTTGGTATGGTCAGCAATGGAGGTTTCAATAAAAATTATCTTTTTGGTGTATTATACACTTAATTAAATTATATTTAATGTTTGTTTACATAGGAATGGTTATTTTTTCTTTATGAACCATTCCTAAGAAGTTGACCTATCTTTTTTGTTTGCTAATATATGCACCCAGTAGGTTTTGACTTGATTTGAATAAATCAATATAATTCACCTACTAATTTTATTTTCATATGATTATTACTCCCTCCTAAAATTATCCCCATAATTTTGTTAGTGTTTTAAGGTGTTTGAATATGAAAATCATCTCGGGTTACAAGTGAATGCACCATTATGTGTTGCAAGAAGTTTTTCACCATTTTTATATCTTCATGTTTGATCATGGATTCATAGGTTTACGATAGGTTAATTTATATGTTTTAAATTCCATCTTAGTTCCCTTTTATTTCTCATTCTTCAAACAATGTTTCATGGGTGCAGTCATAAGATACCACGCAGTGTGTTTACTTTATGACTGGCATGCATAGTCAACCATGATGGTTGAGCTCTGACCACATTATAGAAACATTAGATAGTTTTTTATCTTTAAAATGATAAAATAGAACACTATGGTATTCATATGTAGAACTTCCATACATTCTGTCATTTTTGTACACCTATAGGTGCTTGAAAGATAATATCACATTGGAATAAAGGTTTTGAGACTTGTTTCAATATTCCCATAGTGATAAACATGAATTTTAAAATAATATAATGGATTAAGAGTGATAAAATTATCATACATTATATATTATTTTGAGGATATTCAGACTGCCTACTTTTACATGACAATAATCACCTATAAGTGGTGTTGACAGAGGACTACGGTACTCAATGTAGTGTTAAGGTATGTAATGGAACCTTACATTAAGTCCTAGTAGGTGTTTTAATCATGGAAGATATACTTGAAAGGATAAATTTTCAAATGGAAGGATAGACCATGTTTTACATGAGATGACTGAGTTCAGGGCTTCTTTTCCTAAAAGCGCTAAACAGAGTTCCTTGAGGTTTGGTTGATATCTAGTAACAAGGTTGCCACTTAATTTTATGCATTTTGATGACCCAAAATTTCATACTCTATCATCGATACGAGATATTAAATTTTTTTAGGTTGGAGTATTAGTGTAATTCAATTGTTATAAGGCCCAAAAATGCCCCTTGAACCATTGTTTCCAAGTGGTAATACCTACAGGTTTTATGCTCTATTGAAAGTCTCTAACAATCAGAGTTGAAAACAAAACATAGATTCATAATGGATTATCATGATAAGTTGAAGAGGAAATTTTTTCCATAATAAGGTGCCAACAGGGGTTGAGTATCAATGTGTTAATTTCCATACATACCTATAGGATCCTTTTGGTCCAAACATAGTTGATTGTGACAATAATGACCCAGTTGATGACTTATACGCTTTTAGCATGGAAATTGCATGGTACAGGAGAATAAAAGGAATATTATATAGAATTAGTGGTTTCATAGGACATTATATCAAGGTTATCATCTCCAAAAATGTGATTTACACCTATAGGTGGGTCCCTATCCTGCTTCAACATAGTCAGTTTAACTATATAAGGCAATGAGCTTAAGAGTAATGTTATGAGACTTGTATTGCATGGTAAATAAGAAAATGAATCCCAAAAAATTTCAAGTGACCATATTATATCCTCAATAATCATATGTAAATTTACTATAATCTAATATTATGTAGATGTCACCTTTGAGTGAGGAAAATAGAGGCACAGTCAAGCAGGATACACAGTCTTGACCAAGCAGTAGGTTTAGGGAGTGTGAGTGTAAAAAGTGCACAAGGAATAGAAAAATAGTTTTAAAAAAATGATAAATTATATTTATATATTATAAATATACCTATATTCATTAACTCTAATCTTGAATTATGTGTGACCACCTACAAGAAAGAAGAATACAGTCACAGTCTATGACCTGAGTCTAGGCTAGTCAGGGTAAAGCATGAACAAAGCATAGTTTAGAAAATTCCTAATGGTATACATGATTAAAATTTACCCAAATATAGTTAATAATTTCCTATTTATCTATCATGGTGAATAAGAGTCAAATAAAGGACTCTAAACATGCATTACATAGTCCATATGAAGAATCTTGCACACAGTGTGCCTCTAACAAGTCTATCTTGGGTCTTAAAGCATCTGAGAGGTCAAGTCATCAGACCAAGGGATAAAACTTGGTACATAACATTTTTATGGGTTGTATAATCCCCTAAAATATTCAACATTATTCTATTAAATAGGGTAGCACCCTCTATTTTGTCTCAGATAGAGGGCACTCCCTTTGTGCATGAAACTTGCAATCTTGGGAAAGGAGAATGAAAGAGTGAACCAAGGTCAGTTGAAAATTGTAAGGAGGTGTTTTTAGTTTTAAAAAAAACAATATAACATAAAAAAACCAATCACATAGGGATGAAACTAAGCAGAGTAGTCCAAACCTACAAGGGTTACAGTCAGGCCTATTAGGCATGTTTAGACCTAAAGACCAAATGTGAGACATTTTTCACTTCTAGCTCTAATTGAGATTTCCAAATGATTTTAAATTTTTTTTGGATAAAAATAAATATATTTAAGTTATTTGGATACAATTAAATCCATCAAAAATTCATTTTGGGCTTTAAGGTGCAGACAAACTATTAGGCATGGTTAGGCATAGTGCTCAAATGAGAGGTCACCTTCAATTATAGCATGAGATAAGATTTATAAAAAGTTAGAACATATTTATAGGATGAATTTTTAGGTTTTAAATCTTTTTTAATTCATGATAAACCATAAGGAAATCTATTTTGGCACAAGGCTACATCAGACCTATGCAAAGTGGAGAAACAAGCTTGATAGGAGAGATTTGATTGATCACATCTTTCATGAGACTTTGCATGGAGGTTATACAAGTTTATAGGGGATATCATGGGTCCTTAAATCTACTATAATGATATTTTTTTTTAATTTCTAATTTTTGATCTTCATGAACAAACCTTAAGAGCAGAAAACACTCAAAACCCTTGCTAAACCCTTGGAAGGACCTGATTGGGAAAATGAGGTTGGAGGGTTATCCAAATGGACTATAATGACCATGAAAGTTCTTTAAAATTTCATAATACTCTCTCAAGCTCCTCCCCACCATTTTTTATTGTATATAATTGTATGAATAGGGTACAAAATAGGGTACTTTTGACTATTTTATATGTTTTGTAGGTTTTAAAAGAAGTTTGAAGATGAAATCAAGTTTGGGAGGAAGTTATAGACATTTAATAACTAAATATGGTCATTTAATTCCTTGAAAAAACTCATAAGTGTTTAAACAATAGCTCTCATCTCAACCAGTCAAAACTGGCATAGTGGACAAGTTATATAAGATCTACCATTTTGGCCTTTGTAATCTAATATACCACACCATGTATGGTAAAGCCCTATTGGTTGACTTAGACAATAAATTAAATCTATTTTGAGTTCATATATCATCTTATTAAATTGTGTGAAGAGATGTCTAGTGAATGGTTAAGAGATATTCATTTATGTTTCTTTTCTCAAAATCCTTCCATGTTTAATGGAAGTGTTTCCATGCCTAGAAAGTCATATGAAGTGTTGTTAAGTGTATGGATATATTATTAAGTTTACAAAGAATCCTTGATATCTTAAACTAATCTATGGTTCCACGTACCTTGGATAGTCTTCATGTATGTCACCTTCATACTGAAATACTAATGTTAGTGTATTCTAGGAATCTTGGACTAGTGTTGTATGCCTTGTCTCTTTGTGATAGAGTATGATAGTCTAATGTTAAACATATTGGTGCATCACCCCATAGAATATGTTTCATTTCATGTAAAATCTAACCCTTTTTTACCACAAATAATTAGTTAGTATAGGTGAAATCATTTCAAGACACATTCAGGGAGCTAGCCCTTAATTCTAGAGATTCATCTCACCAAATTTATTACCCATAGTAAGTGAGATGTTTCCATTATGCCAATTGGATGAAAAGACCCAATACATCTCCTCAAGGGGTTAAAATCCAAGTGATAATAGTTATATGGCACACAACATTTTCCTTGTGATCACTCTTTTTCCATTCCAAAAACCCCCCAGTATTATAGTCATGGGCTCTACCATCCAAGGCTCTATGTTTATCCCAATCATTGAGTGATCTATAAGTGATATTATATGAATCATCATAATTCACCAAATAAATTCTTAAATTTATGTGTGTATTAAAACAACTATAACAATTATTGAAAATAAATATAAAAACATGTATACATAAAAGAAAAAAATGTTTAACATGGATAAAACCACTTGGGACGAAAAAAATTTGCATATAAATAATGGAACTACTTTTACTTCATCTAAATATTTTATAAAAAATTTACATAGATATTTTTTCACTTTTGAATGTTGATTGTACAATAATATCATAAAATCACAGAGTGTAGATCCATGACCAGTGTGCAATGGATATCTGCATGTATAACATATTTCATTTTATATGTATTTAACTTGTATATGTTTTCCAAAATTATTTGTAATGTGAAAATAATCATTCAAGATTGAACCAAAAGAATGGAATGTGAAGTGACAATGCATTATAAATTTCCATAAATAGTAATCAGTTCAAATGGAAAGGAGTTCTGAAAGATAGAGATATGATAATTGTTTTATTGAATGTATTTTTCCACTTATTTTATGTGTAGTTTATGATATATATTTTTAATTTGTTTAATCATTTAATAATAATTAATGTTTTGTATAATTTAGTCTACATGTTCTGAATAACTAGATAATTTTGAATTGAATAAAGATTGGACCTGTTATTTAATTATATTTGTGTTTCAAGTTTGTAACGTACTTTTTACATAACCACATATTAATATGTTCTAATAGGTTTTATAGGAATCTCTAATAATAATTGTGTGATGAGTGTGGAATGTTAAGACATGTTAATATGTTTGCCTAGAAAAAGAGACCTAAAATGATGGACCGATGAAATAATTTGCAACTTTTTACAAGAAGAGGCAAAAAAGATAGTAAGCTCTACAAAATAAATTATTCATGAACATATATATGATCAAATATATGAAATATTTTGGTGCAAGTTTCTCAAATTACTAGTTGTATGGTTATCAAGACTTGAATACTACTATTTTTAGCTGAGACAAATAGAATTCCTAGTTTGGATGGAAGAGAGACTAGAAAACCTATGAAAGTTAGATATTGATTGGACTCATGTAATAGATAATTGGATAAAAACTAACATTGATAGATACATTATTGAATTTTTTGTACATGGATACATTTTATTCAAGGTTGCATAGGATCTATTTGTGAGAGGTATTAGATGCAAATTTATACAATGATTACCTACTCTCATTAAATGTTGGCTATATAAAAATCCATGGTGCTTACTCCTACCAACTTGGATTAGTCACTTAAAGCATTAGGTGGATGTGTGTGATAGTGATGTGAATGATAAGGAACTGAGAAGGGAATTTTGAACCTTAACCCAAAATATGCATGACACCAAGAAATTAAACAAAAATTAAACTCTTGGATTAGTGAGACCTACAACAATAGAGAAGATGGAATAAAAAATAATCATAATGTAGCTTCAAGTTGGAGTAGAGGATAAAGAAAGAATGGGATCTCATGGGAGATCTAAAGAATTTGGATACAATGAGAATGATGAAATAAGAGGGCCCAAGATAATAGAAGGCATAGATGATAACATAGAGACAAATAGAGATTGGAAAAGGGATGTTGAAGAGATGGAAGAAAGTGGAAAGAGAGGAGAGGAGAGAGTAGATTGGTTAGAAGGTATTTTTAGATTGTAGATACAAGGGAGGATATGTTTAGATAATAGAAAGAATAGTATTTTTAATAAGTTATGTCAGGTATAGGATTAAATTAGGTTAAAGTTCAAATTAAATAGAATTCACAGACATGGATCATTGATTTCAAGGGTACACATGCCCCATACTGTTAGCAAAGGTTTCAAGAAACCCTTTAGAACATGTTAATTCAAGGATATATTTCACATAAATAACAAAAAGATAGTCAATACCATATTCAAACTAAATATATTCATTAGCCAAATCAAATAGATTGATTCACAAAAGAACACAGGTTTATTATAATCTTAATAGTCAGCATATGCTCATATAATTAATAGATTAAAGTAAAAAAATTACTCACTATGCATAGAACAATGATAAAATATACATAAGAAAACCATTTTATAATATTATGTATTAATCTCTATCACATCATAACTATATATAGTTGCAATTGAGTGTTATATATAGAGTTTTACTCAGTGTTATCTCTTAATATTCTAGCCTTTTAATATCCCCAAAATGAGTGACTCTTCATAGTTTATCATATATCCTTATGCTTACATAGGTCAAATACATACAAAATATTATACAAAAGATAAAATAATTCAATTCACACACATTTCCATCAAATATACTCTACTATTTTAGTAGAACATGTTCTTCACCCAACACTTTCCTAAACTTAAACCATTGTCTCATCCTAAGATAAATTTTTAGCAAGATATTTTGTTCTGACATTGATGGAATGAATCAAAAACAAGAGTCATGATTATCACTCTAGGTGTCATTTACTAGTTTTCACTCTTTATGTACTACTTAGCCATCTTTTTAGATTTTTAACTAAGTAGCGTACTATCCTACTACCCTTTTAAGTTTTTAATAAACTAGCATAACTAGGTGGCCTCCCATTACATGTTTTAAACCAATCTAGCCCCACTCTTAATGCTTAAGGCTATCTTATAAAAATTGTGCAAAACTTATAAGAACTAAAAAATTGTAGTGCATCATACCTATTGAGTATATGTTAATATATTTTGAATTGGCTATGTAGTAGGTTTTTATTGTGTTAATTTTACTTGTGTTGCGGATGAACCACTTGGTTACATGGAATCTAATGGTGGAGGTTGTTATTATTGGCTCTCTAATTGTGATTTTGTGTTTATTTTCTATTTCAAGACCTATTTCATCTATTGTGTTAGAATGAATTGAGGTTCATGTATAAGTTGTGTAATCATAGGATCAATATGGGTGAGATCTTGTTCGAGCATCTTCCAGTCTGTTATCACTTCCTACACCATAGTGATCAATATGCATAACAGGATCAAAATCACCATCAAGTTTTGAACATCCTCATCTTTTTTGATGGAAATTACTATTTTAGCATTTGATACTTTGAGTTGGATATCTAGTATCATCTCATCCAATCAATCTACATGTTTTTGAGCTTGGAGGCTAATAAATGTACTATGTAGAGTCTCATTATGTCAAGTATACAATTTTTGCATAGTATTATCCCTAAAATCCAAAAATTACTTGAGGTTAATGTTCACTACTTCAAAATTATCTGTTTGATCCTCCATGACAACTTTGGCTTTGTCTATTGTTATAAACTTAGCCTTAGTGATAGCCAATGAATTGTTGAGGTGATGCCTCTCATTCATCATACCTTGTGTTATTTTATTAGCTTAATGTGTAATGGTATCCAAAACCTATTAGTTATCCTATAAAATCTCACAAATTGCCTTTATTTCTAATTTAACATTCTACCCTTAAGCTTGCAATGTTTGCATCTACTATGTAGCCTATCAATATTTTATGAGTTATGTTAGTAAAGTTGTGAGTTGATTTTCTTCAAACACCTTTTGGTCACCTAGAACTTGTGTAACTAGTTTAAATTAGTTTTTATCAATTAACTAATGGTTATTTGTAAATTGGCAGCTCAATTATACATTGTTATCACACATCTAGAAAAATTCTTGCTCCAAGGCCAAAGCCTTATTCGTTATTGACTCCTAGAATGTATTTATGCCTTCAATTTTCTTATTGAGTGGTAGTTAGGAAACATCCAAAGATGTTTCATGAATAATGGTAGTAAGGGTCATGGATGTGGTCTTAGTCACTACAAGAGCTAACATGAATTACATTAAAGGAAGATAAAAGGTGGTACATTAGATGGATGATGTGGGAACATCCCACAACCATTAGTTTGTGATTTAGAGTTTTGGATATCAAGCCTTCTCTTTTGTATCTCCTTATGGCACCAATTTATATTATTATACGTGCTTTACTTCCTCCTTGGATTTTGAATCTTGGTCTTCTTTGGATTTATCTTTAGCTTTAGCCCTATACATAGCATCTGCCTCATCTTGGGCTTTAGCTTTTGCCTTAGCCTTGGTTTTGGCATCTGCATCTACCTTGGCCTTAGATTCAAATTTATCCTTGGATTTATCTCAAGTAACCTTTCCTTGGCCACATGCTTGGATTGTTCTTATTTTATGTGATGCTCGTCTTTGTCCTTTTGCTCCTCCTAAGCCTTTGCTAGTGTCTCTACTTCCTCATTATTTTGTTTCACAACTTACATTTCTTTATGTATTCTTGTTGCTTCCTTTTTCTTCATCTTTACTTCTTCGGCTTGTTTATTATGAGCCTCTACTTCCTTAGATTATTTATTTTTAGCCTCTACTTCTTTAACTCTTTTATTTTGAGCCTCTAATTATTTATCTTGTTATTTGTGGTGTTCCTCTATAACTTATTATTTATGTTGCTCCTCTTACATAACTACCTATTACTTGCATTGGTCTTCTTCCTCAACTACATTTCTCTTTGCCTCTTTTGATTTTATCTTTTTCTCTTCCTTTTTCACCCTTATCTTAGCCTCTTTTTGTTCTTTTTTTATATCCTCATTTTCTTGCATAACTTCTTATTGGAACTCTAGCTATGGTAAACTTATTTCTTTAGGTTCTTTCATGGGGGTTAGAGAATCCAATATTATAAGTGATTTTGAATCCTCTGAAGTGGAAGATTCCAAAACATCACCTTGACATGAATATGTCTTTTTTTGTTGATGTTGGAGGGTGATTGAGGCTCTACTTTTGCCTATTCATAGTTTGGCCCTATGCTTATTGTTGAGACTCTAGTTCTTACTGCACTCCATTTGCCTATGCTAGGTCTATGAAGGACACCATTATATCCTTGATAATTAGAGAATTTTAGACTATAGCATGCATTTATTTTATACACAAAAAAGGTGGTGGTGGGATTTCTTGTGTTGTCATTTCTTCTTATTAAACAACATAGGATCCCACAGTTGGATCTTTATAGAATATTTTATTTTTCAACATGTGTTGAGTTATTTCTTTACCTACAGTGTTAATAATGATAGAATGGGGAAGTTGAGTGATATCAACCCAAAGGTCTTGTCTTCCCTAATTTCACACTTAACAAGTTTACACTACTTTCCAAAAAAAAATCTTCTTCATGCTCATAATCATCATGGGTGATGTCTTTAATCATGGACTTTAAGACTTCCTACTCCTCGACTCCTAACTCTAAAAAGTCACACTTAGATGCTATTTTATAAACATGTATATTTTATAGCCAAGACTTCATTTATCACATCCTCTTCTTTGGTGATGGTGGTGAGGTTCACTTCACTAGTACATTTCTCTTTCATTTATCATGTTTGGCTAGTCATTGTTATTTATGATGATGCCTACAGTTGCATGTACGATTGAAATTAGAGTCACACTTGAGGTTGTGCTTGTGGTTTCACTAGTTATTACATACTTGGGGGAATGGACCATAATGGTGGAACTAACTTTTTTTGATAGGGTTTTCTTCCTCAACACTTTAGCCTTGGCATCCAACATAGTGATGAATAATGGCAATGAAGTCATAGTTATTATTGACTATTTTGACATCAAGTAAAAATAGATCAACCCCATATATTTTAAAACTTTATATGGGTATATTATGATCTTATATGGTGTGTTATGGTCCTAAAAATTTCATTTTATGTGTTGTTAGATTTTTCATGGTCACTTTTAGTCCTTAGTCTATGTCATGTTAGGGTTCATTTTTGAGTCATTTATGAAGGTTCACATGGTTTCCCATAGTAGAAAAAAATTTAATAGGTCCTTCAACATCCCATCTATTAGTGGGAGTAAAAATTAATGTGTCATAAATAACAAACTATAGGTTTCTACGTCAGAACAAGAAAATAATTGAAAAGGTGAAAGTTTGGGAAATTTTAGTTGGTTGTACTGCTTCCACAGGAGTGTGGCATGTCTAGTAGGATTTTATAGTGACTCTTCAACTTCCATAAACTCATCCTCACATTTTATCAGCTTTTAAAGTCCAAAAATTGGCCTAAAATTATTCTACCCCTCCATCAATCTTTCATGCATGCAGAGATAGTCAAATGGTTTTCTCATGGTACAACCAAAAAGAGAAGAATCAAGGTGAATGCCTATGAATAATGTTAGTAAACTTGGTATAATTAAAATCCATGGTATTATTTAGTAAATTATTGTATCATGCTTTATGAACCAATGCTAATAATGTTAGTCACTTTTTATGCATGTTCATTCCCATACCCTATGGGTTTTTCTTATGTTTGCATTGGTTTATACAAACCAATCAATGAAAGTGTTTATATAAGATTTATTAATCCTTATCTCATGGTTTCCATCCTAAATTTCATATGTGGAGGTGAGTTGATGAACAAAATATCTTAGTTTGTAGTTGATAACTTCATTGGGGTTGTAGACCAATATGTTCACTTCTTGTAGAGTTATTTTCATGGAGATGGCTTCAGATAGAGATAGAATGTTCTTTTCAACATCTCATAGTAATTTTACTAGTTTCCCTTCATGAATAAACTTTTATTAAGAGGCTTCCTTATGAGATGCAAATCTTAGGAGTTGTATATAATTAAACTTTCCTACAAATGGTCCACCTACAGGTGAGAGAAGCCTTGCATAATCATGATGATCAAATCATGAAGGATTCAAGGTGGTGATAAATTTTCTAAAGTGAAATAAACATGTTGGAATGTCCAAATAGTTTCAATATTGGTTATGACAACCAATTCTTCACCCACTACCTTGTAGCCTACATATGCACCTACAGTGGTTTGATTGTGACTCCATAGAGGTCTATGAGATTGTAATATAAGTGTTTAAACTAGTTTGAAATCCTCATTAAGTTTAAAAACATGGAGAGCATCATAGCATCAATTTGAAGATCTATTATGGGTTGTAGAACTAATCGACCATGTACATAGTCATATACCATATATTCACATACAAACCTCCTACATATACACCTATAGATGGTCTCAATAGTGGAGTGGGTAATTGAATATTAGGTGTTTGATCTTGTTTAGACCTCCACTAAGGCCTAGGATCATTTAAAATTCTGTTATGACATTCCTAAATTCATCATATTGTAGATAAAATTGAAGAGTTGTGTTCATATGTGGAGAAAGAGTTTGAGATACATGTTACTTTAAACTTTCCAAAATAGGGATGTTGCCTTGTTTTGATCATTTCATGGTAGGGTGACATAAATATTAGATAGATTATAATGGTCCCATCATGAATCCCATATGTAGGGGAAATGAATTTAAAAGGATCATGAATGTTTGGACAAGAAAAGGTGACATAAGAAGGTTTTAAACTCAAGCAATTCTTCACTACAGTCATTCAATATTCTCAATAGTGTTTAGAGTTTCAATGACCTCACAGTCCAATAGTGGCATGATAGAGGTATAACCTAAAATCAAATGACCCCATTTATATAGAGAGAACACCATGGTCTCCATATAATCCAAAGAGGTGAACATATAGTATTTTAGTATTAAATTCATCTATAGGTGTCTTTTTGCCTTTAGAATGATCACTCACAGTTTGACTGTAGAGTGACTGTATACTAAAACATGATGGTTTAGAGGTTAACCTAGAATATGCATGATGTGACCAAGTATAAGTGACTATGATATGGTTTTGATAACTTAAAATATCATATAAAAATGACATAATGTCACTCTTATAAAAACACACCCTACAAGAAACCTCATTTGTTTGAAAAGCACACCTATAGTTTGATATAGTAGGCAGTTAGACCTAGGTTTGGAGGAGTGAATTGAGAGAGAAAAAAAATGTGGAGTGTTTACATGATTTATAACATATTTAAAATTAAAAATACCATGTCACATGATTTTCATCATATTAAAATGGATCATGAAGGGTTTCAACACAACAACCTACAGTCAATACACTAACCTTACAACACAGTCACTATTATAGAAGTCTCCCTTGGATTTTGTGATGTTTAGGGGTGCTATGAATTTGATCCATACCTAATATTTTATACATAGGGTCTAAAATACCTATCTGATCCTCTCATATTCTAAAATTTGTTGAGACAATAAGGGATATGCCCTCTATTCTATCTCAGATAGAGGGCACTCCCAGAGAAGCCACCCTACAGGTTTGGCATAAGAGTAAAAAAATGAGTTGTAAGATACTAGAAGAATTACATAATGGTAAATAAGGTATTTATAAACATTAAAAACATAAATGAAACCTTAAAACCATTAGGAACTACACAGGGTAGTTTTGGGCATCATGGATATAGTCAGGCTTACTAGGCTTAGACTAGGCCTAAAGCCCTAAAGGGGGTTTAATACCACTTATATGGATAGATTAGACTTGAAATAAATATAATCACCTTAATGGTTATTTATAAGGTGATTTTTATCCTTTATTTTCTAAATAAAGTCATGGTAAAGTCATTTTATGGCTTAAGAACAACTTAGGGTATATAGAATGTAAAGAAGGGCTTGAGAGGCCATCTTTAGAAGCTCACACTAGTATAGACACATAACATGGAGACATGAGGAGTTAGGATATGTTTAAGAGGGTCTTAAACATGATTCTAGTGGGATTTGTTTGAAGTTTCAACATCACAATTGTATGAACAATCCTTAAGAGTCAAAACTACTCAAAACCCTTACTCATGACCTGATGGGAAAAAGGTGGATATTAATGAATAAAAATGAGCTATTTTAGATAATAAAGTGATTTGGACTTGTTGATAACTCCATCAGTCCCCTTTCCATCATATTTTTTGGTACCCTAGTTGTATGGATAGGGTACATAATAGGTTTTCTTGACAGATTTATGTGTTTTTTAGGTTCAAAGGAGAGTTGAAAGATGAAGATCACTTTGGGAGATCAAGTGGGATATAATATAACTCCTCATATCCATATCTTACTTTAGATAAACACACAAAAATCTCTACAAACTCCTTCATTTCAAGCAATCTATGGAAGATAATGAGAATGAAGGGTGATCACCAAGTGAGAAGGTGATAAGTCCATTTAGGAGACCTTTTAAGGTCTTTATGATGGATTTAGGGATAATATTACTATTGAAAGGTGTCATAACACCTCATACATGAATTTTTTTATAAAAATAGAGGTCACTTGAATGACAAGTGTGAGGAATGAGTGAAAGAAGGATGATGGTGACTACAGGCAGTGACAACACTTGTCCAAAAGAATACCAGTGGTTAGGAACACATATAATGAATTTTTTATCTTTTTATTAACCCCCCATCATATTCACATGTTTCATATATTCCTAATCTACTTTAGAGTGCTCAAGAGAGGCTAAATTATGAAGGTAGTTTCCAAGAAGGTAGCAGAAGTGTTCTATGCCAATTTTGAGGAGTTTTCATGCCTTGGAGGGAAATTTGTTCAAAGAGACATTTCATGGTCTATTTAATATTATAATCCTCTACAACATAATTTATTATTATACCTTTCCAAGTGGCATTATGACCCTTGAGCTCTACTTCTCTCTCTTCTCTCTCACATTTTATAACTACTAGCCATTTTGGCTCTTGTATGCTTATTCCACACCTAATATGGTGAAGTCCTATTAGTTTGATGTTGTAATTTTCCTTTCAATAATATATTAAATATATTTTTTATTTCATAAACATCTTGTCTAAGTGTTTGAATTTATGTATGGTGAGGTTTAGTGATAAGCTTATATCCTTACATCTCTTTGTTCTTCCATATTTGGTGAAAGAAGTTCTAATTCTAATAGGTCATATGGAGTGTAGCTAGCGTGTTTGGCTCCCTTCAAGTCTAAAAGTATAATTATTTTCTAAAACTAACCTTTGTTAGACTTACCTTGAGTTATCTCATGCATATCATCTTGATATTGAAATACTAATGTTAGAGTACTCTAGGACTTGGAAGCTAGTGTTGTAGGTCTTGTCTCTTAGTACAAGAGTATGATGATGTCATGGACATATTCATGGTGTATCAACCCCTTAGATTATTTTAATTTAATTCATATTTATACTCTTTTTCACACAAATAATTAGTTAGTTTATGTGATAATCACTTAAAGGTTAATCTAGGGAGCTAGCCCTTAAACCTAGAGGTCTACCTCTACTATAGGCAACCCACAAGACTAAAGGTATTACAATGCTTCCCAAATATTATATTAGGCTTGAAAAACCTCCTCTATCATGAAATATTTTGTGTTAATGGTTTTTCATGCCTGCTGGGACCATTGTCCTAAAGATAACTTGTCAAGGTGAATATTGGTTTTGAAAACATCACAACTACATATGGTGTGCTACTCAGCATTTGGTGACTCCATTCAAGGTAAAATATGGTTATAGACCATTATTTTGTCATATTATTATGGTTATACTTCATGGTACTTACTAGGTCATCCTCTAGTAGATTTTTCAATCCTATCAATCCACCTATTCAACCTAAAATTCCTCTTGAAGTTCAACATCCTCAGCCTATTTTAACCTTTGAAGAGTACGAGGATTTTGATAGCCAAGAATACTAAGAAAGTGAGGAATAACTTGAATATAAAATTTCGAGTTAGCATGTCTTCCCAACCTTTAACACTAAAAATACAATTCACCTTGATGCATATGATGACATTCCCCCTAATGCTACAAAGAGTGATCCTACATTCAATGGTGAAGGCCATGTCACTCCTAGTGAGAACATTAGGGATATATCATAAAACATTAGTTTCCACAATGTCACTAAGGTTAATATTTCTATTAGACTCCTTTCCATGTATCATATAGGTAAAGTAATTGATTATTATAGGAGTTTTTTTGGTGGTTGTATCACAACTTGGGATGATTTTGGAGAGCTACCAATATCAAGATTTGAAGATAAGAATGATCACACTTCACTCATCCATTAGATAAAAATGATTAAAATATCCCCCAAGGATACAATTCATTATTTAAATGAGATATTTCAAAGGAATTTACATAGGTTGCCTCCTCCCATGAGACCACCTACTAATTTTGTGTTTCACACATATTTGAGGGCCATTGGCACTGACATAAACATCATGCTACAATCCATGGGTAAATACACCTTAGCTAAGGAATATGACCTTGCCATTATATATTAAAAATGGCCTCATTAAATGTAGGAATATTCCTCCAAAAGTTTTCATGCCTCTACTTCCAACTACTTCTACTACTGCTCCAAGTATTGCCCAAATTCTTAATACTAATGCCAAGTCAATGACTACTCCTAAGAAAGCAGATGATGTCATGGATAAAGATGCAAGAATTAAACTCTTAAAATCTCAAATTAGGAAAGAAATAATTTAAAAAGGTTTTAATCAAAATCCTTATCCCTATAATTATAAATATATTCAAAACTATGGGCAAGGTAGAGGCCAAGGGCAACCTAATTTCAGCAGGGCTGCCAATGCAGACAAACCTACTTCAACCTCCAATACAAGAGTAATGGTACCCATTCATAGAAATATAATGTAAGGAGAAGAGTGGAAATAAGGACAATTCATGGATGTTAATGAAGGTGTAGATCAAGATCTAGTTTCTTAAGGAAGAGATACTCCTATACTATCAATAGAAGATGAAGTTCTAATACAAGCAAGTGAAGGGTGGTAACCTCAAGGAGTAAGTTTTACCAACTTCCTAGTTAAAGAAACTTATGTTATTAATAAAGAAAATTCTATTGAAAACAATACTAGAGCTAAGAGTAATAATCTAGGATATTATAATGGTGTGCTTACAAGTGCAAACAATCCTACTACAAGGTAGCAAGGCATGATTGCAAGCATGGCAGTCCCTAACACTCCTACATCTCCTTCAAGTTAGAATGTTGGAAGGGATACTTAAAGTGATTTAATGACCTAAGATAAAAACACTTCCTTGCCTCCAAGTAAAAAATAAAACTTAATTACTAATGTTTTTAATATTGTATACTTATTGGATAATTACAAGACATCCATTTATCTTTGGGATGTCCTTCATATGCCTGGCCAAAAGGAGATCTTGTAAAAATAGATGTCCACTATCCATGATTATCCTCCATCATCAAGTCATAGTCATAATAATTTTGATCTTAAAAATCCTCCTAATATAATTATTGAACCCTCTACTAGATATGAGAAGCCTCCACCTTTATATCTCACTCTCATTATGGGGGACAAACTAGTACATAACTGCATAGTTGATAGTGGAGCTAGCACATCAGTGATGCCCAAGGTTTTAGCTGATAAATTAGGTCTAAAGTATGAACCACATAGTAAAGGGGTACTTAAATTATATGGTACACCTTCTAAGTTACTAGTATTGATCAAAAATTTGAAGGTTTTCTTACATGATTATCCTAGTTTCACCATTCTCCAAGATATTGTAGTTATTGACTTGCCTACCCACTTTTCTATCTATCTCTCAAGGGATTTCACAACTAATATAAGAGGCTACCTCTTATCTGATTGGTCCTTCTTAGCCTTTACGACAAGATATGGAACAAAGGTGACCATAATAACTCAACCACTTGTTAGGTTCCACATTGAGCCCTATATAGAAGCAAATTATAACTTGAATTATGTTATCAATGATAAAGAGGAGCCTATTGTGGATGATGGTGATTATTCCAAGATTGAGGTAATTTTTGATTTTTTTATAGATTAATATGGTGAAAATGCTTATGAATATGATCCATACACTTATTTTAAGAAAACTAACCTTAGCACCTATATCATCCATGGAGTATATTAACAGGCTAAGGTAAGCATTAAGCATTCTTTCTCATGAGTTGCAAAAGGAAATTATTTGATTCATGTGTATGATGATGATATTTTCAAGAGCATGATAGATCATTATGGATAAAATAATAATGCCCTTATACCATCAATTGATGAAGCATCCCTTGAAGATGACATTCATAAGGAAGAAGATGAATTATGACAAAAGTTCAATGCCATAAGTCAAGTGTTTGAGAAGCTACATAAGGCTATTCCTCATCCAAAGAAGTGTGAATCTGATGATATGTTTTCTAATGAGATCAACAAGTAGGATGTTGAGTTTCCTATTAGTATGAAATATAATTCCTTTCTAAGCATGAAAGTGAGTGTCTGACTATTGTCCAAGAAGTTACAGTCATAGAGAATCCTAATGAATTCAATTTAGATGTGTTTGTGCTTAAGTAGCAACAAATACATCAATCTAAGGTTGAATCACATTCATATGTTTTGTAGCATGGTGAAGGCATATTTTATGATTACATACATCAAGTACATCATGTCCAAGAGGAAGGTAAGGTTGAGGCAGCTATCATGCTTCTTAATACTCAATTTAAGAAGTACAAATCAGATATGATAGAGATCAATCAAGTTGGAAAACCAATAAAGACACTTGGAGGGAAAGATATAACATTCATTAAATCTCAAATTAGTCCACTTGTAGGCATGAGAAGACATAAGGATGATAAGAAATTTCACCATCTACATAGTTAAGTGTTTGATGATGAGCATACTTCAAATGCTAGGTTTCTTTCATAGAGTATAAATGATGCAATAGGAACCATCTTAAACCCTATTTGAATCATGGTGATTGTTTTTCACCTCAATTTTTAGGTCTTGTAAATATTAGGATAGATGTGTTTTTTTGCAGTTATATGTGTGTGTTCCATAATTGTTCTTGAGAACACATGTGTGTTTCCTTTCATGTGTCTTGTTTTGTGTGTCTTTTATTGTTTTTTGGTGTGATTTCAAAGTAAATTAAGTGTCAAACTTGTGAATAGGTGACTCCATAAACCAATGGATATGAGTAGGATACTAGTCATTGGTATAGTTGGCTTGCCACCCCTAGGAAATCACCAAAAATGTTGTCTATTTTGACCTCAAGTCAAAATAAGTCAACCCCCTATACTTAAAAACTTTTATATGGGTATATTAGGGTCTTATATGGTGTTTCATGATCCTATAAATGCCATTTTATGTGTCATTAGCTTTGTCATGGTCACTTTTAGTCCTTAGATAGTCTATGTCATGTTAGGGGTCATTTTTGAGTCATTTATGAAGGTTTACATAGTTTCCCATAGTAGATAAATGTTTAAAAAAGTAATTAAACATATAATGTTTCAGTGGGAATAAAAAAATTACTATGTCATAACTTTAAACTATAGGTTTCTATGTCAAAATAAGAAAATAGTTGAAAAGGTGGAAGTTTAGGCAATTTTAGTTGGTTGTACGGCTTCTAAAGGAGTGTGACACATGTGGAAGGATTATATAGTGAATAAAACTTCCCCAAAATCATAATCACATTTTATCATCTTTATAAGTCTCAAAATTGGCCTAAAATTGTTCTTCTCCTCCATTTCTCTTTCATGCATATAGAGATAGCCAAACGGTTTTCTCATAGTATGGCTAATAGGAGAAGAATAAAGATGAATGCCTATAAGGGATGTTATTAAACTTGGTTTAATTCAAATACATGGTAGGAATTTTTATATTATTTTATCATGCTTTATGAGCCAATGCTAAGAGTGTTAGTATCTTTTTTTGCATGTTCATTCCCATACCCTATGGGTTTTACTTCTATTTGGACTGGTTCATACAAACCAATTGATGAAAGTATTTATATAAGATTTAGACATCCTTATCTCATTATTTATAGCCTTTACTTCATGTGTTGAGGTGATTTGATAAAAAAAAACATCTCAGTTTGTAGTTGAGAACTCCATTGGGGTTATAGACCAGTATGTTCACTTCTTGTAAAGTTATTTTCATGGAGATGGCTTCAGACAGAGATAGAATTTTTCCTTAAACCTCTCACAAGAATTTTAACATTTTCCCTTCATGAATTTCCTTATATTAAGAGGCTTCATTATGGTCCACCTCTAGGCAAGAGAAAGAAGACTTGTATAATCATGATGATCAAAGAAAGAAGGCTTCAAGGTGGTGAGAAATTTTCCAAAGTGAAATAAACATGTAGAATGTCCAAATAGTTTTAATATTGGTTATGATAACCAATTCTTCACCCATTTCCTTATAGCCTACATATACACATACAATGGTTTGGTTGTGACTCCACAGAGGTCTATGAGATTGTAATACAAGTGTTTGAACTATTTTGAGAACCTCATCAAATTTAGAAACATGGAGAGAATCATAACATTGATGGTGGATATCTAGGATGGGTTATGGAACTAATCTACCATGTACATAGTCATATATCATATATTCACATACAAACCTCCTGCATATACACCTAAAAGTGATCCCAATAGAGGAGTGTGCAATTAAATATTAGGTGTCTAATCTTGTTTAGACCTACACTAAGGCTTAGGATCATTGAAAATTCTATTGTGATAGTCTTGAAGTCATCATATTGCATACAAAATTGAAGATTCATGATCATATGTAAAGAAAGAGTTTCAGAGATATGTTATCTTAAACTTTCCAAAATAGGGATGTTGCCTTGTTTTGATCATTTCATGGTAGGATGACATAAGGTCTGGATAGATTAGAATGATCCCATCATGTATCCCACATGTAGGGTAAATGAATTAAAAATAAGAATGAATGTTTGGACAAGAATTGGTGAATTAAGAAGGTTTGAAACTCAAGTAATTTTTCTCTGCAATCATTCAGTATTCTCAACAGTGTTTTGAGTTTCAATGATCTCATAATCAAACAGTGGTATGATGGAGTTACAAACTAAAATAAAATGACCCCATATGGATATAGATAACACCATGGTCTCCATATCATTAGAATATTTGAATATATATTATTTTGGTATGAAATTCATTTATATGTATATTTTTTCCTTTAGAATGATCACTCATAGTTTGACTGTAGAGTGATTGTGTACTAGAACATGATGGTTTAGAGGTTAACCTAGTATATGCATGATGTGAAAAAGTATAAGTGACTATGATATGTTTTTTATAAATTAAAATAGCATCTAACATGACATAATGTCACTCTTATAAAAACACACCCTACAAGAAACCTCATTTATTTGAAAATCACACCTACAGTTTTCCATAGTAGGCAGTTAGGCCTAGGTTTGGAGGAGTGAATTGAGAGAGATAATAGAACTTAGGAGTTTTGACATGATTGATAACATATTTTCAATTAAAATTACCATGTCACATGATACTCATCATAATAAAATGGAGTATGGAGGGTTTCAACAGAACAACATACAGTCAATACACTAGCATTGTAGCATAGTCACCATTACAAAAATATTCCTTGGATTTTATGACATTTAGGGGTGCTAAGAATGTGACCCAAACGTAATATTTTATACAAAGGATACTTAGGACATATTTTTCCCCTCATATGCCAAAATATTTTGATATAATAGGGGATATGCCCTCTAAACTATCTTAGACAAAGGGCACTCCTAGAGAAGCCACCCTACATGTTTGACATAAGGAGAGTAAGGAAATGAGTTGGAATTTCTTGGAAGAATTTTATAATGGTACAAAAAAAAATTATAAACATGAAAAAACATAAATAATACCTTTAAACCATTAGGAACTATGTAGGGTAGTTTTGGGCATCAAGGATATAATCAGGCTTACTAGACCTGGATAGGCCTAAATCCATAAAGGGGGTCTGATACCACTTCTAGAACCATATGGTCCTTGAAATAAATTTGATAAATTTCATATGGATTTATAATGTGAGTTTGAGCCTTTAATTTACATTGAAATTCATGGGAAAGTCATTTTATGGCTTAAGAATAACTCAGGGAACACAAAATGCAAAGATGGGCTCAAGAGGCCATCTTTAGAAGCTCACACTAGTACAGACCCTTAGCATGGATACCTAAGGAGTTATGAGATGTTG
The DNA here is from genome assembly GCA_037957365.1 of Torreya grandis. Taxonomy (NCBI): domain Eukaryota; kingdom Viridiplantae; phylum Streptophyta; class Pinopsida; order Cupressales; family Taxaceae; genus Torreya; species Torreya grandis. The sequence continues at coordinate 974,875 of JARHVA010000891.1, read as the reverse complement.
AAGAGGGTCCTAAACATGATTCTATTGGGATTTTTCTAAATTTTCAATGTTAGGATTATATTAACAATCCTTAATAGTCAAAACTACTCAAAATCCTCCAAAACCCTTTTTCATGACCCAATGGAAAAAAGTTGCATATAAATGCATCTAAATGAGATATTTTTAATAGGAAAGTTATTTTTAATTTAATATAAATCCCTTGGTTCCCTTTCCATCATATTATTTGGTACCCTAGTTGTACAAACAGGGTATGGAACAAGTTTTCTTCATAGATTTGTGTGTTTTGTAGGTTCAGAGGAGAGTTGAAAGATGAGGATCACTTTGGGACATCAAGTGGGACCTAATATAACTGTTAATATTCATCTCTCACTTTATATAAACACATAGACATCTCTACAATCTCCTTTACTTTAGGTAGTCTATGGAAGACAATGAGAATGAAGGGTGATCACCAAGTGAGAAGGTGATAAATCTAATCGAGAGACATTTTAAGGTATGCTTGATATATTTAGGGATAATAGGACTCTTTAAATGTGTCATATCACCTCTTGCATGAATTTATTTGGAAAACTAAAGGTCACTTGAATGATAAGTGTGAGGAATAAGTGAAATAAGGATGATGGTGACTGCAGGTAGTGAAAACACTTATTTAGAAGAATACCAGCAATTAGGGACACATCTAATGCATGTTTTATCTTATTATTAACCCCCCATCATAGTGCACATGTGACATCTATTCTTAATCTAATTTTGGGTGCTCAAGAGAGGCCAAATGATGAAGGTAGTTTCCAAGAAGGTAGCTAAAGGATTATATGCCAGTTTTGAAGAGTTTTCATGCCTTAGAGGGACATTTGTCCAAATATACCTTTCATGGTCAATTTCATACTCTATTACTCCACAACATAACTGATTCTTATGCCTTGAAAATTGTAATTGTGACCCTTAAGCTCCACTTCTCTCTCTCCTCTCTCACATTCTATAAGTACTAACCATTTTGGTTCTTGTATGCTTATTCCATACCTAGTATGGTGAAGCCATATTGGTTTGATGTTGTAATTTTCCTTTAAATAATATATTAAATATATTTTTGAGTTAATAAACATATTTTCTATGTGTGTGAAGTGATTTATGGTGAGGTTTAGTGATAATCTTATATCCTTGCTTCTCTTTGTCCTTCCATGTTTGGTGTAAGTTCTCATTGTAACAGGTCATATAAATTGTAGATAGTGTGTTAAATCCCTTCAATTGTGAAATTAGCCTTAGTTTCTACAATTGAACTCTGGTATACTTACCTTGAGTTGTCTCATGCATATCACCTCTACATTGAAATACTAATGTTAGATTACTCTAGGACTTAGAAGCTAGTGTTGTAGGTCTTGTCTTTTAATGTAAGAGCATGATGATCTTGTGGAGATATTCATGGTGTATCACCACCTTAGATTAGTTTAATTTCATTTATATTTATTCCCATTTTCACACAAGTAATCAGTTAGTTTAGGTGATAAGTGGTCAATCTAAAGAGCTATCCTTTAAACCTAGAGGTCTACCTCTACTATAGGCAATCCACAGGCCTAGAGGTATTCCAATGTTGCCCAAATATTAGAGTAGGCTTAAAAAACCTCCTCTATAATTCAATATTTGGTGCCAATCGTTACTTTTGTCAACTCATGCACCTTGATTTGGATGTCATTGTATAGCTTTATAACTGTTACATGTTATCCAAGATATTGCATGACATCGTGGGTATTTTTTGGGGTGAAAATTAATCATGGTTAGGGCCTCCAACCATAATTTATTAAACATATCCAAAATATCATAATATTTCCCTATTTTTATCCATGTTATTTTTATGAATGCAAGAATAGGCTAAAAACCTATAGCAGGGTTGACCGATCCTTTTGATGATTTCCGCTATGTAGTAGAGAAGTAAAACCAAAAACATGTACTAAAATGTCTATGAGGTAATAGCAAGAATATTTTCAATTTTTGTGGTTATCTCAAAGGAAATAAACTCATGCTAGTTAAAAAAATTTTGTAGGCATATCATGCGATACACAATGTCAATAACACCTTTTATCACCTACTTCACCTATTTTATTATTTGCCAAAAATTCTTAGTGATGTATTCAATTAGGATGCACACTGAAACATCTTCTATCAAATCAATGGATACTACTCTTCTTATCCTTCTAGGATATTCATCCCTAGTGTTATAATGAATTAGTAAAGCATTGGACTTGTAAGGTAGGAGGGAATTTATGTGAGTTGCGAGGCTTGTTGCTCTTACGATGGTCTGAGTGGCCCAAATTGTGACATCCTAAGACAAATTAATAGCTCCTTCATTATATATTATAAGTAAATTGATAATTACCTCATTTGATTGTATAAAATTAAGTAATTTGATCAATTTTTCTACATTCGAGCCTTACAGTGGATGTTGAAGAGTTAGAGCTCTTGCCTGTGCTAATTCTTGTGGATCTTGAACAAACAATGTGGCTTATGATGCATCAATGAAGTCAATCCCTTCTAGATCCTAATATTTATTTTGTCTTAGGCATTGTCCAATCCCCATTTCCTCTTTTTGCACATCCAAAAGTGGGATCAATAATTGATCTCTCTTCATTGTTAATGTTGTGGCCTAGGTTAAATACTTGCTTTTATTAGTTAGCTCTAGTATGCAATTTGTGTGCAAGAATGTATTTTAAAAGCAGATCATAGAGTTTACTTGGTTTGAGGAGTATGTAATGTCTTTATGTTGTGTATACCCTTTTTATATAGTTTTTGGCACCCAAATCCATCTATCCAACTAGTTTAAATACAATGAGTTGGTTGCACATGAGTTTACCTCTCAATTAATATCAACTAGCTGATATTTGATGTGATGGTTTCCTTTTTCCATTTAGATTCCTTGATTCATGAATTTTTAGGTAGTTGATGTGAATTAACATCCTTTCATCTATACAATTTATTTTATGACCTAACCTATCATTCTGCCATGTGATCTATTTTAGAAAATATGTAATCTATTTAAGTGCCCTATCATTAATAGTATTAAAAATCAGTGTCCATCCCTTCACCATACCTATCTTGTTAGCATCATCTTCCCATACTTATTTAATGACCATCATGTAGCATTGTTATTCCTTGAAGATATCTCTATGAATCGATTGTATTATGTGATGTTGATTTTTTGAACTCTATTCTGATGTGTTATGATCCAAAGATCACACTATATAAACACACTAACCCTAAACAAAATAAATAAACAAAATAAAAAATTGAATTAAATAAAATTCCTAACTATATGGTGCTAATTATCACTCTCTCTCATTACCATCAAAGAATGATAGAGACTATGAAGGTAAGGCTTATGCAGAAAGCTATTAACACATCCTGGTAATATGGTTCCCTATAGACATTTTAACACAATGGTTCCCTATTGTGAGACTTTATTAATAATGTAGGGTCCCTTCTATATGATGCATAGTTTTTCCATGAATTCCTTAAATCTGCTATCATGCAATTATACCACTGATTATGGATGAAATTGCTTATATCACAATTTGTGATCATGAAATACCTTTTGGCTTAACTTATTAATATTTTTCATCCATTGTGCCCTTTGTCAATTTTCCTCCATTTTAACCTAATACGTTAATCTTTTTTTTAGAGAGTCTTCATCACCCAACCTCATTACCATTACAATGCTTAGACTAGGAACAAGTTACTCCATAGGCATCTCTACCTCAAGACCATAAATCAGCTAAAATGGAGTGAAACCTATGGCACATTTGTAATTTGTTCTATATGCCTAAATAATCATAGGAATAAAGTCCTCCCAATCATCCCTTTGAACATTATATATTTTTGTTTTTATTTTACCCAATACTTTGTTGATGCTTCATCTTGTGTATTTACTTGTGGATGATAAGCCATGCTCTTGTGGTACGATATCATAAACTCCTCAGTGTTTTGATAGTTTTATTGAGGAAATGAGTTACTTTTTCATTGACCAACTTGATTAGCATCCAAATCTTGTAATGATATTTTCATATAATAATTTGGTATCATCCTTTGCATCATAACTTGGCATCATAGTAGCTTCCAACCACTTGGTGAAGTAATCTATCACATTTATAATGTATCGTGCATGTTATGTTTACTCAAGGGATTTATAGGTCCTACAAAGTCAATTCCCCATTTTTCAAATAGTTTTTCCACAAGAATTGGGACCAATGACATCTCATCCCACTAATTGAGTTTTCCCATTCTCTGACACACATCACAATGGTTGGCCACCCTATGCACATCTTGAAACAAGGTTGACCTCCAAATACTACTTTGTGAGATTTTTCTTGTGATAGATTCACCTAAAAAGTGAAATCCTTCAAATCCCTAATGTGCTTCTATGATAATATGTCATCATTCAATCTCTAATGTTACTCTATGAAACACATCATCTTTCCCAATCTTATGTAGAAATCCATTGTTGAGACTATATGGAATTGCCCTTGTCACCATTTTCTTTTCATCCCTTTCAACATAATGTGCAAGGAAATTTCCTTGCTCCAATAATTTTACAATGTCTTCCATATTATCAAGGATTACAACAACCCTAAACAAGTGTGCATCTAGGGACTCATCCTCTATTTCCTATGGTTATTCTCTATTTTAAAATTTGATCATATGATTTGGTCCCACATTTTTTTAACTTAGCTTCACATTGATTTGGAATTGAAACTCTTTAAATAAAATTATCCACATATAGAACCATCCTCCCAATATTGGCTTGTTAACCAAGATCATAATGCCTGGTGGTCTATGAAAAGCTCAAATGGTGTGGCCAATATATAGTGTTACAAAAATTGTAATGTAAACACCATAGCTAAGGCCTCTTTTTTTGTAGTCATATAGTTTTTCTTTTTTATCCATGGCTTCCTATTGTAAAAATGTATGGGATGATCCAACCCACTATCCCTTGGCTATGTTAAGATAGACCCTACTACAATTCCAGAAGCATCCACATGTACATGGAGTATCTTCTTCTAGTTAGGAAAAACTACAATAGGTGTTGTTACTAACCTTTTTTGAGATCAACAAATGTTGTTTGGCATTTTTTTTATCCACTCAAATTTTGTATCTTTTCATAGTAGTTTTTTTGTTAGCACAAATATGGCTACATATCCTTTGATAAAAAAAATTATAGTATAATTTATGACTAGAAAGGTACACACTTATATAAATCTAGTTGGGGTTGGCATCCCCACTATTACTATAAACTTAGCCTGGTAAACCAAGATTCCATCTATATACACATAATATTTTCAAAATTTATCAATTATTAAAGCCTTTTCTCTTGTAGGAACCCATTGACTCTCAATTTATCTGAGTGCACACCTTAAAGGGGCGCATTGGGAAAGGGGTGAGTAGATAAATGGTGTTTTGTAGGATTGTTGTCCATTTACTACCACTTACTATCAATCCAACCATCTCTTAAAAACACTCTTCTAAGATTTACCTCCTCTTTTTCACCCTCCTCTAGTCATTTTACACCTTCATTAGCCCTTCCCTAGCCTAAAAACTCTTTCTAATAGTTTACAATACACTTTCAACCACATCGACCCTATACTCTAATTGATAAAACATATTCAGGGTCTAAGTCAGCCCCTAGCCAACCTAGACTAAAACTTAATTTATTTATTTTAATAATGATACAGAGTCGATTGGGCTAACCTTGTCAGCTAAACTTTTGAAAAGGTTTAGGGTTAGATTCATCTATATATACATATTAATTTTACCATTTCTTAGATACAACAAGAGTCAATTATTCATTTGTGTTTCTTTATGATTTGTTCTTCTACCATTCTACTTGAGGAGTTATAGCCTAGGGTTTATACTTGGAGAATATTCTTGTCTTGTGGAAAAGTCTTAGATGTTTTGGTCTTTCTAAGTGATCCTTAAAAACCACAACAACCTCTTTTAAAGCACCTTTGTCCAAGGAAGAGATTGAGTCTCGTTGGACTCAGCTTCAAGGTAAGTATCTCTAACTTTACTCCTATATTTTATTAAATAGAAGTAGCATAAGTAATGGTTTTTGAATATATTGCTCTTTATGTGCATTAGGGTTTTAATTGTGTGTGTGTGTGTGTTTGTGTGTGTGTGTGTGTGTGTGTGTGTGTGTGTGTGTGTGTGTGTGTGTGTGTGTGTGTGTGTGTATGTCTATGTATATGTGTGTGTGTGTGTGTGTGTGTGTGTGTGTGTGTGTGTGTGTGTGTGTGTGTGTGTGTGTGTGTGTGTGTGTGTGTGTGTGTGTGTGTATGTATATGTATGTGTGTGTGTATCTTAATTAGGATTATCTCATGCATGTTTAATTTTATGTTTATTAACCCTCATTTTGTGACACAAGCTTTGGTGAGCACTAGATTATACTTTAATTTATTTGTCATATACTTTTGTGAATATGAAAACATATGACATAGTTAGGGATATTACATAGTTTTGCTTGACTGGAGGCTTTGGAACCCTCCCTAGTGGTTTTATTATGGTAATATCTCCCTTGGCTAGGTATAGTGGATCCATCTTGGTCATGACCCCAAATATCTAATGTATCAACAATCAGAAGTGTAAGTAGGATTTATCTTCTCCAAGCTAGGATTAATTTAATAGATCAATTATATTTCCCTTTGTGATCCATAAACTCTACACTGTTACTATGCGTAAAAATTTTACAATAGATACTTTGGTCAAACACTCATTTTCCTAAAATTCTCAAAGGAAACAAATTAAAATTTGACCTTAAAATGGATTTTAAAATGGAATGAATTAAAAGTCACAAATTCATTCATTAATCCATGTGATGGTCTCTAAACCTGAAGTATATTATATCTCTATTCTAGTTGTCATAATTAAATTTGCATTCAAAATTATTAATAACTAATCAAATGCATAAAATAATACACAAGAATTCAGCTCACAATAATAAATTTGATAACAAAGTTCACCCATTGCTCAGGCTACGTCTCTGGGTTTGCTTAAAACATGAACTGATCCATTTTCATGAATTACAAGTACATAGCCAAAACTATAAAATTATCAAATATATCCTCTAAGACTATATAAAACTTAGAAAATAGACCTTTAAAAAGTCTCGATACTCATGGTCAAACTTTCCACCTTCCTGTCATGAAAGCAATCTCACGTTCCTGAAGTTCTCTGCTAAAAATATCTATTTAAGGCTATAAAAATTGTCTCAAAATAACTCAAATCAGGAAACTAATAATATCACCAGACGTGTCTCAAAGTTTATAACAGTTCTTTAGTTTACTCTCAAGGCATAAAATGCATCTAAATGCCTCAAAAATGGTGATTTACATAGACTGGTCTAAACTGCCCACTACTCAGTTTATTAATACTTATATTTGAGACATTAAAAATAGCATCAAATAACCTCAAATTTAGTCAATCAACATCTGGATGGAACCATCTCAAAGTCTAGAACAACTCTCTAGTTCACTCTAAGGTTTTAAAATCACTTTAGGTGCCTAAAAACTAAGGATGATTGAAAATAGGTTTGTTTTATTAGCTACTCAATCTACTAAAACTTGTTATTCAGATACCACCTTGGTCAGTTTAAATAATCCTTCGACCCACATGTTCAATAATGGCTCACTTATCCTTTTACCAAAAATATCATGGTTTGAGCACATCATCTAACATGTTGGTTTTATACATATCTCATTATCCCACATTGGTAAGGGAGCAGATAAGGTTGGTGTTTAAAACATCGAGCCTGCTATGTTTGCATTGTCAAATGCCTTTGGCATAGGTGTTTGGTTCAGGATTCATGGCACATCATGTTACCTCAACCATGATCCATGTATATGTATCCATACTAGTTGATGTTCTAAGACTGGCTGAATATGATTCATGGTAGTTTAGACGTGTCTCATGTTAATCCGTTGGCTTGAAATCTATGGCATGACTTGGCATTCGGGATGGACCTTTGACCTAAGCTTGGTAGTGGGTAACTCAACTCAGCAAGTTGGCTAAATTAGTTCCATACACTGTCAAATATGAAGGATGAAAACCACCTATTTTTTTATGAATTAACCACCACATGTCATGTCCTCATTGGTCCACATTTTTGCCACATCATCATTTTGACTAATTTTGACCATAACTTTGATCAGTCATAACTTCCACATACAAACTTAGATTTGGTCCATTCAAAATGCATCAAAAAAATTGTGATGAGCTCTTCACCATGAAATTTGTTTCAAAACATTCTATGATCATCAATTTTTTTAGTTTGACTAGCTTTGACTACTTGTTAACCCAAACTTTGACCAGTTGTACTAGAAACAAGTGAGTGTTGTTTCTTGAGTTTCATATACCATCAAAAAGATCTTGACAAGTTCTATGTAATGTTGGTTATTTCAAGACCATTTGATATCATTCCAAAAATGACCTCTGTATCACACCTCCCCACTAAGAAGGCTTTTGGTCAACCAAAAGTTAGTACCCAACTTGATCCTCTAAAATGTCAGTCAGTTCTGAAGATACTACAATGGGTCTTATTAGTCTACTCAAGTTCTGCAACTACACCTAAAATGCTTGGAACAACTGGTTGATCACACCTTCCACAATTCCTCTATTGCTACGCAACTATCAATAGCCTCTACATAGAAATAGGGTTTAGAATGTGATGACTTCCTCGTATGGATTCACAAGAGTATCTACATAGATAAGCCAAATAATCTTTTCTATTATACAGCTTCAATGAGCCTCCACATAGAAGTCTAGTGATATCCTCTATTGCATGGCTTCAACAAGCCACTACACAAATTTGAGATCTTGCATTTACACTAAAATGCTACATGGTTCTCTGCAACACACAAAGTACAAAATACACATCATAGCATATGATAAAAATAGTAAAATCATATTGATTCATAACTCAAACTATAAAGGTCTTAAAAATAAGTCATGAATTACACTAAATCCTACAACTACCAATAAGATTATAATATCTATCAACTATCTGCCCACTATCACATCTTATAAGCAGTGAATTGCCAAACACTACAATAATCACCAATGCAACTGAAGAACAAGTTTGTTAATGTAAACAAAATACAATAATTATTGTGACCATGTTGCAATACACTGCCTAGACATGGGTCTTATAATGTTAAACCACTATGAAAACAAAAAATAGCATATAGTGTCTAGAATTTCAAACATTACCCAATAGGATCTTACAAATGCATCCAAACATACACATGCCAAAAATAGAAGCATCCCAAAATAGTATTTATTCTGAAATAAGTATTATAGAAAAATTGAATCCTACCCAACAACCTATATACTGCTATCAAACCCCCAAGCCAATCAATGAGTTTACTTCCTTAATTGTATTAGGAACTCAAAATACTAACCAAGGAGATTCAAATGAAGTTTTCCTCAAATTTTCAAATGTAAGAGGATCACTGAGTATGATAAAACTATCTCTTAGTTACTCTTCATAAATTTGAACTCTAAAAATAAGGGTAATAAAAAAACATGATATTCATCAGTATCAACAATGCTATATAAGTCTATATTAAAATATAATGGACTCATCTGTGAATAATCTATGGATAGAATGGTTATGAAATCCATAGAAAGTACAAAGGAAAGCATTCCACATTTTTTGATATCAAATTCAAATTTATTAAATGGAAAGAGTGGATTAGAAGTCTTTCAATTTCTCTCATGCTTATGATTATGATAAGAAGGTGGAGGTGGAATCTCATTACGTCTTCTCTATGTTTTCTTACCAAATCCATCCTACAGTACTAGTGGCATAGACTCTTTGTTGTTGGAAGCTTGTCTTCCCTCGAGGGCTTTGGAACTTTCTCCAATATCCACTTTCTCACTAGTGTAACCCAATATTTCATTATGATACCTATGCTATACCTATATTGGGTTAAAAATACCTTGGCCATTCTTACCAAGGCCCCTTCCATCAAAACTTATTTTCAATAGCGGTTTAGATCCAATGCCCTTAGTGTGTTTTTTCAAAACTACCAAAAGCAATATCTAAAACCAAAGTGGAAATAGTACTACATGATGAATAACTTATAATGCAATCATCTGTCATAGTACCTACATGTGTAGTAGAAGGAAATTGATGAAGACTGTGTTTCTCTTCACTCTGCATTTGTGCTAAGAGATCATCCTTGGCTTGCAACTCATATTTTAAGAGAGAAATCTCCTCATCCAAGGAGTACAACTGAGCTCTAAATAAAGCATTGTCTTCTTGGATCTTCTAGTTAATCACTTCAAGCTTATCAAGCTTGGCTTTATTTGACATCTTGCCCATCTTTTCATGTTTCCTGCAAACAACCTAATCCCACAAACTGCACAGTACCGATGGAATATCAACAAGGCCAAAAAAATTTCAATACTATGGAAAACCAAAACTGAAAACAACTGATGTCAAATCCACACAATCAAAAGTAACCCAACACACTAACTGCTCTGATACCAAACCTGATCCATAAACTCTACACTGTTATCATGCACAAAAATTTTATAATGGATACTTTTGTCAAACACTCATTTTCTTGAAATACTCAAAGGAAATGAATTAAAATTTGACCTTATAAATGGATTTTAAAATGGAATGAATTAAAAGTCACAAATTCATTCATTAATCCATGCAACCATCTCTAAACCTAAAGTATATTAAATTTATATTTTAGTTGTAATTAATTAACTTTACATTCAAAATGATTAATAAATAAGCAAATGTGGAAAAGAATACACAAGAATTCAACTCATGACAACAAAGTTGATAACAGAGTTCACCTGTTGCTCAGGATATGTCACTGGGTTCACTTAAAACATGAATAGATCTATTTTCATTAATTGCAAGTACATGGCTAAAACTATACAATTTTAAAATGGATCCTCTAAGACTTAATAAAACTCAACAATCAACCTTCTAAAAGTCCTGATACTCATGGTCAAACTTTCCACCTTGTCACAAAATTAATCTCGCATTCCTAAAGTTCTTTGCCAAAATTCTCTCTTAGAGGATTTAAAAATTGGATCAAACAAAATCAAATCAAGAAAATAATAATATCACCATAAGCATCTTGAAGTTTATAACAATTCTCTTGTTTACTTTGAAGGCATAAAATGCCTCTAAATGGCTCAAAAATGGTGATTTACATAGACTGGTCTAAATTGCCCACTACTCAATCTGCTAATGATTGTCTTTGAGACATTAAAAATGGCATCAAATGACCTCAAATATAGACATCAACATATGGTTGTAATAATCTCAAATTCTAGAACAACTCTTTAGTTCACTATGAAGTCTAAAAATCAATCTAGGTGCCTCAAAACTGAGGATGATTGCAAACTAGTCTGTTTTCTTAGCTATTTAGTCTGTTGAAACTTGTTATTCAAATATCACCTTGGTCAATTTAAATAGTGCTTCGACCCATGGGTTTAATAGTGGGTCACTTATCCTTTTACCAAAAATAGCATGGTTCGAGCCCATCATTTAGCATTTTGGTTTTATCCATATCTCGTTATCCCACATTGGAAGGGAGCGAATAAGGTTGGTGTTTAAAACATCGGGCCTGCTATGGTTTGCATTGCCAAATGCCTTTGGCATAGACATTTGGTTCGAGCTTCATGACATGTCATGATACCCCAACCATGCTCCATATCAATGCATATATATTGATTGGTGTGCTAAGCCCAGCTGAATCATGGTAGTTTGGACATGTCTCGTGTTAATCTATCAACTTGAAATCCATGGCATGACTTGGCATTCAGGATGGACCTTCAACCCGAGATTGATAGTGGGTAACCTGACTTGATGAGTTGGCTGACTCAAATATATATGCTATCAAAGATGAAGGATGAAAACTACCCATTTTTTTATGAACTAACTACCATATGTCACTTCCTCATTGATCTACATTTCTGCCACATCATCATTTTGACTGAGTTTGACCATAACTTTGATTGGTCATAACTTCCGCATACAGACTCAGATTTGGTCTATTCAAAATGTGTCATAAAACTTGAAATGAACTCTTTACCATGAAACTAGTTATAAAATGTTTCATGATCATCAATTTTTCTAGTTTGACTAGCTTTGATTACATGTTGACCTAAACTTTGACCAACTGCACTAGAAGCAAACAAGCTTTATTTCTTGAGTTTCGCATACCATCAACAAGCTCTTGACAATTTATATGCAATTCCAATGGTTTCAAGACCATTTGGGATCATTCCAAAAATGACCTCTAGATCATTTTGCATACATTCTGATGAACCTGACATGAATATAACCCTTGCATGTTTTCCTTCCCACCATCATTTTTGTCATCATATTATTTTTTTATTTATATTATTATATCAAACCAGTAGGTATGGTTCTAATTTTTTTTGTGTAGGTCTAACATATGCCACTTCAAAATGACTATGTTTTCTCTTTGTAGGTCTTCTCTAATTACAGGTTACTAGATCGATCAGTTCAGCACATTATTCTTCTTTAGGTCTAAATTAGCATACATAGTCGAACTAGTTGACTCTATCTGATATTTTATTATGTCAACATACGATTTTACAAACATAGTTGAGCCAGTTGACTATGTTTATTATTTTTTCTTTAGCATACATGGTTTTGCAAACTTGGTCAAACCAATCGACCTAGTTATTAGAATTTTGAAGCAATATTTGAGCATCATATGATAAAAAATTTCAATCTAAAATGCATTCAATCTCATCAAGGTTCCTTCTTTTATCTATTTTTTATTTTATTCCTTCTTTCAGTACTATTTTTCACAAGTTTGCAGTCTATAAAACTTCAAGCCTATAGCTAACTATGTCAACATAGTAGACATAGTTCTATACTTTGTCTTTTATCTAGAATACATAGTCAACCTATTTTATTGTGTTCTTATATACTTTGTTTTGTATAGCAGTAGCGACCCATTTGATTCTATTTTTTATTATTTGTATATAGTATCACCTAAATTGATTCTATATTATTCTCTATCAAAGAATTAACATCTATTTGCTAGTAACTAATTCACCTTTTCCTTTTATTTGTTTGCATGCTTAAATTAAATCATGTATCTTAAATAGGTGGTTTTTAAAATTACCATTTTAGTTACACTATTTTACTCCTTTGTACACACTACCAAATCACTTTACACACAAAAAAACATTAAACATTTATCTTCCCAAAGCCTACCTACTTGGATTTTCTCACCAAGGGGGAAGCCAACTTGGTTTTTCAGCTAAGTATAAGCATGTGGTTGATGGTATATATTGGAAAAGTACCTAATACCCTTATCTCTATGGTATTATGAGGTGAGGGGGTAGGCCCCAATACCAATCCATTACCATCACCAATACAGACCCTTTTCATCCCAAACATTCTGAAACCAACTTTAGATTACTTTCTAATTCCTTATTTTCAATCAACTTTCCTATCACATTAAAATTAAATTTTCTTTTAAATTAATAACATTTAGGATGACCAACATGTTAGAATTTTACTTTCCATTTATTACATGCTCTTTGTTCATTCAGTGTTGCATTGTAAAACTTACATTGGCCATCGTTGGTGCAAGGTTTGTGATGTGTGTTCCAATTGGATAAGTCATATTGATCTAATTATTTGTGTGCTTAATTTCATTTTGTTTTAAATTTATCTTGTAAAATATTTTACTATTTTATAACATTTTCATTCTAGTCGATACAGTCTCTTACAAACTATATTTCACCTTATTATCTATAGTACACAATCGACCTGCATGTCTATTCATCATGTTTAGTTCTATGTTCAACAATACACAATCAACCTACACAACTATGTATTCTTATCTTTATATTTTTTCCCTATTTAGTATTACACTATTAACTAATATGACTATGTGTTCTCTTTAGCCTATGTTTGAGCATTACTTTATCAACTTAGTTGATTATGTACCTATTGGTTGAATTTTTTCTTTGTCTAGCTGACTCTGTCCTTGATTTTCCTTATTCTTTCCTAAGCTTAGATTATTCCATCAATCATAATGAAATATCCTATTAAAATCCTCTTGGATAACTTGAATCCATTTAGACACTATATGGGGTGTTCCTTTCTTCCTTTATTTACCTCCCAAGAGAATCCTCACTCTTGGAGTACTTCTCCTCCCTCATATTTTGATTGTAACATGGTTCAAATCACACTGTAAGATGAGATTGGTGGATCAGATATTTTTCATACCTATCAAGATAATTTCCATCTTCAATAATCTCACCACAATGTGGGGGCAATTGACACAAGTCTATCCATTAACCCCATAGTCAATCCACCACCTAATAACCCTCCCCCTAATACCAACTCGAGGAGTCCTCCTACAAACACTAATACACCAATTGATACCACTCAAATTCTTACATAGATAGTACAACAAATTAACATAATTAAAACATCTAACACCTCAAAAATGATGGAACTAAAACATCATTTTATCAACATGGCTAATCAACATGTCACTCTTCTCCCTCAAAATAATCAAAATTGTATTCCTCCACCTTTTTGAAATGTCATGAGGAATGGCATCCCCTAACCTATCATGAATAATAATATGTTATAACACATCCAAAATGAGCCTTTAGTCCCCTTCATTAATTATATTGATATTGGTAATATATCTCCAACTATTAAATATGATGGGACTAAAGACCTTGCATATTTTCTTAAGGCATTTGGCAATCTTTATAAGGAGTGGATCCAAACTAATACTTTTTCCACAACTAAAATTTTAGTTAAAACCTTCACTAGTAATGTATTATAATGGTACAATCAACTTCCTCAATATTACATATGGTAAATAGAGGATTTAGTCAATCCTTTAGTTAATAATTTCAACACAATGATCTTCTTGAAAACCACCTTAGTCATTTTATCAATGCTAAGCAATCTCCCATCGAATCAGCTTATGATGTTATCAAAAGATGGAAATATTTGGCTCATAAAGTTGATCATAACATGACTAATGATAATTTGTTTAAACTCTTTATAACATCATTAACTCCTTCACTTCAGTATAAGGTTTAGACTTTTTCTCCTCAAACACTCAATGAAGCTCTTGAATAAGTTGAACATCAAAAAAAATAATGAAATAGTTTGAACCTAATACTAAAATCATTAAAGGATATTTTCAACATTCAACTAATGTGATAACCAATAATCCTCATCAAACCAAACTAAGGGTTTCCAAATCTGAAAATCCCCAACCTTACCATACACCATTAACTGTGTAGTAAATGAAACAATTCTTATTGCCCTCTAAACCATTTACTTATCCCAATAATCCTCCTAAATGGTATGAACTTAATCAATTTTTTTGGTTCCATGCCAAAATAAATCACTCCCATGAAACATGTAGAGGGACCACAAAATTTGTTGTCTCATATATGCTTGGTGATTCCTTCAATCACAAATCCATGATTCAACTCCATCATCAAGATTACATTAACGCTTCTCAAAAGAGACAAGCTCCCAAATATTTTTCCACATTTAACACTCAACAAACCAACAAGGTTGTTTGTACAATTGATGCTGACTATGATCAATATTATAATAATTCTCAATATGTCAACATGGCTAAGTTCAATTATCGATGAAAATTAGCTCACAAAGATCCTATCACTGAACCTAAGAACCCATATTTGGAAGAACAACTACTCACTTAGGATTGGAAACTAATGAGGAACCATCTCCTCTTTTCGAACCCCCAACCACTTCTCTTCCTCCTAAAGTTAATTTATGTTCTAAGCCTTATGTCGATCGTTCTTCCAAAACCCATTATAACTTCTTAGCATAACTCAACTCCATGCCTTGAAAACTTCCTCTTATAGCATTATTTCATACCTCCCCTTATCATCATAATTTTCTCATGCAAAAACTTCAAGAAATTGAATACCCATATTCTTTAGAAGAGTAACCATCTTCTAATGAGCCTCAACCAATTGAAGTGCATACCATTGAATCCATTTTCCCTTCTTTGAAACCTTCCATAGAGTTCCTTGAATAATACATGATCAATGATGAGATTCTCTTTTGAGATGATGATCCACCCTTATTGATTAAAATAGCCATTAATACCACCCTCATTCATAAATTATTAGTAGATGAAATTTTTGTTATTAATGTGAAATATATGTGGCTCATTCAACAACTTGGATATAATAAAGATCATCTTAATTAAACTCACTTAGCATGTCATGGATTTAACAAAACTAATCAAAATCCACTTGGTTGTATTTGTCTCCCTCTTATAATTGGACCTAAGATCATCCAAACTAATCTCTTGGTCGTCGATTTACCTTTATCTTACAACATACTCCTAGGACACTCATAGACTCATAAAATGAGGGATATTTCCTCTTTTGATAGCCAATATATCAAGTTCCTTAATAATAATAAAATTTATAAACATGAGGTTGATCCTAACCTTTAGATAATTTAGATTCCAAATCCCAAATCTCAATATCAATTCCTACCATTCCAATGATCAATAGTACTTCCTTACCCAAATTCATCAACATGAGTCCATATTTGCACATCACTCTTGTTGATTTAGATGTTGATAAGCCTAATGACCTAAAAATAACTTGTGATACTACCAAGCTACCTCCTTACATCTCAAATTGAATACCTCCTTCTTTATTACCTCATGATTGCACAATCCCTCTCATCGATGGAATCATTTATTTCCCCCTCCATGCAATGCTCAAGAAGCCTCTTACATAGAATATGACTTCACGTGCAATGATTATAGAGTGGATAAATTATTCCAAGATCCTTTATACATGTCTCCACATAAATGCAGTGATTTAGGCATCTCCCCTTCCAAATTTCCTCCTAAATCACAAGCATGTACAATCTCTCCAACTTATGATAACTACATCATGGCCCAAGCTTGTTCACGAGACTTAAATGTTTAACATTAACAAAAAACTCTAGCTCAAATACATGATTTAAATTGTGATGTTCATACCATTTCCACAAATTTTGAATTAGCACCTGAAGGTCATGTACCTCCTACTAATTATCCGCTTATTGATACTTTATGGGTGGTAGAACAAATCTTACCTTCCGAACCTCCATAACTTCCTACATTTTTTATTACTCCAATCAAATCAATCATTCTTTCCAATCCTCCTCCCATCAATAATACTACTAATAAACCAATCATTTCAAATCAACATTCTTCCCCTACTCCACCTACTCTTGAGATTACATTAGATGCTAAGGCTAAAGATGTATGCCAAATACATTATGAAGCATATTTTTATGGTAATAAAATTATTGATCTCAAAGTAGATGTCAAGTATTATGGTTCTCTTCCTACTTTGCCTAGTGATGAATCTATTATTGAATTTCTTCATGCCCAAGAACCTCAAATCCCTCGAAAACATTATAAACTTGAGAATTTTAAGTAAAAAACCACTCATTTCAATAACTTCATCTCTAGAATTGATCCTAAAATAAATCCCATTTCTTCTCTACCTAACATGACATATCATTTCCAAGATATAAATTCTATGCTTATCAATGAAACTACAAGGATTGAATATGGTATCCATCATGCCCTCAACCAATCATAGTCTCTCACAAACTCACATCAACCGAATAGGATAAATTTAGCTTATTATTTGATAAATATCATTAGACTTTTACTTGGTATTATGATGACATGCTTGGCATTGATCCTAGCATTGTGGTACACAATATCATCACCTATCCTGACACCAAACCCATGTGACAAAAACAATAAAAAATTTCACCCAAAGTTTCCAATTTATGCCATAAAGAAATCATTAAACTTATCGATGATAAAGTTATCAAGAATGTGGTCTATTCATAATGGGCCTCAAATATTATCCCTATTCAAAAGAAAGTCACCATGGTTATTTACATTTGCATCGATTTTCACAACCTCATTCTTGCTTATCCCAAGGACAACTTCCTTTTACCTTCCATAGATGCCATCATCAATTCCACTACTAGTTATTAAATGTTTTCCCTTATGGATGGTTTCTCAGATTATAATCAAATTCACATTGCCCCTAAAGATCAACATAAGATAACTTTCACCATAGAATGGGGCACCTATTATTATGTTAAAATTCCATTTAGCCTTAAAAATGTTGGAGCTACCTATCAGTGGGATATGACCCACATTTTCCATGACCTTATCCATAATATTGTGGAAACCTATGTGTATGACCTCATTGCCAAGTCTAAAAGCCACAAAACTCATCTTTTTGATCTTGATATTATCTTTGATTACCTTATCAAATATTAGGTTAGACTATTCCCCTAAAAATGTGTATTTGGCATCACATCTAAAAAATTTATAGGGTTCTTAGTCTCTTTTCACAGTATTTATGTCGATCCCCTTAAGATCAATTATATTATTAACATTCTTATCCCTCATTCGATTCTAGATATTTGTACTTACCTTGGAAAACTTGGGATAATAAGACTATATATCCCCAAAATGGATTACCACATCTATTATGTTAATTATTTTCTAAAGAAATGTAATGCCCTTGAATGGATGGATCCTTTCCAGAAAGAATTTGATAATATGAAAAAAACTTTGCTTCATCCACAAATAATTCATCCACCTTATAGCGATCGCCTTTTAATCTTATATATTTCTTCCACACCTATATTTGTTGGGGCAATTATTTCCCAATAAGATGATACCTAAAGAGAATATGCCATCTATTATATTATTCAAGGTATTATTTAATATGAAAAATGTTTTACAAAAGTATAACATGATTGCCTTACCATATATTTTGTAGCTAAAAATCTTCATCATTATATGCTTTATCAAATAACTTACATTATCATTCATTTTGATCCACTATGTCACTTTTTCTCTAAAGTATTCCTTCCTAGAGACAAAATTGGTAAGTATATGGTCCTTCTCATGGAATTTTATCTTGCATTATTATGTAAAAAGTTGTCAAAGGACAAATCATTGCTAACCAACTCACAACAGATCCCATACCTACCACTGAACACCCTCAGTATACTATCCACAATGATAATATCCTCTATATTAAAGGTCTTAATCAAGCCATATGTCTTAAGATTACTTCCATAATTTCATTATTGATCTTGAAGCAAGTAATATATAATATTTCTCTATCCTTACCGATACTACTAAATCTAAAGTAGTTATCAATGAACTTATTGAAATTAATGTCGATTTACATAAAGATACTTGGACCCTTCATTTTGATGGTGCCAAATGCCTTCAAAGAGCTAGGGCAATTTGTATCCTCACTATTCCTCTTGTTAAAATTATCCCTTTGGCATTTAATCTTACATTTGATGTCACTAACAACATGGTAGATTATGAATCATAAATCCTAGGCATAAGAGCGACCCTTGATTTAGACATTACATATATGCATGTTTTGGGTGACTCCCAACTCATTTATCAATAGGTTAATGGTGATTATCAATGCAAAAGTGAAAATATAATTTATTATAATCAAAATAGCCACTACCTTTGCTAAATAATTCACTTATTTGACCATTGATCCCATCCCTTGAGATAAAAATTCTATTGTTGATTCCCTTGATTATTCAGCATCTCTTTTTCATCTGCATCAAGTTCTTACTGATTTTACCTTTCTTATCTAAATAATAAATTCCCCATCTTCCATTCAATCAGATTCCCTTATCTTCCATATTGAGTTTCTCACCATTAGATAGAGCTTGTGGTACAAAGACATCATTCAATTCTTTGAATATCAAACCTATCCTCTAAACACTGACTCTCACAAAAAGACTTAAATTCACAAACAAGCTTTCAAATATGTCTTTCAATATAACATCCTTTATTATTTCAATACTTAAGCTACCTTATTCTATTATGTTATGAAATAAGATTTTCCTCCTATTCTTAAACAAGCAAAAGGGGGAATTTGTAGTAGTCACTATAGATAACATGTTACAACCCACAAATGCTTATGTATGGGTTATCTTTGGCCTAATCTTGAAAAGGATGACATCAAGCTCACCAAAAAGTGTAATCCATGCCAAATTCATGATAATATAATCTATTTCACCTCCATCCAAGCTTTAAATTATGGAGTCTCATTGGCGATTCTCAATGTGGGGATTAGATCTCATATGCAAACTACCTAAATCGCAGGATGGGGATGTCTTTATTATCACGTCTACCAAGTATTTTACCAAATGGGTCAAAGCCATGCCTCTTGTCAATGTCAAAATCACCACCATTTATAAATTCATCCTCAATAAAATCATTTGTCTCTTTTATGTTCCTCAAACTCTTATTTTAGATAATGATGGTAACTTTAAAAATAAAGACGTCAAATAGCTCTGTGCTAAATTCAAAATCAATCACAAATTTTCCATGCCCTATCATCTCCAATGAAATGGTCAATCTGAGGCCACTAAAAAAATCCTTAATAAATTTCTCCAAAATACAATCCATAGAACCTTTAAGGATTGGCATCTTCATTTATATCCTGCTCTTTGGGCCTATCGTACTAGCATATGCACTACCACTATGGCAACACCATTTTCGCTAGTCTATAGTTATAAATTCATCCTCCCATTAGAAGTTGAGATTCCCTATATTCATATTTCTATTCATGGTATCATACCCAATTAATAATTACATGAATCTCACCTTCATGCTCTTGATCATCTTGATGAACACCGTCTTTCCACTCTATAACATAATTGCCAATACAAGGCCCACATCACCAAATAACATTAAAAAATACTTAAAGTCCTCACTTTTAATGTTGGTTATCTTGTCCTTAAATTATACTACACTCATGAAAAAGAAATAAAATATGCCCAAAAATGGTAGGGTCCTTATTTAGTTAAAGACATCCTTGGTTCTATCACCTATCACCTTCAAACCAGTGAAGGCCATATTTTCAAAGAGCCCACTAATGCACAATTTTTAAATAAGTATTTTTCATAGCACTTTCCCTTATTATCAAGATTTATATATGCTATCCTTATAAAAAAAAAATTTAGGATATATGCATGGGTCTCTCCTTCTGTAATAGTCTCTCTTTTCACAAACCTTAGTCCCTCCTTTTGACCTTTTAGTTTTATTTTCATCATGAGTTGCATTGTAAAACCATATATAGGACCCGGTCTTCCTCATGATTTTAATTTGTTCTCATTATTTCCTTACTTTCAAATTCTCTTTTAAAACCTTGGGTTTTTATTTTATGAGTTACATTGTAAGATTATGGATAGGACCATGCCTTTCTCATAAATACCATCTTTTTCCTTTATTTGTCACCTAATTTATGTACCCTCTTGGGTTTTTATTTTATGAGTTGTAGTGTAAGACCATGGATAGGACTCGGCTTTCCTTATAAAATCACCATCTTTAATTCAGTATTCCTTATCTAGAAATTTTAGCAATGGTTACAAGTTCATGATAATTTGTTCTCAACTTTAGCTTTTACTTATTTTGTAGATAAAATTTGCACAACAATAAGGTGTTAACATGTTTTACTACACTTCTCTCATTCTTATGATAAGGAATCATATGTCATTATCATGGTATCCCTTTTTACCTTTGTCACATTTTTTTTAATTTAAAGTAACTCAAATTATTTCATGTTTCATTCCTCTTGATTTTTTTTCCTTTCATTCCACTCTAGATAAACCAAGGTCGATGTCAAGATAGGAATTTTATTTAACCTAAATTAATTATATTATTATACACCATGCTCTCTAAGTTCTCTTTTATAGAAACCAAGTCCAAATTCTTCAAATGATAGTCATATTTAGCAACCATGTTTGGTTTTTTGAATCTGTATGGAGGAGGAATAGAAAAGTCATCAAAAAATTTAAAATCCAAATCATTTGAAATAAAAGGCAATGATATAAAAGGAAACATACTAAGTCAAAAATAAAAATCATACCAAAATATGTGATTAATAGCACATCTCCTATTTTTAAATTGAATCTACTCCATAATTGGCCTTATGATAGTGTTAAGGTCCATTTGGGTGCATTAAACCAGTAGATTGGAATAGAAGAATTTAAAAACCTCTATGATGCTACCTACTTTCTCATGAAAGTACCTAATATTCATAGTAGACTAATGACTCTATAAGGGGTCTTGAGGAATGGGGAACAAGTTGTGGGAGGTAGGTCCATTTTACTTTTTCATGCATATAGACTTCATGGGATGATCTTCATAGTTTATTTGTAGACCGAAGATTTGTGTGGCTAAGAGAAGTTCTTCAAAGTCCTTAATGTTGAAATTCTTTTTGTTTTGACAAACCTAATTTGAGTGTCTTGAATTTGATAAAGAGTTTCTCTACCTTTTTTTTTCCTTTATTTTTTTCTCCACCCATTTCATTTTCCCCCTTGATAGGCAAGTGATTCTAAATATGTTTTCCCACTTCTATATTTCCTCTTCTTCACATCTTAAAATAATGTTATCACTACTTTGTTTTAGTGTTATATATCCTTAGAACAAAACATGTTTGAGTACCTATGGATTCTTTATTTACACCATTACTTCACATCTATAGAATCGCTTTGGTTTCTTTTACCATTTTACATTGTTGTATTACCTTTTTTTCAGACCCCTAAATATATTTCTAGTTTCATATTCTATTTCCATTGTTGAGTGAGGTTGAATTTTTACTTCTCACTCACCAATGTTATTTTCCCTTTTATGCATTTTTTTCATTGATAATTGAGTAAATATTATTAATGTTCACTCACCAATGTTATTTTACTATTTGTTTGCCCTTCTTTGATTAAGTAAGGATTATTATTTCTTTCACATTAATGTTTGATTACCATTTTTGACATGTATCTTTGGTTTGACTTGGTGAGTTTGCCTCTCTTACTTATGGTTTACTTGTTTGAGTTTTTTAATCTTTAATAGCCTTGGCTTTTCATTTACCTGATTTATTCCAAAAATTTTGACTTGGTAATTTGGTCCTGACTTAGCATTTGTCACTCCAGCTTACCAAATTTCCAAGTACATCTCATCTACACCACATTAGTTATCTTGGCTTTCCTATGTTTGTTTTTTTTACTCTTTAGTTTTGTATCCTTGGATTTGTCAAAAGTAGTCTATGTGCGCTCTACAATCAAAACTACAAACATAATAAACAACCATCTAACAACAAAGGTAAGTCAAGGTACACATACATTACTTTTATTTTTAGTTTTTTTCATTTCAGTCATTTAATTTCAATTATTTTATGTTTTAAAATACTATAATTTTTTATCTTTAGTGTTGTGTGTTTCTATGTTCTTTTTTCGAAGCACCATCCCCTGTTGCACCTGAGTGACACGTGATGAGCTTTGAGTGGGGCATATTTATACACATAATATTTTCAAACTTTATCAATTATTGACATTTTATCTGTTTCAAGAACCCATCAAGTCTCAATCTCTTTGAGTGCACACCTTAAATGGGTGCACTAGGAAAGGGGTGGGAAGACCATTGGTGATTTTCAGGATTGTTGTCCCTATACTACCACTTGATATCAATCCAACCATATCCTAAAAACACTCCCCTAAGATTTGCCTCCTCTTTTACACCCTCCTCTAGTCATTTTCTACCTTCATTAGTCCTTCCCTAGCCTAAAAACCCTTTCTAACAGTTTAAAATACACTATCGACCCCATCGACCCTATACTCTAATTGATAAAACATATTTAGGGTCTAGGTTAGCCCCTAGCTAACCTAGATTAAGGCTTTATTTTATTTTGTCAATAATGATACAGAGTCGATTGGGTCAACCATATCAGCTAAACTTTCAAAAAGGTTTAGGGTTAGATTCAATTATATATACACATTCATTTTGTCATTTCTTAGAGATAGAAAAATCCAATTATTCATTTATTCTTCTTTACAATCTGCTCTTCCACCAATCTACTTAAGGAGTTATATTGCAGGGTTTATACTTGGAGAATAATCTTGTCTTGTAAAAAAGTATTGGATAGTTTGACCTTTCTTAGTGATCCTTAAAAACACAACCTATTGTAAAGCACCTTTGGCCAAGGGAGAGATTGAGACTTGATGGGTTCATTTTCAAGGTAAATATCTCTAACTTTACTCCTTTGTTTTAGTAGATAGAAGTAGCATAAATAATGGCTTTTAAATATATTTCTCTCTCCATGCATTAGGGTTTTACCTATATATAGCTTAATTAGGATTCTCTTATGTATGTTTACTTTTATGTTTACTAACCCTTATTTTTTGCCACAAACTTTGTTGAGCACTAGATTAGACTTTATTTTTCATATACTTTTTTGAATATTAAAATGTAGGATCTAGTTAGGGTTATTACATAGTTTTTCTTGACTGGAGGCTTTGGAATCATTCTTAGTGATTATTGGAACACAATTAGATACTGAGAGGGAGGGTGAATCAGTATATCAATTAAACCTAGTCTTTTAATCCTTTTAAAGTAGATTCAAAAGCATATGTAGATTAAAAGATAAATTCAAAGATCACATACAATCATAAATGCACATGACACAAGATATATATGTGAAAAACCTAAAGGA
Organism: Torreya grandis; assembly: GCA_037957365.1. Classification (NCBI taxonomy): domain Eukaryota; kingdom Viridiplantae; phylum Streptophyta; class Pinopsida; order Cupressales; family Taxaceae; genus Torreya; species Torreya grandis. Next base: position 950,242 of record JARHVA010000891.1, on the reverse strand, counting down.
AAAAACCATGGTGAGAATAGTTGCTAGAAGCTATTATTATAATCTAGCCTCACTAGCAAACCTCACTGGTTACATTTAAGGACACAAATCTTAAGGAGACACCAATCCCTTAGTTTAATAAAACCAACTCTAAATAAGCACCCACTCCCCAATCTAAGCACCCACTTAGCTTATCTAATGGCACCAACCTATCAGACTTTTCTATGGAGCTACAACTCCAATTTACAAATTAGATTCATAAATGAATCCAGATCTCTATTCTTTATTACATCTCTAATTTGAAACTGATCATTCTCTTTGTTCCTTTCTTCCTCTCTGCTCTTATCAATTCCTTTCTATTTTTGTGTCTGCATATTTCTTTATTCAACACACTTCATTGCATTCACCAACAACTCTTCTCTATATTCAATTTGGCTCAATGGCAAATGCAATTATTCAATAGCACTTTTTCTATCCTAGATACCATATATATAAACAAATGATCTAGGGTTTTCTTTTTCTCTATGTTCACACTTGGACTACAAACACATCACACCAATTTTGGACTCTAGTTCATTATGACTTGAGCTATAAGTTACCACATCTCAATTCCATTAGCCTACCAATTGTCATTGTAATAGATTCCATACATCATGTCTTAATTATAGGTCTCTTTATTATCTATAGCATTTATTAGACTCAAGTTTTGATGCACAAGATCTTTAATGGAGATTTGATTAGTTAGATCAATCAGAGATATGGAGCATATTCATAAATTCTTGAATGTTCCTATAACTAACCATTTATTTGGACATGACTTTAAATGTTGATCATTGATCTTGCCTTTGGCACCATGATCTGATGGTTCATATTCAAATAGCTTAACTTTAAAATGCATCCATTCAATCTTCTTAATCCTAGATCCCATACACTGTTCGATCTCTGAAGATGCATGACCTTTTCCTTGACTTGGTCATTAAACTTTGATCACTTTATAGCATTTAAGTCCACTCACTCAATTAGATATCCTTTGCATAATCATCTATGCACCATCAGATCTTCTAACAAGCTTGATATTTATCTCTAGCAAGCTTATGCTCATTGGTCCTCTATTTTATAGACTCATCTACTTGTGACACTTGGCATTAGCATGTTCACTTGAAGGGGCCTTTGATAATTTGACTTCATTGTGCTTCATTAGATCTCTAATGTCTAATTAAGCATGAACCATTCAATCTTCCTATTATCTCATAATTTACCTTTAATAAGCTTTCACTCATTGGGAATCTATCTAACAAGCTCCATGAATGTGACACTTGTCACATATGCATTCACTTGGAGCACCTTTTGACAATTTGACTTTGCTTCACTTTGTTGGATCATCTACATATGATGAAGCATGGGCCATTGATCAAGCTCAAACACAATATAAATTTTAAGACTTAGAAAATATTAAGTCCTTTGAATTGGTAATTTTTAGGTTGAGGGACTAGTTTCATAATGATGACAAAGGCTTAAGTTATAACTTAAGATACCAGGTCCAATCTATAGCCAGTCACCATCAAAATGGAAAGTGCTTGTTGACACCATGACTTAAACCCTTAGGGTTTTACTAAGAAACCCTATCTAGTCTGAGAGCAAATATAATTCAATTTTGAGCTCATTCCTTCTCAATTGAACCTACAGTCCATATATTCTAGATGCTCATGAAAACTCCATAATAGATCTACCATATGTTTCTTTTAAAAATGTCTATATATGAGCTTTGTAAAAGCATGATAACTCTGCATGACCTTGTGCAGATTTTGTCTAAGTATGAAGAGCATCTCAATTATGCCTAGAAGGCCAACTTTGTCCTTGCATAGCTCTTGTCGTGCTTAGTCACATGACCAAAAAAATTAGTGTATATGATCCTCTCAAATAGGGGATTCCATCCATATATCCAATTACTCCTGAAGCCTTCATATGTGTAAGATATGACATCATAAAAATGCCTTCTAAGATTTTTCTTGCAACCTACAAATTTTACTTGCAACCTACAAATTTTACTAAGTGTTGGAAAACACTGTCAAAATGCCTTGGAGCCCTACTTTATTCAAGCATATCTTTTGTCACATAATATCACGTGACCTGAAATTTAGTACATATAAACTAGGCAAAAAAATGAATAAACCCATGTGATAATTTTATCCTAATACATCTATGTGTACAAATTTTGACCTCATCAATATGATTATTTGGCTCTATTTAGCCCTTTTTGCAAATTTGGCTAAGTATAGGAACTTAGTGGATTTTGTCTTAGTAGACAACTTGGATCCCCATAACTTCCATTGCACTTCATCTCATGGCTTCAAATTTAGTGCATAATAACTAGGGACTAATGTGATCACAACCATGTGACCAAATCCCCCATACTCATTCATATGTGGTAATGGTGATGTCATCAAAATGCCTTCTCATCTTTTCTGTCAAAGACCCAAAATGTCTAGATGACCAATATGAAGAACCAAATAAATTTAATTCATGCACACAAGCATTATAATCATCCTTGACCTTTGAGAGGATCACCATATTCATCCTTGAGCATTAATGGCATACTCAGAATATCCCTTTTGACATCAATGACAATCATATTTCCAACAGTGATTTTATTATGGTAAGATATCCCTTCGCTAGGTCAGAAGATCCATCTTGGTCATGACCCTGAATATCTAATGTATCAACAATTGAAATTGTAAGTATTATTTATCTTCTCTAAAGTGAGATTGATTTAATAAGTCAGTTACATTTTCCCTTACATACACCATCACTACATACAACATGGCCGAGAAGAACACTAAAAGGTGTGAAAAATAAGCACTTATTTAGATTCAAAGTAATACACATAAATCAACACCATTATAGAATTAATTATATCTTCAAAAAAAATTCTATAAAAAATGAAAATACAATCCAATCATCCAAATATACTTCTATAAAATCATGAATGAAATCTTTAAATGTAGTTACTACAGCGCTAGAGAAAATTATTGGTGCATTATTTAGACCAAAGGACAATACCTTATATGCAAATGACCCCCAATATGTTTCAAAGGTTATTTTAACTTGGTCCTCTTCTAAAATTATAATCTAATGGTATCTTATAGATCCATTTATGAATGAGTACACCTCATGACCTAAAATTGACTTGAAGACTTCATATGTAAATGGTATTAGAAATGGATCATTCATCTAGGCATAATTTAGTGAGTGGTAGTCCCCATAAACCTAAACATCTCTAGACTTATTTGGCTACACAACTATGGGACTCATCCAATCTATCGTTTCTGTAGACACCGCAAACGTGTCTGCACCTTGGTTCTCCCCCTTGTCCACCTCAAACCCCTATCCTAACCCTTGGCCTCCATTTGATTAAAATAACTTAAATATTTTAATCAAGTGGCCCCCTTTCCACCCCACCCTTGCCACCTTGGATCCTCCCTTGAATCCCTCCACCTTCCCCCTAGCATTTATTATGTCAAATCTCCTCATTATCTTCCCCCCACGCCCATTTAGGCATCCTCGTGACCGTTCTTCCCATAACCCCTCGCCCGGCGGCGTGCAAGAATGGGCAGAGGCTATTTTTAGTCTCTGTCCCCATCCTGCCACCGCCGACGTCGGTGACCCTTCAGCCAACGTCGGCGAAACTGCCAGCATCGGCAGCCTTCATTACCCCTTTCTGCATCCGTTGTAGCCCCTGGACCCTTGAGCTCGCAAACAGAATCCTCTTGGCGCTTTGGCATTCGACTCTCTTCTCTCTGGACCTCATGCAGCAGCAGCAACAGGTGCAAAGACTCTGGATCAGGGATTTTCTTCTTAACAAGTCTTCCGTGGCTCCAACAACAGCTCCTCCATTCTTCAGTCAGCAAGCCAAAGGTAAGCACAGTCTGTTATTTCATTTCATTCTTTCATTTAGTCTCAGTTATCTATCCTATCTACTGTCTCCTGCTAGCTGTGTCCTTCCCCTGAGAGGCCGAAAAGCCTTCTCAGACCCTGTCCCCTGTCCATCTTCCTCTTCCCTGTCTCCCTTTCTACACAATCCCAGACAACTTCCTCATCCCCCTGTCAACAAAGACCCTATACAGGGCACCTAATCAGAACTAGACCACTCCCCAGTCCATCCAAATTCGTCCCCGAACTCTGTCTCGACCCCGTTCACAAACCGGATCCGTCCACAGTCCAAAAACCAACCCAGACCCGACCACAGGCCACAACCCCGACCGACGCCGGTCACTTCCCCAACCGACGTCGACAGGATAACCGACGTCGACAGATCAGATAACTGATGCCGGCAACATTTCCGACCTCGGCGACTGTCTTCAGCCCAACAACTCCTTCAGGTAATCATTTTGTCTTTTCTTTCCTTTTTAATTTGTTTATCACTTCTGTATTCTGGCATTTTGTATTTCCTTGGTCTTTTATCTGTCTGTTATCAGTGGGTTGACCTCCCTTGAGGAAGTTTTGACACTTCCGGGAACAAGCTTTCGCTTGGCAACCCACCGCCTATCCATCTAACATTTTCTTGTCCAAGTTTCTTTTTCCTTGCAGGTGTCATTCCTCCACAGCCAAAGAGGGGTGCTCACAAGCGTCTGGATTATGGTGCACGATCTTTATCCAGGTACTTCACATGCCTTGTCCATTTATCTCTTTAGTTTCTTCTTTCTCTTAAATCTGAAAAGCGAATTAGCGATAGAAACATTTCTGGCACGCCCGGTGGGACCCTAGGTTCCTCCTGGGTTCCTTTTTCTTCTTCATTCATTTAGGAGCATTAGGTTCTTACCTTTTCTCCTCCTTCTTTTCTTCTCAATGACACTATAAGCAGGACTAAAACGAATCTTTCTTCCTTGCATTCTAGACTAGTCTAAACATCATACTCTCAACCCTTTCTCAAACTTGTCTTCATAACAAACATCACATTTCGACTTGGGCATTAAAACGTATTGCACTTTCATTTCTGCTTGTGCTTGCATTAGTCCACATCTAGTAACTTAAATCTGCATATTGAATAAATCGTAGACACTTGATGTTACACTACCAGACCACATGCACTAAACGAACATAAAACTTACTTGAGACAAGGCCCGACTGGGATTTCATCCCCCAGCAGATACCTTACCCGTCCCGGTGACCCTACTTGGATTTCATCACCAAGGGGGAAGCCCACTCCGTTCTCTGGCGGAGGATAAACTCTAGGCGAGGTATATCTTGGCTAAGCGAGACCAGCTAACCACTGGAATCGTGAAGTGAGGGGAGCTTGCTCCTTAGCACCAGGCCACGTACCAGACCCTAACACAGATCTTTGAGCACCTAAAACAAGACCCAAAACCATCTTTAGACCGCCTTCTTCTAGGACCCATTTTTCAGCCAATCTCCCCAAACATTCATCTAAGGCATAAACCACAATTTCTAAGGTTAATTCCTAGGATTTATCGCTTAGGCTTGTCTGTCTCTCTCTGTTTTCCTCTTCTCATCTATTTATTTGAGTGAGTGAGGACGCTTCCTTCATTGTTTTCCAAGAATCTTTTGGTTCTCTGGAAAACACAGTCACCGGCATCAGTTCTTCCATCGACGTCGGCTTTCCCCTGTTACCGGCATTGGTTCTGACACCGACGTCAGCTTTCCTATCTTATCGGCATTGGTTATCTCACCGACGTCGGCCACATTTCTTACCGACATCAGTTTTTAAATCGACGTCGGTCTCTGTCACTGTCCTTTTTTTTCAAAACCAGTAGCCTAAAACCTATCCCTTCTCTGTCAAAGACTCCATCCTGGTTTTTTGAAACTGAACAACACAGTTCCTGAAACCTGAACCTTCTTTGCCTTGCATGGTTTTGACTCGTAGCCAAGCCAAGGCTCTTGTCGACCACGCTAGCCGTCAACCATTTCCGTCCACCCCGTCTGTGACCAAGCCTACAATGGAGTTCAACTCGGAGACCGAAAGAACTCCTACCCGTCCAACCCCGCCGCAGACTCCCATTGTCCAAGAAGGGGACCAAGATTTCGAGCGATTCTTGGACCTCAACGTCAAGGCCTTGCAACACTATCTCGCGCATAGCCGAACGCGAGACTCCTTGGGCAATCCAATCTACAGAATGCCAACCTCCCTTACTGCAACTACGGCTGTATCGACAGCATCCGTAGTTCAACCTTTAGACACTCAAGCTATCACTTTGACCACTGACCAGACTTTGACCAATCCTCCAGGTGTGGCCTCTCCCTCTATCATTGGGCCCACTTCCATCGAGGTTCCGGCCCCCTGTCAACCTCAACCCGCTCAACCGCTATCCACTCCATTTCAAAACCTCATCGTCTCTATTCCGCCTACCCTGGCCCCTATCAACACCAGGGTGGCTTCTTATCCCTTGGCCCCTGTTACCACAATCCAGCCTCTCGTGGCAACATCGGGCCTAGCTATGTCTTCTACCCAACCACCTTTAGCCTCCACTTCTACCCCTGCGATTAGTCATCCGTACATTGTACAACCGACTATGTCGCACGCCTCCTCTAGCCTCTTCCAAGCGCCTTACAACTTAGGGGGTGCGCCACCCATCAATCCGTCGGCAGACATCATCAAAATGTTGATGGACAAGATGACCAGCCTAGAGACATTTGTTTCCTACTCGCGCAATGCTCTTTCATACGAGCAGATCTACAATGAACCCATTCATCCTTCTGTCCCAATCAGACCATATCCCAGCCAGTGGGAGCTTCCAAAGTTTTCTCGCTTTCAAAACAAGGAAAACCCACAGCAACACTTGCGGGCATTCAGACATGCCTGCTACCTCATTAGCCATGACGATGCATTACTCTTACGCACGTTTCCTATGTCTCTCTTGGGTGCTGCGCTCGACTGGTACAGCTCCCTTCCTAGCCATTCTCTCTTCTCATTCACACAATTGGCTCAGCTCTTCTTCGATCACTTTTCCATCAACATAACCAAGAAGGTCTCAATCACAGACCTCTATTCTATCTGGCAATTCGAGGATGAGTCCATAGCCGACTTCGTTGCTCGATGGAGAGGCCTCATCAACCAACTCTCCTTTTCCTTACCCCAGGCCGAGCTTATTGAACTCTTTTCCCAAGCATGTGCCAGACATATCTCTTCCACCCTGAGGGTTCAAACCTTCCACACTTTTGACGAGGCCTTCACGATGGCCCGCAAACTTGAGTTGCGTGCCATCGAGGAGAATAAAGTCAAGTTGCGGAGTAAGAATCCCAGCTCTAAGACCAATGACTCTTCTTCTGCTAAGCCATCATCATCCAATTCTAAATCTAAGGCTTCAGCTAATGCCGTGGTTGTCAGACCTTCATCTTCTTCGACTAATCAGCCTGAGCCATCTACATCTCAGAGCACCACTCGCCAATTCCAGCAAAGATACGTGTAACGATGATATACTCCTCTCGGAGAATCATATGCGTCTGTGCTGGAAAAGCTTGTTAAACAAGGGGCCCTCAATCTCCCTCAAGCCCGACCTCCTCCACAATTCGATCCCTCACGCGCCATCCCCGCGTGGTATAGGGAGCAAGACTTCTGCAGCTTCCACCGTGTTAAGGGCCATGACACGGAAAACTGCAAGACTTTTAAGAACATAATCCAAGACATGCTTGAAAAGGGGGATCTCATCTTAGACAATTCAAATGCACCCCCTAATCAGGCCATTGACATCTTCAAGCAACCTTTCCCCAATCATCCGCCAACTCAGAACAATGTCCAGACCTTAATTGACGACAATCATGAGCACAATATTCGAACAGTCAATACGGTCTCTCCTTTCGTCCCCAATCAACCTCAAGAGGTTAGTCCATCAATCAGTCCGTCACATGTGGACGAACCTCTTTCCCCGGCTAGTTCTCCATCGACCTCTCTCATCTTGGAGGATGCCTCAGCCTTACTAGAACCACCGGTCTCGCCATCCTCCTTTTTGCTGCCTATGGAGGACCCGACCCTTCCTACTCCTCAGCCGCAAGTGGAGGGCACCGTCATCCCTGCCCTTCACCCGCTGGAGGAGCCTCGCTCCCCAGTTTCTTCTCCACCCAGGGAAGAACCTATCTCCCCTTCGTCTTCATCTAAATCTGTCATGACTTCACCACACCATGTGTCTAAGACCACTACACCCATCTCGTCTTCAACCTCGCAACCATCAACATCTTCTTCTCAGCCATTTTCTCGATTAGTGGAGAAAATCAAACTTCTCCCTCCGAGGAAAGTGATGCCTCAGGTGTTGTGGGAGCATCTTAAAGCCCTTCAACATACCCGCACCCTCTCATCACATGTCGCTAATCCTCCCAAGGCAGAATCTCGTCAGACTCTTGACAAAGACCAGACTCTCAAACCTCAACCAAACCCGCCAAAACCAAAGCCTGCATCTATCTCGTCTAAACCCATCAAGTCATTTGGCGTTCGTCTTATCTCCACCCTCACTCACCCGCAAGTGAAGGTGGACCTAGGCCAAACCTCGACCAGTAGTAGTCTTCCAACCAAGGCGAAGAAGACTGCCAGACCATAGAAATGAACGCCTCCTTCCCCGTCACCATTGCCATCCATTTTGGGCCCCCATCCTTCAACCTTGGCTAGCATCCTTCCCACTCTGGCCTCCAAACAAAACTCGTTGCCTCCTTTGCTTCCTCTGCCTACCTCCAGTCGTCCCTCTCCCAAAAAGGCGGTATCAATCACCAAGAAAGAGCCGTCTCCATCTGTCACCGCGCCATCAACCCATAAGGTGGTACGGAAACCTCTTCTAACCTCGCCTAAGCAAAAGTCACCAACCTCACGCATATCAACTAGCGTGGACCCTTTAGTGGGCTCATACTCGTTGATATTGCACTGACTTCTGCAGACTTCCGACATAACCCTTTCGCCCATCAAGCCTTTCCAACCTCTCGGGTCCAAGCCCTCCTGGTTCGACGACACGAAAATTTGCTTATATCATCGTACACCAGGACACGATACCGAGGCTTGCTGTGCCCTCAAGGCTGTCATCCGCCGCCACATGGAGAAAGACACTCTTCTCCTTGAGGACACTCTTGACCAGACCCCGACTCCTTCCTGTCTAACCTCTTCTAACACGTCAACATCTCACCAGCAAGACATGACCCCTTCCTCACCTCCTATTTTCAAAATCAATGCTATCCGTATAACCACTAGGTCACAAAAGGATAAGACCAAAGAAAAAGCTGCCATTCCTTGGACCTATCCCTTCGTCAAGCCACCCCTTGCGCCCAAGCCTAAAATTTCTATCCTTGGCGCATCCCAGCCTTCTTCGTCTTCCTCTTCTGGACCAATTCATGACTCCATGCTGAAGTAGCTTCACCAGACACCTATAAAGATGTCTCTTTATGACCTTATCCAAACCTCACCTCAGCACCGTCAAGCCCTTATCTAAGCCTTGCAGGCAGCGGAGGTCCAACCCGAAGACCCCCAACCACTCGCTGCCCTCGTCCATTCTTTATCTCCTGTCACCTCCATCACATTCAGCGATTCTGAGATTCCCACATCTAACACGGAAGATCAGGATGCCGCCCTCTTCATCACTGCCTATGTTGATCGGACATGCATTAAATGCGTTATGATCGACAGCGGCGCTAGCATCAACATTATCTCTACCCACGCCTTTGATCAGCTGGCTCTTCCCAAGAATTGCGTCTCCAAAACTGACGCGATCTTACGCTCTTTTAACGACACCACCACCACGACCATTGGCACAGTCATCCTTCACATTCGCGTTGGTCCACGCACAGTCTCGGAGCTCTTCTATATCATCGAAGGAGAGTTTCAATACAACCTTCTACTGGGCTGACCTTAGATCCGTGCCATGGCCTGTATACCCTCCACCCTGCACCGTTGTGTGAAGTTCGAGCATGACGGGCAAGTCCACACCATTCCCGCTAACCCTTCACCCTTCAAGACTTGCAACACAACCTACCGTCCCAACGATGTCCTCATTCCCATCAAGCCGTCAACTCCGGCACCGCCTCCATCTGCGGAAGCTTCGACCAGTTCGCAATCGGCGGTTGCCCTCACCCTTCCTCTTCAAGCGCCGACCAAAGACCCCATGGAAGACATCTTCCAACGACTATCACTTGGGGAATATCGCTTGTTGACCCTAGACATGTTCCAAACTCCGCAAGACTATGGATGCCTTCACCTCAGTCCCAATTACGACCATCGGATCGGGATGGTCGTGCCTTATGGTCCTCCTCACTTCCGAACCAACTTTGTCTATGGGGGGCTTAATCAAGCTCCTACCAATGGCAATTCCCTCTCTTCGCCCCAACCTTTCACATCTGATTTCTCGTTTCTTGGCAACCCCGCCTTTGCACACACTTACCTTCACAGGTGTGCATGGAAGGGTTTTGGTTTCGGACGATATGAGCAGGGCTCCCATCAGCCCGTCGAGCCGCTCAATGATCATGATCCCAAGAAACGGTATGGCCTGGGATATCATGACCCCACTCAGGCTCCTTCCAACCTTTGTCTCGAGCCAACCATCGACCAATCTCCTCCAGACTCACCCATTTCTCCTTCATCACCTACGGAGTCGGTGGTTTCCATCCCTCCTAGTTTTTTTTTCCATAAACACCATCCGCCTGGAACCCCTGACCTATCAGCTCAATGGGGTGCCCAGGTCTCTCCCTCTCATTTTTCCTAGCATGGTAGAGGATGAGTCGGCAACCATTCACACTGTCCACTGCATTGACGATGACGCCATTCTTTCCTACATGGGTGCCGATGACTCTTTCATCCAGCGTTTCCTCCCTTCCGAGACCCAGGTTATGTTAAATGAATCCACCATTGACATCAACCTCCCTTCTCCTTCTGATGTTCCTCACGTCTTAAAGATTGGCCAATCTTTAGATGCTCAGGAGCAGCTTGACTATGCCCAGTTCCTTTCCAACCATAGCAAGGCCTTTGCCTGGACTTACAGCGACATGCCTGGCATCGACCCCACCATTGCTACCCATAACATTGTCACCAAACCAGAGGCTAATCCTGTCAGGTAGAAGCTTTGAAAGATGCATCCTCGCATTGCGCTCCTTGTCAAAGAGGAGCTTCAGCGCCTTCTTTCTATCTCCTTCATCCAACCCATTGATTATCCACAGTGGGTCTCTAACATCGTCCCAGTTACTAAAGCAACTGGGGGGATTCATATCTGCACAGACTATCGCGACCTTAACCTATCCTGTCCTAAAGACGACTTCCCTCTTCCTAACATTGACCAGCTTGTTGATCTCACGGCCGGCCATGAAATGCTATCTCTCATGGACGGGTTTTCAGGATACAATCAAATCCTGATCGCACCGAAAGATCAGCACAAGACTACATTCATCACCCCATGGGGGACTTTCTGCTATCGAGTCATGCCTTTCGGCTTGAAAAATGCTGGTGCCACATATCAGCGCACCATGACTTACATTTTCCACGATCTCCTCCACAAAATCATGGAGGACTATGTGGATGACCTTCTCAGCAAATCCAAACTTCGCCGTGACCACTTGACCATTCTCACAATCATCTTCTCTCGCCTTCTGCAATACAATGTCCGCCTCAACCCCAAGAAGTGTGTCTTTGGGGTCCTCTCAGGCAAACTTCTCGGCTTCATCGTTTCTTTCCGTGGTATCGAGATAGATCCCGCCAAGATCCACGCTATCCTCAAAATGCCACCCCCGACCAATCTCAAGCAGCTTCGCAGTCTACAAGGGAAGCTCCAGTCCATTCGCCGTTTCATCTCGTAGCTTTCAGACCGCTATCAACCTTTCCATCACCTCCTTAAGAAGGATGTCTCCTTTAAATGGGATGAGGACTATCAAGGGGCTTTTGAGGCCCTCAAAGGCTATCTGGTCTCTCCACCAGTCCTCATTCCACCTAAAGATTACCAACCCTTCTACCTTTATATCTCTGCCACCAACCATTCGTTAGGTGCCATGATCGCGCACCGAGACGAGCATCATCGTGAGCAAGCAGTTTACTACATCAGCCGAACACTGGTCGACTATGAAACTCGGTATACTCATACCGAGAAACTCTGTTTGGCATTAGTCTTTTCTGCTACCAAGCTCCGCCACTATCTTCTCAACCACAAAACCTTTGTCGTCACTCACACCGACCCTCTCAAGTACATGCACTCCAAGCCATATCAGAATCAACGTATGGCTCGGTGGCTCATGCTGCTTGCTGAGTTTGACTTCGAATTCATCCAGCAAAAATCTATCAAGGGGCAAACCATCGCTGACCAATTGGCAGATGCCCCTCTTCCCAACAACCAACCTTCACACTGTGAGTTCCCTGACGAGTCTATCGCTACCCTTTCCACCGATGACACCGTCTACCAAATGACCATGTTCTTTGACGGCTCCAAATGTCAACTCGGTGGGGGTGCGGGGGTCATCCTCATCCCACTCAATGGGGAGCCCATGCCTCTATCTTTCAAGCTTGACTTTGATTATACCAATAATATGGCCGAATACGAGGCCTTAATTTTGGGACTTCAGACTGCCCTTTCCCTCCACATCAAGTCTATCAACATCTTCGGTGACTCGCAGCTCATCGTTAATCAAGTTAACGGTTCATATCTCTGTAAAAACGAAGTTTTACAGAGGTATAAGAATCGTGTTGACCTTCTTTTGTCATCTTTCGACCATTACCTCTTGCAGACTGTTCCACGCTCTACGAACAAGTTTGCCAACACCATGGCTTCTCTTGCTTCGCATATCCCGTCTTCATCATCGTCATCTCGCCTTTTTGTCACAGTGCATCACGTACCTTTGCCTTCATACATCTCTCCTCACATCGACCATATCAACACTGTCAATTCTAGCCCACAAGATGACTGGTATAAGCAACTTGTGGACTACTTGTCTCTTTCTGTCACTCCTCCCAACCTCTCTAGCAATGCGTGGCAAGCTTTCATCAAGCGCACAGCTCGCTATACCATGCTAGGGGGTCTTCTCTATAAGCGAGGCTTCGACGGCCTCCTCCTTCGCTGTCTAACCTCTGCTGAAGCTTCTCATGCCATAAAGCAAGTCCACGACGGGATTTGTGGTGGACACTTCAGTGGAAACTCGGTTGCCAAGCGCATCCTTCGCCTGGGTTATTATTGGCCCACCCTTCATCAAGACTGTAGCGATTATGTTCGGCGTTGCATCAAGTGTTAGCAGCACTCTAACCTGCTTCATCTCCCCAGCCACGCCTTGCAAGTCACTCAGGATTTTTGGCCTTTCTCTCAGTGGGGCTTGGATCTCATCGGTGAGATCAACCCTCACTCGTCTCTTCGTCATCAGTCCATCATCACTGCCACTGAGTATTTCACCAAGTGGGTGGAAGCCATTCCTCTTGTCTCCATAAAAGCCGACAAGATTGTCGACTTCATCAGCAGCCACATCATCTATCATTTTGGTGTCCCTCACAAAATCATCACCGACAATGGCAAGTCCTTCAAAAACAAGACTGTCCAAAAACTATGCGACTCACTTGGCATCAAACTTAGCTTTTCTTCGCCTTACTACCCACAAGCAAATGGGCAGGCCGAGGCTTCCAACAAAATTCTCACCAAAATTCTCATGAAGGTGGTCGACGATACAGGAAGGGATTGGCACATTCATATTCCCTTCGCTTTGTGGGCCTACCGCACTAGCATCCAAACCTCTACGGGTGCTACTCCCTTCTCTCTCGTGTACAGAACAGAGGCTATCTTACCTCTCGAAGTACAGATCCCGTCTCTCCGCATCTCCCTGCATGACATTCTCTCCAATGACGACTTTTGTCAAGATCGCTTAGCTCAACTTGAGTTACTCGACGAGCGCCGTCTTTCTGCCCTCAATCATCTCCATGTCTACCAAAGTCGCATAAAGCGGGCCTACGACAAAAATCTGCGAGAACGAGATTTCAACATCGGAGACCTCATCCTCAAAGAGAATCAGCACATGACCAATATGGAGCGAAGTAAATGAGGCAAATTCGCCCCCAATTGGCTTGGACCTTTTATCATCACGCACAAGTATGGGTCAGGGACTTATCGTCTATCCTCCTTCGACGGACGGCCAGAACCTGAACCTCTTAATGCGTTGCATCTTCGACCTTTCTTCTGTTAGTTGAGTACTCGCTTACTTGACACGTAACTTGAGCTCGTCCCCTGAGCAATCCTCGTCCTCTTAATCCTCATCCCTTTCAACCCTATTTCCCTTTAACAAGTCCTCTACGACCCTTTTATGATGCATGGATGCTTTGTCCTAATAAAAGGGGAGTCCTTGAGCTTCTACAGCCTTGTCCGTGACTCTAATCAAAAATCACAAAATATAAATCAAGATGTCAAAACATATCCAAGGTCACAAAATCAAATCAATTCAAAAAGACAGACTAATCCCTCGAAGGACAGCTGTACTATCATTGCTGTAGCTAGTAGACTGATCCCTCGAAGGACAGCTACTCAAACATTATTAAGCAAAAATATAGACCACTCCCTCGAAGGATGGCCATGACTAAATCTTGCTACAAACAGCACCTTTCTTAGAAGCTTCCCGCATTGATCAGCTTTGCAAACTGACCATACATCAAAAGACATCTCTATGTAGGCTTCCCGCATCGATCAGCCTGCACCAAAAAAAAAAAATGAGTCACGGACTTGGCTTGTAGCTGTCTAAGGGTCTCCTATAAAAAGGGGCACGGTTATTCCTACTCTTAAACTGGGTTACCCTATCCTCCTCCTATCACCTGCTCAAGGGACTTCGAGCTCACTTTAATGTCAAAGTGATTCGATTACCGCCCTAACACCATACTGGTCGACGACGTAATGCATGAACGGGGTTTTGGTTCTAATAACCCCTATCTATGCTTCCTTTCTGGTCCTTGTCAATGAAAGAGCGATTTGCCTTTCATCTTTTCTCTACACTTTGATCACATCAATTGTCGACTCATCTCAAACCCAGCCATTTTCACCATTTTCAGCTGACATCATCCTAGACCATTTCACATAGTTTCTATGGACACCAATACACATGGAAACTACCAACCAGACCCAATTTATGTTAAGCATAAACCAATACTTGCTGAAGCATAAATAGACTTCCATTCATTTTTAGCATGCATCCATCACGACTATGGAAACTTGCTAGAGATGAAAGCCTCTCGACCCCTGTGACGTCTATATCCTCATCTTAGCCTCATCATTTCGACACATGACCAAACTCATCATCAACCATTTTGACCCTCGCAGCCCGAACTACATTGGTCTGAGGCCCTATGACCAGGGCTATGTAGGCAGCACTCAGATACCACATCTTCTGAGGTTAGCTCGACCACCCCCATTTGTTCATCTCTTTGATGGACAAACCTTCTCTTCTGTGACTTTGACCAAGACCAATCAATTTCTTTGACCCTTCCTCCCTTTTTAGGGAGAACTACATCGGCCTGAGGCCCTTCACACAAGGGCTATGTAGGTAGCACTCAGATCACATGACGTTTTCTGAGGTTAGCTTGGCCACATCCTTTCGTCCATCCATCCTCTTGACCAATGACCATTGGAGATCATGCGTATCTCCTTCGACCTTCGACTACTTCCAAGCCAATGTTGCCTTGGTTGTTTTTGCGTGTGTGCTACCTCACGGCTGGTTAGCAAAATTATCCGCAGACTATTTTTGACCCTTCGCAAGTATAGGATCGTGAGCCAATTGATCCCTACTACTTGTGGCTTTTTTGTGTCTCTAGGAGCACTTCCTGAGCCCTGGATACCTGGAACACGATGACCATTTGGAGCTTCAGCTTAGATTGAGTGACCCGATCAACAGACGACTAAATGCTGGGGCCCGGTTACTTCAATTTTGGCACTCCTTGACCCTCGACATGCGACAATTTGACCTGACCCTCTCGTGAAGTGGACTACGCGCAATCACGACTATGGCAGCATTTTCACTCACTCTCTTCTATCCATTTCTCTGTCAAATCGACACGCGATCTTCGGTTCCCTTCTCTCGCCTATCGTTTTGAGGGGGGAACACCTCATCCTTTTTTTGGGGCAACCAACTCCTGTTTTTGTCTTGCAGTTCGTCAAGAACAACCAACAAGACAAAAAGGGGCAAATGTAGACACCGCAAACGTGTCTGCACCTTGGTTCTCCCCCTTGTCCACCTCAAACCCCTATCCTAACCCTTGGCCTCTATTTGATTAAAATAACTTAAATATTTTAATCAAGTGGCCCCCTTTCCACCCCACCCTTGCCACCTTGGATCCTCCCTTGAATCCCTCCACCTTCCCCCTAGCATTTATTATGTCAAATCTCCTCATTATCTTCCCCCCACGCCCATTTAGGCATCCTCGTGACCGCTCTTCCCATAACCCCTCGCCCGGCGGCGTGTAAGAATGGGCAGCAGCAATAGGTGCAAAGACTCTAGATCAGGGATTTTCTTCTTAACAAGTCTTCCGTGGCTCCAACAATAGCTCCTCCGTTCTTCAGTCAGCAAGCCAAAGGTAAGCACAGTCTGTTATTTCATTTCATTCTTTCATTTAGTCTCAGTTATCTATCCTATCTACTGTCTCCTGCTAGCTGTGTCCTTCCCCTGAGAGGCTGAAAAGCCTTCTCAGACCCTGTCCCCTGTCCATCTTCCTCTTCTCTGTCTCCCTTTCTACACAATCCCAGACAACTTCCTCATCCCCCTGTCAACAAAGACCCTATACAGGGCACCTAATCAGAACTAGACCACTCCCCAGTCCATCCAAATTCGTCCCCGAACTCTGTCTCGACCCCGTTCACAAACTGGATCCGTCCACAGTCCAGAAACCAACCCAGACCCGACCACAGGCCACAACCCCGACCGACGCCGGTCACTTCCCCAACTGACGTCGGCAGGATAACCGACATCGGCAGATCAGATAACTGACGCCGGCAACATTTCTGACCTCGGCGACTGTCTTCAGCCCAACAACTCCTTCAGGTAATCATTTTGTCTTTTCTTTCCTTTTTAATTTGTTTATCACTTCTGTATTCTGGCATTCTGTATTTCCTTGGTCTTTTATCTATCTGTTATCAGTGGGTTGACCTCCCTTGAGGAAGTTTTCACACTTCCGAGAATAAGCTTTCGCTTGGCAACCCACCGCCTATCCATCTAACATTTTCTTGTCCAAGTTTCTTTTTCCTTGCAGGTGTCATTCCTCCACAGCCAAAGAGGGGTGCTCACAAGCGTCTAGATTACGGTGCACGATCTTTATCCAGGTACTTCACATGCCTTGTCCATTTATCTCTTTAGTTTCTTCTTTCTCTTAAATCTGAAAAGCGAATTAGCGATAGAAACAGTTTCAACTAAATAAATGATTCTTGTTTCTTGCATGTGATCCAATTTAGCTTTACTTTTATCTTCATATTGGGTTTTAGTCTATACAAGTACCTTTTAATGGTTCTAGTGCACTCTTTCAATTCTATATGCATCTCCCCCAATAATGGATCTATACCTTTTACTTCTGAGAACTTGATTAAGAAGGCATCCTGATAGTCTCGTAGTAGTTACAATGCATCTAAAATTTGATCTTGGTCCCAGTAGTCGCCCATAATCACAAATTTAGGGACTAACTCTATTCTAATTTTTTTTCAATTTTTTTCACTAATTCTTGATATACTTTGTTTGATCCACTGGTTAGGGCCTCTCACAAAGTGCACTCCCCTTCTCATTCTAGAATGTTTACATTTTGAATTCTTTCCTCTTCATCTTATTTTGTGATTTGAGTAGTTATTGGTTTGGCTTCTAATTTTGGTTCAAATAAGCCTTCTAAATCCATGTTTGTATCACTATCATTAGATTATTTTAGCTCGTATATTATTCTATTACAAGGCTTAATAATACAAGGCTTAATAATAACTTGTTCTTGTTGACTAGACTTATAATTATGAAGTGCAAGATTCAAATCTTGAGTTTCTTCCTGTTGTGATGATGACTCTATTTCAGCTCCTAAATCTTCTACTCATCCATAACATAGAAAGGTTTTCAGTGTCTATAATGCATTGTGCACTAATGGGTTATCATCCTCAAACACAAAATTTTGAATAAAGTTGCACTTATGCCCAATGTTTTTTCTCTCTCCTACACTCTTGATGCTTGTAATGGGTAGTTGGGAATGGTGCTAGTGTGTGACTAAAAATGTGTACCCAATACCTTGGCTCTACTCCTTATGTAGACTACATATCTAAATTGATGAATGTTTAGCTTGAGATATTGGCTTTTCTAAAATAATGGCCATTATGATTTCATAATAGGCAATAACTAAAACTTTGCATGCAAAAATTCACATAATTTTCTTCCTCCTAGTGTGTCTCTGAATTTCTATGCACTACCCATCAAGTCATAGCAATTATTTTATATACATAGCTAAATGCATAAAATCTTTTATCTACTTTCTTCACATGGTGTTATAACCTAAAAATGAATAGATTAAGATTCTTTGTCATAAAGTATTTAGGCAATTAATGTTCAATGGTAAACACCATGTGCAGAAGCCATATCTCATCATCTCTCCTAGCCCAATTCAACATATGGGTGTTTGAATCACCACTTATTGAAGATGTTGTTTCTTAAGGTAAAACACCCTTGAGAGTAAGTTTTGTATAATCCATTATTGTTACACCTATATTATATCATAAATCCACCTCTTAACTTAGTAGGAGATTGCACTGATGGAGAGGTATAATCTTCAAGTTGAAATTGAGGTGTTAAATATTTTGTTAGTACCGGCTTATAGAGTGGTTGATTTATTGTTTGTATTTTATCCAACTATGGGTTGAAAAACTGACACTCTATAGTTCATAGTGCATTTTTTTATTACGCATTATATTAATAGTCATTTGACCATTATAAGCCCATTTCTTACCAATTAAGATAGGGTAATGTGTCTTTATTGTCTTCATGTCAATGAATTCAAAATCACCACAAAGACTTAGCTTGATAATTCAAATCTCCACAACTTCAAGGTAATCGATTAGTTCTACCCACCTTTAGTCTGTGAGACTGAGGGTTATAGGACTATAGCTCAAGTTTGTCCTACCAATAGCTTTCAATGTCAATATAGGAATCATATTACTAGTAATCCCAAAGTCAAATATTGCATTAGGTATTTCATATCATGTAATCTCAATGTCCATTCATGACTCTACATCCCACAGTTTCTTTGTTTTAACATACTAGACTACCTTGTCAATTTATTATTATCCCATCTATGCACACTCTAGAAGATTATGTAAAAGATTTGTAATATTCTAGGATATATATTCATTATGTAGCTTGTTAATTAATTGTAATAAATTTGTCAGTGTTATCACAACACCTTCTTTTATAATGATCCACACAATTTTCCCATACATATGTGTGTCAATGGTTGTAGTGTATCCTTCTAACATACTCTATTGTTATATGTATTGGGGGACCTACATAGTTTGATACATCAAGAACTTATCTATTATAGGGTCAAAATATTTTTCTTGTTGCACATTTTTATTCCTTGATCATGTGACATTTCTAATGCAAGCATTCCTTGCTTTGTGTGTTGTTGTCTAGTAATTGCCTACATAAATGCATTTTCTTTAGGATGCACATTAATCATGTTCACATTGTGGATTGGATTTTTTTTTCTATACCAGGAAATATTCTATTTGATGATGTCCTTCCACTATAGTACACCCATTATACCTATCTCCAAGGATTAGTATGATAATTTCTCATAAAATAATTATACTCACCACACATATAACATTGGATGGGTAGGATATCTTATCGATTATCAGTTTTGAGACCACCTTGATATCCTCATTGGTATCCTCACCTATAGACTCCTTTATTTTGTTGATATCCCTAATCATGTGACTGGTGTCTAGAAAATCCTCTTTGTTGTTGTGCATTATATTAGTCATATTGATTTTGAGGTGATGTAGGAGCCTAATTTTATTGTTGTTGTTGTGGTCTTGTATTATTCCATGAAGATTGATACTAATATTGTGGTGATGATAGTGTCCTGCTAACCATAAACTGGGGTTTATATTGATATTGAGGTGACAAAAATATCCATGTGGGACTACCTTGTGTTGCACTCACCATTTCTACCTCTAGGCTTAGGATTCGTTGTTTCATGGTGGGTAATTATTACATTGTAATTTTGATTACATTCTTGGTAATATCTTCCTTTAATTATTATAAGGTTTAAAATCTATTGTCATCATAGTTGGTCAATTTACAAAAACTATAATACAAACTTTAGAATTTTTATATGTACTATTGTAGTAGATGACATTTTGTAGTTGCATGACCTACTACTCTAAGAGTTCATATAATTATATCTTGATTTTAGGACAATAATTCTTATGATGTCTCTCTCAAACACACTCCATGCACCATAAACCCATTTTAAATTTATCATTTTTGTGTATCTCATCTATCCTCTTTATGAAAGAATCTATCTTCACTTCTACTTTGGATCCAATGACTGGAGCATCTCCATAATCTTTAATTTATTTTACTCTTAGTGAAATTGATCAAACATCAGCCTCCATTTCAAACTAAGACTATACAATAGGAAATTTGATTCTTGATCTCAGTCCTTCTACGAACCAATCAACTTTATCTTTATCTTCCATGACAAAATCAATTTTATTCGTCACATCTGAGAATCTATGGTCATAGTCCCACATAAATTCTCCACTTTGCTATTATATCTCCTTCAAGTCCTTAATAGTTTGGCTTGCACACTTATTCATTTTGAATTCTACCACTAACTATACTTTAACTTAGTGGAGATCTATATTATTAACATAACTCTTAAAAATGAATTCCAAAGCATGACATGTTAAATATCCTATTATCTCACATTTATTTACATCATCATAATTTATTTCCCTAACCTAACACTTTGTGTCATCTATTAACATTCCTCAGGGTCTATAGACCCATCATATTATGTCAACACAATGAACATTCCTAGACTAGATTGCATATTTGGGTTACTTATAAGGGATAACACATGATTATGTGCACTCATGACTATGAATATAAGTTATTTCACATTGGTCACTACAACTATATATTTCTATGAAATTTTTACTGGTATTTTAAAACTATCCTCGAAATTAAATCCAATATCTTCCATCCTCTTCTTATCTAATGACTTATTTGTCTCTAGACTAAGTTTTCTAAACTTATTTATAAATAACTTAAACCTACTTCTTAGTGTATATTCCTTTGTACTTGGTGTTTTAATTAAATAAAAATTGGTACGGGAGGATGCGTACTCAAAAATGAATGATCTCTATCCTCAGCTTGTTATAACTATGATCTTGAACCTGTCATACTTAAGCACTTATGCATCTCTTCTTGTGAATATTATTCCACTACTCTAAGTACTTTTCCTCTTAACTACGATCTATTTATATCTTTTAACTGCTCTACTTTTATTATAGTATCTTCTTTTACACTCTGCTCCATCTCCTCACTACTCAAAACTTTATCTTATTCCTCCTTGGGCCCTTTTCCTTCCTACATTGCATCTACTCTACTTCCCACACCTTGCAAACCTTCTCTCTGGGTTCCTCTTTCTTCAACATATTTTACCTTATTCCTACTCCTACTTACAATTAAGTCTAGATTATTTGATGTGTTTCATCTTCTCTATTATCATAGGTCTCTTTCTAATCCTAGAATATTCTTTTCATTCTAGCTCTTTTCATCCTCCATATTTTTGGTTCAAGTCCAAATTTCTCTACTCATCTCTGTATCATTCACTTCTTCATCGAACACATCCCCATAATGCATGAAGATACTACTCCCTATTTATAGGAGTGGGGACCATGAAATTTTCCACAACCATCTTAATCATAGTAGGTAGTTGTTGAAGGAACTTCCCACAAATTCCCCTAATAAACTAATCTTGCATAGCTTCAAAATTTAAATACCCTTGTATATAAAATTTGGTAATATACCTATCAATGGTATTAGTATTTGTCCAATAATATACTATGATGTGTGAGTCTAATCAATGTCTAATTTACATAGGTTTAATAGGTTTTCCTCCAAATAGGTTATGAGTTCCATCCTTTGTGGCTGGAAATAATAGTACTTCAATCTAGATAATCAAGCAGCTAATAGCTTAGGCAATTCACATCAAATATTTCATAGATTGCACCGTAGATATGTTCCTCAATAATTTCCTTCACAGTTTTCCCTATTCTTCATACTTCCTCTTTGAAAAAAATATGAATTCTTTTATTGAGCCATCTCTCTATATCCCTTTGTCCTAAAAACCATCTCAACATATTTTAACAAAGTTCCACACTCACCACATCAATTTTAGTAGATGTTCTTAAAAAAACCCTCAAAACATGTTAATTTTAGGGTAGCTTGCACAAAAATAATAAAAGGACACAATCAATACCATATTTAGACTAAATATATTCATTAACTAAATCAAACATATTGATGTGTAATTGAACATAGGTTTATTATAATCCTAATAGTCGGCATATACTCATGTAATTAATAGATTAAAACAAACAGCGTATTCACTATGCATATAAGCTGCCGACGGCGGTAATCTTGCCAACGTCGGTTACAGTAAGCTACCGACGTCGATAGAGTTGTACTTTGCGTGGCAATTTCTCTTTCCCCGCCATGGGGTGGGGTTTTCCATTTCACCGCCATAGGGCATGTTTTTTTCGATTCGCCGCCATGGGCGGGCTTAAACCATTTTAGAATAGTATGTATTAATATTTATTATATTATAACCATAGACAATTATAATTGAGAGTTAATATAGAGTTTTATTTAGTGTTATTTATTCACATTCTAGCCTTTTGATATGCCAACACAAAAGGAGTGACTCTTAAAATTTTGTCATCTATCATTATGCTTACATAGTTAAAATACATACAAAAGACAAAATAGTTCAATTCTCACACGTGTCTATCAACTATACTCTATGATTTTAGTAGGCCTTGTTCTTCACCTGACATGTACCTATTTTTCAACAAAAAGAAGAAAATTTTTAGAATCTACTAGATATAGTATGTGGTTTGACTCTTTTACATATAAATTTGGGAAATATAGTGTTGACACCAAGAAATTGTTTAATAGAATAAATAGATTAAGGCTAAATTTCAAGTTGCACCAAATTTTAAGACATTAAAAAAGTCTAGTCCACAATTGCCACCAACTTCAACTATGAACATAGGAAGCATGGATCTTAATATAAGAATTTTTGTCACTTTGACACCATATGGTAGGTCTATTGAACCCAAACATTATCTATTAACCTCTTAAATGAAATGGAAGGTTAAAAATGTGACTACCTATGATGTAAATAAGTGTGAGCTCATAGGATCTTCAACAGGAAGAGTTCTAGAGTTCATCTACAAAAGACGTGTTCTTAAATTGAGATATCAAGATGTCAAATACCATTTGATAGGGGAATTCAAAGTAAGTAAATGTGTGAGTCAGACAATCTATGAGTTGAAATATTAGGCAAGTCAATATAAGATTATGATAGCACATTTTCTTATGTAATAAATAGAGTATACTTTCTATTTCAGGTTATAGATAAGGTTTCATGGTTTGTATAATGATTACAACCTTGACTTAGGTTTTGAATTATTTAAAAGTAGTTCAATAACAAGGTGGATTCTCAGGCAATTACATTTCATCTGGAGCAAATAGAGGATTATGGAGATAGATTACAACCTATTATAAAAATCGATGCAAAGATATATTTTATGTTTCATAAGATGGAGGAGCTACATGAAAGTAACAAGCTTAGGCTAGGCCTCTAGTGTATGGAGTATGGAAAATAAGGCCACCACAAAAATGACTACCCAAAATTTAATATGTAATTTTACAAAATTTAACATGTAGTATGGCATGCAACTAAGAAATGTCATTTATTACAATAGTACACTCAATAACCTCATAATTTGCACTATAAATTTTACAAGTCACAAAATCATGATGATAAAAATTGTTGAGCACTCCAAGAACTTAAAGAAGACATCACCCAAAATGTATTCACAATAGCATCACAACATATTCATTTTATGAAGCCAGGGATACTAAGCCTAGATATATACATGAAATTTGAGACACAAGCTATTCTTTTATGTATGCCAACCTCACCTCAGTATCAACCATAGGCCATAACAAATTAGACACCACTATCTCCCCAGTACTAGGCAGGATAGACTTGCACATCTCCTTAGTATCAATAGTTGTGAAACCCTGAGTCACCTCAACAATAGAAATTAGGATGGGTTCCATCTTCTTCCCAAGTAATGTACGAAGGATATGTGTTGGTGTAGGGCTTTTCCACCTATGGTTTTACCTACATGGTCTAATTAATTTGTTTAGGTTAATAATAGGTCATTAGGGGTAATGTAATTTAAGTCATTTTCTAATTGTAATTTGAGTTAATTACCTTTTTGGGTGACCTAAGTCTTCACTATATAATGTACCTTCCTATGTACTTTTTATCTAATGAATGAATGTTAATGCAACTTTTTGTTGTGAATACAAGCTTCTTCCTCTTGTGAGTTATTCTTTAGATTTCACTACTCCATATAGATTCAGCCTCATGCATTTGAATCTTACTAGTAGATCCTTGATTTTGGCCCTCTTTGACATGGTATAAAATCTATGTTGGAAGGTGAATCCATCAATTCTGTTGTGAGATCTTGCATTCCTACTTATTTCATATTTTCATTGATTTCAATTTTTAGGTTTTATTGGCATTTTTATTAAATCCATTCAAATATGCATACCATGAGTCTTTAAATGAAAAACAGATAGTGTCATTGGATTCATAAGGTGGGAAAACCCCAGGAATGGCTATAAACAAAACCTAGTTTCATGAAAAATCATTTTTGGCCATTTTTAGAGGGTCTCAAAGCCATTTTTTAAGCCTACAAAAAACCATACTTTCGATGGCTTTGAGGAAAAACTATTCCTGCATTTTTTAAGAAACCAAATGGATCTCTTTTATATTTTGGATAAATTACTTGGAACTACATTTTTGGATATTTTTCATTTTGTCAAGATTTTGACCCCTCACATGGAATTTTAATAGTTATCAAACTTTCCTCATCAAAAAAACAAGCTCATTGGACATTTTCACTTAGATAAACATTTGAGTGGCTGTGTGCAAGCTGATCAAGTTTTGACCCTTACAAAAACATGTGTCATGCTCCACCCCCTACATTTCACATATCAAGATCTGACCCCTACATTTTCACCTATTGGGCTCTGACCCTTACATTTATACCTATTAGACTCTGATCCCTACATTTTCACCTATCAGGGTCTAACACCTACTCAAACACCTAGCAGGCTCTGAAGTCTACTCAAAAACCTATCAGGTTTTGATGACTGCTCAAACACTTATCAGTTGCTTGTGCACTTATCAAGTTTTGACACCTCCCTAAATAACCCTTTAAATCTAATTCTTATAAAAACACATGTCAAGATATAACACCTACATTTTCACCTATTAAGTTCTGACCCTTGCATTTACACACCTCAAATTTTGACACCTACATTTTCACACTTTCATTCAGAACTTCAAATGCATATAGCTTTCAATCTATTACTCCATTTGAGGTGCCATTTTTTTTTAAAGTGCATGGTTTTTTAGCTCTATGCATTGGTGATATTCTTGTTCCTTTAAAATTTTAACCTATTCATGTTAATGGAGGTTTCTCATGTTATTATTTTAGCACATGTAATATACCACATACTTCCTTTCTACATCATGGATTTCAATTCCATTTTGATTCTTACACCATTCAACTATCGCAAGTGGAAATTCTAAGTGCAAATCCTCTCAAGGAGAAAAGGATTACACTAAATCACAATGGGTATTAAAATAAAACTAACACTTGAGGCATAAAAGATGAATTGGTACAACTAAATTGATGAATTTAATGGTCTATTATGCCTATCTATGTCTTCTAACTTACTTTTTCATATCAAATCTACATCTCTAAATCAAGTGTGGACCTTATTAGATAAAATCTTTGGAAAGCAAGATGAAATGAGGGGCCACGATTTGGAGAATGAGCTCATCAATTTGAGCCCATGAGACTTTAATATGATTCAAGAATTATTCACTAAGTTCAAATCACTTAGGTTATAGTTGAAACTGTGCATTATTGACAAAAAGGATGATCGATTGATTCTTTCCATCCTTGACAAACTAAGATCCGATTATTCTGAATACATTTTTACCTTTCACACCACCAAACATGCCCTTAGAGATACATGGACCATGTTGTCCTTGGATGAATTTTCTACTGACTTGACTTAGAGCAAGACAAGCTCATTTAAATAGGTACACTAAATTCATACAAATATCATGCCTTAATTATAATTCATCAAAAGTAGAAGACTTCTAGCAGCAAGAATAAGAAATAAAATAAGGACCCAGAGCAAAAAAAGGGTAAAAAATGTGATGCTAAGCCAAAAGCATCAAAAGAGACCTCCTATTTAGATGGGAAATCTAAGAAAGAGTGACTCACATGCATCTATTTCAATAAATATGTGCATGATGAATCCAAATTCATGAAGAAATAGATTGATTGAATGACAAAAATGCTTGAAAAACACAATATCAGTGTCCTAAATTCTTCTAATCAGAGTTCATCAATACAAGAGTATTCTAAGGCCAAAGACAGTAAGAAGGAAAAATATAACCTTGTCAAAGCACTTGTTATAGTTAAATCCTAGCCTTTCACATGGATAATTGACTCTAGTGCATCACACTATATGGCTTCATCATAGGACATGTTCTCATCTTTGAAGTCTTATTCTATGCCTTTCATCTTGTTGGGTGATGATACTTTCATAGAAGTTAGTGGTAGAAGATATATTGAAGTGAATGGTGGGACATTTCATGATGTTCTATATGTTCCATCTTTATCCACCAATCTCATATTTTTTTATCATACCACTCATATTAGTTCAGGCAAGAAAGTTGAGTTCACACCCAATTCTATGGTCATAAGGGAAGCAAACAATGACTTCATTGTTACATTTTGAAAAGTATATCATGAGTCTAAACTGTATACTTTCTCAAATTTTGATCCTAATAAACCCTTTAATTCATTGCTCACTCATTTCAATAAGGTGAGTAAATTATGGCATGAGTGATTCAACCATCTCAAATATCACTACTTCGAACAACTCAATCATCAAGACATGGTTTTAGGGTTGCCATGAGTCAAGTTTTCTAATAGTTTTTATTAGGGTTACATACTTGGTAAGCATCCTGAGAAGAAGTATGACAAGGGGAAAATCATAGAGAACTAAAAAAAGATTGTGAGATTATCCACAGTGACATTGTTAAAACCTTCACTCAACAAGACAAAGTAATTCTTACTTTCATCGATGACCTTTCAAGGTACACTTGGGTGTATTTTCTTAAGTATAAATCAGAGGTCTTTGACCATTTTTAAGACTTCAAGGTGCTTGTATAAAAATATTTAGGTAAAGTCAAAGATTTTTCACATCGATAATGGTGGTGAGTATGTCAATAACCATTTTGATTAATTATGTACATCAGAGGGAATTGAAATACAACATATAGTTCCATATAGTCCTCAACAAAATAGTGTTGTAGATGACAAAAATAGAACCTTAAAACAAATAACCAACTGTATGTTACAATTTAAGTCTTGTACACCTCCGTATTGGGCTTAGGCCATCACTGTGCTTGTTATATCCATAACTAGGTCCCTCACAAAGCATTAAAGGGATTAATTCCTTTTCAAGCTTGGAGTGGTCAAAAACCCATAGTAGAGCACTTCTGAGTTTTTGTATCTCCTACTAAGGCTCACATTCAAAAGAAGAAACATAAGGTGATGGAACCTCAGAGTCAATCTTGCATTTTCATTGGATATCTTGAGGGTGTTAAGGGATACAAGATTCTCCATCCCACCACTCATGAATTATTAGTTGATATAATTATTAATTTTTTAGAGGGTCCTTTAGACTACACACTTGACACCTCTCATTCTTCATTGGATGCATTGGTATTTGATGATAATTTTGATGATTTAGAGAATAGCTTCCTAATGATCAACATTCTTCTTCTATTTTTGATGATGATTAGTAATGAGGATTCCCCTCTTCTTATAATATCTTCAAAGAATGAGGAATATCCTCCTTAATCTCCAAATCATTGGTCCTATTTGGGCTAAACAAACACTAAAAAGTGTTGGCCAATGGGTTGTAGATCCATCTGACAAGAGGCAAATCCATTCACAATTCTAGAATGTCCCACATGCTTTCATTACATTTGTTTCCAATCTATATTCATTTTTTGAGGCATTAGGCACTCCTGAGTGGGATACTACTATGAAAGGGTAATATGGTTCCTTACTCAGGAATAATAATTGGGATTTAATCCCTCTTCCTAAGGGAAGAAAATTTGTTCAATGTAAGTGGATTTACCTAAAAAAAATTGTAGTAGATGGGTCTGTAGACAAGTTGAAAGCATGTTCGATATCAAATATTTTGTATCATGTCCCTAACATTAACTATACTGAGACATTCATCCCAGTTGCCAAAATGAACTCAATCTAACTCACTCTCACTATTGTTGCAACACATCACTAGGGTGTTCATCAGATGGATGGGAATAATGTCTTTCTTCACGGTGACCTCAAAGAGGAAATATACATTTAACAACCATAAGAATTTGTGGAATATTCCTCATTAGTTTGAAAACATCATAAATATATCTATGGCCTCAAACAAGATCCTCGAGCTTGGCATGCCAAGATGGAATCCTTTCTTCTTTCAATTGGGTTCATCAAATGTTATTCAGATCTAAAGGTATATATTTTATGGAAGGATGATTCACTATTGATTATGGTTCCTTATGAGGATGATCTAATAATCACAAGTTCTTCATCTACCATCACAATAGTGAAAATTAATTTGTCTAATAGGTTCTCAATGACTAGCTTGGACTTACTGCATTACTTCTTTAGGGTTGAAATTTCTCACTCTAACTCTAAGATCAATATTGCACAATCTAAGTATGTTATTTATTTGCTTACATACTTTAACATGGCTGATTGCAAGACATATTTGAATCATTTTCTATCTGGTGTGAATCTTGAGGCTTATTGTCCATCTCCACTAGTTGATGCTACCTCTTATTGATAACTTTTTGGCAGTCTCATCTATCTTACACACACTAGACATGACATTTCATATGTAGTTGGCATGGTCTTTAGATTCATACAAGAACCACATGAGTTGCAATAGAAAATAGCTAAGCAAATTCTCCACTACATTAAGGGTACTCATAGTGTTAGGATTTATTATGAAGCATGCATTAACATCGACTTAATTGGGTATACAGATTTTGATTGGGCTGGTGACATTCAGAATCGTAAGTCTACTTCAAGCTACAAGTTTTCCCTTGGTTTAGGGTCGATTAGTTGGTTAAGAAAAAATCAAAATTCTATTGGTTTATCTTCTATAAAGGTATAATATAGATGAGTTGTTAATACTTCCATTAATGCTATTTGGCTTCGAGGGATTCTCACTAAGTTTGGCATCTAGTTTCAATGACCAAAAGTCATCTTCAATGATAACCAAAGAAAAATCCATATCTACATGAATCTATTCCTCTATTAATGGACCAAGCATTTTGAGATTCACATCAATTTAATTTGGGAGTTCATCCATGATAAATTAATTGATCTCCACTACATCCAGATAATGGATCAAGATGTTGATATATTCACCAAACCCTTTACTAAGAACAAGTATCTTCATTTTTAGGCTCTTCTTGGGGTTTGAACAACTCCATCTTATTCCTCCTCTATGGAATCATCACTATGTACTTGAGTACCTCATCAGGCATTTGTGTTAGAACCGAATTCTTCTATCCACCTAAGCTATGCTTAAAGGGGGTGTTGTTGTAGGGTCTTCCCATTTATGGTTTTACCTACACAGTGTAATTAGCTTACTTATGTTAATAATAGGTCATTAGGAAATATGTATTTTAAGTTATTTTTTATTTATGAGTTGAATTAATTACCTTTTTTGGTGACCTAATTATTCACTATATAATGTACATTCATATATACTTTTTGGTTAATGAATGAATGCTACTGCAACTTTTTATTGTGAAGACAATCTTCTTCCTCTTACGAGTTTTTCTCCAAATTTCACTACTCTATACAAATTTATCCTCATGCATTTTACTCTTGCTATTAGATCCTTGATTTTGTCCCACTTCGATTATATGATGGCCAAAAATAATAGGGTTTGGATTCCCTTCAAAAAAAAGGAGGATATGAGGTTCAATAGTACCTAGGTTGGGGTTTTTCGAAAAGATAGAGGGGATATAGAGGAGGCTACCAAGGTGGATACCAAGGAGGTAATTAAAGACAAGATAAACAATAAGGGAATCAACTGATTGTCTACTAATTTTGTGGAGAGTATAAAGACTTTACGCGAATTGCCCAACTAATCCTTAGAATTATATGTATTATGTTTATTGCAAAGTTTCAAGATAATACCACACTAAATATTGTTCAACATTAGAGAAATAAAGGAAAGAGAACCCTGTGTGAAATGTGAACTTGATAAAATCATGCCCCAAGGTTATTGATTTCATATAAGCAATTACACGACATCAACATGCAAAGTAGGGATTACCTCCCTTAAAAATGTTATACCATCATAGAATCAAAAAGGTTCAATAGGATAAATATCCTGACCCTAATATATAAATGGGTTTGATGCATTAATAGCTCAGATTCTACAGAACATTCAATAATAGTCTACTTCAAAGGGTGATGCCACAACCATTGATGCACATATGTATGGACAAATTGTGTGCATCATGAGACAAGAGGGAGTAGTTACTACCTTGACCAACCTCATAAAACTTCTAAGTACTCTAATAAATGAATACATATCACATAATATTACAAATATTCTACATAACATGTTGGAGTGTGCATAGAGAGGTTAATAGCATACTAACAAGGTAGTATAGTATGTAAATACTAAGAAGTCTTAGGATGTTGACTCCCTCATGGATATTGAATTAGGATATGAACTACCAAATATTGTGTTTGATTTTAGAAGCATTGTCAATATTATCCCTTATTCCACATGGGAAGCTATTGGATGATAGGATCTCAATTACATTCCAATAACTATAATCCTCACAGACTAAGGGAGGGTAGAACTTATTGGTCGAATGGAGGATGTGGGAATCAAAGTTGTTGATATAAGATTGTGATGAGATTTCAAATAAATTGATATTAAGATTGATGAAACATATTATTACGTGTTGATTGGTAATAAGTGGACTTATGATGGTCAAATTACCATTAATATAATGTGCAATCAGCTAGAGGCACACCAAAGGGATAAAATTGTCATTATACCCCTGAATAAAATTGAGAGCAAGTTATGCATAATACCTAAAGAGAAACATTTGTCCTTTGCCTACAGATATAATAACTAGTTCAAGGCGGGCAAAAAATCTAAGCATAATGCATTGTGAGCTGTAGAGTATCACTTTTTCCATCCAAAAATGGAGCTTCTATAGTAGCTAAAATTATCTAAATAGCTATATTCCATACCTATGATAACAAAAGCACAAATTTCACAGTTCTAAATAGAATAATGTAAGTCATCATCTATGAAATCACCAATAAGGTATGAAGTGGATTTCTCGAACAAATTAGGTGTGACAAATATGCACTATACTGAGCCTACAAAAGAAGGTATTTTACTTTGGGAAATCATGTCTTCAATCAGTGATTATTCAAATTCTTGCATGCTAAATTAGTTAAGATGAGATCATGAGGTACGTCCAATGCGAATGGTTTTTTTCATAGAACACCAACTACCTCAATATTTTATAACTAACAACTTAGATCAATTCATATTCAAACTATAACATCGTGCTCTTAATATAGATCAGAGGGTGAGTACAATAAACTATGAACTAAAGGGAACTATTGTGAAGTAGTGGATAGTCTAAAATATAAACCAATTATAATGGGATGAGACTTGTGAATTGCTGTGAGCTTGATTCCAAGTACTACCTACCATCAAGGAATAATGGCCATTTTTTTAGGAAGGGTAGTGTCGATAAATACACATCTATAAGTGTGTAGATATATGGTCTGTAAATGGTGTAGAACCTAAATTTGAGTACATGTATTTACGTATATGTTGGCATCACTTCCAAAATCATGGTACATGCATTAAGAGTGTATAAGGTAGACTAATATTTGGTCATAGGGCTAACAGGTCTTTATTCAAACATTTGTCTTTAAATATATGACCCCATGGTATAACAAGCTCTTCAAAAAATGAATATATTTATATGTCATGTCCAAGTGAAGGATCTCAGTAGTACTCAAGATTTTGCTTCATAGAAAGAAGTGGCTAAGGACTTGAATGTAGCTCTGAAAAACTATAAGGGGAGTAAACAAAGATAGTTTTTTATAAAACCTTGTAATCAAATCATCAATAAAAAGGAACACACTGAGTCCAATGATAGTGATGAGGACTTGGATTTTAAGGTATTTTTTGACCCAGAGTGAGAAGTAGAGGAACCTATAGCCAAGATCACAAACCAAACCAAAGATAAACAACTTCAAAATCTTAATATTTAGGAGTAAGGATAAACAACATTAAAAAATTCAATTCCATAGGATTATAACAAAATATATCATGGGCCATTAAATAAATTGGTACAGATTATTGGTGTTACGCATAGGATATACTAAGAGGGGGTGAATAATTATATCATATATCTTATAAAACTTTTACTTAATCAAACTCCACTTAACCATGCATTCAATGTATGCAATAAAACTGAAACAATAACATACACCACACAAGAGAGAGAGAGAGAGAGAGAGAGAGAGTAGATTTTTACATGGAAACTCAATGTGGAAAAAGACAAGGAGAATAATCTCAAGTATATGAATGAGAACCAACTCAAATTAAAAATTTCATAAGCACCAACTTGTAGGAGCACCAACCCCTTTGTTGAAAACTAACACAACAATGATTTATGAGCACCAACCCACAAGAGCACCAACCCTTCTTGTGTATAAAACACAACTATCTCTTAATGTTACTTTCTCAACAAATTGTAAAACCCTACTATATCTCTTTATATTATCTTTTCTTTTTTATATAAAAACAAACCATGCATTCTCTTGCATATTTCAAATGGCTTCCCAAGTCTCCTTTTATAGATTTCCAAATGACCTTTGACATTCACCCTTTGTGACCCTTCAATCCACATAGAAAATGGTGTCAAAATTACATGACCCTTCAAATCCTTTCATTTGAAAAGTCACATGGTGACCTTTTATGATAAAATGCATCATTTTTCTTTTTGTCTTTATTAGGTGACTCTTTGAATTCCTCAAGGTGACTCTTCATAGAAAAATGTGCCCTTCCCTCTTTTGTCTTCACTTAGTGACTCTTCGAATTCCTCAAGATGACTCTTCATGGTAAAATGCATCATTTTCCTTTTTTGTCTTTACCTCGTGACTCTTTGACTTCTTCATGGGCCCTCTTTTGACTTTTGCAACAACAAATATATTCATTAATATTTAATAAATATTAATACACTTTAGCCAAAATATGAACATTAAAAACACCTTTAGACATTAAATGTTATGGGGCCTTTGTCACCAATAATGTTAGACCTTTGACATCAATGATAATATTTTCAACAATCTTCCTCTTTGTTATTGATGACAATCTCAAACTGAAACTATCATATCTTGAAACCTATACTGTACATGCCAACTTGCACATACTGCCAACTGAAAAACATATAGTAACTCTCCCTTATTGTAGCATCTTGTACATGTTCTTGTACTTCTCCCTCTTTGATATCAATGCTAAAGGTTCTATCCTAGAGCTAACAAATAGCTCCCCCTCAACTAATGTTGATCCTCAATGGCAAGAAGTAAAATAAATTACTCCCAACTTCTCTCACGGATACTTGAATGTCTCATTTGGTAGTGCCTTTATGAAAATATCTATAATCTATTCTACAATACCTGTATATTCTAACTTAACCTATTGATCTATAACCTACTCTTTCAATAAATGATATCTAATAGAAATATGTTTTTCTTAAATGCATCACTATATTCTTATAAATATTAATAGCATTTGTGTTATCACAAAAAATAGATATAGGTTCATCATATTTTATCTTGATGTCTTCTAAAGTTTGCTTTATCCAAATCACTTGAGTACAACACAACACTACTGCAATATATTATACTTCAGCTGTAGAAAGTGATATTGAGTTTTAATTCTTACTTAGCCAAGATACTAAGCTATTACTGAGAAAGAAAGCTCTTTCACTTTTACTCTTTTTATCATCTAAATAGCTTGCCCAATTTGAATTTGTATAAGTAACCAAAGTGAAATCTCTATTTGTAGGATACCATAATCCAGATATCTCCTTGACATATCTAAATATTCTCTTCATTAATTAAACATGACTCTCCTTTGGGGTTCCCTAATATCTCACAAACATGTTTACTACATGCATGATGTCTGGTCTTGATGTTATCAAATATAAAAGGCTACCAATCATAGATTTATACAAAGATTGATCTGCAAAAGGTGAATCTTCATCTTTACTCACCTTGTTCCCTATACTCATTGGTGTGCCAACTGGTGCACAATCTTAAAAACTAAATTTTTTCAATATTTTCTTGGCATATTTATTTTGAGATATGAAAAAAAAATTATCTAACTAAAATATTTGCAACCACTATAAAAATGATAATTCTCCAAGTATATACATCTCAAATTCTTTTTACATATTATCAAAAAATTATTTTGTCATCTTTTCAATAAATCTTCAAAATATTTTGTCATCAACATATACCACAATAATCAATTGATGCTCACCTTCTATTTTGATGTAGAGATCACTGTCAGCAAAACCTCTCTTGAAACCTTGATCCTGTAGGTATTTATCAAGCCTTGCATACCAAGATCTAGGAGCTTTTTTCAATCCATACAGTGCTTTCTTCAATCTACATACATGGCTACTATCATTTGAAAGAAAAAATCCCTTATGCTACTCAATGTAGACCTCTTCTTCTAGATTCTTATTCAAAAAAACAAACTTGACATCAATCTAAAACACTTTGAAAATTTTTAATACTACATATGCAAGAAATATTCTAATAGCCTCTAGCCTTGCTACTGGTGTAAAAAATTCTTTAAAATCTATACCTTCAATATAATCATATCCTTTACATACTAACCTTAATTTATTCTTGATAACTTCACCATATTCATTCAAGTTATTTTTGTATACTCATTTTGTTCTTATCATATTTTATTCTTTTGGTCTAAAAACTAATTCCCAAGTATCATTCTTTTCTATATGATTAAATTATTCATCCATTGCTTTAACCCAATACTCATCATGTCTAGCTTCTGAAAAAGTTATAAGTTAACTTTTGGATAACAAAAAAAAATTAACTTGCTCAAATTCACTTATCATCATCCTTCTGATGTGAACTCCTTCATTTATGTTTCCAATGATGTCACTCTCATGATTTTTCTAGACATATTTGAATGGGTTTTTGGTGTCTTTTTGTTCCTTCTTTTCATCTTCATCTAATTCTTCAAAATCTTTCTCTTCAATGATTTCAAGAGTGTCTATTGGATCACTGGTTTTTTATATTGTATCTTCATCTATTTTGACACTTGTACTTTCAACTATCTTCTTGGTTCTTTTGTTATAACATTTATAAGTTTTACTTTTACAAAAATATCTAAGAAATATACCTTCATCTGTTCTAGATTCAAACTTACCTAATTTTTTATCAATTCTTTTTATGAAGCATTTGCTATCGAAAAATCTAAAATAATCAATAGTAGTTGGTTTATCTTTCCATAACTCATAGGGAGTCTTGTCACTGTTGACTCTCAACAATGCTCTATTCTAAATATGCACTATTATGCCTATTGTCTCTCTCTAATATTTATCTAGTATCTTAGATTTATTTAGCGTCATCCCCTAAACTATTCTATTTTTTCACTCAACTACTCCATTTTGCTATGAAGTTCTGGTTGTTGAATAATACCTCTTTATTCCATGGTCTTCACAATACTTAATAAGCTTATCTGACATGAATTCTCCTCCTCGATCTGATCTCAAGCACTTATTATTCAAACCAGTTTCATTCTCAACTAAAACCTTAAATACTTTGAAGTGACTAAAAGCTTCTAATTTTTTTTCAAAAACATCATTCAAGTTATATGTGTAAAATCATCAATAAGTAACATAAAGTATTTATCACCTTGAGTACTTTAAATTCTGGTAGGTCCACATAGATTATTGTGAACAAGCTCTAACATCTGAGTGGTTGAGTATTCTTTTATCTTGAACCATCTACTAACTTGCTTCTTATGCTGACATGGTTCACAAAATATGTTGGAGGGCTTTGTAATCTTTAAAAGATTTCTAACTGCTTGATTTTTACTAATGTTGACAAGATTGTCAAAATTTATGTGTCCCATTCTCTTGTGCCACAACCAACTTTCTTCAACCTGACTCAAACAACATCTTTGACCTTTGATATCTGATAACATATATAAATTATTATTTATCCTCTAAGCATCTGAAATCAACACAGCTAAATCTTTTCTCTTAATTTCACCACCTTCTGCATAAAAATTTAATGTGGGTCTCTGATCACATATTTAACTTACACTCAATAGATTATGCTTAAGAATTTCTACATACAGAACATTTTGTCTTAGTTCTACTAGTATCCAAATTTAATGTATTTTTTTGGCTATTCTAATAGTGGTATTATCTCTAAATTTTATTGTGCCACCATCGATCTTCTTTAGAGTTATGAACTTTCTTTTGTCTCCTGTCATATGCGTCAAACATCTGTTATCAATGAACCATGGCTTTTCTTCATTTCTTACATGCAAAGTTGTCTGGACTAACATAGACTTTTTAGATTATTTTTTCTACCATGAATCTGTCTGAATCTTCTTATTGATGAATAGAGCCTTGAAACTTTGGTCCTTCTTGACTGACTTAAACATGCTTCTGTAATGTCAATCTATGTGTCTGAAATTATTGTACATGTAACATACTATGGCCTCTTCATCAAAACCTGATAGAGGAATAAAAGAGTTGTGGCTTCCGCTTGACTCTGCATGAGTTTTTTCTCCTTATTTCTAAAATTATTATCTCTTTTTCAATAGTTTTTTTTCTTATGACAATAACCATTACAATAAAAACAATAACTGTGAAACTAGAACCTGTTCTAATTTGTGTATCTTTAATCTAGTTGTCCATTGTAGCTCTGTTCTTTCTAGCCTTCTTTGTTTGAGTTGTCCTCTACATTCTTAACTTCTTCCCTTTTTATTTCCTCTTTTGTAAGGGTTTCAACATAGCTTTTTTTCATTTCAAATCCAATACCTATCTTATCTGATATTAATTTTTGACTTTCTAATATTTTATTTAATATGTTAGAGTTATTCTTAAATTTTGAATTACTCACTACTTTATCATTGACTGCTTTATTTATTTTCTCAATATCTTCTTTTAAAAAGGCAATTTCAACAACATACCTTTCATATTCTTCACTTACTTTTAGCAATTATGTTGTTAGATCTTCTTCAATGTTTTTGGCTTTCATTTAATGTGTGCTTGTAGATCTTCAATTATTTCTTTTGACTCTTTTTCATTTTTTTGATCTAGAACTTCAATCTTCGATTCTTCTTCTCAAAAGTTTTTAATTCTTCTAAGGCACAAATGAGTTCTTCCAAATTCACCTTAGCTTCATCATGTTCTTCTTCTTGATCATATGTACTTAGTCTTATAGAGGCATCTTCATGTATGATCATGAATAAATTTTTTTTATCTGAGTCACTGACTCCACTGTCTTTGATTGAGATAAGATCTTTAGAATATAAACTCTTATTCTTGAATCCTTTCTTGTATTTACCTTTAAATTTCTTCTTGTATGTAGACTTTCCTTCTTCATTGTCACCATTGTTTTTATCTGGGCATTTAGCTACAAAATGTCTAATCTTACCACATTTTAAACATTTAAATGGCAAATTTTCTTAATATTTACATGTGCCCTTTTTGGTTTTGTAGATGAATAGAGCTCTGTTGTCATCTTCCTCATCACTAGAGCTATCACTTGATTCTTTAATCTTAGCCTTGTCTTTTTTTAATGTTTTGAAATAAATTTTCCTCTTTAAAGGTTTATTTTATTCAATCTACATCTCATATGCTGAAAGAATATCATGTAGATCATCCATCTTTAGCTTGGCTAGATCCTTTATCTCCTCAATTGTCAATACCTTTGCATCATATCTCAATGGTAGAGATTTCAAAGCCTTTTGTTCCACCATTGACTCTTCTAATTTTTCTCCAAGGCCTTGAATTTAATTAACTATTTGATCAACCTATTAAAGATAACTTACTATATTTTCTTCCTCTTTCACCTTCAAACTTTCAAACTATCTTCTAAAAATCTAGAGCTTAACTTGTTGAACCTTTCCATCACCTTTATAAATATTCTCAAGATTTACCCAAGTCTCATGAGCATATTTATATTGTATAACTTTAACAAATTTTAATTCACATAAACCACATAAAATAGCATTTAAAGCTTTAACATTATTTTCACTTGCATTCTTTTCTGCATGAGTAGTTACAAGTGTCTATGGCTCTTCGTATTTCTCCATCACTACCTGTCAAATGTTGAATCCAAGGGCCATCAAGTAAGTCTTCATCTTTATGCTTCAAAAGGCATAATTTATCCCATCAAACAAAGTTTTTTTATTTTTATAAAAACCTTCAAGTGATCCAACCATCGTGCTTTCCCTGATCTACCTTGAAGTTGTTAAAATCTTTCTAAAAGAACCTGCTCTAATACCAATTTTTAAGCATGGGATATACTGAGGGGGGGTGTAGTAGTATATCATATATCTTATAAAAATTTTACTTAATCAAACTCTACTTAACCATACATTTAAGATATGCAATAAAGCTGAAACAATAACATGTACCACACAAGAGAGAGAGAGAGAGAGAGAGAGAGAGAGAGAGAGAAACACTAGATTTTTACATAAAAACCTAATTTGAAAAAAACCATCGAGAACAATCTCAAGTATATGAATAAGCACCAACTCAAATTACAAAGTTCACAAGCACTAACTTGCAGGAGCATCAACCCCTTTGCTAAGCATCAACACAACAATAATTTGTGAGCACCAACCCCTCTTGTGTATAAAAAAAACACAATTATCTCTCAATGTTGTTTTCTCAATAAATGAGAAAACTCTACTATATCTCTTTCTATTCTCTCCTCTTTTCTTATATAAAACAATTACAAACCATGCACTCTCTTGTATATTTTAAATGGCTTCCCAAGCTTCCTTTTATAGCTTTCCAAATGACCTTTGGCATTCACCTTTTGTGACCCTTCAATCCACATGAAAAATGGCACCAAACTTACATGACCCTTCAAATACTTTCATTTGAAAAGTCACATGGTGACCCTTCATGAGAAAATGCATCATTTCCCTTTTTGTCTTTATCTAGTGACTCTTCAAATCTCTCAAGGTGGCTCTTCATAGAAAAATGTGCCCTTCCCTCTTTTGTCTTCACTTGGTGACTCTTTGAATTCCTCAAGATGACCCTTCATGATAAAATGCATCATTTCCCTTGTTTGTCTTTACCTCCTGACTCTTTGACTTCTTTATGGGCCCTCTTTTGACTTTATGCAACCAAAAATATATTCGTTAATATTTAATAAATATTAACATACTTTAGTCAAAATATGAACATTAAAAACACCTTTAGACATTAAATGCTATGGGGCCTTTGTCACCAATATTGTTAGACCTTTGACATCAATGACAATATTTCCAACAATTGGGACAGGGTCTACATCAAAACTTTCAACTATTCGACACATAACAAGATTTCAAAAGGACTACAACTACTTTGAGATTATCATGATGTTTTCTAACAAAGTTAGTAGAATTAAAAGGTGTAGACCTTTCACTAGGGGAAATGTACATAGAGCTAAAGGAGTGAACACAACCTGTGAAAAAGAATCGATGCATATTAAACTCCAACATGAAGTTGAAGGTAAAGGTTGAATTAGATCAAATACAAGAATCAGGTTTTATCTATATGATGGGAAAAGTAGATTGATTTATCCCAATGGTGGTGTAACCTAAAAGGTTTAGATAAATCATAGTATGTGGGGATTGTCAAACACTAAATGATGTATTAATGATCCATTCCCAATCCCTTTTATAGATGAAGTCTTGGAGTCAGTTGCAGGGCATGAAGTGTATTCTTGTATAAATGGGTTCAGTGGCTACCATCATATACCAATCATAGTAGATCAAGTTAAAACCATGTTTTCAATGGAATGGTGATATTTTGCATCCAAGGTAATGCCTTTTGGGTTAAATAATTCTCATGTTCTGTTCTTCAAGGTTGTGGTTACTACTTTTAAAGACTTCATCCATGATTTCTTGGAAGTCTATTTATATGATTGGGTTATTTTTTATTTATTCAAGGAGGACCTATCCAAATTACAACTGATATTGGAATGTTATCGATCTCTACGTATTACATTGAACCTAAATAAATGTTTTTTCTTTACACCTTTTGGTGTTTTATTGGGTCATATAGTATACAATGATAGGATTTTGGTTGTCCAAGCCAAAATTTTAGATATTATAGGTATGTCGCATCTTAAAAGTTTTATAAAAGTGCGATCATTCTTGGGACATATATGATACTATAGGAAATTCATAAAAGGCTATGCAACTATATCTACCACCATGAAAAAGTAGTTGTATAAAGATACCAAGTTTAAATGGACTAATAAGTGCCAAACATCATTTATGGATCTAAATTAGATCTTGGTAATAACTCTTATTTTGGTCCCTCCTGACTGGAACAAATTATTTCATGTTCATGTAGATGCCTTAAGGATTGTAGTAGGAGATGTTATAGCACAACTAGGAGATGGAGGAGTGGACCATCCTATTCATTTTGCAAGCCAAAAAATCTCAGTTGTGGAGAAAAATTATACAACTACAAAATTATAATCTATGGAAATGTTGTTCACACTCCAAAAGTTTAAACACTACCTTCTTAAAATGTTATTTGAATTTTTTACGAATCACTAGG
This sequence comes from Torreya grandis, assembly GCA_037957365.1. Classification (NCBI taxonomy): domain Eukaryota; kingdom Viridiplantae; phylum Streptophyta; class Pinopsida; order Cupressales; family Taxaceae; genus Torreya; species Torreya grandis. The sequence goes on along the minus strand of JARHVA010000891.1, from coordinate 908,994 downwards.
CTCTACAATATCTGGTAAATAAGCCCATGTTAGAAGGAAGGATATCTCACTGGTTGATGTTGTTTCAATAATTATAGTTATAAATCAATGTAAAACCTAGGAGAGAAAAAGTGGGATCAGCCCACTTGAATCGAATATGCAATGGAGAGGAACCTGAATAACTCCAAGATGAATCATTGAATGCCCATTTGTTTTTAGTTTCTACGATTCCAAAAATATGGAAGGCATAGCTAATTTCCTAGAACAAGTAATTTTTCCTACATACTATGTAAAAGGGATAAAAATTAGTTGATCACAAAAGCCATTACATTTAGCATCATTAATGACTCTATGTAAAAAATGGTCAAAGTTGATGTACTGTGCATAATAACTTTGGAGCCTAAGTGACCACAAATTATTCAAGAGCCACATCAAGAAAATGCAGGTGGACATTTTACAAGGGAATCCACTACAAAGAATATATTACAAAGTGGTTTATGGTGGCCTACTCTCTTTTAGGATGTGCATTGAGTGGCAAAACATGGTGACATTCATCAAAGTATGGAAAAGCCTAATCATAAAAATGAAATTACCTTAAATCATATATTAGTTGAGCAACCATTTGAACAATGAGTAATTGACTTTGTAGAACCAATCAATCTATCCAATAAACACACTCATGAAAGGTACATAATTACTATGATGGACTACTTCATTAAATGGGTAGAAATTGTTGTGACACCAAGCTACAACACTAAAGATGCAACCAAATTTTTGTATGAGAATATCATAACCATATTTGGATGTCCTGTGAAGTTGGTTAGTGACAAAGGAATGCATTTACTAAATAACACCATCAAGACTCTAGTAAAAGAGTTTATTATATCACACCAAAAAAGCACAACATATCATCTACAAGCTAATGGTTAGGCAGAGACATCAAACAAAGTCATTGAAAAGACATTCAAAAAACATGCAATATACAAAGGGATGATTGGGAGGATTGAATTCATGCAATCCTATGTTTATGGGCATATAGAAAAAACTACAAGATTGTGATAGCTTCAACTCCATTTTAGCTAGTTTATGAATTAGAATTGGTCATGTCAATGGAATACATCATCCCTGGTCTGTGAATTGTAATGATCATGTGACTAGAAGATCATGACTCTCTTCAGGCACAACTAATGGATTTAAGTAGGATGGAAGAAAATAGGCAAATAGCATAATGGACATAGGAAGTCAACAAGAAAAGTCAAAAAGTATAGCATGATTGCAATATGTAATCCAAAGAAATTTTCTAAACAAGCAATATTACTATGATAGAAAATTTCAAGAATTTCAAGGGAAGTTGCACATCCGATGGAAAAGACCTTACATTATTCATGATGCTTTGCATCAAGGAACAATTAGGTTAAATGACCTTCAAGGAACCATTCTCCCCATGATGTGTAAATGGCTATAGGTTTAAGCCTTACCATCAATAATATCTATCAGATCTCACAAAAAAATCAGAGAGGGTGCTAAGTAGCACCATGTAGATTAAGATTTTTTATTTAATATATTATTTTTTTGTTTTGGTTTTAGGTCTATAGTGTAGTTGTATAGTGTGATCTCTATATTGTAGGCGGTCTAAACTAAGTTGGAAATGTCAAATTTATAAAGTGTGACAAGGAAATCAACCCAACATGAAAGGAACAACATCAGGCAAAGTCAACACAGGGGTCAACAATTAAGTCTAAAAATAAGGCATTGATACACAAAATACAGATAAAGGACAATCAACGGTCATTTAAAAATCCATTAGTGATGACACATTTGAAAGATTGCATATTTTCCAAAGTGGATCAAGTGTCAGAATCAAGGGATGTACAACAAAATAAAGTGGACAAGGTAAAATATGGTGCATCACATCAATAACTTTGTTAGTTGAAATAATGCTTTGAGCTATCAAATTCTAATGTCAAATCATCAACAATTGATTGCAATTAATTTAGCAAGTAAAATGGCAAACATGCAGCTCAGCACATTCAAAATGACATGTCAGACAAATTTAATTAGGAAAAGATATATAAACAAGGGCATAGAGAACACAATGATATTATACACTTTTTTTAAAAGTTCCCTCTATGATTTGTGCCTAATTCATTAATTTATGCATGGATTATTTGCCAACACCAAATTAGTCAAAGATATTGTTCAAAAACTACCACAATAACAACCATGGGTCGTTCATAGCTTTTGATTCTCTTGATAGATTCATAGAAATAAGAAATAGGGATTGATCTTACACTCAGACAAAAAAGATACCATGATTCAAACTTTTTTGACTTCATTGACATAAAAAAAGTCAATTTATTTATTTCAAATCAGCTAGCAACAACACAAACAAGATCCCTAGCTCTCTAACACTCCTTGTGAGGATATTATGTAGAGCAAATCAAGCTCCCTACATTTATTCAATTGGATAAATTGATGATAACACTTCTCAGTCACTACATTGAAGGTGTGATCCATCTATCTAAGGATGTCATGATATTCATCAATCTAATGACCATGGCATAGGCAACAAGACTTCTAAGTCAAGGTAAATCTCTCTTACAATACAAATCCAAGGCCCTTCTAATTCATTTAGATACTAAGGAGAAGTATAGTAGGGTATCCAGGGGGATCCCTATCAATTTTGTAGAATATATTTCAGTGTGCATTCTCTCTGAATACATCACAAAGAACTTTTGGGAGACCACCAAAAGTGTGAGACAGGCTACAAAATGGGTCATCGTTATTGCATTGACCAATTTGATTAAATGATGATTTCAACGAGTCAAAAATTTTGGTCTCTAAGCTTATCACCAATATTGAGAAGGTCATCAATCGGACATTGCAGGGCTTTCAATATCAATTTTTAGTCTCACTTCTTTGTTTCACCCATTAGAAGTTCCCAGATAGGCCAATCAATCCAAATGTCGACTTTTGGCCTGCAACCACATTCACAAACATTGCCTAGACCAAAATAGGCAAATATTATGAATATTTAAGTAGATTCAATGCATGGTGGGTGGAATTCCAACAACTTATCCTTTCACACCCTCAGGTACATGTCAATGTCATGCAGTATTTGGGGTAACATGTTGCAGTAACAAAGCTCTATGATGGCATCCAAATTAGAGTCCATGAGCTCCTAAATTCATCAATCACTTCCTTTCCATTCTTCATCAATATGTTGGATGCACATGTGGAATTTTTGCAACAAAAATCTCTAACTGCTCACTTAGTTCCACCACTGCACACCATACCTCTAGGGGCACAATAGCCAATAACTCAAAAAATAGTATCACAAGTGCAAGCATAGGTGTAGGCACCCCCTAAAATAAAAGCAACCCCATCACATACTACTATGGGGAAGAGGAAGGCACCAACATGTTGAGCATCACCACCTCCATCGAAGAAGAAGAAGATGCATAGTAATAAATCCTTGAGCTCGAATAGGAATGTCCCACAAATTATTATAGAATATGATCTTACCAACTAGTTGTCATAGAGGAGGATGTGTACAAGTTAATTATTGAGGACATAGCCATTGAGGTCTATGAAGAAGAAGAATAAAAAGAGTTTTTCTTTTATAAATTAGTGCACACTTGTCAAGTGTGAAACATTGATCCAAAGATCCTTCTAGTGGACATTCCCACACCTCATGCGTTGATAATTATTGATATAGTGGTATAAGAGCAAGAACACATGATGGTTGTAATTTTTTAGGAAGCACTAAGCATAGGATCTTTAGGGGTACAAAAAAGCCCACAATAACAAGGAAAACCACAACAACCATTGATATGCAAGGCAATGACCCATATTGCACCTCTACTATCACCAAATATTTTAGAGTGTATAGGGTCCTTTGTTGAACCATACCTAGTTGAGGAAGTTGAGCCACAAGAGGATCAAGTGCCAAAAAAATAGCCCCAAGAGATGATTCGGGCCTACAAGCATTTGAAGAAGACATTGGTCCTTTCAACAAAATAAAAGGCACTAGCACACAGTTATACTATGGTTGAATCAACCTCTTCTTCCTCTACTTCATAATCACTCTCATCTTAGGATTCTTAAACTCCTATGCAAGAGCCACAAGAGACTGCACAACCACAATCGGATCAACCAAGGATACAAGAAGATATCGTAGTGTAGGAGCAAGTTGTCAAGGATTAACTCGAACATGAGAAAGATCAAAAGGCCATTGTGAATAAGGATAGAAAAGAGAAGGAAAGGAAGGAGGAATAGAAGAAGATGAAGAAAGAAGTAGCATGCAAGGCTCCTGAGGAGGAGTAAAGGAAGAGGCAAGATGAATAAAATAAGAAGCAAGATTAAGAAGATGCAAGGAAAGAGAAAGAGTGAGAAAAACAAGAAGCACAAGTAGCGCAGAAGGAAAAGGTCAAGGCTGATGCCATAACAAAGGCATTATTAGAGGAAAAAAGGAAAGATGTCATACAAAATTAGGAGGCAATGTAGAAGAAAGCCCAAGATCAATCAATCAAAGACCAAGTAGAGGAAACTACCAAAGCAAATGCAGAATTAGAGTGAAAAACACAGGCAAAAGACACAATGCAATAAATATTAGAACCCACCAAGAGGGTGGCAATACCCAAGGTCCAACATCCATTTTCCACACCACAAGGCTCAAGGTCTACTGAAGGAGGTGCACAAAAGGAGGTGTCCCAACACAAGCCAAAATTATTTAGCCAATGGTTATGGGATGTACTTGCACCCTCAACATGACGAATAACCTTCTCACTTCTAATGACACAAATAAAGAAGGTACATGCAATGTTTGCAGCTTCTACTTTGGCTCTTGCCACAACAATGCAAGAAACATCACTCGATCTTTCCCAATTACCCTTGTCAAAGCAAATTGAGGGATCAAATACCTTCCAAGAGTCTATCACACAAAAATCTCTCGCATTAGAGCAAGAAGTATCATAGTGGAGGAAGAAAAATGCACACTTACACCTCTGCCTCACCAAAACTTAGCAATTGATCGATGACACAAGCCCTACCTTGGTTGCTCAAGTCTTAGATGACCAAGTCATGTCTGAGGAAAATCAAAAAAATTCATAACCCATTTGTCCCAATTAAAAAAAGATTGGCTCGTTTCATAGAAGCTACAAAAACTTCACATACAAGGTCAGAATTTGAAGGAAAAAATAGAGGTTATTTTTCAACTCCTTGAAAAGTACGAGAAAATCTTAAACATTTTTGTGCTCCAAGATCAACACATAGCTAGTATCATGCTTGATTGGAAACAAAAACTAAAACAACACATGGAGTGAAGCCAAACCCAAAGATCACTAATGCTGACAAAGTTAAAGCAACAATGGGGGGACAATCGACTACATCTGATGAGTTAGATGTTGCACTGAAGTAGTCTCTTGAGTCAAGAGACAATGTGATGCATAAGTTACAAACATGTCAAAATGAGATGTTTCACAATACATTTGTTAGCATTCAGATGTCGACAAACTAGAGGAGTTAGCACAATAAATCTAGAAGTTATCCCACACTAGGGCCATCTTCACAATAATAGAAGATGATAAAATTTAGAATCTTATGGGGTGCCAAGTCTCATTGTGCACTATGATCAGTGTGGTGCAGGAAGTTCTCACTAATTGGATGATGTTAAAAAATGACTTATCTCATTTGGATAGCCCCATTGCATAAATTATCTAGTAGCCCCAATTCAACCCACCAAACCAACTCCAGCAGGAGCTCCAGTAGAAAAAGGCTACCACAACTACTCAACCAACCATCCAAATGTAGTAAATGCCTCTAACACCAAATTCTATAGTTGTGACTTCTTTGAAAACAACTCCAACATCATCTTCACAATTTCCCTCTGTTCCAATAATGCAGTGTATGCCTCCACCTTCACTATAGGTACTACACAAATTCTAGTTTTGAAATTTTGAATAAGTTTTTGAATTGGAAGGCCTTAAGCATTATGAGCAAGCTCATGTTGGTTGAAAACCCATAAAAGGTGGCCACTTGGTTAGGCTAATCGATTGAAAACTTGAAATAACATTATATTGGTACACTACTTTGTTAAAAACTCGAAATGATGGTTAAGTAGTGTACAAAAGATGAAAACTGGTAAACGACACCTTCAGTGATTACCAAAAGTAATGTTTTTGGACCCATTCCTCAGCGTAAGTATTTTTCTCAGTTTCACCACAAGGCACATTTCCTGTGACTTTATCTCAGGATGAGACAACTATTTAAGTTTGAGAAAGTGTTGATAGTAGAATAAAATTGTAAAATCAGTGTAGATGCATGACAAGTGTGTGATGGATATCATTTTGTATGGTGTATTTCATTTTGTATGAATTCGGCCTATGTATGTATTCCAAAAGTTCATGGAATGCAAAAAGACTCATTCAAGATTGAACCAAAAGGATGGAATGTGAAGCAAGAATGCATTGTAAAGTTTTATAATAACAATTAGTTGTAATGGAAAAGAGTTTTGAAAGATAGAGATTAATATATAGATCTGATAATGGTTTTATCAAACATCATTTTCTACTTATTTTGTGTAGTGTATGTTATATTATGTTCAAAGTTTTTTAGTCATTTAATAATAATGAATGATTTATACAATTTAGCCTGCATTTTATGAATAACTACATAATTTCAAACTGAATAAAGATTGAACTTTTTATGTAATTATGTCTATGTTTTGAGTTTGTAACCTACTTCACACAAAACCACATATTAGCATGTTTTAATGGGTTTTCCATGAACCTTTGCTAACATGGAACCATTACTCTAAGTCCCAAAATACAATAATTTTTTTAGTGGTCTCCTTCATTCCTTGATTGATCTTCCCCCTCTTTTAATAATGAACTTTTAAGATGGTTTTATATTTTCTTTAATGACTTGATCTATTGATGGAAGGCTAACCATTTTTTGTCAGTTATTAAAAATTTCTTGTCTTTTCATCTTGGTGTGGCATTGAAACAATGTCCCAACTTATGCCTACACTTACTTTGGGGTTCTTGGATAAATAAGGATCATTAACCTAGCCAAACCTAAATTATGGATTTAGTTTGTTTTAGACCTTCAGCTCTCAGGATCAATCAGCAAGGCAACTTTTATTGCTTGAACCTATGAGGGAAACAAGGGGAGAAAGATGATGTTCAAATTAATAGGTTCCAAAGAGGATTTTGTATTGAATTGCAAACCAAATCAACTTTGCTCCCTTTGTCCTTAATGGACACTTATTTAATCCTTTTTCCTTTATTTTTTACCTCAATATTTCAGATAGTTGAGGGTTGTTAGATATTTTTCATGTTTCATGCAATGTATGACTACTGTTACATTGCTTCATAAATCTCTTGATCTCTGAGTGTATTAATTTCAGTTCCAAAATTCACTTGTGTTCATTCAATGTTGCTTGCATTACTTCTTAGTCTCCTTTATACCTAGGTATGAAGATCTTCAATCTTAATAAATTTCCTCCTTTCATTATTTGGGCTTGTAACGTTTTAGGCCACTAAAGCACATTTATAAGACATATTTTTCACACGTGGCTCATCTACATAGATTAAAGAGATTTAATGGATTCTTTTTCTTTCTTTTCATCTAGGCTTTCAAAACATTGAAGTGCACCAAGCATATTGTATGTGCACCAATATTGCTTTGGATTGTGAATTAATATATAAAATGAAAGCCATTATTTAGTTTTTTTTACATACCAAGAATTTTGTTGAGTTTTAATGACCATTAACATATTTGAAATTTACATTTACACATCAAAATTTTGGATACTAAGTGCAAACTGCATACCAGAGACTGAATCTTTGTAGATTCCTTATAATATTCCCCCTACATTTTATCAATAGAATTTTAAATGAGTTTAGATCTATATGTGGTTCAAGTTTAAACTAATATCCTATGTGATGTAGAGTATTTGGGAGAAGTCTCATTAAACATCAACACCTTGTTCTCAATTCAACTAGTCACTTATTCTTGTTTGATGTGATCTTCAATATCCCATTCCTAGTTCAATCTGTCACTAGTATTAAACACTTTGTGGGTTAATTTACAGCTTGATACCCCTGTGTTTTTCACTTTAGAAGTGTTTCTTGATGAATTTAAACCTCTTTTAATCATAATTAATCATCCTCTATCATGTTCCACTCCTTATTCCCACTAGACTTTCATTGTTTCTTTCACTAGGTTCTTGTTAGGTTAGCCATGTAGGTTCTCAAGGCCCAATTCTCATGATAAGTTTCAAGATCCCAATATAAATACATGGATAGGTTCATATTGACTTATATTACCATATCAAACCCATCCCTAATCAAAAAACCCTACTCTTCACTCAATTCCACCTTCCAAACCTCTCCTTGAGGGACATTAGGCTAGTAGCATGTTTTGAGTGTTTTCCCTTAACTTGACCAATATGTGTTCTTTCTTGTATATGTAATAACCTTTTGGGACTCCTTTTAACTTTATTCATCTTACCTTAAAGTTTCATGTACTCACTAAGTCCCTAACACTACTTTCTGGCCTCCCTTTGATCTCTTTTTAGCCCTTTTAGATCTCATTTAACCCCTATTTACACTCAATTGGGATTATCCATGCTATGCTATACATTTTCACTCCAAACTTGTTTGAATCACATCACACATGGTCAAAGGAACAAAACTACCAAGTTTGATCATTTTCCATCGGTGGAATCTCTTTATATGGGCTAAACCCTAGTTCTAGGGTTTATGGAATCTTGCACAAGCCGAGGCCCTTTACAATTCATTATCTTGAGTTATGGATCACTTCAAAGGCTAAAATAAACTTTTCCATCTCTATTTTCAATTATCCCAACTACTCAAATATGTTAGAGCCTCTATTAAACCTTCCTTGGTATGAATAAGCCCAAATACAAAATTCTAGGCACTAACATGGACTGTGTAGAGTTTTTTTTATTCCATTCTCTTCACAAACGTCTCCTAACATTCAATTGGGTTATTGTCAAGATTCCTCCATCTAGTTTCCCTCTTTAACTCACCTATCTCCATAATTAACAGGTTTTGACTCATCTTAACAACTTCTAGATACTCTATGTGCATAAAAATATAGGTCCTATTTCACAATGCTGCTTATGTAAATTTGTAGGTTGATACTTGTCATCCTATATTCCAAACACATCACCTCACCTTTGTGAGTATAGAATACCTTCTATTTTTAGGTTATATGTTTCTCCCAAGTCCTTGCCCTTCTTGATAACTCTTATGCTCATTCCAAATGTGAGTTATATAGCTCTATTCTGACAAAGTCTGCCATTATAAGGGAACTCGGTATAGTTAAAGAGTCAATACTTACCTGGGGTTTTATACTTGTTTTAATATTATTGTGTCACTTAATCTCTTCCACGCTGTCTTTCCTCCACTATAATGCTTTACCATGCATTTGAATAACCTCTAGCTAGTTTCTTGACCAAAGCATGTCAGCAAGGTATTCTTACAGACCTTAGATTCCAACCCTAGGTCTGTGATACATACAAATATATAAATATCTTAATATTTCAAAAAATATGAACTTTTACCTAAATGATCCTCCTTGGCACATTCAAAAACCCATGAACAATTTCATTAACCCAAAGCCTTTAGGGCTTCCAAAGAATAAACACAAACTTACAAATAGGCTAAAAACCTCTATTCTTGATTCTACAGAGATGTATTATCAAGGCTGTAAGTTTGCACCACACTAGCTAGCCTTTACAATGATCATTCATTTGTGTATCCAGGAGATTATTCCTTTAACCAGGTTCATTCATCCCTATCACCTATGCACATTGGATCAACCTGAAACCACGCATTAAGAAGACTGTATACTGTGTATCCAGGTTTATCAAGGCTATAAGTTTGTACCACACTAGCTAGCCTTTACAATGATCATTCATTTGTGTATCCAAGAGATTATTCCTTTAACCATGTTCATTCATCCCTATCACCTGTGCGCATTGGATCAACCTGCAACCATGCATTAAGAGGAATGTATATTGTCTCAAAGTTTCAATACTGTATTCTATCATGCAAAACATTCATGTACTCATCCAAGGAGATTGAAAACACTACAACATATACACTTATTTATTTGAAACAAACAACTTTTCCTTACAAACCAAAATTGAACTCCTCCTTGAGGAGTTTTGTATATGTTCATTTAAAGATTCTCCTCCTTTCTTTGAGAGATCTCCCTCTCTCCCATGTTCTCTCCTACGCCATTCTAAATTTTTTAAAATGAATCCTTCCTTACCATTTCAATGTAGGTGTGTGAAGTTAGTGACACCTACTTCTTGACTCTAACTACCTCCACGTACAAGGGTATCCTTTCCTTGATTTAGATGACTTTATTGAAGCATTCAACATGAAAATACATTAGAATAACTTCCTCATGACTTGAATGTACCTCACACACTAACTTATTCATATAAATTTTTGCAACACTTGCATTTTAACCCCTTAAACTAAATTACAATATTTGAATTGTTAAATGTCTAGTTTTAGAGCAAAAACTCCAAACCCTCTAAAAAACTGACCCCTAAGATTCCTATTATCACTCTGGAGTGCACCCTGTTTGAGATATGCAAGAACACCCTCACTCCAGCTGATAAAAGTGGAACTTCTCAGAGTGTGGGTGTCTCTACAATGAGAAGAACCTCCAGAGAGGGCTGGTTCCCTTAAGATTTATCAGTAAAATCTAAACTACTGTGATTTTTTTGGAATGAAAAAGGAGAAGGAAACTGAAATGGAAAATCCTATCTAATGTGGTGATGCACCTAAATGATTGGTATTCTCTAAAATCTTTTTTGAAACTGAGTAAGACATACATATGAATCAAAATAAAAAATTTAGTAAATTCTAAACATAAATGTTTCAAAATAAGGCCTGAAAGAAGCTTGCAAAGCAAATTCTATTCCTAGCTCTTCAAATGACCTATAGAGGATGAGATTTTCATAGCAGGTGAGGAAAGGACCTACAAAAAGGGGATATAGATATCACTTATATGCTGGTACACAATTAAAAAACACTCTATTCTGTTAAAAAAACTCATGTAAAAGATTTTATTTATTGATAAATGATGCCAATTACAATTTCTATTTTACTTCTGAAATTGTTGTAAAATGACGAAAAAAGCCAATATAGAAGTCTAAAACCTTAACTAAAGCCAAAGTCATGTGGAAAAGATAAAGATTAGTCTTCTTTGAGTTAAAATAAGACTAAAATCTTTTTAAAAAATTAAATAAAAGCTTTAAAATCTTCTAATTCTTCAAAAATTGCATGTTCTTCATTTTTGGTATAGAATTAAGAAGTGGTGGGCCCATGTTGACTTGTCAACCTTTTTTGCATGAAAATCATGCCATAAATTAGAAGATAACTCCATTTTGAAAGTGAGTTTAAGTTCTTGAAAGTCTTTATCTTACATGAAAAGCATGGGAGATGCATGAAACTAGTCAAACTAATCAATCGAAGAGATTTGACCCTTAAGGACTAGTTAACTCAACTTGAACTCAACTTGCATGAATTGAAACTTGTGGATTAACTTGAGAATGATATATCTACTCAAAAAACATATATTCCACGTGGTAACTCAAAAATTAATTTATTTTATAGATTTTCAATTTCATTTTTAACTTGTTTGATTGACCAATTACCTATTAGGCCAATTAGGCCTAATAGCCTATCTTCTTGCATTTGGACTCCATTAAACCTACAATAATAAGCCATGAAACCATTTAGTCAACAAGGTTGACTAGACCTATTTTGCTCTATTTTTCTACAGTCTAACCATTTTTATTGAGCTGTTTGGGACACTTTTGAGATGATTTCTGACCAAAATAAAGTTTGAGGATGAATAAGAAGTCTTAGGCTTTGAGCTCCATTGATTAGATTTCATTGAAGTGTCTTGTACTTCATTTTACATGATTTTTTTCACAAAAAACATGATTTATGCCCTCATCCGTACATATACATACATAAAATTGACATTTTTGAAATCCTCTCTGAGTGTACTTGACATTTGAAAAAAAAATCAAGTTTATCCATGGTGATTTGATAGCAATAAAATCAACATTTTTCAAAACTAGTTTTTTGAGGGTTTAGACGGGCTTTGAAGCTAAGTCTTCAAAATGATGATTCATGGAGTACATACCTCCAAATTATAAAATATTTTTATTGATATATATAAAATTTACCCCCCAACATCTTTGAAAATATTGGATTCCCATTCAAAATATATAAAAAAATTCCACGTGGAGAAATCTGTCTATTGGATTTTGATTGCATTCTGAGCTGCCTACACTCTTAATGATTGTTCATAAAATAAAACCACTCAAATAATATCAATTTTTCAAAAATTCTAAGTACATAGGAGTAATAAAAACATACTAAGATATTTCATCCAAACTCCACACGTGGTGAAAGATATGAGCATCTGAACAGGAGGCTAAGAAGGGTGTTTAAATTGCAAAAAATAAAAATTTCATCAAAATAAAAATGACTCTTCACCTACTTCCCAATACTTGAAAAAATCATCATGGGGTCTATACCATGCTATCAAAACACTCTGAAAACATATTTTGCTTGAAAAGTCAAAAAACCCCTTTTTGACCAATATGCTTGTTTGCTTGTAAAACCCTGTATAAGCATAGTTTGCTTAAAGTTTAGAGTTTTGACACTTTTTAAAGGTCTGATTATGCTATGAAAAATATCATCCCATAATTTTCATACTTTTACCTAGACTTAGAAACCTCTGTATCCCTTCGAACAATGCCCGTTTCAATGGCGATATCTAACGGACATGCTAAGGACTGTTACAAAACAACAAGTATCTCCACTCATCCAATGGTCATGAAATATTTTCATAAGGTTATAAAATTCATGATGACCTTGTGTACAAAATTTGATGTCTTGAAACCACTTGTAGCTCCCAAAAAATTCAATTTTCTCTCAAAATTGATCCCTGTGCATGGATTGCCTGCATACTTGAACTTGACAATGTTCTTTTGAAATGATAATGACCCATTTACAATCCATTTTTAAAAAATTTTACCAAAATTAATGATTTTAGGTCACAATTGATCAGTTTGACCTGTTGCAAAGGGATATTGGTGAAATTTAGGAAAGTTTTGAATGATAGGGGTAGTAATTTGACCTTGATAGGTCAAATTACTACCAATTCCTAGAATCCAAATGGATTCCAATGACCTAAATGGACCTAAGAAGGTTCTTAAACTCATTGACACCATATTTTGACCAGCTTTTGACCTCCACATTGATAAATCACAAAAATAGTATTCCTTGACTTGACATTCCTATATCATACTCCCTACGAGGGAGAAAATGTGAGCCTCCAGGTTTCTTTCTTGACTTCCAATTGGTTCTTTGAGGGTCCTTCCTACTTGCTTGACTATTGTACATCTTTGCTTGCTCCCTTTTCTTTGCTAAATGCTTGCATTTCTTCCTTGTAGCTTTCTCAAAATTTATTGTCTATGTATCCTCTATCTCCATGAAGTGCTCCAGCTATTGTAGCTCCTTATTTGTTGTATGTTCCATCCTTTCCAATTCAATTTTGCCTCCATTATACTCAGCTACAACTATACAAACCTTATCCTCTTTTCTCGTGCTTGTTGCATGACTTGCTTCCTCATTGTTATCTCTTAATTATTGCTTGTCTAATGGATTTTGCTTCTTGTTCTTGCCATTATCTTTGTCATGAGGCTCTATTGGCCCCTTATGCATGCCATCCTTAGTCATTTGCTTTTCTACACTTTATTTTTCTACCTCTTCCTTAAGTTTTTTCACATTTGGATGCTCTTTCCTCTCATCTTGCTCACTATGCAAGAGCAACTCCTTGTTCTTTTCATCCATACCATAGTATAGCATGATTTGACCCATCTTTGGCCTCCCATATTGTGATGTGCCCTCATAGCTAGATACACTACTCAAGCCTTGGATTAGCCTATCATTCTGACCCTCGTAGGCTAATGGGATTGAATAGAGGGTCCCCTGAGGATTGGCATCATTTCCAGTGTGCAAAGAGCTTCAGTTTGGTCTTTGTTTGGCTTCATTCGGATGTCATTTGCTCTACTTACTATTTTTAGTAAGTTAGTGGAGTTAGAGATGGGCCCCTGCTATTTTTAGCAAAGGGGGTTGGTCATATGCTAGTTTCCAGTTCAGACGGCGTGCAAAAATGATGAGTAATAATGGAGATATTAATATTTATTTGGCCAAAATAAATATTAAGTTTTGAGCTTATATTATTAAGTTATAATATAATTTTATATTATAACTTAAGTCACTTAAATGAAGGGTCAAGTTATCATCGATGGGGCCAAGTGAACAATTAATTATAAAAGAATTATTTGTGTAGCAACTATAGAGTTTTAAGTAAAAAATTAAAAAGTGGGAATATATCTTTTATCCCACATTGGCCAGGAAAGTGTTTGAACTCTCATAAGAAAAGGATAAAAGGGACTTATGGGCTCATTCTCAAGCATGTTATGTGAATGTTATTTTTTGGAGAATATGTCCAAGGCTTGTGGATTTTCAGAGGGTTTTAGCGTTCAAGAAGACTGTGAGTATCCATACAGAAGAACATGAGACTTTTGTATATCAACATTCAGAGGCTTTGAAATATCAGCTCGTATTGCTTCAAAATTGGCTTCATTCAGGAGTCAAATTTGTGCAAATTTCCTTCAATATTGTAGGTTGATTGTACTTATAATTTTTGGTGTGAGTTTAATGATTAGTTTACATCCATTAGTGTAGTGTACAGCTATTGTAATAAATCTACTGTGTGCAGCCAGCAAAGAGGAAATAAGTTTTTCTTAAATAATCCTAGTACTCTTTATCTTATATCTTCCTTAGTCTATTTCATATGAATAAATGTAAGAGTTTCATGCTGACTAGTTGTAATACATGAAGCTATTTGGTTATAAATTTAATTTAAATAAAGTTTCCATAGTTCTGTTGTGCTTTAGGGCATTATTTGTCTTTAAAGTTTCTACATATATATATATATATATATATATATATATAGACATTACAAAGAAAAAAACATAAATTCAACATGTTCAACTAAACCATAGAGGTTACCCTGAAGAGCCTGTGAAGATTTCTTACACATATCCATGTTTACCAAATATAAACTCAGCATTAACTTGCTCCATTATGCAAGTCATCTTGTTTGCTTCTTCATGCCTCATTTGCTTGTCAACTAGCTTACTTGTTTGCATCTTTGTTTGCACAACTCTTGGTGCTTCTCTTTGTTACTCCTTACTTGATGTTTCTTGGAGTTCTTGCTTGAATTTTCCCTATTTTTCTTCACCTATTTTCAGCTCCATTGATGGACTAAATATGTCCTCCAACATTCTCAACTCCTCTTGCAACTTGAGTGCATCCAACTCTTCCAAATCCTCATCAAACTTTGGTTCACTTTGTTCATCATTGTCTTGGACAACTTCTTCTTGATATTCTCCTTGGACTCCCTCATTTTTGAGAGTCATGTCAACATCCTCTTATTATACATCATGCTTCATAAGCACTCTTTAAGGTGTTTCTTCCTCATCTTGCCATGCTACACATTCATTCATTAATGCACTGGTTTTTAGGTACAGAATATCTTCTTCTTTGGAATCAAATTCAAACATGCCATCATATACCACACTTGAAAACATATCTTGCAAATACTTATCTTTATTTATACATTCTTTTACGTGTTCAAATGGTTGTACCTTCATTTTACTTACTTGGTTTTCATGCATTATCTTGTTTGTTTGTTTTGGAGGCTTGTCATCTTCTTCAATATTCATTCTTGCTTGGAGTTTACTTGCATCTTGCTTCTCTTGTGCTCTTACCTTGCTTTTTACAACCCACTTGATGTCTTGTAGCTTCTTGGGTTTCCACTTGCCTTAGTCATCTATCTTGCCAACTTGATGTGTTTTGTCATTTGCCTTTTGTTTCCACACTTCCATTCATGCTTTTGCCTTGTTTGACCTCTTGTTTGAGGTTTAACTCCTTCTCTTCCCCTGTTTGTTTCAGCCACTTAGGCCACACATATCCATGCCCTTGTGTTCTCATTGAGGGCTGTAATCTACCATTGTTTTCTTCAATTTTCATATAAGTTTTGCCTTCTTCATGTATGCAATCAAATTCAACATTCAAACATTCATTTACCTTCATGGGCAACTGTTGCAAGCTTATCTCTTCTTTCATGTCTTCTCGAATGATCTTCAAGTCTTATTGGGTGACCTTCTTGGCTTCTTGGTACACAATCTCCTTGGTCTCAGCTGCTATGCATGGAAATGCATCATAGAACTCCTCTTTCTCTTCAATTTCAACATGTGAAATGTCTTCAATCTTCAACTCTTTGTTTTCATGAAGTTATTTCTCTTTATCATCTTCTTGCCATTTGATGGGTACTATTCTTGGCCCATTCTTCATCAACTTTGAGGCTTCATGCTTGACCTGCATCAACCTTGTCTTCATACTTGCAAACACAAATGCAAAAGCAACATTAGCATATAAAATGAGAGACCACATAGTCTCTTTGAATGCCTTTGACATAGGCACTGTCCATCTTCTCTTCTTTTCTTCATCTCCATTCTTTTGTGTTCTCATTCGCACTTCTCTCATCTTCTTATTCTCTTCAATGAGAACTCTCTTCACTACCTCTCTTTCTTGTTGTTCACTTGGAAACATCTCTCTTCTCTTGCCTCTTTGGGTTGTCTTCTCCATCTTCTTCTCTTTCCTTTAGACACCTTTCTTGTGCCTTCTTCTCACTAGTGACTCTATTGGCCACTTCACCTTTCTCTTCATACTCCAATGACTCTATTGGCTTTCTTGTTATTTCATGAGCTTCAACATGAGCTCAATCTTCTCAAATCTCTACCCCAACTCTTTTATTATCTCTGCTACTTCCTTTCCTACATCCATCTTCCCCATTTTTCTTTCTTTTCTTGGCCTATTTAGACCTCCTCTTAGCAAGTCCTTCAAGCTTGCCTCTTAGAGCTCGTGTGGGTCTTTCCTCTTCTTGAGTCCTCTCTCTAGGATCTCCTCTTAACCTTCTTGACTCTATTTTGGAGTCCCTTATCTTCCTCTTCTTTCTTGGAGCTTCAATGCTCTCTTTTCCTCTCTACCTCTTCTAGCCTTTTCTTGACTAGTTTCTTGTCCTTCTCAAAGGACTTTGGGGTTTTTGTCTCTTCACTCTATCAATCTTCTTCTCCTCTTTTCTGACCTCAAAGGATCAAACCTACACTTTCTCTTCTCCCTCAACACCCTGCAATGTTATCTTTCATGCCTATGTCATGACATTATGCATACTTCTCAAATCAACGAAAATGGAAAGAATTCAAAACACAAGTTTACCCAAGCATATATTACTAGCTCTGATACCAAAATAATGTAGAGCATTTGGGAGAAGTCTCATTAAACGTCAACACCTGGTTCTCAATTCAGCTGGGCGCTTATTGCATTAAGTCAAGGAACACTATTTTTGTGATTTGTCAATGTGGAGGTCAAAAGCTAGTCAAAATATGGTGTCAATGAGTTTAAGGACCTTGTTAGGTCCATTTTGGTCCTTGGAATCCATTTGGAGTCTAGGAATCTTAGGGGTCAATTTTTGAGGGGGTTTGGAGTTTTCCCTCTAAAACTAGACATTTGAAAATTCAAATATTGCAATTGAGTCTAAGTGGGGTAAAATGTATGTGTTGCAAGAAGTTATATGAATAAGTTAGTGTGTGAAGTACATTCAAGTCATGAGGAAGTTATTCTAATGTATTTTCATGTTAAATGCTTCAATCAAGTCATCTAAATCAAGGAAATGATACCCTTGTACGTGGAGGTAGTTAGATTCAAGAAGTAGGTGTAACTAACTTCACACACCTACATTGAAATGGTAAGGAAGGAGTCATTTTTAAAAAGTTAGAATGGCATAGGAGAGAACAAGGGAGAGGGGGAGATCTCTCAAAGAAAGGAGGAGAATATGTAAATGAACATATACAAAACTCCTCAAGAAGAAGGAGGAGTTCAATTTTGGTTTGTAAGGAAAAGTTGTTTGTTTCAAATAAATAAGTGTATGTGTTGTAGTGTTTTCAGTCTCCTTGATGAGTACATGAATGTTTTACATGATAGAATACATTATTGAAACTTTGAGATAATATACAGTCCTCTTAATGCATGGTTGCAAGTTGATCCAATGTGCACAGGTGACATGCATGAATGAGCCTAGTTAAAGGAATAATCTCCTGGATACATAACTGAATGATCATTGTAAAGGCTAGTTGGTGTGGTGAAAACTTACAACCTTGATAATAGGTCTCTGTAGAATCAAGAACAGAGGTTCATAGCATGTTTTTAAGTCTGTGTTTATTCTTTGGAAGCCCTAGATGCATTGGGTTAATGAAATTGTTCATGGGTTTTTGAATGTGCCAAGGTGGATCATGTTGACAATTTTGGTCCTACAGGCCAAAATCAGTCTCTTCCTTCCCCTGTTGTTTGGAGCCAGATCAATTTTGGTTTGAAAAAGTCTTTCGGTAGAAGGATGAACCAGTTCAATGGTTCGATGTCAGGGTTCAACGGCATGATCTTTCCAAGAACTTTGAACTTGAACTTTGAACCATAGTTGGTTCAATCAGTTGGTTTAATCAGTTTGGTTCAATCAATTTGGTCAAAGTGTTTGGTTCAATTGGAAGGTTCAAAGGGGGTCTTGAAAAGCCCGAAGGACAAGTGCCCTTGTGGAGGGCAGTTAGGCACAAACTAGACTTTTCTAGCACGCTATGGAGGGCAGGGAACCCTTGCGGAGGAATCAAAAGGGTGAGTTTTCCTTCGGAAATGCTAAGGCAAAAGGCGAAGACAAAGGTTGAATTTCTGCGGGCAAATTTCTCGAAGGAATTCCTTCAAACATTTTGTCTAAATAAATTTCCAAGTCAAAGAACAAAAGGATTATCTTTCAAAAAAAAATCTGCGGCAAAAATTCACACAGTCAAATCCTTTAGACAAAAAGTCTGAAGGAATTTGCCCAAAGGAAAGAGCCGACTGAAAGAAACAAGCAGGAAAAACATAAAAGAAAGATTTCCTTCAGACAAAATGTCTGAAGTAATTCCTTCAGACATTTTGTCTGAAGGATTTGAAAAGTCGAGGTAGTCCGAAGGACCCCGAAGGGCAGGTGCCCTTGCGGGGGACTCTCGGCGAATGTGAAAGGGACCTTTCTCAAAGCCAAAGGGACACTTTCCATTCAAGAAGGTTAAAATACAAAGGCTCGAGCCAAAGAAAGAAAGGCCAAAGAAAGGAAAGCCGAAGGAATTGACCAAGGGGTGACGGGCCCAAAGATGTCAAAATCTAGCATCGTGAACTAGCCGTTTAGGTTCAAACATCTGGTGACGTTCTTGCAAACATCAAATTCAGGACAAGGGAATAGCCATTAGCTTTCAAATGGTGACGGGCATGCAAACATCAACTTTATGGTAATGAAATAACCATTGATCTTTAAATGCTTGAGCACGAACCCGAAGGAATTAAAAGGCCTTAGAGCCAAAATGAAGAATCTACTGATAAAAGAGCCTAAAGAACCAGCCAAGGATTGATAGAAGATAGCCTTAGGGGGCTCAGATTTCCAGAAAAGGCCAAGAGATGACAAAAGACAAAACTAGGAAAAGACAAAGTTGGAAAAAGACAAGAATCAAGAATGAATTCAGCAACCTACCGAGAAAGGAGCCCAAAGAGCCAAGTGCAAAAATAGACAAAATAGTCCAAGTGGCAAAAGAAGGTGTTGGCACAAGGAGTTATTCCAATCGCTGAAACAGTCTCTACCAAGTGGTCATCAAGGAGCACGAATAGTGAAGATGCGTTGGTTTCTTCCACACTTTGCATTGATGAGCAGACAAACCATGTGAATGTCTTGAAGGAGTGGTCTTGTTTGCAGACAAACAGCGTGGCCCATGTTTTCACACATGACATTTAATATATTTAAATGCCTAAAGTCAAAACTAGAGCCGACACAACATTCTCTTTCAAGCAGCTTCCTCTTCCCAATGATCTCAATGCAGCATGGGTCATTTATTTTCCATAAAGCGCCAAGTCTTTTCCAAAAAGGCTATATATTTGTAACTTCTCATGTGAGAAAGATATTTCTAATTTTTTGTATGGCGCAGCCCTACCAAATTTTACTTTGAATTAATAAAAGTGTTTTACCTCTATCTGGTTGGATATATCTCTGAGTGTGCCTGAGTATTAACCTTATGCCCAGTCATTGTTCCATGATGCTTTCACATGCTTGATACCAGCACACCTGGTATAGACAAAGCATCATTCCTGTAGGTAGCAAAAAGAGTTGTATTTGGAGCGCAGAGATATGAGAGGGTTATCAGATAATGTGCTTTCCTACAGCACCTGTGGAAAGTTCATCTCCTGTGTGTCTTCATTAAGCATTTTCTGTTAAGTTCTCTACAGTCTAGTCCTTTTATCAGATAAAGTGTATGTATGTGCTCTTATAGTTTGAAGTGTGAGAAAATGAGTAGATCAATTTTTTGGTGCATCATCATCTTAGCTTAGGTTCTACTTCAATAATCTTTCTCTCTTTTCAACCCCCCCCCCTTATATATATATATATATATATATATATATATGTAAGCAAATGTACTAGAATAAATTAGAGATGCGTCAAAGGGAGCTAGCCTTTATCTAGAGATTCTCCCCTCAGTTTTGCCAGACCCACAGGCAAGAGAGGAGTCTCCATTGTGCCACGTGGAAGAGAGAAGCCCAACGTTCTCTCAAGGGTGCAATCCATAGCATCAACAGTTTTTGGCACACCTGATGGGATAGTTTTTAACACTCAAAAAAGTTCCAAGATTGGTGCTAGTCCTATTACAGCAAAAAACATTCATTTTTTCCAGCATCTGGCGACTCCACTATTAAGAACATCAGTATCTGGTCATAGGTCAGTCTGACATCCTATGCCTAAGGTCACCACATGATCTATTGCTAAGGGTGTCCCTTTTAAATTTGTTGAACTACCTTTAAACTCTGCAAGATGACTGAGGTTTGCAAGAACTCATTCTTATTCAACAAATTATTTTTCTAGACCTGCTATAAGATACAACTACACAAGAAGGCCTCGATTGAATCCTGCCATAGCTATGGCTTTACCATTTGTGGCCTTTCACGATTAGAGTCCTTTGAATCTCCTGCATTATGACCCAATCCTAGAGGCAGTCCTTAAAAGTGTGCCTCCCTTTAATGGAGAAGGGCCCATTACTGCCATTGAACACATCAAAAATAATGCTAACCTCTGCAACATTCACAACGTCACTAAGGAAAACATTGCTATCAGATTGTTGGCATTGTCTTTCAAGGGCAAGGTTCTAGACTGGTATGAGACTTTGTCCATGAATTCAGTTGACTCATGGAATGAATTGGGCACTTTCTTAACAAATAGATTTGGGGAGAAGAGCGACCACCTCTCACTTGCCGAGCAACTGACCACTATGAAAGAGCTCCACATGAATTCATGCAAGATTTCAATACTCGATTTCAAAAGACATGGGACAGAATCCCCATTTTGGTAAGGCTAACCCCAAGCTATGCTTTCCTATATTATTTGAAAGCGTTGAACAGTGACATTGTTGTCATGATACAGTCTATGGGAGGACATGTGCTGCCTGCTGCCTATGACATAGCCATAGCAGCTGAGAATTCCCTGGTGCAAGCAGAAAAGATAGCCCCTAGACCTCATATGCTGCTCTTTCTTGAATTTTTGCCTCCAGTCTAGACTGTTGCACCTACCTTAGCTCTTCTGCCAAGTATGGAAAAGCCATCTGCGACTCCATCCAATGACCTCCATGAAGTAAAAAGCTTGTTACAAAGCGTAACAAATGAAGTAGTGGCTCTCAAAAGGCAACAAGCTCAGAGCAATTGGCCAAATCAAGGATATCAACAGTATGGGCAAGTAAATAAACCCCCTTCCTAGAATTACAATGAAGGACAAGGTCAGTTTGCATAGGCCAGACTTTATCAAGGCTATAATTCAGGTGCCCCTTAATCATCCAAGGCCATGGTACCCATTCAAAACAATCTAGTACAAGAGCAGCCAAATTGCTCACCCATGGGATACAGTCAAGATCAGGTTGTTTACACAAATGAAATGCTAAGTTAGTACATGAATGCATAGGACAAGTCACCCAATTCCCCAACTTTGAGGCATCATTACAACATGGCATGGACAACAAGCCGACTCACTCTGATTTTGCTCTCATGAATTACCTGGAAAGTGAATTTTATACAGTCAATTACGTGGGCAGTACAAATAATCAAGGTGATTATGTCGCAGCTAACATAAGGTCCAAGAGGAGAGCTATGGAAGAAGCTCAAGCAGCTGGTCAAGCGTTTGCACCATCTTCTTCACCATAGGTGAACTAGAAATTTCTAAATTTTAGGCCCCTAGTTGTACCGTCAGCTCCTAGCCCTGTGCCTCAAAAGGTTGCAAGTGATCCCAAAGAAAATTTGAAAGGGAGCAACCCTAAAATCAATGTGGTAGACCAGATGAAGAAGATGCACATAAATATTTCCTTGTGGAATTCATTATCAATACCGGGACAAAAGGACATGCTACAAAAAGAATTACACGGGCTTAATGAACCAGTTGTCCCAGTAAAAGCCAATAATATTTTGATCACAAACGGGCAGCCTTCCACATCAGGCCAAGTAAAAAAAGAAGAAAAGGTCCCCCCTTTCTATTTGTCATTAGTCATAGGAGACTTCCTGGTGGACAATTGTATCATTGACAGTGGAGTAAGCACCTCGATAATGCCTAAATGCATAGTGGATAAACTGGGGCTCAAATATAAAGAGATGACTAAGGGAGTCCTACAGTTGGATGGAACACCAGCAAAGACAGTGGGAGTAGTTAAAGGCTTGAACTTGACACTCCATGCCTATCCAACTTTCTTGATCCCTCATGACGTGGTGGTGGCAGATGTTCCTCCTTACATTGCCATTTGCTTGTCCACGGATTTCACATCTAAAATAGGTGGCTACCTAGCAGCAAACTGGTCATATCTGGTTTTTAAAACCAAGTATGAGACTAAGGTTAAATTGAGTTTGAGCCACTTCACAGAGATCATCTGGAACCGTACTCACTCAAAGCGACAAATGTCAACTATGCCATTATTGATCAAGAAGATTTCCAAGTTGATCAATCTCCACCCTCTTCCCTTGATGGAGTTGATGACTTACTCTTTGATGAATGGGGAAGTGACAACTTTGAGCATGATCTTTAAAAATTCATAAAAGAGGCAGGCCTTGAGATTTATTGCATACATGAAGAGGGTACTTTTGTACCAAACTTGATGAAAGCAAGCCAAGATAGCCCATGTCTATGGCAGCTTTTCTTTGATTGCTCAAGAAGCAAGCTAAGAGCTGGTGGGGGAGTGGTGCTAGTTTCCCCCTCTCAAGAAAAATACTTTTCAACCTTCAGGTTTCAATTTTCTTGCACGTGCAATGTTACGGAGTAAGAATCCCTCATCCATGGTTTGGAGTGGGCAAGGAAAAGAGGAATTAAGGAACTCCAAATTTTCAAGAACAGCGAGTTGATCATAAATCAGGTAAGGGGCCAAAATTTGACAAAGAACTCTTTGTTTAAGTCCTACAAACACAAGGTATGGGACTTAGTGGAGAGTTTTCTTGCTTTTAACGTTACTCCCATTCCTAGAGAGCAGAATAAGCAAGCTAACAGACTGGCAGCAGTTGGTGCTCAGTTTGATGTCCTCAAGGAGATAGGCCATGATAGAACTCCACGCCATTTGAAAGTGGTAATCAGACCCTCCAGGCTTGACAACATCACCAATTGGCAAGTGTTTGACAGTGATCAGCAAATAGCGCTCTTCTTACAAGAGGAAGTTGAGTTCGCTGCTAGAAACCAAGCTAAGCTGCAATAGCAATATGGCAGCTAAATTGTGCAACTAAAGATTAATAAACTTTTCAAAGGCTTGGTCACTCTTGAGAGCATCTTCAATGAGGATGACCAATTGAAAAATGATAAAGCAAGCATCACAACAAAGAAGGAGAACTATGAAAAGGTTGAGATATTCAAAGACAAGATGCTTGCACTTAGAAAAGTGTGTACAGATCATGAAAGGCAGGCCTTCATCTTGTTATGCCAAGAGTTTACTGATGTCTTTGCTTGGGAGTATAGCGACTTGAAGGGTTTTGACCCAAGTTTGGCCCACACACCATCGAGCTAGAAAAAGGTGCCAAGCTGATCAAGCAGAAATAAAGGCCTTTCAATCCAAAGATTGAGCCTCTCATGTGTAAGGAACTCACCAAGTTGATTGAGTCCAAAATTATATTTCTGATCAAACACTCTTTTTGGCTGGCCAATCTTGTTCCCATCTGAAAAAAGAATTGGGAGATCAGATTGTGCGTAGATTTCAGAGACCTTAATAGAGTCTCTTTGAAAGACCATTATTCTCTCCCAAGTATGGAATAGATCTTCCAAATGGTGACAAGAAATGAATGTTTCTCTCTCTTGGATGGGTATTCAAAATACAATCAAATTTTGGTGCAAGATTGTGACCTGTACAAGACAACCTTCACTACCAAATGGGGGACGTTTGTTTATAAAAAGATGTCATTTGGACTATCCAATGTTGGTGCCACTTTCTAGTGAGCCATGGACATGGCCATTCAAGCCTGATAAATAACATTGTGTTGATGTATCTTGATGATGTGATAGTATTCTCTAAAGAGGTGAGCCAACACATGAAACATCTCAAACAAATCTTTGAAAGGTGTAGAGAGTTTGGTATCTCTCTCAACCCAAAGAAATGTGTGTTTGTTGTCCATGAGGGTAAAATCCTTGGCCATGTTGTCTCAAAAGTGGGCTTGACCATTGATCCAGAAAGAGTTCACTCCATCCTAGAGTTATCCTTGCCTAAACATAAGAAGGGTCTATAGAGCTTCTTCGGCAAAACAAATTTCATCAGGGGATTTATTCCAAATTTTGTAGAGGTAGTCAAGCCATTGACCTCTATGCTAAATAAAGATGAGAAGTTCACGTGGATAGTGCAAATGATAGTTTTGAAGAGATCAAGTAGGCTATCGCCCAGGCTCCTACCTTAATCAGTCCTGACTTCACCAAAGACTTCAACCTCTACACCTTTGAAAATGAAGAGGTAATCTCTGCTATGCTTACCCAAGCGAATGGTGATAACCTTGAACAACTGCTTGCATTTTTTAGCCAATGTCTAGAGGGTTTTGAGGTCAGGTATACATATGTGGAGAAGCAAGTCCTTGCAGTCATATGGAGCCTAAAGAAATTTAGACATATGTTATCCAATAGTAGGATTCACCTCATGGTTCCACATCCCAGCATCAAAGATTTCTTGACCAACCATGATCTGAATGAAAAGAGAGCAGGATGGATCACTAAAGTAATGGAATATGATGTGGATATCAAAACTACCACGCTGGTAAGAGAAAAAGGCCTATGTGAACACCTTGTTGTGGACTTTAAACAATAGAGAGAAGACAGTTTGCTCATTCATGATGAACCCACAACAGAAGAACCAGCAGTCATGAAGGATTGGACATCAGACATGAAGCATTTCCTTCTCACTGGTGAGTGCTCGTAGGGCTTTGATAGGGCCAAAAGGAAATATTTCAGACTCCAATCTCTCCCTTATGTCCTGATCAATGGAGTGTTGTTCTGAAGAGATTTCTCAAGAGTGATTTTAAGGTGCATAGACCCAAGTCAGGCCGACAGGGTGCTATCCGAGTTCCATGATGAGCTAGCTGGTGGTCACTTTGCTCCTAAGCCTATAGCTGTAAGAATAATGAGAGCTGGCTACTTCTTGATGGAAAATAACAGCTGGCTACAATGCCTTTATATCCTATTCAGGTGAATCAACCATTCATGCAATGGGGCCTAGACTTCATAGGAATGATCAATCCTCCCTCCAGTGCTGGCCACAAATGGGTTTTGACCGCCATATACTACTTCACAAGAGGGGTAGATGTTGTCGCTTTGAAGGAAGCCAATGAAAGTGCAGGCTTGGACTTTTATGAAGACCTGGTGACAAGGTTTGGAGTCCCAGCTACCATCATATCAGACAATGCATTAGCCTTCTTGGGTACCAGAACGAGTGAATGGGCATTGAGATACGGCATCTATTTCAACACTTCTTCCAACTACTATCCACAAGGGAATGGGATAGCTGAGTCTACTAATAAGAATCTAATCATGATTATCAAAAGAACAATGGAAGACAGTCAGAGAACTTGGCATGCCAAGCTAAAAATAGCCATGTGGGTAGACAGGGTCACTCCAAAGAGGGAAATTGGCAATTCACCATTCATGCTCGTGTATGAAAGGGAAGCTAGACTTCTTATTTCACTTGAATTGCCAGCCTTGGACCTTGCTCATCAGTCGTAGTTAGAAGAAGGCAACATCATGGAGGTTAGGCTGTGTGAATTGATGAAACTTCAAGAAACAAGGGACCAAGCTATGGCTTCTATGACCAACCACCAACAGCAGATGAAGAAACACTTTGACAAGAGATCTTCATCAAAAGATTTATCTGAAGGAGATATCATCTTGAAATGGGATGAGGACTGAGCTAAGCCTAGAAACCACAAGAATTTTGACGCCCTATGGAGCGGTCCATATGTCATCACTCAGTGCAAGCAGCACAATGTGTTCTTACTCTCTAGATTGGATGGTGAAGAACTATGTATCCCAATTAATGGGATACATCTCAAGCGTTATCACTGAGCCTTCTTCCATCATGTACATATTTTTTTTATTTTTTTTCCCTGTTTTCCCTAAGTGCTTTTGCACATGTTAGTAGTTTTTTTAATCTTGTGTGTGTTTCATTTGCTTTTGGGGGTGAGACCTCCGTGATTGATTCTTGGATACCTCAAGGCTATTGCTAACTCTTTCAAAGCTACATTTTGACTCCATGCCTAATGGACTTTAAGGCTACTAGTTTCTTAAGCATAACAAGCATGCTTCCCCTGGGAATCACAAATTTGTTGACCATTTTGGTCATATAGGCCAAAATTGGTCTCCTCTTTCTCCTGTTGTTCAGACCCAGTTCAATTTTGGTTTGCACAAGTCTTTTAGCAGAAGGATGAACCAGTTCAATGGTTCGATGTTGGGGTTCAACGACATGATCTTTCCAAGAACTTTGAACTTGAACTTTGAACCATAGTTGGTTCAATCAGTTTGGTTCAGTCGGTTTGGTTCAAAGTGTTTGGTTCAATCAGAAGGTTCAAAGGGGGTCTTGTAAAGCCTGAAGGACAAGTGCCCTTGTGGAGGGAAGTCAGGCACAAATTGGACTTTTCCAATAGGCTGCGGAGGGCAATTCCAAACCCAAAAGTACCCTTGTGAAGGGCAGGGAACCCTTGTGGAGGAATCAAAAGGGTGAGTTTTCCTTCGAAAATGCTAAGGCAAAAGGCGAAGACAAAGGTTGAATTTATTTGGGCAAAATGCCCAAAGGAATTTCTTCAAACATTTTGTCCGAAGAAATTGCCAAGTCAAAGAACAAAAGGATTATCTTTCAAAAAAAATCTGCGGCAAAAATTCACACACGCAAATCCTTCGGACAAAAAGTCCCAAGGAATTTGTCCAAAGGAAAGAGCCGACCAAAAGAAACAAGCAGGAAAAACATAAAGGAAAGATTTCCTTTAGATAAAATGTCTGAAGGAATTCCTTCAAACATTTTGTCCGAAAGATTTGAAAAGCTGAGGCAGTCCGAAGGACCCCGAAGGGCAGGTGCCCTTGCAGGGGACTCTCAGCAAACGTGAAAGGGACCTTTCTCAAAGCTGAAGGGACACTTTCCCTTTAAGAAGGTTAAAAGACAAAGGCCTAGGCCAGAGAAAGAAAGGCCGAAGGAAGGAAAGCTGAAGGAATTAACCAAGGGGTGACGGGCTCGAAGACGTCAAAATCCAGCATAGCGAACTAGCCATTTAGGTTCAAACGTTTGGTGATGTTCCCATAGACATCAAATTAAGGACAAGGGAATAGCCATTGGCTTTCAAATGGCGACGGGTGCATGAACGTCAACTTTACAGCAATAAAATGACCGTTGATCTTTAAATGCTTGAGCATGAACCCGAAGGAATTAAAAGGCCTTAGGGCCAAAAGGAAGAATTTGTTGAGAAATGAGCCTAAAGACCCAGCCAAGGATTGATAGAAGATAGCCTTAGGGGGCTCAAATTTCTAGAAAAGGCCAAGAGATGACAAAAGACAAAACTAGGAAAAGACAAAGCTAAAAAAGGACAAGAATCAAGAATGAACTCAGCGACCCGTTGAGAAAGGAGCCCAAAGATCCAAGCGCAGAAACAAACAAAATAGTTCAAGTGGCAAAAGAAGGTGTCAGCACAAGGAGTTATTCCAGTGGTTGAAACAGTCTCTACCAAGTGATCATCAAGGAGCTCGAACATTGAAGACATGCTAATTTCTTCCACACATTGCGTTAATGAGTAGACAAACTGATCTGTAAACTGAAAAATACAAGTGTACTACATTCAAAAATCACTTGTTCATGTTTATGAGATCTTTCAAAATTTTACTTTTTTGTGTTTAATTTTGCATAAATAAAGTAAAATCAGAATTAAAATAAAGATTAGAATGCAATAATAATCAGATGAAATCAAAGATAACACCAGCAAGTTGATAACGGAGTTTGGCTTCAATAGCTTACATCTACGGGTCCGCCCAATGGTAAGGACCGTTCTATTAAAATGCTACCACAAATGGCTTTGAAAACCTTTAAAAATCTTCAATCTCACCTCCTCTGATCTTTATTTGCCTGCAAATATTCCTCCTTGACCTGAAAACAAAAGCCCAAGGCTGTACAAGGCAAAAACAAGGCTCTATTCCTCTTAATTCTCTTTACACGGTCAGAAATCCGTGTCAATACAAGTAAAAATAACTCCCTTTTATAATGTTTCAGCCACTATGGCTGAAGCAGTCAAGACCTTAGCCTTTTATACAATGGGTCTCAAGTTCAAAACTCCCTCCTTTCTAGGTGCCTAGGGAAGCAGGCAAGGGTGTCCTTCCTTCATGGGCGCGCTCAGGCTCTCCTTCCTAGGTGTCAAGTATGCAGTTTGAATGCTTTGACTTCTTCTTCCCTCCTTTTTGGTGCCTTGGACTTTCAAATTTCCTTGGGTGGCATGATAGGCATGGCAAGGTGGCGTGGCATGCTTGAAAATTTCAAATAACATGTGATAAATAACACCTAACCAAATTTTTGACCCATAATTATTTGCCACGTGTCAAATGGAGATTGGTCCACTTGGCATTCCGCAACTGTGCCACGTCATTTTTGACACCGAATTTTTACCTGTCGAACCAAAACTTTAGTGGCCTATAACTTTTGCATACGGTGTCCATTTTGCAAACAGTGAAAAGCATCGAAAAGCTCTCGACGAGTAATACAATGTGCAAATGATTTGAACTGAATTTGAAAACTTTTGTAAAATAAAATAGTACATGGATCAATTTGGATCATTCCTCCCCACTGGGAACTTTTGGACCTCTAAAAGTTGAAATTAATTGGTAATGAGGTGAGGGTATTTTTCCCTCACCTTTCTGACTTCCATCCATCTGGCCTTGCTTGGGTGCATCCCTTTGAGACCAACACGAAGATATTCAACATTACCTCTTCAAAAAGTCCACAGATTCATGTCAAGTATAGTATCTTCCTGCAATTTTGTTAGATATTCAAGAGAAAAATCATCAACGGAAGGAATGGATACACTTTCATCATGATCAATGATCATTGGAGGCTCATATAATTTCAAATTTTCCACATTTACAACTGAATAAATCTGCATGTAAGATGGTAAGTCTAATCGGAAAGCATTTGTGCCAAATTTTTTTTTTATCCGAAAAGGACCATACTGGATTGGTTTCAACTTTTTACCTTCACCTGTCAGTCTTTCCTTACTAATGTGAAGCTATACCATATCACCTACAACAAATTGGTGATCAATACAATGTTTGTCATGCCTGGATTTATACTTGGCTTGACTTTTCTCCAATTGAGTATGAATAGTCTGATGAATGAGTTGTATTTGTTCAATGAAATTCTTGGCTCGAATGGCTTCTTTTGATTCACCATCAATTGTATCCTATCCATAACAAACATCTAGAGGAGATTTAGGCAAGTATCCATAACAAACTTCAAATGGAGATTTCATAGTAGAAGAATGAAGTGCCCGATTATATGCATGTTATATGTAACACAATTGTTCATCCCATAATTTTGGATTTTTATTGCTATAACCTCTAAGCAAATGTACCACAGAGCAGTTCACAACCTTTGTTTGTCCGTCGATTTGTGCATCAAATGCAGTGCTCCTTTTTAATTTAGTGTCCATTAGTCCCCACAAAGTTGACCAAAACTCCCCAATAAATCGAGAATCCCGATCAGAAATAATTGAAGTAGGCAAACCAAAATGAACCCATACATGTTTGAACAACAAATATGTAGTGCCTTCGCCAATAATCTACTTAGTGCAAGGAATCAAAACACACATTTTGCTAAATCTATCCACAACCACATATAAATAGTCATGTTTTCTTTGTGTCATAGGCAATCCCCCCACAAAATCCATAGAGATAATTTTCCAAGGGTGAGTAGGAACAGGTAGAGGAGTGTAAAGTCTCAATTTCCTGTTACTAGGTTTACTTGTGGCACAAAGAGTACATCCACTTGTATATTTAGCAACATTTTCCTGCATACGAGACCAATAACAATAAATTTTCAAATGTGCAACCGTTTTAGTAACTCCAAAATGATCAAAAATAAGAGAAGTATGTGCTTCTCTAATCATGTGCACCCTCTCATTTTGAGGAATATATAGTTTACCCAAATGATACAAAAGATCATTGTGTACATGATAGTCCAATTCTTCTACTTGTCTACTACTCATCAAGTCTTTATAAACATCCTAAAAATCAAGATCATTCACATATTGTTCTTTATAACTTTCATGAGACAAAGAACCATGTTGTAAAAGAATAAAAGCAATAACCATAAGAGGCCTAGATAGCATATCTGCAACCTTATTCTGAATTCCTTTTTTATACTTGATCACAAGATGAAATTGTTGTAAGAAACCCAACCAACGAAAATGTCTAGACTGTTGTAGCTTAGTTTGTGATTGGAGATACTGTAAAGGCTAATGATCTATATGTATTATTGTTTCTTTGCCCATTAAGTAATGTTTCTATTTTTTAACACTTTGAACCAACCCATACAATTCCTTATCATAAGTTGGATATTTTCTTACTGCACTTGTAAAGGTTTCAGAATGATAACAAACTGGTTTCTTACCTTGCATTAAAATAGCTCCCATAGCATACTCACTTGCATCCTTCTCGATCTCAAATGGTTGTTGTATATCAGGAAGTGCCAAGACCAGAGCAGTACTTATCTTTTCTTTCAAAGTATCGAAGGCTTTTTGATGTTTGCCTCCCCACTGAAAGACCTGTTTCACACTTGTCAAAGAATGCAAAGGTGATGCAATATATGAAAATTGAGCAATAAACTTACTCTAAAATTGTACTGCACCAAGAAAACTCCTAACCTTAGTTGTGTTAGTGGGTGTAGGCCAATTAAAAATAACTGCCACTTTTGCAGGATCAATTTTCAATTTACCATGTCCTACAATGTAACCCAAGTATATCAAAGAGGTCTTGCCAAATTCACATTTTGACATTTTCAAATAAAGTTTTTCCCTTCGTAATGCATCCATGAATTTTTTAATGTGGATCACATGCTCTTCCCATGACTTGATGAAAATCAATATATCATCTAAGTAAAATATAACAAAATCATCAAGGAACTATCTAAAAACATCATTCATCAATCTCGTGAATGTAGCTGAGGCATTACACAACCCGAAAGGCATAACAAGCCATTCAAACAATCCATGTTTTGTCTTAAAGGCAGTTTTCCTTACATCACCTTCATTAATTCTTACTTGATGATATCCACTTCTCAAATCCAGCTTAGTGAAATAAATAGCATGTTTTAATTGATCCAACAAATCATCTATACGAGGAAGAGGGTAACGATTCTTAATAGTAATTTTGTTTAAAGCACGAAAATCAATACACATTCACCAAGTGCCATCTTTCTTTGGCACCAAAATAATTGGTGAACCAACAGGAGATGAACTTGGATGAATAACACCTCTATCCAACAGATCCATTACCTGTTTCTTGTTTTCCTCATTTTCCACTACTGATAACCTATACATGCCAATGTTAGGGAGAGGAGAATCCTGCAATAGCTGAATTTCATGTTGAACTCCCCTTTTAGGAGGTAAGCCTTTAGGATCATGAAATACATCATCATAAGTAGAAATAATTTCAACCAATTCATTCTTGTGTCTAGGATCACACTTTTCCAAAGCTTGAGAATATTCTTTTTCCTTAGACTTAATCAACATGAGACAAAAATTCTTGCTTGAATTAACTAGTCTTTTCATTTGCCCTATTGTAACCAAGGAAAGACTTTTTCTAATGTGATGTGCTCTAACTATATATTCAATGCCATCCTTAACAAGCAAGTACTTATTTTCCTCTCTATAGAAGATTGCTTTTCTATCATAAATATATGGGCTTTCCAAAACAATCCCACATATGTCCAATGGAACAACATCCAACTCAACCTCATCTACGAAATTGGATGTGATGGCAAACCTTAGCCTACAAGTTTGTGAGACTTGTAGCTTCGCATTGTCACACACCCAACCTAGTGGATAAGGCTTCGGATGGGGATTGGTTTGTAAGCGTAGCTTCTTAACAACCTCTTCAGAAATTAAATTTGCTTGTGAACCACTATCAAATAGAGTGTCAATCTTAGTATTCTTTGAAACAACTCTAATGTGGAACAATTCATTTATTTTCTTATCAACATGCACAAAATTCTATCTAGAAGAAGATGCATAATTTGATGACTTAGTGCTAGAAACTGAAAGAAAAAAATCATTATATAAACCCATCGCTATGATCTTAGTTTCATCACCTAAATCTGATCCTAAGTCCTGAACCATAGCATTAGCCTTCTTTTCTTTCTTTTGATACTTCTTAGGCCTTAACTTCGGATGTAATTTCCAACACTTAGACTCATCATGATTTTTCTTGCAATGATTACAAAATGGTTTTCCTTCTTTTTTTTTAATAGTGTAAGTGGATTTTTGTTTACCTTTTCCTGATGAACTTTTCCATTTGGAATGTTTAACATTAGATTGCTTACTTTTTACTTTATAAAAAAATTCTTTTAAATTTTTCCTCTAGCCTCTAAATGAGTGGCTTGAACACATACTGCATCTAAATTAGTGGGATTGAACATAAGAATCGTATGTCTTAAGTAACAATGCAACCTACCTATATATTTTAGTAGTGTTGCTTGTGTGTATAGAGGAACATTCAAAAGTATAGCTTTTTTCCTAAAATATTGTGTATAATCTTGAACACTTTGACCTTTTTCTTATCTGAAACTTTGCCAATCCATCATGGCTTGTTGCATATAGCCTAAAGGATAGAATTGTTTTCTGAGTTCTTCAATAAATTCATTCCAAGTAGAAATCGAGTTATCTTTTTGAACCTCGGATTCCTTCAACTTACTCTCCCACCAGATGAGAGCTGTACCTCCCATAGGAAGAGTAGCCAAATGAATTTTTGACTCATCCCCTGCAATCTTTTGGACCCTGCAATAAACTTCAATCTGCTTGACCCAATTATCCAACTTTTCGGCATTAACTTCGCCATTAAACATTGGTAATTCAAAATTAATATCCAATTTTAGTGAAGGGAGAGATTCCACAATTTTTTTACCATCATCCGATGCAGAAGATTTTTCGGTTTTTTTACCTTTTGATTCTCGTAATCACCTTCTTTTTTATTCTCAAATTTATTTTGTTTGTCATGGTATAGTTCTTCAACCATGCTTCTCATGTCCATGAAAGCTCGACGGAAAGCTTGTTCGGATTCTACTTCTTCGGCCATCTTTGAAGCACGCCTTGAACCAATCTGTAGATTATACTCAACGAGTTTTCTTTCACCTTTTTGGGATTTAGACCTTGTCAACATACACTAGCAATCACTATTAAATAACAACCACTCTGATACCAAAATCTGATCTGTAAACTGAAAAATACAAGTGTACTACATTTGAAAATCACTTGTTCATGTTTATGAGATCTATCAAAATTTTACTTTCTTGTGTTTAATTTTACATAAAGAAAGTAAAATCAAAATTAAAATGAAGATTAGAATGCAATAATAATCAGAGAAAATCAAAGATGACACCATCAAGTTGATAATGGAGTTCGGCTTCAATAGCCTACATCTCCAGGTCCGCCCAATGGTGAGGACCGTTCTATTAAAATGCTGCAACAAATGGCTTTAAAAACTATTACAAATCTTCAATTTCGCCTGCTCTGATCTTTATTTGCTTGAAAATATTCCTCCTTGACCTAAAAACAAAAGCCCAAGGCCGTACAAGGCAAAAACAAGGCTCTGTTCCTCTTAATTCTCTTTACATAGTGAAAAATCCATGTCAATACAAGTAAAAATAACTCTCTTTTATGATGTTTCAAGCACTATGGCTGAAGCGGTCAAGACCTTAGCCTTTTAGGCGCCAGGTCTTAAGTTCAAAACTCCCTCCTTTCTAGGCGCCTAGGGAAGTAAGCAAGGGTGTCCTTCCTTCATGGGCGCGATCAGGCTCTCCTTCCTAGGTGCCAAGTATGCAGTTTGAATGCTTTGACTTCTTCCCTCCTTTTTGGTGCCTTGGACTTTGAAATTTCCTTGGGTGGCGTGATAGATATGGCAAGGTGGCGTGGCATGCTTGAAAATTTTAAATAACATGTGATAAATAACACCTAATCAAAATTTTGCCCCTAATTATTTTCCACGTGTCAAATGGAGATTGGTCCACTTGGCATTCCGCAACTGTGCCACGTCATTTTTGACACCAAATTTTTACCTGTCGAACCAAAAATTTAGCGGCCTATAACTTTTGCATACGGTGTCCGTTTTGCAAACCGTGAAAAGCGTCAAAAAGCTCTCGATGAGTACTATAATGTGCAAATAATTTGAACTGAATTTGAAGACTTTTTCAAAATAGAACAGTACATGGATCCATTTGGATCATTCCTCCCCACTGAAAACTTTTGGACCTCCAAAATTTGAAATTAATTGGTAATGAGGTGAGGGTATTTTTCCCTCACCTTTCTGACTTTCATCCATCTGGCCTTGCTTGGGTGCATCCCTTTGAGACCAACACAAAGATATTCAACATTACCTCTTCACGAAGTCTGCATATTCCTATCAAGTATAGTATCTTCCTGTAATTTTGTTAAATATTCAAGAGAAAAATCATCAATGAAAGGAATGGATACAATTTCATCATGATCAATGATCATTCGAGGCTCATACAATTTCAAATTTTTCACATTTACAATTGAATAAATCTGCATGTAAGATGGTAAGTCTAATCAGAAAGAATTTGTGCCAATTTTTTTTGTTATCCGAAAACGACCATACCAAATTGGTTTCAACTTTTTACCTTCACCTGTCAATCTTTCCTTACTAATGTGAAGCTATACCATATCACCTACAACAAATTGGTGATCAATACAATGTTTGGCATGCCTGGCTTTGTACTTGGCTTGACTTTTCTCCAATTGAGTATGAGCAATCTGTTGAATGAGTTGTATTTATTCAATGAACTTTTTGACTTGAATGGATTCTTTTGGTTCACCAACAGCTGTAACCTGTCCATATCAAACATCTAGAGGAGATTTAGGCAAGTATCCATATCAAAATTCAAATGGAGATTTAATAGTAAAAGAATGAAGTGCCCGATTATATGCATGTTGTATGTAACACAATTGTTCATCCCATAACTTTGGATTTTTATTGCTATAACCTCTAAGCAAATGTACCATAGTGTGGTTCACAACCTCTATTTGTCCGTCGATTTGTGGATGAAATGCAGTGCTCTTTTTTAATTTAGTGTCCATTAGTCCCCACAAAGTTGACCAGAACTCCCTAATAAATCGATAATCCTGATCAAAAATAATTGAAGTAGGCAAACCAAAATGAACCCATACATGTTTAAAGAACAAATATGCAGTGCCTTTGCCAGTAATCTGCTTAGTGCAAGGAATCGAAACACACATTTGCTAAATCTATCCACAACCACATACATAGTCATGTTTTCTTTGTGTCATAGGCAATCCCCCCACAAAATCCATAGAGATACTTTCCCAAGGGCAAGTAGGAATAGGTAGAGGAGTGTAAAGTCCCAATTTCTTGTTACTAGGTTTACTTGTGGCACAAAGAGTACATCCCCTTATATATTTAACAACATTTTCTTGCATATGAGGCCAATAACAATACATTTTCAAATGTGCAAACATTTTGGCAACTCCAAAATGACCAGAAATAAGATAAGTATGTGCTTCTCTAATCATGTGCACCCTCTCATTTTGAGGAATACATAATTTACCCAAATAATATAAAAGATCATTGTGTACATGATAGTTCAATTCTTCTACTTGTCTACTACTCATCAAGTCTTTATAAACATCCTGAAAATCAAGATCATTCACATATTGTTCTTTATAACTTTCATGAGACAAACAACCATGTTGTAGAAGAATAGATGCAACAACCATAGGAGGCCTAGATAGCATATCTGCAACCTTATTCTGAATTCTTTTTTTATACTTGATCACAAGATGAAATTGTTGTAGGAAACCCATCCAACGAAAATGTCTAGACTGTTGTAGCTTAGTTTGTGATTGGAAATACTGTAAAGGCTGATGATCTATATGTATTATTGTTTCTTTGCCCATTAAGTAATGTTTCCATTTTTTAACACTTTGAACCAATGCATACAATTCCTTAGAATAAGTCAGATATTTTCTTACTGCACTTGTAAAGGTTTCAGAATGATACCAAAATGGTTTCTTACCTTGCATTAAAGTAGCTCCAATAGCATACTCACATGCATTCGTCTCGATCTCAAATGGTTGTTGTATATCAAGAAGTGCCAAGACCGGAGCAGTACTTATCTTTTCTTTCAAAGTATCGAAGGCTTTTTGATGTTTGCCTCCCCACTGAAAGCCCTGTTTCACACTTGTCAAAGAATATAAAGGTGATGTAATATATGAAAATTGAGCAATAAACTTCCTCCAAAATTGTACTGCACGAAGAAAGCTCCTAACCTCCGTTGTTTTAGTGGGTGTAGGCCAATTAACAATAACTGCCACTTTTGCAGGATCAATTTTGAATTTACCATGTCCTACAATGTAACCCAAGTATATCAAAGAGGTCTTGCCAAATTCACATTTTGGCATTTTCAAATAAAGTTCTTCCCTTCGTAATGCATCCATGACTTTCTTAATGTGGATCACATGCTCTTCCCATGACTTGCTGGAAATCAATATATCATCTAAGTAAACTATAACAAAATCATCAAAGAACTGTCTAAAAACATCATTCATCAATCTCATGAATGTAGCCAAGGCATTACACAACCCGAAAGGCATAACAAGCCATTCAAACAATCCCTGTTTTGTCTTAAAGACAGTTTTCCATACATCACCTTCATTAATTCTTACTTGATGATATCCACTTCTCAAATCCATCTTAGTGAAATAAATAACATGTTTTAATTGATCCAAAAAATCATCTATATGAGGAAGAGGGTAACGATTCTTAATAGTAATGTTGTTTAAAGCATGAAAATCAACACACATTCGCCAAGTGCCATCTTTCTTTGGCACCAAAATAATTGGCGAACCAACAAGAGATGAACTTGGATGAATAACACCTCTATCCAATAGATCCATTACCTGTTTTTTGATTTCCTCATTTTTCACCACTGATAACCTGTACATGCCAATGTTAGGGAGAGGAGAATCCTGCAATAGCCGAATTTTATGTTGAACTCCCCTTTTAGGAGGTAAGCCCTTAGGATCATGAAATACATCATCATAAGTAGAAATGATTTCAACCAATTCATTCTTGTGTTTAGGATCACACTTGTTCAAAGCTTGAGAATATTCTTTTTCCTTAGACTTAATCAACATGAGACAAAAAGTCTTGCTTGAATTAACTAGTCTTTTCATTTGCCCTGCTGTAACCAAGGAAAGACTTGTTCTAATGTGATGTGATCTAACTATATATTCAATGCCATCCTTAACAAGCAAGTACTTATTTTTCTCTCTATAGAAGATTGTTTTTTTATCATAAATATATGGGCTTCCCAAAACAATCCCACATATGTCCAATGGAACAACATCCAACTCAATCTCATCTATGAACTTAGATGTGATGGCAAAACTTAGCCTACAAGTTTGTGAGACTTGTAACTTCGCATTGTCACACACCCAACCTAGTGGATAAGGCTTCGGATGGGGATTGGTTTGTAAGCCTAGTTTCTTAACAACCTCTTTAGAAATTAAATTTGCTTGTGAACCACTATCAAATAGAGTGTCAATCTTAGTATGCTTTGAAACAACTCTAATGTGGAACAATTCATTTCTTTTCTTATCAACATGCACAAAATTCTGTCTAGAAGCAGATGCATCATTTTATGACTTAGTACTAGAAACTGAAAGAGAAAAATCATTATGTAAATCCATAGC
The DNA here is from genome assembly GCA_037957365.1 of Torreya grandis. NCBI lineage: Eukaryota > Viridiplantae > Streptophyta > Pinopsida > Cupressales > Taxaceae > Torreya > Torreya grandis. The sequence continues at coordinate 870,295 of JARHVA010000891.1, read as the reverse complement.
TATTATCTTAGTTTCATCACCCGAATTTGATCCTAAGTCCTGAACCATAGCATTAGCCTTCTTTTCTTTCTTTTGATACTTCTTAGGCCTTAACTCAAGATGTAATTTCCAACACTTAGACTCATCATGATTTTTCTTGCAATGATTACAAAATGGTTTTCTTCTTTTTTAATAGTATAAGTGGATTTATGTTTACCCTTTTCTGATGAACTTTCCCCTTTGAAATGCTTAACATTAGATTGCTTACTTTTTACTTTAAGAAAAGATTCTTTTGATTGTTTTTCTCTAGCCTCTAAATGAGTGGCTTGAACACATACTACATCTAAATTAGTGGGATTGAACATAAGAATCATGTCTTAAGTAACTATGCAACCCACCTATATATTTTAGCAGTGTTTCTTGTTTGTATAGAGGAACATTCAAAAGTATAGCTTTTTCTTAAAATCTTGTGTATAATCTTGAACACTTTGGCCTTTTTCTTATCTGAAACTTTGCCAATCCATCATGGCTTGTTGCATATAGCCTAAAGGATAGAATTGCTTTCTAAATTTTTCAATAAATTCATTCCAAGTAGAAATCGAGTTACCTTTTTGAACCTCGACTTCCTTCAACTTACTCTCCCACCAGATGAGAGTTGTACCTCCCATATGAAGAGTAGCCAAATAAATTTTTGACTCATCCCCTGCAATCTTTTAGACCCTGCAATAAACTTCAATCTGCTTGACCCAATTATCCAACTTTTTGGCATTAACTTTGCCATTAAACATTGGTAATTCAAACTTAATATCCAATTTTAGTGAATGGAGAGATTCCATAGTTTTTTTACCGTCATCCGATGGAGAACGTTTTTCGGTTTCTTTACCTTTTGATTCTCGTGAATCACCTTCTTTTTCATTCTCGAATTTCCTTTGTTTGTCACGATATAGTTCCTCAACCATGCCTCTCATGTCCATGAAAGCTCGATGGAAAGCTTGTTCGGATTCCACCTCTTCTTTGGCCAACCTTAAAGCATGCCTTGAACCAATCTCTAGATTATACTCAATGAGTTTTCCTTCACCCTTTTGGGATTTAGACCTTGTCAACATACACTAGCAATCACTGCTAAATAACAACCGCTCTGATACCAAAATCTGATCTGTAAACTGAAAAATACAAGTGTACTACATTCGAAAATCACTTGTTCATGTTTATGAGATCTTTTAAAATTTTACTTTCTTGTGTTTAATTTTGCATAAAGAAAGTAAAATCAAAATTATAATGAAGATTAGAATACAATAATAATAAGAGAAAATCAAAGATAACACCAGCAAGTTGATAACGGAGTTTGGATTCAATAGCCTACATCTTCAGTCCACCCAATGGTGAGGGCTGTTCTATTAAAATGTTGCAACAAATAGCTTTAAAAACTTTTACAAATCTTCAATCTCGCCTCCTCTGATCTTTATTTACCTATAAATATTTCTCTTTGACCTGAAAACAAAAGCCCAAGGTCGTACAAGGCAAAAACAAGGCTCTATTCCTCTTAATTCTCTTTACACAGTCAAAAATTCATGTCAATACAAGTAAAAATAACTCCCTTTTATAATGTTTTAGCCACTGTGGCTGAAGCGGTCAAGACCTTAGCCTTTTAGGTGCCAGGTCTCAAGTTCAAAACTCCCTCCTCCTTTTTAGGTGCCTAGGGAAGCGGGCAAGGGCGTCCATCCTTCATGGGCGCGCTCAAGCTCTCCTTCCTAGGCGCCAAGTATGCAGTTTGAATGCTTTGACTTTTTCTTCCCTCCTTTTTAGCACCTTAGACTTTGAAATTTCCTTGGGTGGCGTGATAGGCATGGCAAGGTGGCATGGCATGCTTGAAAATTTCAAATAACATGTGATAAATAACACCTAACCAAATTTTTGCCCCCTAATTATTTGCCACGTGTCAAATAGAGATTGGTCCACTTGGCATTCTGCAACTGTGCCACGTCATTTTTGACACCAAATTTTTACCTGTCGAACCAAAACTTCAGCGGCCTATAACTTTTGCATACGGTATCCGTTTTGCAAACCGCAAAAAGCGTCGAAAAGCTCTCAACGAGTAATACAATGTGCAAATGATTTAAATTGAATTTGAAGACTTTTGCAAAATACAACAGTACATGGATCCATTTAGATCATTCCTCTCCATTGAGAACTTTTGGACCTCTGAAAATTGAAATTAATTGGTAATGAGGTGAGGGCATTTTTCCCTCACCTTTTCAACTTCCATCCATCTGGCCTTGCTTGGGTGCATCCCTTTGAGACCAACATGAAGATATTCAACATTACCTCTTTGTGAAGTTTGCATATTCCTGTCAAGTATAGTATTTTCCTGCAATTCTGTTAGATATTCAAGAGAAAAATCATCAACGGAAGGAATGGATACACTTTCATCATGATCAATGATTATTCGAGGCTCATACAATTTCAAATTTTCTACATTTACAATTGAATAAATCTGCATGTAAGATGGTAAGCCTAATCGAAAAGTATTTGTGCCACTTTTTTTCATTATCCAAAAAGGACCATACCGGATTGGTTTCAATTTTTTACCTTCACCCGTCAGTCTTTCCTTACTAATGTGAAGCCATACCATATCACCTACAACAAATTGGTGATCAATACAATGTTTGTCATGCCTGGCTTTGTACTTGGCTTGACTTTTCTCCAATTGAGTATGAACAGTCTGTTGAATGAGCTGTATTTGTTCAATGAACTTCTTGGCTCGAATGGCTTCTTTTGGTTCACCAACCGCTGTATCATGTCCATAGCAAACATCTAGAGGAGATTTAGGCAAGTATCCAAAACAAACTTCAAATAGAGATTTCATAGTAGAAGAATGAAGTGCTCGATTATATACATGTTGTATGTAACACAATTGTTCATCCCATAACTTTGGATTTTTATTGCTATAACTTCTAAGCAAATGTACCACAGTGTGGTTCACAACCTCTATTTGTCCGTCGATTTGTGGATGAAATGCAGTGCTCTTTTTTAATTTAGTGTCCATTAGTCCCCACAAAGTTGACCAAAACTCTCCAATAAATTGAGAATCCTGATCAGAAATAATTGAAGTAGGCAAACCAAAATGAACTCATACATGTTTAAAGAAGAAATATGCAGTGCCTTTGCTAGTAATCTGCTTAGTTCAAATAATCAAAACACACATTTTGCTAAATCTATCCACAACCACATATAAATAGTCATGTTTTCTTTGTGTCATAGGCAATCCCCCCAAAAAATCCATAGAGATACTTTCCCAAGGGCGAGTAGGAACAGGTAGAGGAGTATAAAGTCCCAATTTCCTATTACTAGGTTTACTTGTGGCAGAAAGAGTACATTCCCTTATATATTTAGCAACATTTTCCTGCATGCGAGGCCAATAACAATACATTTTCAAATGTTCAACTGTTTTAGCAACTCCAAAATGACCAAAATAAGAGAAGTATGTGCTTCTCTAATCATGTGCACCCTCTCATTTTGAGGAATACATAGCTTACCCAAATGATACAAAAGATCATTGTGTACATGATAGTCCAATTCTTCTACTTGTCTACTACTCATCAAGTCTTTATAAACATCCTGAAAATCAAGATCATTCACATATTGTTCTTTATAACTTTCATGAGACAAAGAACCATGTTGTAAAAGAATAGATGCAACAACCATAGGAGGCCTGGATAGCATATCTGCAACCTTATTCTGAATTCATTTTTTATACTTGATCACAAGATGAAATTGTTGTAAGAAATCCATCCAACGAAAATGTCTAGACTGTTGTAGCTTAGTTTGTGATTGGAGATACTGTAAAGGCTGATGATCTGTATGAATTATTGTTTCTTTGCCCATTAAGTAATGTTTCCATTTTTTAACACTTTGAACCAACGCATACAATTCCTTATCATAAGTTGGATATTTTCTTACTGCACTTGTAAAGGTTTCAGAATGATAACAAACTGGTTTCTTACCTTGTATTAAAATAACTCCCATAGCATACTCACTTGTATCCATCTCGATCTCAAATGGTTGTTGTATATCAAGAAGTGCCAAGACCGGAGCAGTACTTATCTTTTCTTTCAAAGTATCGAAGGCTTTTTGATGTTTGCCTCCCCACTGAAAGACCTGTTTCACACTTGTCAAAGGATGCAAAGGTGATGCAATATATGAAAATTGAGCAATAAACTTCCTCTAAAACTGTACTGCACCAAGAAAACTCCTAACCTCAGTTGTGTTAGTGGATGTAGGCCAATTAAAAATAACTGCCACTTTTGTAGGATCAATTTTCAATTTACCATGTCCTACAATGTAACCCAAGTATATCAAAGAGGTCTTGCCAAATTCACATTTTGACATTTTTAAATATTTTTTTTCTCTTCGTAATGCATCCATGACTTTCTTAATGTGGATAACATGCTCTTCCCATGACTTGTTGAAAATCAATATATCATCTAAGTAAACTATAACAAAATCATCAAGGAACTGTCTAAAAACATCATTCATCAATCTCATGAATGTAGCTGGGGCATTACACAACCTGAAAGGCATAACAAGCCATTCAAACAATCCCTATTTTGTCTTAAAGGCAGTTTTCCATACATCACCTTCATTAATTCTTACTTGATGATATCCACTTCTCAAATCCAGCTTAGTGAAATAAATAACATGTTTTAATTGATCCAACAAATCATCTATATGAGGAAGAGGGTAACGATTCTTAATAGTAATTTTGTTTAAAGCATGAAAATCAGCACACATTCGCCAAGTGCCATCTTTCTTTGAAACCAAAATAATTGGTGAACCAACAGGGGATGAACTTGGACGAATAACACCTCTATCCAATAGATCCATTACCTGTTTCTTGATTTCTTTATTTTCCACCACTGATAACCTGTACATGTCAATGTTAGGGAGAGGAGAATCCTGCAATAGCTGAATTTCATGTTGAACTCCCCTTTTAGGAGGTAAGCCCTTAAGACCCTGAAATACATCATCATAAGTAGAAATGATTTCAACCAATTCATTCTTGTGTTTAGGATCACACTTTTCCAAAGCTTGAGAATATTCTTTTTCTTTAGACTTAATCAACATGAGACAAAAAGTCTTGCTTGAATTAACTAGTCTTTTCATTTGCCCTGCTGTAACCAAAGAAAGACTTGTTCTAATGTGATGTGCTCTAACTATATATTCAATGCCATCCTTAACAAGCAAGTACTTATTTTTCTCTCTATAGAAGATTGATTTTCTATCATAAAGATATGGGCTTCCCAAAACAATCCCACATATGTCCAATGGAACAACATCCAACTCAACCTCATCTACGAACTTGGATGTGATGGCAAACCAGCCTACAAGTTTGTCAGACTTGTAGCTTCGCATTGTCACACACCCAACCTAGTGGATAAAGCTTCAGATGGGGATTGGTTTGTAAGCCTAGCTTCTTAACAACTTCTTCATAAATTAAATTTGCTTGTGAACCACTATCAAATAGAGTGTCAATCTTAATATGCTTTGAAACAACTCTAATGTGGAACAATTCATTTCTTTTCTTATCAACATTCACAGAATTCTGTCTAGAAGAAGATGCATCATTTGATGACTTAGTGCTAGAAATTTAAAGAGAAAAATTATTATTTAAAGCCATAGCTGTGATCTTAGTTTTATCACCTGAATCTGATCCTAAGTCCTGAACCATAGCAGTAGCCTTCTTTTCTTTCTTTTGATACTTCTTAGGCCTTAACTCAGGATGTAATTTCCAACACTTAGACTCATCATGATTTTTCTTGCAATGATTACAAAATAGTTTTCCTTCTTTTTTAACAATATAAGTGGATTTCTATTTACCCTTTCCTGATGAACTTTTCCCTTTGGAATGTTTAACATTAGATTGCTTACTTTTTACTTTAGGAAAATATTTTTTTGATTGTTTTCCTCTAGCCCCTAAATGAGTGGCTTGAAAACATATTGCATCTAAATTAATGGGATTGAACATAAGAATCATATGTCTTAAGTAACTATGCCACCCACCTATATATTTTAACAGTGTTTCTTGTGTGTATAGAGGAACATTCAAAAGTAAAGCTTTTTCCTAAAATCTTGTGTATAATCTTGAACACTTTGGCCTTTTCCTTATCTGAAACTTTGCCAATCCATCATGGCTTGTTGCATATAGCCTAAAGAATAGAATTGTTTTCTGAGTTCTTCAATAAATTCATTCCAAGTAGAAATCGAGTTACCTTTTTGAACCTCGACTTCCTTCAACTTACTCTCCCACCAGATGAGAGTTGTACCTCCCATACGAAGAGTAGCCAAATAAATTTTTGACTCATCCCCTACAATCTTTTGGACCCTGCAATAAACTTCAATCTGCTTGACCCAATTATCCAACTTTTCGGTATTAACTTCGCCATTAAACATTGGTAATTCAAATTTAATATCCAATTTTAATGAAGGGAGAGATTCCATAGTTTTTTTACCGTCATCCGATGGAGAACGTTTTTCGGTTTCTTTACCTTTTGAGATTTAAACCTTGTCAACATACACTAGCAATCACTGTTAAATAACAACCGCTCTGATACCAAAATTTGATCTGTAAACTGAAAAATATAAGTGTACTACATTTGAAAATCACTTGTTCATGCTTATGAGATCTTTCAAAATTTTACTTTCTTGTGTTTAATTTTGCATAAAGAAAGTAAAATCAAAATTAAAATGAAGATTAGAATGCAATAATAATCAGAGAAAATCAAAGATAACACTAGTAAGTTAATAATGGAGTTCGGCTTCAGTAGCCTACATCTCCGGGTCCGCTCAATGGTGAGGACCGTTCTATTAAAATGCTGCAACAAATGGCTTTAAAAACCTTTACAAATCTTCAATCTCGCCTCCTTTGATTTTTATTTGCCTGCAAATATTCCTCCTTGACCTGAAAACAAAAGCCCAAGGCCGTACAAGGCAAAAACAAGGCTCTATTCCTCTTAATTCTCTTTACACAGTCAGAAATCCGTGTCAAAACAAATAAAAATAACTCCCTTTTATAATGTTTCAGCTACTATGGCTGAAGCGGTCAAGACCTTAGCCTTTTAGGCACCAGGTTTCAAGTTCAAAACTCCCTCCTCCTTTCTAGGCACCTAGGGAAGCGGGCAAGGGCATCATTCCTTCATGGGCGTGCTCAGGGTCTCCTTCTTAGGCGCCAAATATGTAGTTTGAATGCTTTGACTTCTTCCCTCCTTTTTGGCGCCTTAGACTTTGAAATTTTCTTGGGTGGCATGATAGGCATGGCAAGGTGGCATGGCATGCTTGAAAATTTCAAATAACATGTGATAAATAACACCTAACCAAAAATTTGCCCCCTAGTTATTTGCCGTGTGTCAAATGGAGATTGGTCCACTTGGCATTCCGCAACTGTGCCACGTCATTTTTGCAACTGCAAAAAGCGTCGAAAAGCTCTCGATGAGTACTACAATGTGCAAATGATTTGAACTGAATTTGAAGACTTTTGCAAAATAAAACAGTACATGGATCCATTTGGATCACAAATCGCGTGAATGTTTTGAAAGAGCGGTCTTGTTTGCAGACAAATGACGCGGCCCATGTTTTCACACATGACGTTTAATATATTAGAGTCAAAACTAGAGCCGACACAACATTCTCTTTCAAGCGGCTTCCTCTTCTCAATGCTCTCAACACAACATGGGTCATTTATTTTCCAAAAAGCGCCAAGTCTTTTCTAAAAAGGCTATATATTTGTAACTTCTCATGTGAGAAATATATCTTTCATTTTTTGTATGACGCAGTGTTGCCAAATTTCACCTTGAATCAATAAAAGTTTTTTACCTCTATCTGGTTGGATATATCTCTGAGTGTGTCTGAGTATTAACCTTGTGTCCAGTCATTATTCCATGATGCTTTCACAGGCTTGATACCAACACACCTAGTATAGACAACGTGCCATTCCTGCAGGTAGCAAAAAGAGATGTATCTAGAGCATAGAGATAGGAGAGAGTTATCAAACAGTGTGCCTTCCTACAACCCCTGTGATAAGTTCATCTTCTGTGTCTTCATTAAGCTTTTTCTGTTAAATTCTCTGCAGTCTGGTCTTTTTATCAGATAAAGTGTATATATGTGCTCTTATGGTTTGAAGTGTGAGCAAACGAGTAGATCAAACTTTTTTGGTGCATCACCGTCTTATCTTAGGTTCTGCTTCAGTAATCCTTCTCTCTTTTCAACACCCCCTTTCCCCCGCCCTTATATATATATATATATATATATATATATATATATATATATATATATATATATATATAAACTTTTTCTGTTAAGTTCTCTGCAGTCTGATCCTTTTATCAGATAAAGTGTATGTATGTGCTCTTATGATTTGAAGTGTGAGCAAATGAGTAGATCAATTTTTTTTTGTGCATCGCTGTCTTAGCTTAGGTTCTGCTTCAGTAATATTTCTCTCTTTTCAACACCCCCTTCCTCCTCGCCCTTACACACACACACACACACACACACACACAAGCAAATGTACTGGAATAAATTAAAGATGTATCAAAGGGAGTTAGCCCTTATCTAGAGATTCTCCCCTCAGTTTTCTCAAACTCACAGGCAAGAGAGGAGTCTCCATTGTGCCGTGTGGAAGAGAGAAGCCCAACCTTCTCTCAAGGGTGCAATCCACAACATCAACAGATCATTTAGGTAAGAGTTCATTTTTGTTGAACGATTGAGATATTTCTATATCTGTATGTATTACAGACCCAGGGTTGGAATCTAAGGACCGTAAGAATACCTTGCTAACATGATTTGGTCAAGAAACTAGCTAGAGGTTATTCAAATGCATGGTAAAACGTTATGGTGGAGGAAAGACAGTGTGGAAGAGATTAAGAGACACAATAATATTAAAACAAGTATAAAACCCCATGCAAGTATTGACTCTTTAACTATACCAAGTTCCCTTATAATGGCAGACTGTGTCAAAACAGAGCTATAGAACTCACGTTTGGAATGAGCATAAGAGTTATCAAGAAGGGCAAGGACTTGGGAGAAACATATAACCTAAAAATAGAAGGTATTCTATACTCACAAATATCAACCTACAAATTTACACACAGCATTGTGAAATAGGCCCTATCTTTTTATGCCCAGAGAGTATCTAGAAGTTGTTAAGATGGGTCAAAACTTGTTAATTATGGAAATAGGTGAGTTAAAGAGGGAAACTAGATGGAGGAATCTTGACAAGAACCCGGGTGAATGTTAGGAGACGTTTGTGAAGAGAATGGAATAAGAAAAACTCTGCACAGTCCATGTTAGTGCCCAGAATTCCGTATTTGGGCTTATTCATACCAAGGAAGGTTTAATAGAGGCTCTAACATATTTGAGCAGTTGGGATAATTGAAAACAGAGATGGCAAAGTTGATTTGAGCCTTTGAAGTGATCCAGAACTCAAGATAATGAATTTTATAGGGTCTCGGCTTGTGCAGGATTCCATAAACCCTAGAACTAGGGTTTAGCCCATATAGAGAGATTCCACCGATGGAAAAATGATCAAACTTGGTAGTTTTGTTCCTCTGATCATGTTTGATGTGATTCAAACAAGTTTGGAGTGAAAATGTATGGCATAGTACGGATAATCCCAACTGAGTGTAAACAGGGGTTAAATGAGGTCTAAAAGGGCTAATAAGGAGAGATCAAAGAAAGGCCAGAAAGTAGTGTTAGGGACTGAGTGAGTCCACGTAACTTTAAGGGAAGTTGAATAGAGTTAAAAGGAGTCCCAAAAGGTTATTACATCTACAAGAAAGAACACAGATTGCTCAAGTTAGGGGAAGACACTCGAAACAGGCTACTAGCCTAGTGTTCCTCAAGTAGAGGTTTGGAAGGTGGAATTGTGTGAAGAGTACGGTTTGTTGATTAGGGAGGGGTTGGATATGGTAAGATAAGTCAATATGAACCTATCCATGTATTGATATTGGGATCTTGAAACATATCATGAGAATTGGGGCCTTGAGAACCTACGTGACTAGCCTAGCAAGAAGCTAGTGAAAGAAACAAGGAAAGTCTAGTGGGAATAAGAAGTGGAACAGGACAGAGGATGATTAATTGTGATTAAAAGACGTTTAAAGTCATCAAGAAACACTTCTAAAGTGAAAACCACAAGGGTATCAAGCAGGAAATTAACCCACAAAGTGTTTAACACTAGTGACAGATTGAACTAGGAATGGGAAATTGAAGATCACATCAAACAAGATTAAGTGACCAGTTGAATTGAGAACCAGGGGTTGATGTTTAATGAGACTTCTCCCAAATGCTTTGCATCACTATGTTCCACCAAGTCCCCTCTTGGAGGAGAAATGGAAACACAAACATAAATAGGGGATGCCTAGAAGTACCCTCAAAATCATAGAAACAATATTTGTATAGGAAAATAGCATGGAGACAAGAACGGGGATAGGGATGAGGACAAAGGAGTGGGGTAGGGAAACATCATTGTGGAACATAGTTAATATGGAAATGTGTTAGATGAATTAGTCAACAACAAAACAAAATTTGAGAACAAAAAAAAATGATTCAGTAATTATAATTTCCTTCTATATTGTGATTCATAATTGGATCATTTGTAAATGGGTACAATCGAAAAGGGTTTTAATAAAAAAATAGTGTTATAATGATTCCAAAATATTTACATTCTTACATAGGAAAACATCAATAGAATATATTTAACAAAAATCCAGAATTCTTAACTTTTTTATATGTAGAAAACAACTGTATTATATGTCAAACAAAATGTTTAAAAAAAACGTTCACAAAGAAAACAAATATTTTACATGGGCAAATTTCTAACAAGAAAACGCCATTAGAAAAAATCTCGAACGTCTTTTATTCCTTTTGAAACACTTTACAATAAACTCATAAAAAAAAATCTTCACTTTGACACAATCACGCTATGATTCATCCATTATAAAACTACTAAAATGAACAAACTCATAAAAAAAATTGTTCACTTGATTATCTTCCTTCAAAATTATATTGAAAGATGATTTTATATTAATTTTTCCTCAATGATTTGATTTTGGAATGGAAGGCAAACCGCAACTACAAAATCCTCGTCTTTCCCCACTGCCCTGGTTTTGATGACATCCCAACTAGTGCCTTCCAGTTACGTCAGATATCTTGTTGGAGAAAGAGGCCCTGTTAACCTGGCCTAAACCAAATGATGTACTTATTTCATTTTTTTCAGCCAAATTTCCACAAGTTCTGTCCTCCAGAAATTGAACACGCTTCCCATTTCTTCTTTTGATGCTATTTTGAGTTGGAATTTGTTTCTTCATGTTGGGAGGGTGTGCAGGGACTGCCCCTTGACCCCACAAGGGGCTGCAACCCTTTAAGCATTGAATTGCTAATTGGATCAACTTTGTTTCCTCTATCCCCAATGGCTTTTTCTTTCCCGATCAATTTTGGATGACGTCATTACATACATCTAAGGGATCTCTCAACGACTTAAGTTTAATTTGTATTACAAAAATCAAAAGAAATATCCACAACTTATGCATCTCAATTGAATCCAACTAAGGAGATATTAAAAAGTCTTAAGTTACCTTCCTAATTTATTGTTCAGAAGGAAAGGTTTACCTGTGTTTGATATTTGGCTCCTTAATCCGTCGTGTATTCGAGCAATCATTTTTTCCCGTCTCTGTTTTTTGTGGCTAGAGGCTACATCTGTAGTGGGTAGTTTAATTACATGAACAGGAACATTTGTAAGGAGTTCAACCACCTCTCCAATAGGTTGCCTATTTGTTAAACAAATTTTTCCTTTCCTATGCCAGCTATAGTGCTTGATGTGTGGCACTGTTTGCTACATCGCTAAAATGTTTTGTGTGGGGTGTTTTCATGAAAGGTGTTTGTTGTCATCTAGGAATGTCGCTGTCCTGACAATATAGTGTTACCATTATGGACGCTTGGTGTGGGTTCTTTTGTTGCTGGCTTGTAAACTACCTTGGCTTCAATGAGATGATTAATAGAAATAGTGCCATTCCTGTATCTATAAATAACAAAATTATAAGAAATGATTGAGTTTACAACTGTTATGAAGATATTTGATGAGGAATTAGAAGCTATCATACAGTGCCTAGAAAGTGGATAAATACCTTCCAATACTCTACACCAAACATGGTGTTCACTTTTTCCCATCTTTGTATGCATATTTACATTTATGGCTGAATAAGCTGTAAAACTTAATTGCAGAATTATCATATCATTGTTTAGAACAAGCGCTCAAGCTCCTTAAAAATAATTCTACATTATCGAGACCACATAGAGACTTTATGACATCCATGGTGGCCGGAGAGTCCATTCTGAAGTGTTCGTTCTTGTCAGTTGAAAGCTCCTCGCGTGCTGCCCTTATAGCTTCTCTTATTGCACAGTGAACAGATGCTGCTAGAAGCAAAGGTGGCTCACCAGAAGCTGTACCATATCATTGATGCAAAAATTACCATGTTAGATAGATATCACCATATTAAATAAATTAAAACAGATACTGCGTTGAAATCTAGAACTGACAATTTTCCACAGTGCTTAATGAGGAGGCACTGTAGCAAACCTTTTGAAGAGAGAACGCGTTTTTGGTGCACAGGGCTATTAAGTAGCTCAATATTAAACTTTCGAGGTATGGTGTCAATTGTAGGAACTTTGTATGTCCATGTTCCATCAGATACAAGCTTTCCGTTCTTGTCAACAACATGTTCCTCTGTCATGAAGAACCCAACTCCTTGCACAAAAGCACCTTCAATCTGCAGCACGAGCTTTCTTTCAAATTTCAGTTGATCCTAGACGATACTAACTCATCGCCTAAATCCTTTAAACTATGAGAACATATATTCAACCGGTACAAGTTAGTGCTACTGTTGCGTAATGTAATTCCCAAAATTGATAGAGATCATTGGTTTATTAGGTATAACAGGGAAGAGACCAAATAGATTAATAGTAAATACAACCAATATATGTCGATCACAAAAAATGGGGAACAGCGCAACTACGTCCCGAATGAAAGCTTTCGTTTTATGGTACTGATTGGAAAATCTGATAAAATCCATATTGTAAAACACTCTAGGCATTAGACAGGCAAATGTCAGAAACATTGGGTCATGAGAAACTGCACTGGAATTAATAAGCTTTCGCCAATTAAGCATTTGAAACAATATTATTACAAGACGCTGAAATTTGAAAAATTAGCGGTTCTAGGCATCGTTGATGCTTGATAAAAATCTACAATAATCCTTTAAATTAATTTATATATCATTAACATTTCATATATTCCTTCAATAAAAACCTTCGAAGCAGATTAGTTATGAAAAGGATAATTTAATATCAGAAATATTATTGGCAATTCCTTGAAGTGTCTTGTTATTCCCAACTTGATTTCTTCCGTTGCAACCAATAAAATAACAGTAGGCTATAATTGTCTAAATGACACTCTTTTCAGGTACAATTAATTACACCATACTAGATGGATATTTTAAAGTAACTGGGTTAAAAAAAAATCCACTTGAAATGAAACATATTGAGAGGCCAAGCCTAGTCTTGAAGATAGCCCCTTGTCAATTCATAGCAGGAGTTTCTTATTGCCCTGGACTTGATCGATCCCTTCAACAGTCTGAAATGCCAACACCTGATGATGTGTTGTGGGACGTGTCACAAGAAAAGAAGATTTCATGGGAAGGAATATGGTGACTATACTCATTTATTAATGTGTCAAATGTAGATATTGTGTTAATACATGATGTTTAAAATATAGTCAAGAAATTACTAAAAGGGGAAAAAAAATCTTCTACATTGCATGATACCCATTCATGGAGTATTGATTATACTTCGTAGGTTTGTTCTTTACTCGCAAGAAATGCTATGAATGCATATTATTGCAGCATAGTGATTCAAGAACGATTGCAAACTTCTTATTTGAGGCCATTGTCACTATATTGGACTTTCCATGAGTTGAAAAATGACCTAGACGGGCTTATGATTCATGTCACTGGAAATTTGATAAACAGGTACAACAAATTAACGGAAGTCTTCTTTCTCAGTAGCAGAGAGTGCGACTAAGGTTTGAATAAGGTTTTTATGAGACACTAAAATTTCAAATTTGCATATAAGTTGGAGGGTGAAAAGGTTTACCAATCCTTAATTATAAAACTGGTGGTATACGTAGAGTTCTGTTTTCTTCCGGCACCACTCCTCTCCCCCTCTCAATCAGTAAATAGAAAGAGTTATATTAATTGACCAGAATTGCAGACTGCAGACTTCACATATAGTTGAGGCTAAGTAGATAACAAATTCGATAGGAAACTAAAAGTGACCTCTATAATACACACTGCTAAGATCTAGGAGTAATATAGACCAAACAAAACTTACACAAGAGTAGTAGCAATTAAGCTACATTGCAGGGAAACATTCTAGCCCCCCCTGTTTCTTCTTGGAAACGTTTCTGGGATGGAAACGCTACAGAAACGTCGCGGTAAATGCCCAGAAATGTCCAGAAAGTTTTTGTCACGTTCCCGGGCAGTATCCGGGCATTTTCAGGCAGTTTCCGGGGCATATCTGGTGGAAAAGTCTTTGACTAAGTCAGAACAAAAAAGCTAAAACACTTTATTACCTATTCATCAGAAACAACAAAGGAACCTGGCCTGGGCATGTACCAAAACGGGTTCAAGTTTGGTCCTGTTGACAATTCTTCCACAAGTCGGATTGTCTTTTGCCATTTAGAAAGTTCATGTCTCTAGCCAAGGAAAGAAGAATACATTGTTTTTGGTAGGGGCCTTTGCTACAAAAGGATGAATTCCTTCGGACTTTTGTCCGAAGGAATGGTTCATGAAACAAGGGAATAACAAATCAACAAAACACCTAAAGGAAGTACCCTTCGGAAGGGTCATTTGCAAGAAACCCGAAGGGCAGGGTACCCTTTGGAAGGGTCATTTTCAACATTCCCGAAGGGCACATACCCTTCGGGAAGGTACAGGAATGAATTGGGGACCTTTGCAAAAAACCCGGGTGACCATTGCAATTTTTCCAAAGGGCATAGAGGGAGAGAAACGAGCCCTTTCAGAGGGCACTTGGTCAGCGACAAGACCATGGTAATCTTCCCGAAGGGCGAAGAGCAAAGGACAAAGGAGACCTTCGGACAAAAAGTCCGAAGGAATTCGGAAGACGCAGGAAAGAAGACCAAAGACAAAATGCCGACGGCAAAAGACAAAGGGGCTTCGGAGAAGTTGAATTCAACAAAGGCAAAGCAGAAGGAAACCTTCGGACTTTTTGTCCGAAGGAATTCCTTTAGACAAAAAGTCCGAAGAAATTTGAAGAAAGGGCCGCGAAAAAACCCGAAGAAAATAGGAATTCCGAAGGACAGAGGAAGAGACTGACATAATTCTTGTGGACATTTTGTCCGCGGGAAAATGATGAGATAAAAGTCCGAAGGAATTCGGACAAGGCCCCTTCAATAAAATCCAAAGGAATTAAACCGAGACACCCAAAAGTAATAGTTTTTGGACTGTGTAAAAGAGGAAATAAGAGAAGTCCAAAGGAAATTGCCAAATATAGAATCCCGCCAGAAATAGACCCAGAACAGGGTAAAATACATGCAAGCAGGAGCTATTTTTGAGCACCGGTCAGGGCTTTAGTGGACTGGTTATTGAAGCCCTGCTCGTCTCCGGATCAACGCACGCATCCGAGGGTCCAACTTAGCATCAACCGAAGTTCCAAATTCGAATGTTGAGTTGACTGTCCCAGATTTAGAGTTGACTAATTGTTAAACGCCACATCCACTAGGAGCTTTCCATGCGAGGGAGAATGATCTCTTCATCCAACTCAGCTTATCAAACGGCCAACTCAGCCTTTCAAACGTTCCAATTCGGCATCAAATAGCTCACGTAGAGTTCTAAAATTAACATTGGCGTGGATTTCCATGCAAAGAGAGGTGGGCGGTTCATAACAAAGACAAGTTCACTTCCTCAAGCGCAAGAAGCTTCATGCAAAGACAAAAGAAAACATATTTTATTGAAAGGCCAAGACAACCTTGAGTTAACCTAAGTGAATCCTTCTCTTCAAATTTTCTACGCCAATATTTGGCCTCTTGTAATTCTCTATATAATGGCTTTCAGCGTTGTTTAAAAATCATCCAATCTCTCTCTTGGTTAGACCAGACTCTGCCATTGGTGAGTTGTGTAACCTCTTCGATCAATAGGACTGTACTTTCAGATTTCAAGTGTTGGCATAGTGTATATCTCATTTAGCAATTTGCATAAGTGGTAGATTTCTCTCCCTTCCCAAATTTTGGTTCATACCTAGTTGTTAGATTATCTTTATGCAGGTCATGTTAAAGTGTTCTTTATGTCTTTTGCTGAAGCTATAAGTGGATGTTAGGTGGCTGCAAAGTGTCTTTTATCAAACCTCTCTCCGTCGTTTTCTCTCATATTTTGGTCATTGGATCAAACCTCTTCATGAAATATTTATGCATAAGTGATTGATCGAAATCTAAGGTCTTCCTTTTCCCTTGTTTGTTCAGTGTTCAAGGTTCCAAGTTGAGTGGATCAAAATTCTGGTGTATCACCCCCTTTTAGGTAGGATTTCTCCAAGTTTTCTTCTCCCTTTTCCATGGTAGTCTGCAGCATAGAGTAGGGATCCTCATTGATACATCATACAGGGACCAGCCTTCTCTGGAGGTTCTTCTCACCGTTGAGGCACCCACCCTCGCGAGAAGATCCCATTGTTTTAGCCGGATAGAGGACTGGCCATTTCATGCACGTCTTCGATTCAGGGCGCAGCTCCAGGTTGACAACAGGCCCTACTTGGGAATAACCTGGGTTCTTCTATAAAACAACCCAGGCAAACTCGGGTCACCCAGGCCAAACCGGGGTAGAACCCAAGTGTAAAAACAATTTTTTTAATTTTTTTCTTTATTTTTTCTCAAATTTTGACATAAAGAAATGATTAAAAATAATAAAAAACAAATAGCAAACCCTAAAAGTTAAGTGAAAGACAAAAACATAAGATAAAAGAAAACAAATAATAAAAACAAAACATTGATTGGATCGGTGAAAAGAGGAATTAGATCAAAATTTTATTCAATGAAAACTTGTTTATTTTTGTACAATGAGCAAGCTATAAAAGCTTGCGGAAGTTGGTTATAAAACTATAAAACCAACGGGAAGATAACACATAAAACTAAAACAATAACAATAAAATAACTAAACTAAATACTTTGGATCAATAAATGATCCCAACAAACTCCCCCTTGATCCAAAACGGTATAGAAAGACTAGAGCAACGAACTGTGAGTCATCCAAGTAGACTATGTTGCAACTGCAACTGGTACACAGTGCATCTTGGATTGATCTACACCCTGATCATCTCCGCACTACAGTAGAACATGATACGCACTGTCCAACTACATCGATCCTCATACAGAATTCGTCCAACAAGTCACTACCCCCTGTACTGTGTATGACACATCTCAAACTGATGCCCAACAATCGCCAACATCTCTCGCAGGCCTTTGCTCAGCACTAACAACGCTAGCAACACAATGCTGACTCGTACTGCAAATAAACGACAACTGATTGAAAAGCCAATATGTAATATCTTCTCCCCCTATCAGGCAAGAGGTGAGAAGCCATGCAATAAATAAACCAAGTACAAATCACTGAAATGCTCCACATTAGAAATCATATCATCACTACATCTATGAAAGCAAAGCACACAAGCCAAAAAATGCTACTACATCAAATCCCAATCTTGAGCCTAGCAGCTCGCACAAGATGGGTGTGTCACTATTTCAGAAGATATAGTCATCAGCAGCGGAGCATGCAACTTTGCAGTCATCCCATCTATCAGAAGAAGATGCAGAAGAATATCCGAGAATGTGACTGGAGTGATCAACAATGTTTGCTTCTGCCTTCTGTGGATGTCGAGAGGACCTGCTTTTGGAGGGGCACTCTGTAGAGAGGTGTCCTATCCCACCACAATTGTAGCATATTCTCTCACGTCCACTAGAACTAGAGGAAGAATAGCCACATGAAGAAGAATGTCTGTGTTTGTGTTTGTGTCCATGTGAATGTTTGCAGTGATGCTCATGCTTTAGAGAACCATAATGATGTCTATGCTTAGGAGAGCCTGAATGATCCCTATGTCCAGAATGATGCTTATGTTACGAAGAACCAGAATGATGTTTATGCCTAGAAGCGTGCCTCTGAGAGTGTTTTTGTTTCTCTTTGTGTCTTCTGTTGGGCTCATACAATGGATTTCTTGTTTTGGTATAGTGTGCCTCCTCACTAGATTTCTTCTTTGCAAATTGTCGCTCATGTTGAGTGAGCAACTTACAAATGGAATCAAAAGTAGATTTGTTAAGCTTATCACTAAGCTGTAACATTTTCAAAAAATACCTGTAGCTAGGGCTAAGACCATTCAAAACAATAGAAATGAGCATTTCATCATCAATTTTTCCACTAGCAGTGCCATATTCTTGTTTCAAAATTTTCATGTATGACACATATTCTGAAACATCTTTATCATCAGTGAGTTGTGTTAAGCAACTGCATAGGGAGATCAATTTTTTTGTAAGCAGGTTGTTTATCATACAAGTCTTTTAGAGCTTTCCATGCTTCAGATTTGATGGCTTCAATGTGAATTATGACTTGTACACTGCAAGTTGATTTCAACAACACGAGAGCACATTTATCATGTTTTTGGAATTCAACAAGCTTTGCAGCTTCAGTGGGCAATGTGGGTTGTTTTTCAACTACGTCCCACAAGTCGTTGAAAATTAATGTATTTTCCATGTTCATTGACCATTCCTTATAGTTTTTAGGAGTTAAATGTCCATTTTTAAAAATTAGGCTCACAATTTTAACCATGGTGCAGGAGAAAACAAAAAACGAAGAATGCTATTGGGGTTTGGCCTTTACCTCCGAATAGATTCCGATTTACAAATAATTCCTGGGACTTGTAAAAAACAATTTACACCTTATAACTCCACTTCCACACTTATTTCTCCATTTTAACTTGTCCTTTCATTGCTTGTTTTATACTTATAACTCCGTTTATAAAATTAACTAACAAAATTACTCTATCCACCTCCTCATGAACACATTTGAGTAAATAGAGGCAAAATATGATGAAAAATGCTTGTTTTTTCAATAAAATTTATTCCACCCTAATGAATTTTTACTTGGCATGTAAAATAAGGTGCACTTGTCTTTTACTTGTACGAAAAATTAAATTACCTTCTCTTCAGTGAAGCCTAGAGGTAAACAATCTTTGCTTGATCTATATTTATTACATCATTTTTAGTTTTTATATCATCTGTGCAGTGCTTTCAACTCTGTAAGGTTTGCAAAGATTTGCTTTTACAAGGCAACCGCCCAAGGAGACTGTACTATATTGAAACTTGACGGTTTTCTGACTGATGTTGAGACTTGACGGTTTAATCTTAGCAAAATTATCAGTGCAAAATGTGTTTTCAACAACGAATGGCCACTAGGTATCTAATGTGAAATCGAGGCTGTATAATTTTGTACTTTGCAAATTTCTTCAGTCTTCCTCTTTAGTTTGCCAAGCCATATTAATTTGGATAGTGCTTTCTCTCCTTTCCAAATGCCTTTTTCCACTTGTACCAGCACTCTGATACCACAGATCAGATCGGTGAAAGGAGGAATTAGATCAAAATTTTATTCAATGAAAACTTGTTTATTTTGTACAATGAGCAAGCTATAAAAGCTTGCGGAAGTTGGTTATAAAACTATAAAACCAACTAACGGGAAGATAACCTGTAAAACTAAAACAATAACAATAAAATAACAAAACTAAACACTTTGGATCACTAAATGATCCCAACAAACACAAATGCAAAAACACTTATCTCTTGTTTTCTCATTGCATACTTACCCTACATTGCTGATCTACAATTGAAGCTTCATCAAACAACATTCTAATTATTTTCCTACACTGATTGAGGAGCCCATTTGCATACCATGTGGTTAATGTCACTAATTTCCTATTTATTTGGCTAGAATTTATATATATTTTTATTTTGTATATATATTTTTGTACAGCTGAACCCCAGCCATACCCAAGGCAAAAAAAATCGCCGTATTGACGAACCTAGTTCTTCAAACCTGAACCCAAATCCGTAACTTAGCTAAAACATAAAAAAAAACCCCTCGTCTTCTAGAATACACTATGTTAAATTAGAGACTTTATTGGCTTGCTTAGTCTGATAATAATAATCATCTACATATGGATAGTAATTTGCATACAAACAATGCTTTCAATTTCTTCTGCAGACATGTATTTTGATCTGAGTTGTGGCCAAACACTCTTAATTCCTGCATCCTTTCAAAATTAATACTAGGTAAAATTTTAATCGTCTTACTTTTATCTTTTATAGACTAAAAAAGAGTATTATGCATTGTACACACACACACACACAAAAACATATTGTATGGACGTTTCCAAATCAAGGGTTTTTGAAAATCCGTGTTTCCGCGTTTTGGAAACGTTTCATTTCAGTTTTTGTTTCCAAACAACATAAACTTTAAGGATTTCAAACAAGATAAACACAAGATACTCTCAATATAAACCTAGAAACTAGCTCACAATAGACATCTCCCAAAAGGAAGGATACAATTACATGTACAAAGTATCTATTTTATTGAAAAAGATAAGTATTATGTTAATGTAAAGGGCTATGGTTACATTTTATGAATGCCTAGAAAAACATAATTCAGGCATTCACTGTTTTTCCACTGATATTTTCCTAATACATTGAAGAAAGAGGAACAGACCTACAAAATACAATCAACACTTCATGAATGGGTATCATGCAATGATGGAATGTATAAGACAATTTTTCCCGTTTTAATATTTTCTTGAAAATATTGCAAACATCACGTAGTAGCACAATTATCCACATTTGATGCATTAATAAAGGAGTATATTCACTTTATTTCTGTATTGTTGAATTATCCAAAAGCTCTCAAAGTGGGTACAAAGTACCCTTCATATTTCTATATCCAAGGCTCTCATACACTCAAATGAGAAACCTTACTTCCTCCCATGTGCCTACCCTTGTCCTCAGGCCTGTATTTATAAGAGTAATATGAGGAGATAGATGGAAAGGGAACCAATGAGGTATGTTCACAAGGATTAGTGATTGTGACCATTGATCCCTTGTGGATAAGGATAAATCATGACCCTTGTTCTTAGTTTATGTGAAAACAAAATAAGAAAAAAGAGTGACCCAAGTTACCTTAACTTGGCATGTACTATGTATGTTAACATCCTCCATTGAGATTAAGTTGGGAAAGGGAGCAAGGAAGGAAGGAAGGAATTACATGCTATTTTCCTTTAATAATAAATTCCTTCACCCTTAACAAATACATTAAATGTACAAATTTTGCTTCTTGCAAGGGCATTGTGAAGATGTCATCAATCTGATCCTCTATTCTGAAAAAGCATAGGTCAATGACCTAATTGTCAATGAGCTGCCGAATAGAGTGCATGTGGATTTGGATATGTTTGCGGCATTGGCGTAGTAGTGGATTTTGAGCAACACGAAAAGCACTTTGGTTATAGCACCAAAGAGTAGTAGGTACACCATCTTAAGGGAGTCGAAACTTTGAAAGTTGTTGGAAGATCCAAAGAGACTCCGTGGCAGCATGAACAACACCGCAAATCTCTACCTCTATCCAAGAAGAGCAAATGCAGTTTGTTTCTTGTTGGGCAAAGTGATAAGACGAATGTAGATTGATTATTATGTATTGAGATACTAGACAACCATACACAAAATAGTAATTGCATAACATACCATGGTAAAGCAGAGTATCCGAACATTACCAACTTTGTATTCATAAAGTATAAGTCTTGATACAATTCATACAGTACAAAGAGGACCTAATACAAGTGCCCATACCCCAACATACAATATGCTATTAGAAGGACCAGGCCCAATGCTTGTTGGTTAATCCAACCGTCACAACCGACATAACTAAGGGTCTTGCTATATCACTAACTAAATGTTGACACAAGACTAACAAAGCAAATGAAACTTTCTAATACACGTTTTCATAATTAATGGTCTACAAGGGGGAGAATGTTTTCATAATTAATGGTCTACAAGGGGGAGAATGTATTATAAAGTTTCATTTGCTTTGTTAGTCTTGTGTTGGCATTTAGTTAGATATAGCAAGACTCTTAGTTATGTCAGTTGTGATGGTTGGTGTTGACGCAGTGGATTGCACCCTGGGCAGGAGGCCGAGCTCCTACCTTTCCACACGCAACAATGGAAACTCCCCTCGCCTATGGGACCGACGAAGCTGGGGGGGAGAGTCTCTAGATAAGGGCTAGCTCCCTCTGATGTATCCTTTAGGTCCTCGATTCCTACTGCTAACAAATAAAATGAAAAGGGGGGGGATGAAAAGGGAGAAGGATTGCTGAAACAGAACCTAAACCTAAACTAAAAAGGGTGATACACCAGAAAAGATGACCCACCCAGCCCGAACATACACTTTTCACCAAGAAGAAGCTCCCATACACTTCATCTGATGTGGGAAACTCTTCTCTATCAGTGAGTCAGGGGTCCGTAGAGATACAGGGAGGAAGAACTATCAAAGGTGTTCTGAGACACACTTTGGCAGCATGTTCACATGCGCCTATATTCCTGCTGTAGACACTTCTGGCAGACCTGCAGAAGAAGAAACTTCACAATGCACTAGACATGCTGGAATCGTTCTGTGAAAAGCATAAAATAAAATGACTTAACACAAAAAGAAAACATAGACATGCGTAAATGCAAGCTCAAATGGAGGTAAAAAATGCTAAGTCTTGACTCAAGGTAAAATCCGGCAAAGTTCTGCCTTACAGGCTAAGAGATGGATCCCTCTCAAAATGAGAAGTTTACAATATATAGAAAGAGGAGAAGTACAGACGCCGCTTTGGAAAAGACTGTGGCGCTGTTGACAAGCTGGCCCATGTGCGTTTGTGAGCATCGGGAAGAGGAAGTCACTGTTGCTGATGTCATTATTCTAGAAGAGGCCTGCTAGAACCATGTTGTGTAATCGCCGGTCTTGACTTTGGCATTCAAACATTAATGTGAAAGCATGGGCCGCGCCTCTTTTCTGTAGACAAGACTGCTCCTTCCAGATATTCACGCGGTTTGTCTGTTTATAAATGCAAAATGGAGAAAACAAGCCACGCCGCTTACTGTTTGCACCGTTTGATGAACACTTGGCAAGCACTGTTCCAACTGCAGGAATAAATCCCTGAGTTGACACCTCTCCTTTGCCACCTGGACTGTTTGTCTGCTTCTGCACTTTGTCTCTTCCCGATTTTGTCTCTTTCTGGCTCCTTCGGCCCTCGGGGGCTATCTCCTTGGCGGGTCGCTGAGTTCCTTGGGCTTTTCTTTAAGCTTTTCAAAATCAACGGCTATTTCACAAGCCTTGAAATTGACATTCGTGCACCCGTCACTATGTTTGAACTTCCAACGGTTAGTTTGTCGTGCTTGATTTTGACGTCTTCGGGCCCGTCACCCCTTGGAAATTCTTCGGCCTTTTCCTTTTTTTCGGCTTCCTGTTGCTTCCCTTTCTTTTGGGCTTTTCTTGTTGCTTCCCTCCCGAAGGGAAGGTGACCCTTCGGCTTTTGGAGAAGTGTCCATTTTGGCCGAGAGTCCCCCGCAAGGGCACCTGCCCTTCGGGGTCCTTCAGCGGCCTTTTCCCTTCGGCTAATTTCCCGTGGACACTTTCCCGCGGACGTTTTTCCCCGCGGACATTTTCCACGGCTAACTTTCCCACGACAAAGTCCACAAGAATTGTCTTGCTCGTTCCTTCGGAGACTTTCTTCGGGTTTTTTACCCACGGCTATTTTCATTCGGCCACTTTTCCTGCGGGCAAAAAGTCCGCAAGAATTGTCTCAACCACTTTGCCTTTGGCCTTTGGGATTTCTCTTTCGGGCTTTTATCCCGCAGCTTCCCCGAATTTCTTTGAATTTTTTGTCCAAAAGAATTCCTTCGGACAAAAAGTCCGAAAGAAATCGTTCTATGCCTTAGTCTCTTTCTGCGCCTTTCTTCAGGGTTTTGCTTTGGACCCTCCGAATTCCTTCGGACAAAAGTCTGAAGGAATTAGTCCTTGTCTTTTCTCTCGACTGCCTTTGAAAAGTGCCCTTCGGGAAAATTGGAAACGACCCTTCCGAAGGGTACTTCCTTTGCCTTAAACAAATTTTCCGAAAGAAACTTACCTTTTCGGCTTTTCTCTGTGGCCTCTTTGAAAGTGTTCCTTGCCCTCCGCAAGGGCTCTTGAGTCCCAAATTGCCCTCCGCGAGGGCACTTGAAATGGTCCATTTTGCGCCTAAGTGTTGGGAACTCATATTTGCCTACAGAGTCCGTAGAAAACTTCCCTGCAGAGTCCGTAGAAAGTCCTGCAGAGTCCGTAGAAATTCCAGACTTGTGCAAAATAAAAAATTGGACTGGTTCAGAACAACAGGGGAAAAAAGGGGGGGCTGATTTTGGCTTGCAGGACCAAAATGGTCAACAAATTGGCGACTCCCAGGGGAAGCATGCATGCTATGCTTAGAAGCTAGTTGCCTTAATGTCCATTGGGCACGGAGTCAGTAAGTAGCTTAAAAGAAAGGTGAACAACAGCCTCGAGAGATTCCGGAATCAATCATGAAGCTTTTACCCCAAACACAAAGAAAAACACACACAAGGCTAAAAACACTACTTGTGCAAACAACACTTAGGGAAAACAGGAAAAGAAACTGAAAGCAAACTACTATATACAGCTAACCAGGTATATTTGCCTCCCTCCTGGATCAAAGGGAAAACTTTTTAAGTCTCCTTCCTGGCAAGGAAACTTATGGTGCCAGACAAGTGGCTGAATGAAATGGAGATTTGGTGACCTGCTCCTTTTGCCTGTCACCTGGATTGGCTTGCATCCGAGTGGATCAGATTCAAACATGCTTCCAACGTATACGCACTCTTCTTGTTTTTGAAAGCTTGTTGAATGCTGGTCCTTCATGCTGGTGTGTTTCACCAAGAACTCAATGGTTGCTGGCTCATCACCATAAGCCCTTTGATGTGCATAGTCCCTTTGTAGTGCATCATGATTTGACTCGTTCCCTTCAGCTCCATTGAAGACCCCATCAAACTCATCCTCTGCTCCCTCAAGGCTTTCTTGAAGAAGGGTGACTGTTGTGATGTCTGAAATGGAATCACAAATTGATTGCTCATCCCATAGAACATCACCTTTTTGTTCACAACTCTCTTCTTCAAGGCTTTCCTCAAGATGAACAAGCCTCTCTTTTTCCTGCTCAAAGATCAGAGTCTCTAGTTGTTCAAAGACATCCGTCTGATCCTCCTCCAACTCAGGCTCCTCGGCATAGTCATCCTCCTAATCGAAGCAACAAGGAAGTTCATCAAACAAAGGAGGAGAGAGCTCACCATTCTTATGTTCCTCTTTGTATTGCTGGAACATCTGCATGTATGCATGCCCTGTACCTTCTCCATCGTCGATGATGTCTTCAAATGGAGCATCGATGATGATTTCTTCTTCTTTGTCGCTCATGATAGCCTCTTGAGAAGCTGCAGATTGGATCTTTTCTTCCTCACTCACCTCCTATAGAACAGGTTCCTCTTTGAGAAGGGGTGAAGTGGAAAAACCATGTGGAAGAGGAGGTAGTCCTTGAGCTAGAATCGAATGATTCTCCTCCTTCCATTTGGCTAGCACTTCATCTATATCAGGTGTGGCCTGATAGCTCTCTTGGAGGGGTGTAGATGGAGTGTGTTCAGACAGGTCCATCACACGTTGGCTGAGAAATCTCGCTGTGGATTCCAACTCTGCAATTCTCTTGGCTAGATCTTCTTGGAAGAGCCTTTCTTGGAGGTCACCAGCATCGCCATGAGCAGGAGCAGCCTCGACTTCTTCAAGGTTTTGAGCAAAACCTTTCTCCTCCTCTTCCTTCCTGCCCCATGATTCTATTGTTTCCTTCTAGCTCATGATCTTGGGATTGGAATTTTGCCCCTGTGAATAGGCAACAACTTTATCCTCTTTACGGTCCTGAGCTGGTTCGTGATGTTCCTTCTTCTAGCTTGGGATCTGGAGATCATACTGAGAGACCTGAGGAAGTTGGGTAAGGTTAGGGAGGGTCTGCTGCTGTACAGGAAGAGTTGCTTCAAGAGAGATGAGCTGGTTCATGATGTTCCCTCCAAAGGAAGATTCACAATCTAAGGAATTGAGAAGGTTCATCTCCATGGAAGGTTACTCTAGTTCCCTTTGATGTTTGAAGGCTAGGCACACGGGGTTAAGCGCATGATTGATTGATGCATCAGATGAGCTAGAATGAGCAAGTGCTATCTGATAGAAAAGATTTGGTGCACAAGAGAGGGCTTTCTTTAGAATAGGAGGGGGCGCGCAAGGATGGCTACCTTGCATGAATGGATTCCTTCATTTTGCTACCTCCTCCTCCATGGATTACAAGGCCTGAGCTTGCCTGAACAAACACTCCTCTTTGTACATCAGCTCTTGCTGATATCTGTATTGCTCATCCGATTTGTCTATCTCCATTACCTGCTTCTCAAACTCCAACGCTACTTCCCTTATTGTTGAAGGGCAACTAGGAGAGCTGCTTGAGGGGAATGCATAAAAAGTCGGAGCTTGATCAAAGTTATACGAAGGAATACAAAGTCCATGATTCTTATCAATGGGATTATACATACAAAAAATGAGATTTCTTGATGGCACCTAGACTGCTTAACCAGCTGATTCAACTCGGAGTCGCCATTGGTGTTGATAAGAAAGCCTCCAAAGGCTGGTTGGTTGAAGAACACACCAAAAATTCTTCAACTCTTTGGACACAACTTGTCTTAGTTGGTCCCAACCGGGCGTGCCAAAAACTATTGACGCAGTGGATTGCACCCTGGGCAAGAGGCTGAGCTCCTGCCTTTCCACACGCAACAATGGAAACTTCCCCCTCGCTTGTGGGACCGACGAAGCTGGGGGGGAGAGTCTCTAGATAAGGGCTAGCTCCCTCTGATGTATCCTTTAGGTCCTGGATTCTTACTGCTAACAAATAAAATGAAAAAGGGGGGGGATGAAAAGGGAGAAGGATCGCTGAAACAAAACCTAAACCTAAACTAAAAAGGGTGATACACCAAAAAAGGTGGCCCACCTAGCCCGAACATACACTTTTCACCAAGAAGAAGCTCCCATACACTTCATTTGATGTGGTAAACTCTTCTCTATCAGTGAGTCAGGGGTCCGTAGAGATACAGGGAGGAAGAACTATCAAAGGTGTTCTGAGACACACTTTGGCAGTGTGTTCATATGCACCTATATTCCTGTTGTAGACACTTCTGGCAGACCTGCAGAAGAAGAAACTTCACAATGCACTAGACATGCTGGAATCGTTCTGTGAAAAGCATAAAAGAAAATGACTTAACACAAAAAGAAAACATAGACATATGCGTGAGTGCAAGCTCAAATGGAGGTAAAAAACGCTAAGTCTTGATTCAAGGTAAAATCCGACAAAGTTCTGCCTTACAAGCTAAGAGATGGGTCCCTCTCAAAATGAGAAGTTTACAATATATAGAAAGAGGAGAAGAAGTAAAGACGCCGCTTTGGAAAAGACTTTGGCGCTGTTGACAAGCTGGCCCATGTGCGTTTGTGAGCATCGGGAAGAGGAAGTCACTGTTGTTGATGTCATTCTTCTAGAAGAGGCCTGCTGGAACCATGCTGTGTAATCGCCGGTCTTGACTTTGGCGTTCAAACATTAATGTGAAAGCATGGGCCGCGCCTCTTTTCTACAGACAAGACAACTCCTTCCAGATATTCATGCGGTTTGTCTGTTTATAAATGCAAAATGAAGAAAACAAGCCGCACCACTTACTGTTTGCGCCGTTTGATGAACACTTGGCAAGCACTGTTCCAACTGCAGGAATAAATCCCTGAGTTGACACCTCTCCTTTGCCACCTGGACTATTTGTTCGCTTCTGCACTTTGTCTCTTCCCGGTTTTGTCTCTTTCTGGCTCCTTCGGCCCTCGGGGGCTATCTCCTTGGCGGGTCGTTGAGTTCCTTGGGCTCTTCTTTAAGCTTTTCAAAATCAACGGCTATTTCACGAGCCTTGAAATTGACGTTCGCGCACCCGTCACTGCGTTTGAACTTCCAACGGCTAATTTGTTGTGCTTGATTTTGACGTATTCGGGCCCGTCACCCCTTGGAAATTATTCGGCCTTTTCCTTTCTTTCGGGCTTTTCTTGTTGCTTCCCTCCCGAAGGGAAGGTGACCCTTCGGCTTTTGGAGAAGTGTCCTTCATTTTGGCCAAGAGTCCCCCGCAAGGGCACCTACCCTTCAGGGTCCTTCAATGGCCTTTTCCCTTCGGCTAATTTCCCGCGGACGTTTTTCCCCGTGGACATTTTCCACGGCTAACTTTCCCGCGGACAAAGTCCACAAGAATTGTCTTGCTCGTTCCTTCGGAGACTTTCTTCGGGTTTTTTACCCACGACTCTTTTCATTCGGCGACTTTTCCCGCGGGCAAAAAGTCCGCAAGAATTGTCTCGACCACTTTGCCTTTGGCCTTCGGGATTTCTCTTTCGGGCTTTTCTCCCGTAGCTTCCCCGAATTTCTTCGGACTTTTTGTCCGAAGGAATTCCTTCGGACAAAAAGTTCGAAAGAAATCGTTCTATGCCTTAGTCTCTTTCCGTGCCTTTCTTCGGGCTTTTGCTTTGGACCCTCCGAATTCCTTCAGACTTTTTGTCGAAAGGCATTAGTCCTTGTTTTTCTCTCGACTGCCTTTGAAAAGTGCCCTTCGGGAAAATTGGAAATGACCCTTCCGAAGGGTACTTCCTTTGCCTTAAACTAATTTTCCGAAAGAAACTTACCTTTTCGGCTTTTCTCTGTGGCCTCTTTGAAAGTGTTCCCTGCCCTTCGCAAGGGCTCTTGAGTCCCGAATTGCCCTCCGCGAGGGCACTTGAAATGGTCCATTTTGCACCTAAGTGTTGGGAACTCATCTTTGCCTGCAGAGTCCGTAGAAAACTTCCCTGCAAAGTCCGTAGAAAGTCCTGCAGAGTTCGTAGAAACACCTGCAGAGTTTGTAGAAATTCCAGACTTGTGCAAAATTAAAAATTGGACTGGTTCAAAATAGCAGGGGAAAAAAGGGGGGGCCAATTTTGGCCTGCAGGACCAAAATGGTCAACAGTTGGATTAACCGACAAGAATTGGGCCTTGTCCTTCAAACAACATATTGTATGTTGGGGTATGGGCACTTGTATCAAGTCCTTGTATTATATGAATTGCATCAAGACTTATCCGTTATGAATATGAAGTCTCTAAATTTCAAATACTATGCTCTGCCATCGTATGTTATGCAATTACTATTATGTATATGGTAGTCTAGTATCTCAGTAGACAATAATCACTGCACATTTTGGTGCCATCGCCTTAAAGAACGTCAAGTTAAATTCGGTTAACAAATCAATGTGCTGAACATAACCGTTAAACAAAACAACAAAAGATATTACAATGGTACAAAGAGTTCACAAAAAAGAAGACCAATGAGTACGAGTACTAATTCATGCTATTGACTCCAAGCAAAGGTGGGAGAGAGACATACAATCAGGGGGGGACCAAGAAGTAAAATGGTCTATTTGATTTGTGGAGCAATAAGAAAGACGACAGAGATTGTGACAAGCATCAAATTCAAAAAATATATCAAGGAAAGTACAAAGCATGAGGCCAAATAAGAAGTCGAAGCACAAGCCAAGGCTGAAGCATTCAGCTGAATCTGGTGGCCCTATGCCACTCATAATAAGGAGTGGGTAGAGATTTCCATAGCATGGAATGTTAAGAGTGGGTAGAGATTTTCAATTCTGTAAATTACTGTATTTCATATTCAAATCTGTATATTCAGTAGATCTAAATCAATTTTTAATAATTTATTTGTTCTTAGCATTTCATTATTAAATAAAAAAGAACATTAACCACAACTATTTGGGATAATCAAATTACAATGTTTCAAAATAAGTTGGCTACACGAAAAGGAAAGTGGCTGTCTTGGACAGGTAAACTTCAGCTTTTACAAGTTGTTCTATGGGCTATTCCAATTTATATGATGTCTATTTCTTTAGTACTGGAATATGTAAAACTCTATCTAACCAAAATCATATTTTTTCTGATGTGGAATGGTCCAAATGATAAAATAAATATAGCTTTGATGAAGTGGGAAGAAGTTTGTAAACCAAAATCAAAGGGAGGAGCTGGTACCAAAAATGGTTCCACCTTAATATAGCTCTTGGGGCACAATTGCTCTGGAGAGTGTTTAGGGAAAAAGATGATCTTTGGAGCAAGGCTATGAGAACTAAGTATACAGATGCAGCCACTAACACAGTCAGAATCTTTACGTCCCTTGAATGGAATAATGGTTCCCATTTGTAGAACTTTATGGTAGACCCTTGATTGCAAATTTTCTTTGCTTGGGAGTTAAAAATGGTAAAACAGCTAGCTTTTGGAAAGATGTATGGTCTACTTTAAACTCTCTTTCTAGGATGCCCCATCTCAATGTTATGGAAGAATTTTTTACAAAGCTTTGTGTGATATCTCCTTTTCATATAATTTTAATAATTAATAAAATTGTCTGAATAGTGATTTTAATCATTCGAAAATATAAGGAAATTAATTAATTATTAAAATAGAACTATCTTGGATAATTATTTGAATTACCAGAAAAGTGGTTTTAACCACTTGAAAAATTAAGGTAATTTTAATGATTATTCTAAGAGGCTTTATAATTAATAAATTGCTTGAAAAGTAATTTTTATCACTTTAATTATTAGAGCAATTTAATTAATTAATTGAGCACCTAATTATTTAATTTGCCAAAAAGTAATTTTAATTATTAATTTATTAAGGTAAGTTATTTAATTGATTCAAAAAGACCTAAAGTGAAATGAAAAAGAATGTCGGCTTGGGAGCTAAAGCAAAAGAAAGGAAAAGATATTCTAAAAAAGGCAAGTGAGGCTTATGATGTATTTTATCTTCTCAAGGTGGTTTGGTCCCCTTGGAAGATATAAATACAAGGTGAAGACTATAATGGAGGATATACTGAATTTTGATAATTGTTCTTAATGCTTGAAGAAACTATTGGGATGCATGTCCAATAAAAGTTAGTTGCTTGGTTTAATCATTCTAAAAAAATGTGTCTTTTGACACCACCTTTGCTAAGGAGATCTTGTTCTTGTCCTAGAATTGGGGCAATTTCTTTGAAGGAGTTTGTGTGAAGTTTTGTGAGGGTTTCATGGTTCATTTCTTGTATATTAACCTTGCTAAATATTTATCCTATTTTTGCAAATGAAGCAAACTACCTTGGAAGCTTGGATCAAAGGTTTGGAGGCCTCTTTGGATCTATGTTATGCAATTAAATATTCTGATTTTATTTGTTAATTTTTTGCATGTTGGCATTATGGAATTGGAGGAGTTTCGTGAAGGGTTTGAAGCCCGAAATCCATAGAAAATTAAATAATAATTTTCAAAATATTATTTAATTATTTTGTCAGGTTTTAAAGACTTTTTCACTTGTGGAAGGCAAGATCTCACTTTAATATTTTTCCTACACTTGGCAAGTGGAGCAATTGGCTTGGAGAGCCATTTTTGGCCATTTCTATAACCAAAAAGGTTCACTATATTTTTCGAGCACTTGTGGCGATTTTTGGCAACGATTTGAAGCAGAAAAACTTTCAGAACAATAGCTGTATTTTTGGAATTAAATCAGAACTTTCAACCATCAAAAAGTGGTATTTGAGCTTCAAAAATTTGGGAAAAAAAGGTACTTGTTTCGTGCATTTAAATTTATGATTATTTCTACAAATTTTCAGTTAATTTTGGGACAAATTATTGGCTGGAATTCATCTATAAAACCCTATTATTGTGGTCTCTAGGGTTTCTAGGGCTTGACAAGGGTTTTTGAGCTTATTTTGCAAACTAGGGTTTGCTGATCGCATTTTCAGAATTGTGAAATTTAGGGAAAAATCCATTTTGTATGAAATCGTCCCATTTGGGGACATTACACTTTGGGACACGAAAGTGAAGAATTATTGGCATGTTAATTAGGAAATTTGGGGGCTAGAAAGGTCTTGAAAAGACCCACAAACTTTCAAACACTTTCCTCTTGATTTCTTGCAAACTTTTCACAACTTTTTAACTATCCCAACCGATTAGTATATCTAACAACTCTGATGAGTTAAAATGGGCTGCTGATTTCTTAGGGGACTATTTGGTTAGAGAAGGTTACCTTTAGCTCATTGATAATTTGGAGTATCCTACATGGTTGCCTTAAAAATTTTGGAGTAAGGTTAGCCTCCATAAAGCTAATGCTTTCCTTTGGATTTTTTTTTAAAAAGTGTTGACTTGGGACAGACTCCAAAGAATTGGTTTTACAGGGCCCTCTTGTTGTGTGCTTTGTAATAAGGAGTCTGAAACTCCTAACCATTTGTTCTTGCATTGTCAGTTTTCATGGAATATTTGGATGTGATTCTTCAGTAGAATGAATAGAATTGGGAGTTAAGTAACCTTCAGGATTTTATGTTAAGTTGGGAGGTGGTGGGAAAATCTCAGATTGGCCCAATCTAGAAAATGACTCCATCATTGAATTTTTGGAACATTTGGAAAGAAAGAAGTGAGAAAATTTTCAGAGGGGTTGGTTTATTAAAGGAGAGATTCATCCTTAAATTGGAAGGGTTATTCCAAGAAATCTTCAAAGTTAGGGTGCAAATTCAGAAATTGAAAATAATAGGTGCAGAATGTCATATTCCCTTAAAATGGAACCTTCTAAGACAAGTCAGTACTTCTTTGTTGTCTGATAAAGAGAAGAGAATGATGGCTGTTTGGAAGGCTCCTCTTTCTGATTTCGTTAAACTTACTTTTGATGAAGCATCCAAAGAAAATCCTGGGATATCGAGAATAGGAGTATTGAGAAATGACAATGGTGATGTCATCAATCTTTATGCGGCAAATATTCCTTGGGCTACAAACAATATAGTCGAAGGGGAAGCATTGATCCAAGGTCTGAAGCTGGATATTGGCCAAGGGATCAAAAATCTGGAATTTGAAGGGGGATTCATTGCTCATCATTAATGCTGCCAATAAAAACAGTATGGTAAACTTCCGACTTAATAGTTTGATTGAGAAAATTGAAGACTTGAAAAAGGCTTTTATGTGAATCTCGTTCAAACATTGTTACAGAGAAATTAATAGGTCAGCGGACTTCTTGGAAACTATTGGAGTCAACTATTTAAATAATGGAGATTTAATCATTTCAAATGATATAAATATTTTTCCAAATTTCCTAGACTTGATTAATAATGATAAAATTCCCTAATGATGGAAGTTTTTGAGCTGATTCCTTCTTGGGAAGATACTTGACAATTGCTGTTTTTGCAACAATTCAAACCATGGGCATAGGCATTCTGATGATCTCCACTATACTGCCACAACTGAGTCCTCCTCCCTGCATTCAGAATCAATATTACCAAGCTGCGGATGGAGTGCAGCTTTCTGTTCTCTATGTGTCTCTTTATATTATTGCAGTGGGTAATGGAGGGCTAAAATCCAGTGACTCAGGTTTTGGAGTTGATTAGTTCGATGAAAGTGATGCAAAAGAAAGGCATCAGATGGATTATTTCTTTAATAGATTCTTCTTCTGCATTGGTTTAGGATCTCTGATTGCTGTGATAATGCTTGTGTATATCCAAGAGTTAAGACAATGTGGAAATATGTGCATCTTGAATGCTGGCGGCCATCATCATTTTTCTAGGAGAAACAAGGATGTATGGATTCAAAAAGACCACAGGAGGAAGCCCACTGACTCAAATTGCTCAAGCATTTGTAGGAGCTTGGATGAACGGGAAACTGAAATTGCTTGCAGATGCTAGTCAATGACTCAATTCTATGAAGATGGTGATCTAACATCTCCATCCTACAAGAGTATACCCCACACACATCAGCTCAGGTTTGTGGACAGAGCTGTTATAGTACACTTATCAATGGAGGAAGCATCCTATGCAAATCCATGGAGGCTGTACACAGTGAAAAGAGTAAAAGAGGTGAAGACAATAATAAAAATGATGCCTATACGGGCAACCATAATAATATTCTGGACCACCTATGCTCAGATGGTGACTTTTTCAGTAGAACAAGCCTCAACCATGAAAAAAAAGCATAGGAAAAAACTTTGAGATCCCTGGAGCCTCATTGACGATATTCTTTGTGGGTGCTATCATATTCACACTGGCTCTCTATAACCACCTAATCATGGCCCTTCCAAGGTGGTGGACAGGCAGCCAAGGAGAATTCACAACGCTCCCGAGAACTGGGTTTAGGTTGGGCTTATCATCTATAGCAATGGCTGCTGCAGTGATTACAGAGATCAAGCGTCTGAAGGAGGCAAAATATCATCGTCTTTGGGATAAACCAAATTCCATGGTCCCCATGAGTGTAATTTACCTCATTCTACAGTTTTTCATGGTTGCTGCCGGAGAAGCCTTTGTATACACAGTAACTGGATTTCTTCATTAGAGTATCCCTTGATGGCACAAAGACAATGAACACTGGACTTTTCTTGAGCACATTAGCCCTCGGATTCTTCCTTAGCAGCTTCCTGGTATTTTTTGTGAATCATGTGACCATGACTAATTCTCATTAAGGGTGGCTGTCTAACAATTTGAATGGAGGAAGGCTAGATAATTTCTACTGGCTGGTTGCGCCCATGAGTCCACTCAACTTGATCATATACTTGATATTTGCACGGTGGTGCACCTACAAGGAAACAAGGAATCTCATTGGAGGAAGAACATGCACTGATAGTGATGATGGTGAGACTTGTGGGTTGCACTTGGCAAAGTCCACACCTGCGGTTGGAAATCAGGAAACGCTTGCATTCACAACTTTGAAAGAAAATACATAGAATGTGTTCAAACAATGTATTTGCAAATAGGCTGGTTAGTTCTAAGGGGACTAGGGCCCCCGATTGAGTTCAAGTGGGTGAGGGCCCGCCAATACCTCGTTTAAACTTTATTCAATTAAAAAAAAAACTATATCTATTCTCATCCTGTTCAAAACCAATTGTACTGCATCTAAAGATGATAATTGGAAGTTTCACAAACTAGGTCTGCATAATTTGCTTGTAATAGGTAAGGTAACTAAATTTATTTCTTCTGTCTTGGTAATTTGCATGGAGCCAACTGATCTCACGTGGCCATTTAGACAAGAGGTTAGCAATGTGTAGTACCTGCATGTAAGTTAGGATCCTTTTGTCTAGGTCCTCGATTTCATTGGCTAGAAACATCTCAACAATCAAGTTTTTGTCAATAATAATATAATACTCTGAACTTTCTGAGTGCAACTCACTGAGAAGGATCTTAATGGTTTATCCTAAAGAAAACCATGAACTATCAATTCTAATTTCCTCTCTTCACACATTTGCTTAAATATTTAGAAGTGGACAATGAACCACTCTTGATCATCCCAATAGGAAGCGGAAAATAAGGCTTTCTTGTATTTCCCAGCTACTTGAGAAAATGGCAACTAATGGCTGTAAACATGAACATCTCATACTTTTGGCATCATTACACCAGACCAAACCATGAAAGGCAACAAGTACATGATTTAGGAATACTTGGATAATATCCTTGTGAAAAATTTGAATTGCAAGATAATCTTGGAGCAAATTACATTAGTCTTAAACATTTTATCCTCGTATTCAACCTTTGGCTTAGTTATATCTTCTATATATTATAGCCTGGAAGTACTGCAATCAAGCTATGTACCACCCTTTATGTTTTTAGTGGTTCAAAATTTCCATTAGATTGGGGAAGATAATTTCCAAGTTGCTTAGAAAGACAATCCTTGGAAGCAAGAGAATTTTTCAAGTTGGCAACTGTTCCAAATTTGTGCATTGTAGGCACATAAAGTTTAAAAAATCTCAAACAAAAAGAAATCTTATTCGAATTTCAGACAAAGGAGACAGTTAACACTACTTGAATTAATTTAATGCAAGATCCAGAATGTTATGCGAAAACTTCTATCATGAGTTTTCCAGTCACATTTTTTAATTTATAATGGACTACGGAAGCTTAAAGACTCTAATGCAAGATCCATTTACCCAACCTGTCCAAGGTCCACAGCAGGATTCAGGCTTCTTCCACAGTCATAAATGATATCTGTTTGAAGTATTGTCGTTGCTCCTGAAAGGAGGTCAACCTCAACCTGTCATGAGTTTGACATTAATTCTTGTGTAATATGACTACAATGATGAAATTATGGAAGATAATTTGCATTCTCACCTCACTTGCTGCAGCACCATAATTGATATAATTTGAAGCATTTGAATCAGGAACCCAGTAAGTTTGTGCAGAAAGATCCACTGATTGGACGTTAGCCTGTGAACAAGAAAAAACCCAGGATTTGGGTTTCACAATTATATTAGGGTGTTAAAACAATTCGTTGAAGTAAATACTAAATTGGATATAACCATGCTACTAACATATTTAACCTGTTCTTACTACAACTATGATGTGAGCTCCTATTCAGTAAAAGCCATTGTCAAGTTGAAGTGTCTGAGCTCTATATGGGTGATATATCAAAGCAATATTTGTTGCTCTTGTTTGAATAGTTCGTCTTCATCACACAACCCAATTATAGTATCATGCTTCTATCGTAGTGCTAAGTACTTCGCTTATTATTCAATAACATTTCTTGCTATATGCCAAACCAGGGCTTGTAATTACTTCTTCCAAAAGAATAAATTTTGACAGAAACATCAAAATAGATCGTACAACCACTTAATAGTTAAGAAATTGTTTTGGATTACAAAGGATACTCTGACAGATCTCTCGAAATAGATGCATTTAATAGCATTAAATATTGTTTTGGATTTTACCTCTGAAATATGTTTTACCTCATAATACATAAATTATTTGCCAAAAACTGAACACCTTAGCTATCGTGCTAATTGATTGAAAATTCCCCATTGAAAAATGAATTCGAATATCACTAAGCCACAGGTGTTCAAGAACTCTCTATAACTGTTAACAACAAAAAGATTAATGTGCCTCCCTAAATATAAATACCAATTATAAATTTCCTATACAAAGGGCTTCTCACCTAGGCATTTAAATAGAAGTCTAGACTATTTATTGTGTAGCTAAATTTTGGAGATGAGTACCTAGATCAATAATAATTTAATTGGGAAATTCATTGCTTTAGATGAAAACTTAGAAAAGATTCAAGGATTTAGATATCAACACACAAGGGAAAAGGGAGTTTTCAAAGCTCTGAAAATTCACCCAATGAAGTTGTGTGCAACTTCCTATATACAACCTCACAGAAGCATTTTGAAAACTTAAAGAGGATAAAATCATTACACTGTTGATCACATGCATGGCTTGGAATGTGGTGATTTTTTTTCTTCATGAAGTTTCCCTCTCCTCGCTCTCTCCTCATGCATTGTCTATTTAAAGATGGGCAATCCTTTGTAATAGATATTGTTGGCAAATTTGTAAATGCCATTTGAAGCAATAGAAGTGTTTTTTTTACCTTCTTCCATACTTGTATAATTGTGTGATTTTTATGTTTTGTTGATCTACACTTGTGGAAGAGAGTTTTCTCCCTTGTGTATATCCATTTCTCTTCACCTTGATGCAAGATAGATTTTCTTTTACAGGTCATACACTGTGTTTACATCAAGCTTTGAGCCTCTCTATGGAATACTTATGCAAGAGTCCTTAATTTGAGAGTTGTTGTAATGTCTCCAATTTGAGACGAAAATAGAAAAAAAGGGTTTTCCAACAAACTCTACGCAAATCCAATCCCAAACAAAAATCTAAAAAATTAAAACCAGCCAAACCCTAGCTGGAAAATTATGATATTCAAGCTAAAGAACATCCAAATAATTCCACAAAAAGCTGAAAATTATTTAGAGAGTTAAGTAGTTTTTTTTTTTTTTTGGGGGGGGGGGGGGTTCAAATAAATTGATGAATAGTTGGAGATACCTTCCAGAAATAATTTGATTTTTCCTTGAAAGTATAGCTGTGTTTTTCACCTCTTAAACACCTCAAAACACTTTCCAAGTGGGTCACCACACCACAGAAAATTAGTAGAAACAATTCTAAAAATTATCCCTTGAATTTCTCTCACCAAATCACTTTTTGGAACTCACCAACCAAGTCGCCCAAGTGCCAAAATTATTGTAATAATTTCTAGAATATTTTAGAGCCTAGAATGTCCTTTCACGCATACCAAATGTTCCATACAATTCACCAAATGACTGAAATAAATTATGAAAATTACCTTAACCCCTGAAGAGGTTCCAAAAACCAAATTGCCTTCTTGTGAGGTGTCACCACCCTCTCAAAGCAGGTCGCCACACTTTGGAAGACGTCAAGCTCGTCTTAGGGCTTTTCCACGAAGTTCACCCACCTTTTTAAACTGCAATTTGAGTATTTTCAGCTTTTTGAAGGATAGTACCAATTCTTTTATGAAGTAGTGTCCAAAAACACCTTTGTAAAGTTTCTTGCATACACTTATGCATAATTATGGTACAAGTACAACCCTTGAATAGTGCTACCTTAGTAAAGAATGAAAATTTTTGTCCCCAAACCCTTCGTGCACTTGAAGGGTTTCATCCTCAAGTCACTTGTTCAAGCTTGACATTCTTGCACAAAATTTTCAATATCAAAATTGCATAACACTTCAAATAAATCCTTACCTGCTTTTATATACCACTTGCCCAAATGTAGCACCCAAAAAATGGAGGGAAAAGTTATTTTTCTTTTTAAAATATTAAAAGATCCTCTTAATTTCACTTTAGGCCTTAAATGTCCAAGACCTATAAACCCCACCACCTAAGTGAGATAGAAACATAAAGTGCTTTTCATAACTCAACTCAAAATTAAAAATATAAAGTACCATTTTCATTATTAGCTCCTCACAAGTGGCCCGCAATGCTCCCTTTCATTCCTCTACCCTTAGCCATCGGAAACAAGAATGGGCTAAGGGTCTCCACCCAAAATTGCTTGTCTTCAAGCAAATGCAATACCCAAAGAGGTGTCCCAACATACCTTATAATGCAATGTCCACCTGTGATTCCATCCCAAGGAAAAGAACCATCAATAGGCTCCTTCATACTGTTGTACCTATGCTTTGGGAATTGCCTCCATGTGCTAGAAGTTTCCTCATAGTCTTCCAAAGGCTCCATATGCTCCCAATCAACTATCGTTTTCAATACCAAGTAGTGGATGAGCAAACTACCTTCCCTAATACCTTCCAAATGGGTGAGATGTGACCAAAAGTTGTTACATAGATCATGAGGAAACCAAAATACGTTGTTGTCCCATGTGCAAAACCCTCTTATGTGTTGGACCATGACCCACCAAATTTGCAAAAAAAAATCACTGTACCTTCCAAGAGGTGAGGCCTCCAAGACATATCCGTCACCATGTATGGGCATCCGAGTGTGAAACACATACTCAACAAGAGGCTGACCCTTGTCACTCATCTCATTCTTGCATAGGATCTTCTTCAAACTCATCAACAGCTCTCAAACATTCCCACAAGGTTGTACCTTCTCATTGTGAATGCTTCTTACACCACCTTCCCAAGGTGTCCGCATAAGCATGTTTCCAGAATTTTGTATGAGCTAAACCAAATCAGCTTTTCCTTTATGGTAACATGGCTGTATATGCAGATAGATTACTGATTTTTCTTGTGGACAAACACAGAAATAAACATACTCATACCTCTTTTGATCCAAGAGCTGGAACATGTCATAAAATTCAGAATTTTCCCCTTCAATACATCGCTGTGTTTGACCTCTCAAGTCTGATTTTTCTGAGTAATGAATTTCAGAACCTATAGATACCCTTCTCCCTCCTATCAAGTGCTAGAAAGTGTCCAAGAAATGCATGTTTTTCCTCTCAAGAAGCTTTTGTGTATGCATGTAGAAATCTGATTTTTGGGAAAGATAAAAATCAGTGTTTGCATACTTACGTCCCCTTTTTATTCTTAGCAGGAATAGAACAATTTTTTTGCTTTTGTGGGGGACCAAAGAGCATATAATCGGTAGACAATGCTCAAAAAACTATGAGTTCTTTTGTGACCACGTCCCCTTCACCCTTCACTCCTCCCACTATTTTCCCACTAGGGCCCTTGCCCAACTCCTCATTATTGATGACATACCCCTTTGATCATTTCCAAACAACTCATGTAGGCCCCTCATGTGCCATGGCATCCTTATCCAATTTTGAAAAAGGAGAACAATATGGAAATCATGTCAAAACATACCTTTGAAGTAACTCGTCTTCATATGCAATCCCCTATGAATGGTCTCTATCATATGCAAAGCATGTTGTGTCCCCGGCTGCACCTTCTCCTGGTTGCTATGTAAAAATGTGACCAAATAGACATCAAAGGGGTGCTTAAAAGGAAGTAAGGCACATTGTTGTTCCATACTTACAAATTTTACTCACTCCTTGTACAAACCGTGGCATCCAAGGGCGTCATTCCTAGAACTCATGAACAGCTGGGAGTAATCACTAAAATCAGCCGTGTTGTTCCAACAAGGGGGCTATTTTGGTGTCCAAAAGTCTGA
This sequence comes from Torreya grandis, assembly GCA_037957365.1. Lineage (NCBI taxonomy): Eukaryota > Viridiplantae > Streptophyta > Pinopsida > Cupressales > Taxaceae > Torreya > Torreya grandis. The sequence goes on along the minus strand of JARHVA010000891.1, from coordinate 829,623 downwards.
TCTTTTTGATTGCACATGATCAGATTTACATAGAGCAATTTTTCCCCTTGTTTGAAGTGTCGACAAGCTTCCAAAATTAGTTTTATTATGCATGCTAGGTGGCTGAAGTAGATGATGTAACTTAGAATTTTTGGAAGCAAATTTCTCATACATTTCAGCAACAATTTTAGAGATTTTATGCTTCCACAGTCCATAAAATAACTGATAATCTTTTCTGGCAAAAATTAGACAACAATTTTCCTGATGAAGGATCACTGTAGTAGATCTGAAACGCATTGATTTCAAAATTAGACAATTTTTTGTCAAAAAATATTATCTGTTATTTTATGGACTGTGGAAGCATAAAATCTTTGCCCCAAAGTACTTAGCATTTCTCTACATTGGCCAATCATTTGCAGCCCTCTTTGCTGCTCCAAAAACTCAAAATTTTTATGCTCACAATCTTCCACTCTAACCTGCCCCAAAGTGTCATTTTTTTGTGGTTTACCCCTTTCCCTTAAATCTGAATTTTCTGTTTTATTGATTCCTTCATAGGAACCCATGTGAGGGGCTGTCCTTTCTTCTTCTTCATGTTCTATTATCAAGTAAGGCCTTAGCTTGTCTTTACAATTTTTCGCAACACCTTCAATCATCATATGTGTAGCTGAAAATTCACTTAGATATATTGGAACCACCTCTATGGTGTTGGGGTGTGAGGGGTACACCTTCCTAGGATCAATACATACCATGTGAACAGAAAATCGTAAGGAAAACAAACTGAAAATGCAAAAGACAACGGTCACTATGATCTTGGGACCATGATAACCCTTGTCTATACCCTTATTTATATAGGCCCAACATGTCATAATAGCAATGTTACCTTTGTAGCGCTCACCTGGATCCCATATACATAATGGATACTTGTCATGTTCATTCACTTGGAAGGATTCTCTTCCCCAATGAGTGCCCTTCACCTCAACGTTAGTGTTAGCACAACATTTGTAACCAAGATAATGAAGGAACCAAGCATGAGGAGAAATCAAAGAGCACTTACCAAAATGACCATTCCCTTGCTTACCCAAACACAAATCTAAGCTTCCTTCTTTCAAATGCAAAATGGAATCTTCTTCCGTACTATTTGGCATTACTCTATCAAAGGGCCCCTTTGCCTTGTCCAATCTTGTTAGGACTTGTGCTTCCTTCCCACATGTTAATTGTTTCTTTGCAATGTCCCCAAATGGGACGATTCAACCAAAAAGAGGTTTCCCCTAAAATCCACAATTTTTGAATTCTGAATTTAGTAAAATCAACAAACTCTAGTTACTGTAATTGCACCTCCAAACTGAAAATTAACTCTAATTCATATTGAAATAAATGAGAAATAAATACCTTATGATTTTGGCCACCAATGGCTCTTGTCGCAAAGAAGAAAGAGCTCGAAATGAATATTTTAATCCTCCAAACCCTAGCACCACACTAGCTGAATTGATGTCCTTTTCCACTCTAATCCTTGCTCAAACTTTCACAAATTGTAGACAAAATCATGCAAAAATCACAGCAGTCATATCATCCATGAATCATCAATGATTAAGGTTCCAAAGCGATCAAACTCTAGTCCAATCCAATCATCAATATTCAAAAAATTACTGCTATAATTAAAGCAGAATTTGTGCCTTGAATTCATCTTCAAAATAATGTCAAAACTTAGAAATAATATGCCAAAAATCCACAAATAATTATGATATTATTTGACCCTAAAAAAGGTCATCGAAACCCTTGCAAATTTTCTCTCAACAAATATGATTTCCTACGAATAGTTGAAACTTCAAAAATTCATAACTCCCTCAATATTTGGAATTATGATGCAAATAAGAGCTCAAACTAATCACAAAATTAATGACTATCAAAGAAAAATAATTTCAAAATTTTCCTTCCATGGGAAGGTCACCAAAACTTGCTCTAAAATTCTAAAAACCCTAGTTTTCAGAATTTACCTCTTCAAACATCAAACCCTCAATCCCAAACAAGTCACCACCCTTGAGAAGATTAATGCAAATAATAATCAGATTTATTATGTTCAATTTGGACATCAAATTGTCCACCAAACCCTCTCAATAAGCACACAAAGCAGATCGCTCCACTCTAGGGCAAGTAACTGTTGACAATTTTGCCCCCACAGGGCAAATTGTCACCCCTACTATTCGAAACTTTGCTATGGTGCCAAGTTTGTCTTGTGAATCAGTTTTGGGGTTCTTAAATGTGCATTTACAGCGACCCAAGTGTCCATCTATAGCTAGGTATAAGCCAAAGTGGCCATCTATAGCTAGGGGAAGTTTAGTCATTTAGAGATGTCTAAGGAGCTTTCTTGATTACAACCAAATGTGCAAATACAACCATGCAAATGATGACGAAAAGGTCTCCTACGGCCATGTAAATTCTGATGGACTCCTACAGCGATCATTTAGAGCATACAGTTCGTTCAAAAGGAGGATACATGCAACAGTTTTAAGAGGGTTTTTCTCCTTCCAAAAACGTCATCTTCAACAGTTTGAAAGGGTTTTTCTCCTCTTCTAAGCATCACGTACAGCCAAAAGCCAAGACATACAAGTTGTAAGTTCATTTACTTTGTCTTCTTAAGGATTTTTTTGGGCTATAAGAGGTGGACTATTTCTTCAGACATTTTGTCCGAGAGAAAGAGCTCTCAAAGGATTGTGTAAAAGTCCAAAAAAATGACTAAGTGGCAGTCGTTCAAAGTTTATTTTCTTCGGACATTTGTACGAAGAAAAAAGAAAAGCATAGTTGAAAAGACCCAAAGGGCACCTGCGCTTCGGGAAGGTCCAATTCAAAAGTCTCGAAGGGTATATACCCTTCGGGTTGGTTCACTTTATCCGAAAGACAATTTCAAAAAGCTCGGATGCCCTTCAAATAGTGCGAAGGGTAACTGCCCTTGTGGAGGGCACTCAGGCGGCAAGAGGACCTTTCATTTTTCCCGAAGGATCATTTTCTGAAACCCCAAAGGGTATGTGCCCTTGCGGGGGACACTTCAAGCACGAAGAAGACCTTGGCAAAAGTTTTGAAGGACAAAATCAATTTTGCCGAAGGACACCTGCCGTTGTGGAGGGCACTTGGTCGGTGGCAGGACCCTTTCAAAAGTTTCAAAAGGCACTTTTGAGGATGAATAGCCCTTGCAGAGGGCACTATGCAACGAAGTGGACCTTTTCCATTCTTCCGGAGGGCACTTCTGGGAGGACCTTACCCTTGCGAAAGGCACCCAAACGACTAAAAGGACCAAATCAAAAACCCTGAAGGGCATTTTTGGGAAGCAGAAGCCCTTGTGGAGGGCACCTTCATAGTGTCAGGGACATTTCAAAAATTCCCGAAGGGCACATGCCCTTCGCGGAAAGATAGCCAAAGGAGACGAATTTGTGCAAAGGATTTCCTTCGGACAAAAAGTTCAAAGGAATTCAGAAAAAGACCCAACGGAGAATATACCCAGGGAAAAGCCCGATAGAAATAAAACAAAGGCACAAGGAAACAAATTCCTTCGGACTTTTTGTTAGAAGGAATTCCTTTAAACAAAAACTCCGAAGGAATTCGGGAGGGACAAAAAGCCCGATAGAAAAGACAAGGCCATGAGCAAGGAACAAAAGCCCGAAGGCTAAAGCGTGAGCAAAGCCAAGACAAAGAAGAGTCCATGAATGGAAAAACCGCTCGAAAGTAAAGACAAACACAGAGAACAGAATCTGCAGGAAAAGATGACCCGAAGAATCAAAACACAGATGTTAGATGCAAAAATCCGACAGAAATACAAAATGAACATACGCATGAACAATGGCATAAGGGAAGATTCGTGGAAAAGACAAATACAAACGGTGAACTTGCCTAAATGGTTCGAGAATACAAGAGCATGCAACAGCCATGAACAGGGATAGACACGTCCGGATTTGACCCTTCTAACATGTCACCTTCAGTTCTTAAACAGAGGCTCGCTTTGCATGAGGACTCGAGTAGTGGAACAATGAAAAGATTAAACAAAAGAAATTCCATGCACGCACTCTCATTTGTCTCAAAGCTTGAAACGTTCCGACGGTTCAAATGTAATTCTTAATTTGGCATTTGCATTGATTTCATGCAAAGGGGAGACTTTCAAACATTCCAGCAGTTCGAGTGGATTTGACTACTCTTGTTTTGGAGTTGACTAGTTTTTAAGTCAAGACATCTATTTGTAGATTTTATGCACCAAAGTTTGTCTTCTTTTTTCAATGCAAGGAATTTTCATGCAAGACAAAATAGATTTTTGTAAAGGTTGAGTTGGTTTGAGTTTACTCCCTCTCTATTTTTCAACGCCAATCTCTTGGATTTTTGTAATTTTCTATATTAATGGCTTTTCAGCATTGTAAAAATCCATCCCTCTCTTGGTAAGACTAGACTCTGCCATTGGTGAGTTGCGTAACTTCTTTAATCAATAGGACTGTACTTTCAAATTTTAAGTGCTAGCATAGTGTACATTCATTCAACAATTTATATACGTGGTAGATTTCTCTCCCTTCCCAAATTTTGATTCATACATAGTAGCTTATCATATTATGCAAGTTATGTTTAGTGTTTTATATGTTTTTTGTTGAAGTTGTAAGTGGATGTTAGGTGGCTGCAAAGTGTCTTGTATCAAACATTTCTCCATAGTTTTCCCTCACGTTTTTGTCATTGGATCGAACCTTCTCATGAAATACTTATGCATAGTGATCAATTGAAATCAAAGGTCTTTCTTTTCCCTTGTTCATTTAGTGTTCAAGGTTCCAAGTAGGGTGGATCAACATTCTGGTGTATCACCGTCATTAGGTAGGATTTCCCTTTCAAGTTTCTCTCACTTTTCCATGGTAGTCCACAATGCAGAGTAGAGATGCTCATTGATACATCTTATAGGAACCAGCTTTCTCTGGAGGTTCTTCTCACCATTGAGGCATCCACCCTCGTGAGAAGATCTCATTGTTTCAACTGGAGAGAGGATTAGCCATTTCAACACATCTTCGATTCAGGGTGCAACTTCAAGTTGACAACAATAACAAATCCACCTTAACAATAGGTGGCATCAAAAGACACCTTTTGTAGAATAATCAGCTCTAAATTTATAAATACTTATTGGGCATGCATCCCAATATCTTGTTCAAGCATGAAGAAACAATATCAATTTTCAGTATATCTTCAATTGTGATTTTCACCTTGTATTTGTACCTTCCAAAGGGGGTCGAACCACTTTGGGGAGATAAAATACTTCATAACCCTCTCTTGCCAAATTTTAGGATATATTTTCCTTTTATTTGCTTTAGCTCCCAAGTCGACTTTTTTTAAATTTCACTTTAGGTCTTTTTGAATTAATTAAATAACTTGCTTTAATAAATTAGTAATTGAAATTATTTTTTGGCAAATTAAATAATTATTTTATATTAGGTCCTTGCTTAAATAATTAATTAAATTTCTCTAATAATTAAAATGATAAAAATCACTTTTTAAGTAATTAATTAATTATAAAACCTCTTAAAATAATCATTGAAATTACCTTAATTTTTCAAATGGTTAAAACTACTTTTCTGGTAATTTGAATAATTATTCAAAATAGTTCTATTTTAATAATTAATTAAATTGCCTTATATTTTCAAATGATTAAAATCACTATTCGGGCAATTTTATTAATTATTAAAATTTATATGAAAATGGGACAGTACAATCATCCCTTCCCAAATTTGCTTGCCTTCAAGCAAATGCAAGCTCATATGCCCAATTACCATGTCCAAGTGGTAAACCCTGTTGTAGTGCTCAAAAAGCCTTGCCCTTGTACTTGTTAAGAGGAATAACTTTTGCCAAGAAGCATAGCATGACATTTTCCAAATGGATAATGAATGCCATTTCACCTTGCCAACACATCCCACAATGCAACCAAAATTTGTCATTGCTTCCCAAGAAGTGGTAGCCCTCAACGGAGCCATGAACCTGTTGTACCTATACTTTGGGGGCTGCCACCAAGTGCTAGATGCATCCTCATAGCCTTCCAAAGGCTCCACATGTTCCCAGTCAAACACCCTTTTCAATACGAAGTGGTGGATGAGGAAGCTCCTTTCCCTTATACCCTCCAAAAAAGTGATATGTGGCCAAAAGTTGAAATAAAAAACATAATAGAATTTGATTACCTTGCTGCCCCGAGGGTAATGACCTCCCAAATGCCATGCTATAACTCTCCAATCTGCAAAAAGAAATCAGCTAGGTACCATCTTGTAAACTTACCATGATGTGAGGCTTCAAGGTAGTACAACTCAACATATATGGGCCTCCTTGTGCATGCGATGTGCCCTTCCAAAGGTTGCCCCTTATCAACATTCCCGTGCATTCATGTAACACTCCATAAGCTCATCAAGAGTCCCCAAATGCTTATCAATAAAAGTTGTATCCTCTTTGTGCATGTGCTACTTCTATTACTTGCGAATGGAACCCAAACATACATGTTTTCAAAACCTTGCAAAAGATGGAATGTATCCCAAAAATCAGCCTTTCCTCCATGATACTGCTGTAAGTACATGCCTAATTCTGATTCTTCATGATGACAAGATTCATAATTATTTCTGCATTCTCTCCTCTTCCCATGATCTGTGGGATGCCATCAAAACTTCTTACCTTGCCATACTTGTACCTAGTATGCTGCTCAAAAGAACTCAATGTGTCATGCAACTCAAAATAGTAGCTATCATACCTCTTATCATGCTTTGAACTTATCCATAAGGTCCCCTTATGAGTTGAAACCTCTCACCATAGATTGTGCATGCAATTATGTTGGCTGTCATAGTAAAACACAATCATGCCTCTACTCAGAAATTTCAATTTGCTCATTACCAAGCCGATCCTTAATGGGCTCTCTAACTACATGCTTCCCCATCAAACCATCATGGACTTATGCCCTGTATGAAGAAGATTAGGACTGCAAAACTGAACCAAATTAATATGCTTAGCAAGGCTGCCCATAATTAAATTCATCTCTTAGAGAAGCACTAAAGGAGGTGTGCTCCCATAGTGTACATTCAAAATGTGCTAGGAACTTCTTTATACCAAATCAATCCTTATTCATTTTGAAAATGTAGTCCTTCCATTTGTAGAGAGAAAACAAGCTTAACTAAATTGGAAATCATACCTTGCAAGTGCATATCATAATCATCTAAACCCATTGGTAGGGATCCCCTTATGTAAGATGCATATCCTTTTGTGGCTTAGTTGGAGAGATCCTAAAGAACTCTCCCCATGGGTGCAAATTAAAACCACTGGGAACAACCTCAGACTGTGGGTATCCTATAGTAAGGTTGAGCCTCCAGAGAGAGTTGGTTCCCTTAGATCTATCACCTAAACTAATTTCTTACTTGGAAAAGGGAGATAAATAGACAATAATGTATGAAAACATGTAAAAGGAGGTGATGCACCAATGTTGTGAACACTTATATTTGCAAAAGACACACTATCAGACACTTTCAAGACTACACATATCACTTCACTCACTCTTAGACAAATTTCACATAAGTATTTCACAAAAAGGCATGAACTAACTATCAATCTAGCATGGGAGGGTAGTTGTCCACTTCCAAACCAGTCAACAAACTATTTATTGAACTTAGAATGTCCTGTGAAAGCTACGAGACACTTTATGAAGGTGAGAAAACTCAGACAGAGGCAAAGGAAATCATACATTCACTTAACCACATCAATGAATTCATTGAAACACACTTCAATTCCGCTTGTGAATGGAGGAATTTTGTCTTTTATTCAATCAAATAGGTGTTATAGTACAAATCTTGGCATAGCTTGGGCATGCCAAAAGCATAAGAGTCTCGTCTCCAAAAATTGAAAATTATCAGAGAGAGCTTCAAAAGGGAAGAAATGGGCAATATATAGAAAAGGGGAAGCGAGAGAGGGAAGCGAGCAAACAACCATCAATAAATGAGGCCCAACCACTTTCTGATCAATTAGTATTGATCTTGCTCAACAAATTAACCTTTGATTAGGTCCAAATAGCTCTTAAGCCCTCTCATTGGCTTAGAAATACACTAGAAGACAAGAACTTTTGTTGAAGGTGCTGAGTCATGATCCAGCAAAAAAGGGGAAAGTCCCCAAGACTTTGAAACTACATTGAATGCTCTATCTGCATTCTCAAACCTCCAAAATCTCCATCTTAATGAGCACATAGCACCGTGCATCATCTTGATATGCTCTCTGTTGTCCCCAAAAAATATCACTCATTTTTGGGACAACATTTGAACTATTTTGGTCTTACAGACCAAAATCCTCTCTTCCCCTTTCAAAAATTGTTCTGAGCATTCAGGTTCTTCATTTTTCAAGCTTTCTAGAAATCTACGGACTCTGCAGGCTTGAAACTACGAACTCTGCAGGCAGGCTCAAATCTACGGACTCTCAAGGTTGGTTTCTACGGACTCTGCAGGAAAGAAACGGGTTCAACACTTAGCCAAATAACGAAGAATGAATCGATTGGACCATTGAACCGTTGAACCAAAGTTGGTTCAATCGATAGGTTCAAAGGTTCAACCAAAGCTTAGAAAGATAAAGGAAGCAGTGTTTGAGCGAGATGTAGAATAAACCAATGAACCGATTGAACTTTGAACCAAAAGAGTTCAATGGTTCAACATGGATCAAAAGTTCAAACGCAGCCTCAAGCAAAGAGAGAAGCAACATGGATGATTCCAAAGGCAAATTCAAATGAAAGCGATGGTTCAAACAAGGAGCAGGAAAGCGATTGAACGGATAAAGCGATTGAAGCAAGAAAGCGATTGAACTAAGGCGCCGAGAAGGCCACCTGAACCGTTGAAATAGTCAACTAATGACGTCCCCGCAGACGTCAAATTTAAGGTAAGGGAATATCCGTTGAAATTCAAATAAAGCACAAAACTTGAAGGAAGAACCAAGCGAATAGCTAAAAAGATAGCCCGATAGCTCAAATCGCAGCAGGAAGAGACAAAGCTAGAAAAGACAAAAGCAGAAAGAGGGAAAAGCCCGAAATGTCTGTGCAGAAGTAATTTTAGTAGGTGGAATAGTCCACTAAGCAAGTATTTTGGCTTGCAATTTAAGGACGCAGCCTGTCTTTACCTTCCATGAAGTAAAGACAAATGGACAGCTGCGCAGACGTCAGAGGGGACAGACCAGATGATCTAGACTCGGGAGAAGACATATGGGATGAAATGACACGCCATAGTTAAGACAGCTGCCGTATTTTCAACGCAGTCCTTTGACAAACTTGGAAATGCATTCAAGGCATTGAATGCACAGCATGGGCTGTTCTATGGAAAACAAGCGCCCAAGTCTTTCTTGGAGCGCTATATATTGTAATCTCTCATTTGTTACAGGTGAGACTTTTCATTTTACAAGAGCGAAACTCTGCCCATTTTGAAAGAAGAAGACTGAGACTTTGAGCTCAGATTGTAATTTTATTTCCATTGTTATCTGAATGAGAAAGCAGGGTTTTCACAGACTTTGTGCTATTCTGACTTGTGTCATCTGAAGGTGTCCTTATTCATTTAATTTGGTACGCAGAATTAGTGAAGGTAATAGGGAAGTGTCCTGAAATCAACTGTGGGAAGACTTTGTGCTTTCACAATTGATTTCAATCTGTGTTTTCCTTTTCTTTTTGTGTTGAAGATTCTCGGGCGACTTTGTGCCCCCATTATCCTTTGTGATATACACTTTGAGCAGTTGAGGTGGAGACTTTACGCTCTGTTTCATCCTGCTGTTACTATGCCCTTTTGATCACTGGTTATTTCACTAGCTAAAAGAAACTCCTGTTGTTTCCTGTAAGGACACTTCTGAAAGAAGAGAAGTGCCTTCAGCGTTTATAGCCAGGATTTTCTCCTTTGTCTGTGTGCATCATCTCTGAAAGAAGAGAGATGAATGGTTTGTCCCACCCCTGTGTCTTACTTTCTGCTTATTTATATTGTATATAGCTCCGCATATTTAATAGGGAACCTCCCCTTGATGAGAGGAGAGATTTGTCCCCTTCTGATGCAGTAAACCTGCACACCAGGACGACCCATCTCCCTATGCTGTGGTGATAGGAACTATTTTGGTCCCCAGTTAGCTGACCGACAAAATATTCACCCAACAGTTTTTGGCGACTCCGCTGGGGACTTGAACAAGCAGTCCCTACCCTTATCCATTATAGAGTCTAGCGACTCTCATCTGGGTCTTACCCATTATCCATTTATAGCCTTACCATTTTCATCCATCTCCATTATATTATCTGGTCTGCAAAACCAGAGCTGCAGGGAAAGAAAATGCAGTTTGAAGCCTCAAGCTTTAAGCTGAAGCAGGGCCAGTTTTTTTTCTATTTTTGTCCTACAATCGACAACTCCACTCTGATGTGTTATCCCTATTTTTCATAATCCAATCATGGTAGTTCGAGGCCCCTGGAGTAACTCATTTGGCCCACTTAATCTAACTCCACCCCTGCATGAGCTACCACTCAATTCAAGGAAGAATTTCCCCAAATTCTTTGGTGATGGAAGAGTCCACACTGATGGACACATTGCAGCCTTCACCATAGCCTGTGGTGTGATAGGGGTGGAATTTGAAGACGTGGTAGTCAGGCTTTTCGTGGAAACACTACAGGGGCTGCTGCAAACTGGTTCTACCATCTGCAGACTGGATCAGTGACTGGCTGGGACACTATCAAAGCCAAGTTTGAAGCAAGGTTCAAACCTGCAGAAGATGCTCATGCTTTGCTAGCCCAACTTCCACAGATGAAGAAGGAACCTCATGAGCCCATGAGTGATTTTATTGCAAAATTCGACAAGCTGAGAAATAGGATTCCTGTAGTTGCTCAGCCCACACCCGAGAACCTCAAATGCTTCTTCATAAACTCACAGTTGCCTGAAGTGAGTTTTCTGCTAAGACATGCTGGCCGCATATATCTTGAAGCCGCTCAAGACTTAGCCACTGAGTTAGAAGATGACCTTATCTTGGCTGGAAAGATAAGAAGGGATTCAAACAGAGGCGCATCTTTCTCATCTTCTAATAACTCACCTACAGCCACCACTGATCCAATGGTGCAGAAGCTAGCAAATGAAGTGCTGGCCCTTAGAAGACAAATGGCACAAGGGATGTCATCTGCTCCTTCATACAAAGATGAACCAAGGAGGACATTCCTTAATCAGGCACATCAAGGGCAACCCAATCGTCTTCCTCCCTCATAGAGGAAGCTTGCCATTGAAGCACCTCCAACCAACTCAGCAGTTGGGTATTTGGAAACAGAGCATGATTTCTCTTTCCAACCTGAGTTTAATCAAGAAAATGACGCTGGTCTCTTCACAGAGGATCAAGAAGAGTCAGCTGGCGACTCCCACATCGGTTTCCTAGATTACTAGGATGAACCCAGAAGTAAAGGTGAAGCATCCGAGGGATCATATGCTGTGGTCACCCAGTCCCAGAATCAGTCAGCTCAACAAGCTGATAAAGGAGAAACAGAGGAGCGACCTCAACCTACAATTTCGATTGCTAAGCGTGGGGCCACTCTCCCTGTCCAGCGAAAGGACCCAGTGATTGCTAAGAAAATAAGTATCCCAAACATTTCTGCACCTTCTACTTCAACTTCGCAGATCAGTCCTCCCCCTCCCAAAAACCAAAAGGATGAACTCCCATCCTCTCTTCCAAGTCCATCTCAGTCATTTGACATGATTGATCATGTCAAGAAATCCGAAATTCAAAAGACTGAGTTTGAATCCCTGCAAGCCAATCCTGAGCATTTAAACATTGGTGAAGAGCTAGGTGTGGACCTGTCTGAGGCAAAAATTGTGGTCACCCAGATGTCAACCCCTGCTGCTTAAATTCTGTTTGAGCCTTCAGGCAGGGGTAATTACTCTTTGACCACAGGGGGTGCCCACGTCTCAGCTTATCAAAGTCCCATGGCTAGCAATCCAGGATTTGATCCAAATCAGGGATCAGAAGAATTGGTAGGGCGCAATACAAATCAAGAAGGATCTTTCATCTCCAATGAAGAGAAATCTAATAGAAGATCAGCTTTTGATGATGCTTGGATCCTAGAATCCAATGGCAACAATTCTTCCACTCATACTGGATGCAGATCTTTGTTGCTCAGATTGAAGACTGCTCAGGATGAAGAGATCGAAGTCCTTCACACCAAAGGAGATGTTGCGCTGATGGTTTGTCAGAGGTCTAATGCTGACAATCAAAATATGTCCTGGACTGAACTAGCAGAAAAACAAGCTATGGTGGTGGACCATACTGTTGTACTCCAAAATCAGCAAATGGAGCCCTTCGCCAAGAGAGCAAGGAGTTATGGTTTTCAAATTGAAGACCACATCCTGCCATGGGGCAAGAAGAAGAAAGAGCCAAGAGGAAGACGCAGAAAATTGGTTTCCTGGTGGAGAGCTCCATTCGCCCGTCACCGTTTTTGGGGACAGAATGGTTCCCTGTTGGTTTATCAGGATGCCATCCCCTTTTCTTTGCCTCACAAGGAGCAGTGTCTGAAGTACTTCAATTCTTGAAGTATCAGATAAGTTTACCTGTACATATATATATCTGTATAGTCTTTAGTTCTGTTTTGTTCTTTTCGTTTTCGTTTTTTGGAACCTTTCTTTTTGGGTAGCTCGACTCTGTAGCCCAATGGCACACTTCAAGGCACTGGAGATTCTGGTTTCTACTCCCTTTAGCTGTTCCAAGTTCTCATCTGAAGGAATTTCTCTAACTGGAGCCAACTGTTGTCCTCCAAAAATATCACTTATTTTTGGGACAACATTTGAACTATTTTGGTCCTACAGACCAAAATCCTCTCTTTCCCTTTCAAAAATTGTTCTGAGCATTCAGGTTCTTAATTTTTCAAGCTTTCCAAAAATCTACGGACTCTGCAGGGTTGAATCTACGAACTCTGCAGGCAGGCTCAAATCTACGGACTCTCAATGTTGGTTTCTACAGACTCTGCAGGAAAGAAATGGGTTCAACACTTAGCCAAATAACGAAGAATGAATCGATTGGACCATTGAACCATTGAACCAAAGTTGGTTCAATCGGTAGGTTCAAAGGTTCAACCAAAGCTTAGAAAGATAAAGGAAGCAGTGTTTGAGCGAGACGCAGAATAAACCAATGAACCGATTGAACTTTAAACCGAAAGAGTTCAAAGTTCAATGGTTCAACATGGTTCAAAAGTTCAAAGGCGGCCTTAAGCAAAGAGAGAAGCAACATGGATGATTCCAAAGGCAAGTTCAAATGAAAGCGATGGTTCAACCAAGAAGCAGGAAAGCGATTGAACCAATAAAGCGATTGAAGCAAGAAAGCGATTGAACCAAGGAGCCGAGAAAGCCGCCCGAACTGTTGAAATAGTCAACCAATGATGTCCTCGCAGACGTCAAATTTAAGATAAGGGAATATCCGTTGAAATTCAAATAAAGCGTAGAACTTGAAGGAAGAACCAAGCGACTAGCTGAAAAGATAGCCCGATAGCTCAAATCACAGCAGGAAGAGACAAAGTTGGAAAAGACAAAAGCAGAAAGAGGAAAAAGCCCAAAATGTCTGCGCAAAAGTAATTTCAGTAGGTGGAACAGTCCACTAAGCAGGTATTTTGGCTTGCAATTTAAGGACGCGGCCTGTGTTTTCCTTCCATGAAGTAAATACAAACGGACAGCTGCGCAGACGTCAGAGGGGACAGACCAGATGATCCAGACTCGGGAGAAGACATGGGATGAAATGACACGCCATAGTTAAGACAGCTGCCCTGTTTGCAACGCAGTCCTTTGACAAACTTGGAAATGCATTCAAGGCATTGAATGCACAGCCTGGGCCGTTCTATGGAAAAAAAGCGCCCAAGTATTTCTTGGAGCGCTATATATTGTAATCTCTCATTTGTTACAGGGGAGACTTTTCATTTTACAAGAGCGAAACTCTGCCCATTTTGAAAGAAGAAGACTGAGACTTTGAGCTCAAGTTGTAATTTCATTTCCATTGTTATCTGAATGAGAAAGCAGGTTTTTCATAGACTTTGTGCTGTTCTAACTTGTGTCATCTGAAGGTGTCCTTATTCATTTAATTTGGTACGCAGAATTAGTGAAGGTAATAGGGAAGTGTCCTGAAATCAACTGTGGGAAGACTTTGTGCTTTCACAATTGATTTCAATCTGTGTTTTCCTTTTCTTTTTGTGTTGAGGAATCTGGGGCGACTTTGTGCCCCCATTATCCTTTGTGATATACTCTTTGAGCAGTTGAGGTGGAGACTTTGCGCTTTGTTTCATGCTGCTGTTACTACGCCCTTTTGATCACTGGTTATTTTACTATCTGAAAGAAACTCCTGCTGTTTCCTGTAAGGACACTTCTGAAAGAAGAGAAGTGCCTTCAACGTTTATAGCCAGGATTTTCTCCTTTGTGTGTATTCATCATCTGTGAAAGAAGAGAGATGGATGTTTTGTCCCACTCCTGTGTCTTACTTTCTGCTTATTTATATTGTATATAGCTCCGCATATTTAATAGGGAACCTCCCCTTGATGAGAGGAGAGATTTGTCCCCTTCTGATGCAGTAAACCTGCACACCAGGACGACCCATCTCCCTATGTTGTGGTGATAGGAATTATTTTGGTCACCAGTTAGCTGGCCGACAAAATATTCACCCAACAGTTTTTGGCGACTCCGCTGGGGACTTGAACAAGCAGTCCCTACCCTTATCCATTATAGAGTCTGGCGACTCCCATCTGGGTCTTACCCATTATCCATTTATAGCCTTACCATTTTCATCCATCTCCATTATATTATCTGGTCTGCAAAACCAGAGCTGCTGGAAAAGAAAGTGCAGTTTGAAGCCTCAAGCTTTACGCTGAAGCAAGGCCAGTTTCTTTTTCATTTTTGTCCTATAATCTGGCAACTCCACTCAGATGTGTTATCCCTATTTTTTATAATCCAATCATGACAGTTCGAGGCCCCTGGGGTAACTCATTTGGCCCACTTAATCTAACTCCACCTCTGCATGAGCTACCACTCAGTTCAAGGAAGAATTTCCCCAAATTCTTTGGTGATGGAAGAGTCCACCCTGATGGACACATTGCAGCCTTCACCATAGCCTGTGGTGTGATAGAGGTGGAATTTGAAGACGTGGCAGTCAGGCTTTTTGTGGAAACACTACAAGGTGCTACTGCAGACTGGTTCTACCATCTGCAGACTGGATCAGTGACTAGTTGGGACACTATCAAAGCCAAGTTTGAAGCAAGGTTCAAACCTGTAGAAGATGCTCATGCTTTGCTAGCCCAACTTACACAGATGAAGAAAAAACCTCATGAGCCCATGAGGGATTTTATTGCAAAATTCGACAAGATGAGAAATAGGATTCCCACAATTGCTCAGCCCACACCCGAGAACCTCAAATGCTTCTTCATAAACTCACAGCTGCCTGAAGTGAGTTTTCTGCTAAGACGTGCTGGCCGCATAGATCTTGAAGCCGCTCAAGACTTAGCCATTGAGTTAGAAGATGACCTTATCTTGTCTAAAAAGATAAGATGGGATTCAAACAGAGGCGCATCTTTCTCATCTTCTGATAACTCACCTGCAGCGACCACTGATCCAATGGTGCAGAAGCTAGCAAATGAAGTGCTGGCCCTTAGAAGACAAATGGCACAAGGGATGTCATCTGCTCTCCATACAGAGAACCATGGAGGAGATTCCCTAATCAGGCACATCAAGGGCAACCCAATCATCTTCCTCCCTCACAGAGGAACCTTGCCATTGAAGCACCTCCAACCAACTCAGCAGTTGGGTATTTGGTAACAGAGCATGATTTCTCTTTCCAACCTGAGTTTAATCAAGAAAATGACGCTGGTCTCTTCACAGAGGATCAAGAAGAGTCAGCTGGCGACTCCCACATCGGTTTCCTAGATTACCAAGATGAACCCAGAAGTAAAGGTGAAGCATTTGAGGGATCATACACTGTGGTCACCCAGTCCCAGAATCAGTTAGCTCAACAAGTTGATAAAGGAGAAACAGAGGAGCGACCTCAACCTACAATTTCGATTGCTAAGTGTGGGGCCACTCTGCCTATCCAGCCAAAGGACCCAGTGATTGCTAAGAAAGTAAGTATCCCAAACATTTTTGCACCTTCTACTTCAACTTCGCAGATCAGTCCTCCCCCTCCCAAAAACCAAAAGAATGAACTCCCATCCTCTCTTCCAAGTCCATCTCAGTCATTTGACATGATTGATCATGTCAAGAAATCCGAAATTCAAAAGACTGAGTTTGAATCCCTGCAAGCCAATCCTGAGCATTTAAACATTGGTGAAGAGCTAGGTGTGGACCTGTCTGAGGCAAAGATTGTGGTCACCCAAATGTCAGCCCCTGCTGCTCAAATTCTGTTTGAGCCTTCAGGAAGGGGTAATTACTCCTTGACCACAGGGGGTGCTCATGTCTCAGCAGATCAAAGTCCCATGGCTGGTAATCCAGGATTTGATCCAAATCAGGGATCAAATGAATTGGTAGGGTGCAGTACAAATCAAGAAGGATCTTCCATCTCCGATGAAGAGAAATCTAATAGAAGATCAGCTTTTGATGATGCTTGGATCCTGGAATCCGATGGCAGCAATTCTTCTACTCATGTTGGATGTAGATCTCTGTTGCTCGGATTATAGACTGCTCAGGATGAAGAGATCGAACTCCTTCACACCAAAGGAGACGCTGAGCTGATGGTTTGTCAGGGGTGTAATGCTGACAAAAAAAATATGTGCTAGACTGAACCAGCAGAACAACAATCTATGGTGGAGGACCATATTGCTGTACTCCAAAATCAACAAAAGGAGCCCTTCGCCAAGAGAGCAAGGAGTTATGGTTTTCAAATTGAAGACCACGTCCTGCCATGGGGCAAGAAGAAGAAAGAGCCAAGAGGAAGACGCAAAAAATTGGTTTTCTGGTGGAGGGCTCCATTCGCCCGTCACCGTTTCTGGGGACAGAATGGTTTCCTGCTGGTTTATCAGGATGGCATCCCCTTTTCTTCGCCTCACAAGGAGCAGCGTCTGAAGTACTTCAATTCTTGAAGTATTAGATAAGTTCACCTGTACATATATATACATATATCTATATAGTCTTTAGTTCTGTTTTGTTCTTTCCGTTTTCTTTTTTTCGAACTTTTTTTTTTGGGTAGCTCGACTCCGTAGCCCAATGGCACACTTCAAGGCACTGGAGATTCTGGTTTCTATTCCCCTCAGCTGTTCCAAATTCTCATCTGAAGGAAGTTCTCCAACTGGAGCCAGCTGTTGTCCCCCAAAAACATCACTCATTTTTGGGACAACATTTGAACTATTTTGGTCCTACAGACCAAAATCCTCTCTTCCCCTTTCAAAAATTGTTTTGAGCATTCAGGTTCTTCATTTTTCAAGCTTTCCAGAAATCTACGGACTCTACAAGCTTGAATCTACGAACTCTGCAGGCAGGCTCAAATCTACGGACTCTCAAGGTTGGTTTCTACGGACTCTGCAGGAAAGAAACGAGTTCAACACTTAGCCAAATAACGAAGAATGAATCGATTGGACCATTGAACCGTTGAACCAAAGTTGGTTCAATCGGTAGGTTCAAAGGTTCAACCAAAGCTTAGAAAGATAAAGGAAGCAGTGTTTGAGTGAGACGCAGAATAAACCAATGAACCGATTAAACTTTGAACCGAAAGAGTTCAAAGTTCAATGGTTCAACATGGTTCAAAAGTTCAAACGCAGCCTCAAGCAAAGAGAGAAGCAACATGGATGATTCCAAAGGCAAGTTCAAATGAAAGCGATGGTTCAACCAAAGAGCAGGGAAGCGATTGAACCAATAAAGCGATTGAAGCAAGAAAGCGATTGAACCAAGGAGCCGAGAAGGCCGCCCGAACCGTTGAAACAGTCAACCAATGACGTCCTCGCAGACGTCAAATTTAAGGTAAGGGAATATCTGTTGAAATTCAAATAAAGCGCAAAACTTGAAGGAAGAACCAAGCAACTGGCTGAAAAGATAGCCCGATAGCTCAAATCGCAGCTGGAAAAGACAAAAGCAGAAAGAGGGAAAAGCCCGAAATGTCTGCGCAGAAGTAATTTCAGTAGGTGGAATAGTCCACTAAGCAGATATTTTGGCTTGCAATTTAAGGATGCGGCCTGTCTTTTCTTTCCATGAAGTAAAGACAAATGGACAGCTACGCAAACGTCAGAGGGGACAGACCAGATGATCCAGACTCGGAAGAAGACATATGAAATGAAATGACATGCCATAGTTAAGACAGCTGCCCTGTTTTCAACGCAGTCCTTTGACAAACTTGGAAATGCATTCAAGGCATTGAATGCACAGCATGGGCTGTTCTATGGAAAACAAGCGCCCAAGTCTTTCTTGGAGCGCTATATATTGTAATCTCTTATTTGTTACAGGGGAGACTTTTCATTTTACAAGAGCGAAACTCTGCCCATTTTGAAAGAAGAAGACTGAGACTTTGAGCTCAGGTTGTAATTTCATTTCCATTGTTATCTGAATGAGAAAACAGGTTTTTCACAGACTTTGTGCTGTTCTGACTTGTGTCATCTGAAGGTGTCCTTATTCATTTAATTTGGTACGCAGAATTAGTGAAGGTAATAGGGAAGTGTCTTGAAATCAACTGTGGGAAGACTTTGTGCTTTCACAATTGATTTCAATCTGTGTTTTCCTTTTCTTTGTGATGAGGATTCTGGGGCGACTTTGTGCCCCCATTATCCTTTGTGATATACTCTTTGCGCAGTTGAGGTGGAGACTTTGTGCTCCGTTTCATCCTGCTGTTACTACGCCCTTTTGATCACTGGTTATTTCACTATCTGAAAGAAACCCCTGCTATTTCCTGTAAGGACACTTCTGAAAGAAGATAAGTGCCTTCAGCGTTTATAGCCAGGATTTTCTCCTTTGTATGTGTGCATCATCTCTGAAAGAAGAGAGATGGATGGTTTGTCCCACCCCTGTGTCTTACTTTCTGCTTATTTATATTGTATATAGCTCCGCATATTTAATAGGGAACCTCCCCTTGATGAGAGGAGAGATTTGTCCCCTTCTGATGCAGTAAACCTGCACACTAGGACGACCCATCTCCCTATGTTGTGGTGATAGGAACTATTTTGGTCACCAATTAGCTGGCCGACAAAATATTCACCCAACACTTTCTACGCTATCAGAGTGTCACTTTGAATCCATTCATTTGGTGTCCTTTCAGAACACACATAAGACCATGCCCCTACGCCGACTTCTTTCTCTATCACAACTTTGCTATCACTCCAAAACCTTGAACCTAGGTCCTCTATAGATGAAAACCAATTCCCCAATTGGTTTTCATATAGCTATAACTCCAATGAAGATCTACAGGCTACCTAGTCTCTTGATCTTGTACAAGACGTGAAATTCACGCCTGAGGGCTTTTGAGAGGTCTTAGTTGAGCTTTAATGGTGACCTACAAATCTGTAGTGTCTGCTCTGGTAACCCGGATCGTATCTTGATCTTGCATTTATACCTTTACCTGCCTGGGTGGCAAAATATTTTGATCCAACGTGTCCACCTATGAGGCACCTCCCCAAAGTTGCTTATCATATTTTAAAACCTGACTGTTGTCGCCTTGGACACGTGTCTTTATCTCGGCTCCCCTGGGATCTAATCAAATTTCCTTCGTCGATTTCCTCAAGAGTCTCTTGGCTTTGACCTTCGTCGTCAGTCGTTGATCTGCATTCTGCTTTGTAAATCGTGTCAGTAGCCCCGCATTTATCCTCAAGATCTTGTCAGTTTCATCTGATTAATGTGCTTGTGCCACGTGTTGGCCTTGCATGCAATCTAGCTTATTGAATTTTTGACCTTACGCACACTGTCGATTTCCTCAGCACAATTGAACGTGTGCCGTTGATCTTCCTTCTGCTTGATCGAATGTGCACCATTGATCTAGTAAGTCACCATGATCATGACACTTGTCATTGACGCGTTCAATCTTAGGATTCGCTGACTCGTTGACCATGAGCTCGTCATTGATCTTTGATTGTACGATTAAACGTGCACCGTAGATCTTTCTTGACTTGTTGACCCTGTTGATTGTCCGCATGCCATTGATCATTGCTCTAGCTCCCGAGATCGTACCACTTGGCAGCGCTACATTCAATTTAAAACTTGTTAAGGATTTTTAAATCTGAACGGCTATTTGTGGTGACTTTAGTTTGACATTCCCGGGCATGTCTCACACTGTTAGATCATTTTTGGAGCCTTACATCTTGAGATAGAAAACTCATCAAGACATTGAATTTGTGGGGGATGACCTTGGTACAAAATACATCATGTTCATGCAATTCTCCAACCTTGGTTGGCTTCCTAAGTACATTTATTAAATGCACAACCAAACTAATCTGTTCATCTCTGCATGATGTACTAAGACAGCTCGGTTCCCTATAATCACATTAAAGAATTTTCAAGACCAACTCATTGACTCACAAGACAAACCGGCATGATGTGCAAAGTTTCGAATGGTAGGGGTGACAATTTGACCCGTGAGAGCAAAATTGTCAACATTTTGACGACTCAACTGGGAAGCATGCCTGCTATGCTTGAGAACCAAACCATTTACATGACCTTTGGACTTATAAACAATGGCAAATCTGATCCATGACTGCAAGAAACCTTTTGACCTGAAATAAGACACTTATTCCACCAAAACAAGGAAGGAAACAAACAAAACAGGAAAACCAAACTAAGCAAAGCAAGTGTGCGAATAAAGCAATTATTTGGGACAAGACACAAACAAACTAATGTGCTAGAATAGCCTTTGGAGGAAAACAAACAAAAAAATCTAACTAACCATGACAAAGCATGATCCACCCGGATCAAAAAGGAAATTCATGAACTCACTCATTCCAAAAGATGGTACAAGTTGCAAAGCTGGATGTTTATTGAACATGACCTTTGATGAGCCAGTCTTGTTGCTGACTAATTCTCTTAACATCTCCTCAAATGAGTCATCAACAGCAAACCGGTCACCAACAAAGACAAACTCATCTTGCACTTCAGGATCTTTTTCATACTGCTTATCATCTACAACATTGTCAAGTGATACTTCATCTATGCATTGTTCTAGAGTCTTTATGGCATCTTGAGTGATTTCATTCTTCTTATCAGCTGCTGCAAGTTCATCAAGCTCTTCAAGGAGCTTTGAATAGTCAACCTAATCTGTATCATGGTCTTGAATGAGTGACTCTTGATCAAACTTTTCAATAAGAGATATGTCTCCAATGGGCAACATATCCCTACAAAGCTCTTCAATCTCTTGCAGATATTCAAAGTACAACTGCTGATCATCTTTTTGTTTCTCATTTTGATCAATTTGAACAGAATTAGCTTGAATGGTACCCTCATCTTCCTCAAGTGGAGATACCTCAAATTCATTCATGCCTTCAGCTTGTACCAATTCCTGATGGAGTTCCTCCACATCTAGACCAACCTTCTCATTCTCAACTTGTACCTCAAGCGAAGGATCAATGAGAAACTCTTCCTCATACACACTTAAAGCATCATCTTCACACTTTTCAAGAACTTGACTTGAAGTTGCAACCACTTTCTCTATCCTCCATAGAATAGGGTCCTCTTGAGAAGGGAGATGGTGGGAAGGTGATGAAATTCATTTGCTTGAGAGGGAGTATGAAGCATGGAAATTTGATTATGATCAAATTTTAGGATCTTGAGGGCAATAGAATCCTTTAAGGAATCTTGAAGAGGAGGGAAAGAGAAATTCTTAAAGACCTCTATATTCTGCTCTTTCCACTTCGCTGTAACCTCATCAAAATCTGAAACCTCCTTGTCCTCATGGACAACTTGAGCTTGGGGGATGAGTGGTGAAGAAGGGAAACTATAAAAAGGTTTAGTCTCTTGAATAAGCTCTTGAATAGGCTCTAGAATAGGCATATGGGTTTGCTCGACTCCAACTAGGAAGCTCCCTTGGCACACACTGAGCATGATTAAGAACTTCATGAAAATAAGGAACACAAGAACCCTCTTGAGACATTGGTTCAACTCAATTTGCTGCCTCTCCCAAGCCTCCATCTTTTCCAAGATAAGATTACACAACTCATTCCTTTCTTTTGGATCATTGGACACATTTTGAAATAGACCATTCACTTCCTCATACTAAGAGTTTGAAAACACTTTTCTTGCATATGCTAGAATTTTGAGCTTTATCTCATCCATTCTTTCTTGGAAACATGGCTGCTCATATGCAACATCATATCCATATGGGAAAGGTGAAATCTGGTCATGAGATTGATATGGTTCATAAGGTAAGAGTCATGCTCTTGATAATAAGGATCATTAGAAACTCGATAAGGGTCATCATAGCTTTGACAAAACGCCTGGTAAGGTTGATTAGGCTCATAATGAGGCTCATATGGATTATGATAGGGCTGGTATGATGTATCATAAGGCTGATAAGGAAGTATTGCATAGGGATTTTCTTCATACACAACCATGAAAACAACATCAAGATAGTGCAATGAAAATAGACTTGGAAACTATGCCTAGACTGTTAGAAGCAATTGCTTGAGCTTGGAATCACCAAATACTTCATGAAGAACACTACTGCAACTGCAATTTCACCAAGACTAGTTCCAATGGGTCCCACCGGACATGCTAAAAACTATTGTGGTCTTAATTTGCACCTATGGGGAGAGTTCTGCAGGCTCTCTCCAACTCAGCCACAAAATGGGAACAACCTCAAGCTATGGGTACCTTATAGTGAGGTTGAGCCTCCAGAGAGGGCTGGTTCCCTTGGATCTATCACCGAAACTAATCTCTTGCTTGAAAAAGGGAGAGAAAGAGACAATAATGCATGAAAACATGTAAAAGGAGGTGATGCACCAATGTTGTGAACACTTATATTTGTACAAGACACACTCTTAGACACTTTCAAGATTGCACATATCACTTCAATCACTCGTAGACAACTTTCACATAAGTATTTCACAAAAAGACATGAACTAGCTATCAATCTAGCATGGGAAGGCAGTTGTCCACTTCCAAACTAGTCACCAAACTATCTATTGCACTTATAATGACCTGTGGAAGCTACAAGACACTTTATGAAGGTGAGAAAACTCAGACAGAGGCAAATGAAAGCATACATTCACTTAACCACATCAATGAATTCATTGAAACACACTTCAATTCTGCTTGTGAATGGAGGAATTCTATCTTTTATTGCATCAAATAGGTGTTACAGTACAAATCTTGGCATAGCTTGGACATGCCAAAAGCATAAGAGTCTCGTCTCCAAAAAATGAAAATTATCAAAGAAAGCTTCAAAAGGGAAGAAATGGATGATATATAGAAAAAGGGAAGAAAGAGAGGAAGTGACCAAACAACTATCAATAAATGAGGCCCAACCACTTTTCGATTGATTAGTTTTGATCTTGCTCAGCAAATTAACCATTGATCAGCTCCAAATAGCTCTTAAGCGCTCTCATTGGCTTAGAAATGCACTAGAAGACAAGAACTTTTGTCGAAGGTGCTGAGTCACGATCCATCAAAAAGGGGAAAGTCCCCAAGACTTTGAAACTACATTGAATGATCTATCTGCATTCTCCAACCTCCAAACTCTCCATCTTCTTAATGAGCACATAGCACCATGCATTATCTTGATATGCTCTCTACGCTATCAGATAGTCACTTTGAATCCATTCATCTGTGTCCTTTCAGAACACAATTGTCAGAAGACCATGCCCCTATGCCGACTTCTTTCTCTATCATAACTTTGCCATCTCTCCAAAACCTTGAACCTAGGTCCTCTATAGATGAAAATTAATTCCCCTATTGGTTTTCATATAGCTATAACTCCAATGAAGATCTACTGGCTAACTAGTCTCTTGATCTTGAACAAGACGTGAAATTCACCTTGTTGACATTGTGGATTGCACCCTTTAAAAGAAGGCTCAGCTTCTTTCTTCTACGCAGCACAATGGAGACATTCCTCTTGCTGTGGGCTTGGCAAAATTGAGGAATGAATCTCTAGATAAGGGCTAGCTCCCCTTGATTAACCTTTGAGGTCCTTAACTACTGTTGTTGATAATGGGGGGGATGAAAAGAGAGAAGGATATTACCAAAAAAAACAGAACCTAACTAAAAATGGTGATGCACCAAATGATTCGATCTACTCAGCTTCATCAACACTTTATATCAAAAGGGGTGAACAGACACTTCATTTGAACAAAAGACCAGACTGCATGGGTGTTTTAACAAGGGGCTTAATGGAGATACAAAAAAGAGAACCTACCATAGGTGCTCCAAAAGCACACTGTCAGCTAATTGCTCTTCTGCCTCTATGCTCCAACTTGGGCACTCCTTGTTAACCTGCAGAAATGGTCTTGGATATACTAGATATGCTGGTGTCGACCTATGAGAGCATTAAGATAAAATGACTAAACACAATGTCGATACACAGGCATATTCATAAGTATAACAAATCAGAGGGAGGTAAAACACGCTTTTTTTGATTAAACGGTAAAAATTGTCTAAGGCTTCGCCATACACTAGTGAGAGATATCTTTTTTTAGCTGAGAGGTTACAATATATAGAATTTAGAGGAAGACTCTTGGTCCCTTCAAAGAACAGGCGGCCCATACTGTATTAAACACCTAGGTAAGAGGAAAACGCTCATGCTGTTGTCATCTTTCCATAAATGGGCCTGAAAGAACTATGCTATAGATGTCACAGATATTGACTTCGCTGCTCAAACTGCATTAAATGTTCTTGCTAAAGCATGGGTCGCTTTGTTTCTTGAACGACAAGGCCCCCTCTCTATGAAAACTTATGCAACTGTCTGCTTATTAATGCTAAACAAAGAAAAGACGGACTGCTCTATTGAATGTTCGCACAGTTCCCTTGATGGTTGTTTGGTGGAGACTATTTCATTTGCAAGCATTTACTTCTCCTGCCGACGCCTCCTGTGCTACCTGGACTGCTTTGATTCGTTCCTGCGCTTGGTTGGATGTGTCTTCCAGAACGTTCCAAGCGTTGTCTTATGTGTGCGTGGCCTCGTTCTGGGTTCACTATTCTCTCTCTTTCCTTGCTACTTCTTGTCTTTTCCTGGCAATTCGGGCTCTCGGGGCTATTCTTTGTCTCCTCTCAGGCTCCTTTCTTGGCGGGTCGCTGAGTCTATCTTCGGGTCTCCGAGCCTTTGAATTCCCTCAGACAAAATATCCAAAGGAAATCCTTCGGACACTTGTCCGAAGGAATTCTGTCTTCTCTCCGAGCTTTACCACCCGCTTTTAATGATGCTAAGGCATTTTGGAATTCTTTTAGACATCTTGTTCGAAAGAAGTGTTCTTTAGCTTTCCTTCAACTATTAACCCATTTCCATAAATTTGACATGCGTGGGCCCACCCTTAAACATTTTAAAATCAACGGCTATCTTATCACCATAAAATTGATGTTCGTGGGCCCGTCACCATTTGAAAACTAACGGTTTTTTTGCTATCTTGAATTTGATGTTCGCGGGCGCGTCACTAGACGTTTGAACTTTCAACGGCTAGTTCACCATGTTGAAGTTGACGTTCTCAGGCCTGTCATCATCCCTTAGCAACTCTTTTGGCCTTTGCAAAATGAACCTTTCCGAAGGGAAAATGACCCTTCGGAAAAAGGAAAAGCTCCTTTTTTTGATAACCGAGAGCCCTCCGCAAGGGCACCTGCCTTTCGGGTTCCCTTGTCTTTCAAATTCCTATAGACAAAATGTCTGAAGGAACTCCTTCAGACACTTTGCCTGAAGGAAATGTGCCTTCAATGTTTCGGCCTTCTTTTGGTAAATTTCTTTGGACAAGAGTTCGAAGGAATTCCTTCAGGCATTTTGTCGGAAGGAATTTGGCCCTTGGTTTCCTTATGGATTTTTTTCGGACAAAAAGTCCGAAGAAATCCTTTGTTTGACTTGTCTCTTTTCCGAAGGAAACTTCTCCTTCGAGCTTTCTGCCTTGATCTCTTTCAAATGCACTTTCTGCCCTCCGCAAGGGCACTTTGGGTCCAAAATTGTCCTTCGGAGCTTGCTTGAAGGGTCCCATTTGTTACCTTCCTACCCTTCGCAAGGGCACTTGACCTTCGGAGTTTTGTAAAAGACTTAAATTTCTTTGAAACTGACCCATTCTTTTGCTGATAAAAGGCTTGTCCGAGGTAATTTGCTTGAAGCGAAATAAGCTCCCAAGCAACTCAAAATACCTACAAGACTCAAATCACTTGGTTCTTTATAAAAACAGGGCTATTACAAAGGGAAAACCCACAATTTTAGTAAGGTGAAGACATTAGAGACTGGCTAATCAGGACAACAAGGAAAGAAAAGGGAGCCCAATTTTTGGTCTGTAGGACCAAAATTGGTCAACATATTTGGTGATTCACAGGGGAAGCATGCATGCTATGCTTAAGAAAACTGGTGGCCTACAAGTCCGTTGGGCATGGAGTTAGGATACAGCCTGAAAGACTGGTAATAACCTTGAGAAACTTAAGAATCAACATGAAGCTTTTACCCCAAAAGGTAAAAAAAACACACACAAGGCTAAAAAACTACAAATATGCACAAAAGCGCTTAGGAAAAACAGGGGAAAAAATAGAGAAAATATGTACATAACTAGAGAGGGCCTAGTGGTGATGTTTAAGATATATCCCATTAACTGGGATATGTAGTTCTCCACCATCCAACCTAGAGAGTTGAAAAACGTTATGTTGCTTGCATTGAGTGATGACATATGGACCACTCCATAAGTCATCGAACTTCGTGTGCTTTCTAGGTTTAGCTCAGTCTTCATCCCATTTCAAGACAATGTCGTCTTCCGAGAAGCCTTTTGATGAGGATTTCCTATCAAAATGCTTCTGTCTGCTACTGACGGCTGGTCATGGAAACCATGGCTTGGTCTCTTACCTCTTGAAGCTCCATTAATTCACAAAATCTGACTTTCATGCTATCACTTTCTTCCAATTGCAGCTAGTGGGCAAGATCCAAGGCTGACAATTCAAGTGAAATAGGAAGTCTAGCTTCCCTTCCATACACAAGTGTGTATGGTGAATTACCAACTGCTCTTTTTGACGTGACCTCTGCCCACAGGGTTGTTTTCAATTTGACGTGCCAAGTCCTTTGATTTTCTTCCATTTCCTTCTAATGATCATGATCAGATTCTTATTGGTGGACTCAGCCAGCGTATTTCCTTGTGGGTAGTAGTTGGAAGAAGCACTAAGATAAATACCGTATCCTAACACCCACTCGCTTGTTTTGGTTCCCAAGAAAGCCAATGCGTTATCTGAGATGATGGTAGTTGCGACTCCAATCTTGTTACCAAGCCTTCATAGAAGTCTAGGACTGCACTTTTGTTGGCTTCCTTCAAAGCAACAGCTTCTACCCATCTCGTGAAATAATTTGTAGCAGTCAAGACCCACTTGTGGCCAGCACTAGGAGGGTTGATCATCCCTATGAAGTCTAGACCCCATTGCATGAACGGTTGTTCTACTTGAATAGGTTGCAGAGGCATTGCAGCCAGTCGTTGCTTTCCATCAAAAACAACACATTTTTGGCACTTCTGTACCCAGGTATGAGTGTCTCTGAATAAAGTGGGCCAAAATTAACCAGCCCTCATAATCCTTGCAGTTGTAGGCTTAGGAGCAAAGTGACCACCAGCCGGTCCATCATGAAATTCGGATAGTACTCTATTGACCTGATTTGAGTCTATACATCTCAAGAGTACCCCTAAAAAATCCCTTCTAAACAACACTCCGCCAACCAGGACATAAGGAAGCGACTGGAGCCTGAAATACCTTCTCTTAGTCCTATCAAGGCCCTGTGGGCACTCACCAGTGAGAAGGAAATGAGTCATGTCTTGTGCCCAGTCCTTTACGACTACAGGTTCCTCTGCTGCAGCTTCATCATGAAGTAGCAAAATGTCCTCTTTCTGTTGTTTAAGGTTTGTAGCGCGGTGTTCGCACATCCCTCTCCCCCTTACCAACTTAGTGGTTTTGATCTCCACATCATATTCCATTACCTTGGTGATCCACCCTGCTCTCTTTTCATTAAAATCACGGCTAATCAAGAAATCCTTGACACTAGGATGTGGTACCCTGATATGAATCTTGTTGTTTGACAACATATGTCTGATTTTTTTCAGGCTTCATATAACTGCAGTGCTTGCTTTTCAACATATGTATACCTAACTTCAAAACCTTCTAGACCCTGGCTAAAGAATGCGAGAGGTTGTTCAAGGTTTTCATCATTTGTTTGAGTGAGCATGGCAGAGATTACCTCTTCATTTCCGAAGGTGTAAAGATTGAAATCCTTGAAGAAATCAGGGCTGATCAAGGTGGGAGCCTAGGCAATGGCTTGCTTAATCCCTTCAAAACTATCCTTCCTTTGTGTTGTCCATGTAAACTTATCATCCTTCTTCAGCATGGAAGTTAGTGGCTTGACTATTTCAACAAAATTAGGGATAAATCTCTTAATAAAATTTATTTTGTCAAAGAAGCTCTGCAGACCCTTCTTATGTTTACGTAAAAACAACGCTAGGATGGCGTGTACTCTTTCTAGATCGATGGTCAAGCCTCTTTTTAAAACGACATGACCTAGGAGTTTGCCTTCGTGGACAGCGGACACGCATTTCTTTGCGTTGAGAGAGATACCAAACTCTCTACACCTCTCAAAGATTTTCCTTAGGTGTTTCAAATGTTGTCTTGCATCCTTGGAGAAAACTGTCACGTCGTCAAGATAGACCAATACAATACTATTTATCAGACCCTGAAAAGCCATGTCCATGGCTCGCTGAAAGGTAGCTCCAGCATTTGACAGTCCGAAAGGCATCTTCCTGTAGGCAAAAGTTCTCCACTTGGTAGTGAACGTTGTCTTGTACTATCGTAGTCTTGCACTAGAATTTGATTGTACCCTGAATACCCATCCAGGAGGGAGAAATTGTAATGACCCCTTCTCGAATCTGATCTCATAATGACCGTTGGCCAATTCCTGGAAATCCGTAGGCTATTCGGAAGGTGCAATTGAGGGTTTCCTATTTTTTAGGATGTCTTTGCTCAAAGTTTTGATGGCGAATTCCTTCTGGGTTTTTCGAGAGCTTCGCGGAGGTATGTTCGTTTCAGTTTTTTGAGCATTTCCAGGAATTTACTATTTTTAGTAAATTCTATTTTTGGCAGCTAGCAGGATTGTCGCAAGGAGTTAACTTTCCCTTTTTAGTTGATTCATTCAGTTTTGGGCTTCAGAATTCGGTCTTGGCGGAATAAGTGAATTTCACTTAAAAATAATAATAACGTTATATTTTAACGTTGACCTTGGCCTAGACTAGATAACTTAATGTTATTTTAAAAGAGGGACTTGAAGGGGGGGCGCCACATTGCATAGAAAGGGGGCGCCACTTTTGAGGATAAGCTTCAAGGAAAAGCCAATTGAAGCCTATAAAAGAAGGCATTGGGCTATCATTTGTTCATCTTGGTTTTAGTGCATTGTTATGCTGCCGCTTTGGCTCTGGAACTGCTTCGGGGAATGAAGGCCTCTTAGCAAGGGCATCTCTTCATGCTTGAAAGACAACATCTAGTGGTGAATTAATCTTTGATATTTGTATTTGCTTAAGTAGTACTTTCAGTATTGCATTGTTAGTTCCTTTGATATTATTAGAATTTCAAGATATTGTATTCTGTATAAGACAGATCTAGGTTTTCAGTCACAATTCAGAAAATACAAAAAAACAGGTTATGGGTATCATCTTATTGTTTTGGGTAGGCCTAGGCGCCCCTTTGCTTAATTTTGTAGAATTTTTAGAATAAGCATTGAATTTCTAGAGGAAATCGCCCTTCTCCCATTGGGACGCCCCTTTGGGGTTTGGCATTGGTTTTTGTGTAACATTCTGGATGCAGATTTGATCAGTTTCATGATGCTAACTTGGGCGCCATACTCCGGAAGAGACTTTGCAACAGAAATCAGGAAGATTGATTAAGTTTTGCATGAGTTATGAACATCTGAAGAAATTAATAAATGGCTGGTTTTTCTTTTTTCTAAGAGCAAATTCTGCTTATTTTTGTAAGCTGACAGTAGTACTGGCAGCCCTTCTCTATTTGTTCAAAGCTGCTTTCAAAGTTCAATTTCTTTTAAATTATTGTAATAGTTTACAGCTCCACCTTATGGTAGCTACTTTCCCTATTGGGTAAGCAAGCACATTCTGGGTGTAGAGCATCCGCCCTATGGTAGCTACTTTCCCTTCTGGGGTTAGCAAGCACATGCTGGGTATGGAATAGTTTCTTTTCAGTATTTCCATTAAAGCATCGTATTAAGTTCACTCCATCATATGGTAGCCCCTTATTCCTCCTTGGATTGGGAAGCACATACTTGACGTAGAGTTCCTTTGTTAAGTAATTTACTCCGTCTTATGGTCGCCCCTATTCCACCTTGGATTGGGTAGCACATACTGGACGTAGAGTTCCTTATTTGTAATTACTCCGTCTTATGGTCGCCCCTACTCCTCCTTGGACTGGGTAGCACATACTGGACGTTGAGTTCCTTTCTTGCATTATAGTGGCAGAGTTATTTCAGTACATTTGGAATTAACTTCTAATCTTGACGGCATTTATTTGTGATGTTGTAATCCAATATAAAAATAAAAAAATTGGTTCGGAATATTTCAGTGGTATCAGAGCCACATATCCTGCCATCCTGTGGACAAACCATCTATGAGTGACCGCGAAAAGAGATATATTGCAAGAGAAGATAAGAAAATTGCAAAACAGTTCCAGTGGTATCAAGTTCCCGAAGGTCAGACTGCTTCAGAGTTCTTGAGGGCTCATTGGGAGTCTTCTCAAGAAACAAATATGGCAGAAGGTGAGAGATCAGTAGGGGGTAACGAGAGGTTTACCAATCCTAGAAATGATAGTGGGAAGGGTAGAGAAAGATCCCTAAGTCCGGAAAAGAGATTTGAAAGGAAAATGGATGCCTTAATGGATATGGTATCCCTCATGTTGGGAAAAGTGGGTTAGAACCCAAATCTCCAGACCAATTCCGGCTATAGAGGAGAGCCTAGTGCCTCAAATCAGTTTGATGGAAGTGTTGCTCAACCTGTTTCAAACAACACGTACATTTCGTCAAGGCCCTTCAAACCCACCTTTTTAGCACCAGTAAATACCCAACCTGATCCTGAAGAGAATTCTTCATTTGTGGAACAATTGAGACGTGGTCATGCGGAGTATGACTCTCTCCCTGAAGACATCAAAATGGACATGTCCTATAATGAATTTATTGATCATAAAAGAAAGAGTAAGGGACAAGGGAGAAATTATGATCACAGAAGAACTCTTGCACAAGGAGACTTGCATCAAGCCATCAACAAGCTAATGCTTTCCCACTTTGATGGAAGTGACAATAGTTCTGCTCGAGCCTGGATTCAGAAATTAGACAACTATTTGGCCCTTAGGCCAATGGCTGAAGAAGATGCGATTAAATTCGCCACGCTACACCTAGATGGGGTAGCGCATGAGTGGTGGTACCATGGCCTAGTCACCTTGGGTCATGGATCAATCACTAGCTACGATGAATTCACCAATAGACTCATTGAGAGGTTCGAGAAGAAGGACCCAGAAGTGCATTTTAGGGAGTTGGCACAGTTGAAGCAGTATGGCACTGTTGATGCCTACATAGCTGAGTTTCAGAGACTTTCAGTTATGGTCACTGGAATCACTGAGAGAAGATTAGTGATCTTATTCAGCGAAGGGTTGATGGAACCACTCAAGGGATGGATCAAAGCTTTTGATCCACCGTCCTTACAAGAAGCAATGAAAAAAGCTAGAAACATGGAGCGGGCAGCTCCTAAAACTAAGTTCCATCCTAAACCATCCTTCCACAAGAAGGATCGAGGGAGAAGGTTTCAACAAAAGCCTTACCAAAAGGAGTTTAACCAGCAGAAACCTCTTGGCAAAAGATTGGATTCGGAAACTATCAATGAACTCCGAAGAAAGGGGCTATGTTTCCGATGTAAAGATAAATGGTCTCCAGATCATGTTTGCCCAAAAGGAGTCAAATTCCACCAAATTGAGTATTACTCCGCTGGTGAGAGTAATTCTGATTTTTCGGACCAGCAATCTAATTCCGAAGAGAGTGAAGTAGAAAGAGTCCCTGAAGAGCCTGAAAGCGAAAAAGAAAGTGGTGGTACGTTGGCTCAACTTTCGAGCTTCCAAAAGAATGAGTCTTTCAAAATACGTGGGACGATCAAAGGGCAGCGTATCGTTGCTCTAATTGATACTGGAGCAACCCATAACTTCATTGATGAAGCTGTGGTGGCAAAGGAGTTGCAAACAGAAGATTTTGAAGGGTTCAAAGTTATGGTGGCGGATGGATTCCACATTTCTTGTACCAAAAGGGTTCCCAACTTGTCAATGCAATTGGGCAATTACGAAGTCAAAGATGACTTCTATGTGGTGAATATTGGAGATACGGATGCTGTCCTTGGCATTCAGTGGCTGCGATCTCTTGGAGACATCTCTTTAAATTTGCAAACCATGGAACTCAAGTTTCAATCTGATGGAAAGAAGGTGGTGTTGAGAGGGATGTCAAATGGTGGCCCTCGAATTGTATCATTCAAAAGGATGGAAAGATTGATACGACATGACCAAGTGGATTGGGCCGCAGAATTCATGGTTCTTCCGACTAGTCCTGTTGAAACAAAAATAGAGCATCCCCCTGATCTTCAATCTTTACTCACCAAGAAGAGTAAAGTGTTTGCTGATTTACCTCCCGGACCACCCCCTGATAGAGGATCAGAACACATCATTGAGCTAAAGGAGGGAGCAAAACCGGTAATCATAACTCCATACCGGTATCCGAAGAGGCAAAAGGACGAGATCGAGAAGAATATTCAAGAACTCCTGAAGATGGGTTTCATTCGCCCAAGCAAGAGCCCCTTTGCTTCTGCAGTGGTTCTTGTGAAGAAGAAGGATGGTACCATGCGCATGTGTGTGGATTATCGTGCTTTGAATCAAAGCACCATAAAAAACAGATATCCCATACCCAGGATAGATGAGCTCATTGATGAGCTACATGGTGCCAAGTTCTTCTCAAAAATTGATCTGAGATCGGGGTACCATCAGATTCGAATGAGAGGATCGGATGTTGAGAAGACAACCTTCAGATGCCACTATGGCCATTTCGAATTCTTAGTCATGCCATTTAGATTGACTAACGCCCCGGCTACCTTTCAATCTTGCATGAATCGTGTTTTTCAGAATCATTTAAGAAGGTTTGTGTTAGTATTTTTTGACGACATTCTGATTTACAGCAAGACTTGGGGAGATCATCTTAAGCATTTGGAGGAAGTACTTAGCATTATGGAATCTGAGAGTTTGTTTGCAAAAGCTTCCAAATGTGAATTTGGGATGACAGAGTTACTATACCTTGGCCACATAGTCAGTGCTGAGGGAGTGAAGGTGGACCCAGAAAAGATCAAGGCAGTAGTTGATTGGCCACCTCCTGACAGCTTAACTCAGTTGAAAGGTTTTTTGGGTCTATGTGGGTTTTATCGGAGATTCGTAAAGGGGTATTCACAGAATGCTGCTCCCCTTACCGATCTCACCAAAAAGGGAGCCTTTGTTTGGTCAGACAAGGCTCAAATTGTTTTTGACAAGTTCAAAAAGATCATGAGTTCATGTCCGATTTTGGCAATACCGGATTTCTCCAAGCCATTCGAGCTGCAATGTGATGCATCAGGTGAAGGAGTGAGGGCTGTCCTGATGCAAGACAAACACCCAATCGTGTTTGAGAGCAGAAAATTACGAGTTGAAAGATCATATTCAATCTATGACAAAGAAATGCTTGCTATTATGCATGCATTAGCCAAGTTCAGGCAATACTTGGTGGGGAATAAGTTCGTGGTTAAGACTGACCACAATAGCCTCAAGCACTTCATGCACCAAAAGGATCTAAATGAGAGACAACAGAAATGGGTGAGTAAGCTTCAAGCTTACGACTTTGATATTGAATATGTCAAAGGGAAAAATAATATAGTGGCCGATGCTCTCTCCAGGAGACCTCATCTTAGCTCACTGAGTGAGCTTACTTCAGATTGGAGAGACATGTTGCTTGCTGATTATGCTAAAAATCAGTTTGCAACCAGCATTCTTGAGGGTACTTTTCATGATGAAAGGTACAAGGTGGTTGAGGGATTGATTTATTATAAGGGAAGAATCTTTCTGGTGACTGATTCTAAGTTGAAGAAGAAAATTCTTTTGACTTTTCATGATATTCCAGTTGCTGGCCACCAAGGTTTTTTCAAAACATATTGACAGATTCGAGAAAGGTTTTCTTGGAAGGGATTGAAAGGAGAGATACAACGCTACATTCAGGAGTGTCCTGTTTGTCAAGCGAATAAACATGAGCATACTTTACCAGCTGGTTTACTACAACCACTCCCTATTTCCAATCAAAAATGGGAAAGCATTTCGATGGACTTCATCACAGGGTTGCCCAAAGCCCAAGGGAAAGATTGCATCTATGTAGTGGTAGATCGGTTGACCAAATTTGCTCACTTCTTCGCCATCACTAGCACTTTTTCTGCAGCCCAAGTTGCAGATCTCTTTTTTCGAGAAGTGTTTAAGCTGCATGGATTGCCAAAGAACATCGTGAGTGATAGGGACAGCAAGTTCCTAAGTAAGTTTTGGCAAGAAGTCTTCAGAATGAGTGGCACTGTGCTCACCCCAAGCACTAGCTACCATCCCCAAACTGATGGACAAACTGAAGTGGTGAACAAGTGGTTGGAAGGCTACTTGAGAAATTATGTGTCAGAACAGCAGAGAACTTGGGTCAAGTGGCTGCATATTGGTGAGTATTGCTACAATTCTTCTTTTCATATGTCAATTAAGATGTCTCCTTTTTTGGCACTTTATGGGTATGAGGCACCTAGTTTTGCAGATTTAGTGTTTGGTGACAGCGAAGCACCCCTAACCAAGGATTTGTTCCAGAATAGTCAAGATATAATGAAATCCTTGAAGGATAATTTGCAGATTGCACAAAATCAGCAAAAGTTGTATGCGGATCAGAAACGTGTTGAGCGTTCCTTCGTGGTTGGAGATATGGTATATCTGAGATTACAACCATATAGACAATCTACTCTCAAGAAGAGTGGAGCTGAGAAGCTCAAACCTCGCTTCTATGGGCCCTTTAGGGTCATCAGAAAAGTTGGAGCTGTAGCTTATGAATTAGAGCTACCTTTTGATAGCAAAGTGCACAACGTCTTCCATG
Source organism: Torreya grandis (assembly GCA_037957365.1). Lineage (NCBI taxonomy): Eukaryota > Viridiplantae > Streptophyta > Pinopsida > Cupressales > Taxaceae > Torreya > Torreya grandis. The sequence goes on along the minus strand of JARHVA010000891.1, from coordinate 794,382 downwards.
TGTCTCGCCTTAAGAAGGCACTTGGACATAATGTGATTGCGTCATCACAGCTACCACCTTTGGATGAAGAGGGACAGTTGGCACTAATTCCAGAAGAGATACTTGATGTTCGAGAACGTTCTTTGAGGAAAAGAACCATCAAAGAGTACCTGGTAAAGTGGAAGGACCTACCTATGGAGGATGCAACTTGGGAAAATGATGAGATTTTGCATCATCCTAGTTTACAATTGCTTGAGGACAAGCAATTTTGGAAAGGGCGGACTGTAATGACCCCTTCTCGAATCTGATCTCATAATGACCGTTGGCCTATTCCTGGAAATCCGTAGGCTATTCGGAAGGTGCAATTGAGGGTTTCCTATTTTTTAGGATGTCTTTGCTCAAAGTTTTGATGGCGAATTCCTTCTGGGTTTTTCGAGAGCTTCGCGGAGGTATGTTCGTTTCAGTTTTCTGAGCATTTCCAGGAATTTACTATTTTTAGTAAATTCTATTTTTGGCAGCTAGCAGGATTGTCGCAAGGAGTTAACTTTCCCTTTTTAGTTGATTCATTCAGTTTTGGGCTTCAGAATTCGGTCTTGGCGGAATAAGTGAATTTCACTTAAAAAATAATAATAACGTTATATTTTAACGTTGACCTTGGCCTAGACTAGATAACTTAATGTTATTTTAAAAGAGGGACTTGAAGGGGGGGCGCCACATTGCATGGAAAGGGGGCGCCACTTTTGAGGATAAGCTTCAAGGAAAAGCCAATTGAAGCCTATAAAAGAAGGCATTGGGCTATCATTTGTTCATCTTGGTTTTAGTGCATTGTTATGCTGCCGCTTTGGCTCTGGAACTGCTTCGGGGAATGAAGGCCTCTTAGCAAGGGCATCTCTTCATGCTTGAAAGACAGCATCTAGTGGTGAATTAATCTTTGATATTTGTATTTGCTTAAGTAGTACTTTCAGTATTGCATTGTTAGTTCCTTTGATATTATTAGAATTTCAAGATCTGTATAAGACAGATCTTGGTTTTCAGTCACAATTCAGAAAATACAAAAAAACAGGTTCTGGGTATCATCTTATTGTTTTGGGTAGGCCTAGGCGCCCCTTTGCTTAATTTTGTAGAATTTTTAGAATAAGCATTGAATTTCTAGAGGAAATCGCCCTTCTCCCATTGGGACGCCCCTTTGGGGTTTGGCATTGGTTTTTGTGTAACATTCTGGATGCAGATTTGATCAGTTTCATGATGCTAACTTGGGCGCCATACTCCGGAAGAGACTTTGCAACAGAAATCAGGAAGATTGATTAAGTTTTGCATGAGTTATGAACATCTGAAGAAATTAATAAGTGGCTGGTTTTTCTTCTTTTTAAGAGCAAATTCTGCTTATTTTTGTACGCTGACAGTAGTACTGGCAGCCCTTCTCTATTTGTTCAAAGCTGCTTTCAAAGTTCAATTTCCTTTAAATTATTGTAATAGTTTACAGCTCCACCTTATGGTAGCTACTTTCCCGATTGGGTAAGCAAGCACATTCTGGGTGTAGAGCATCCGCCCTATGGTAGCTACTTTCCCTTCTGGGGTTAGCAAGCACATGCTGGGTGTGGAATAGTTTCTTTTCAGTATTTCCATTAAAGCATTGTATTAAGTTCACTCCGTCATATGGTAGCCCCTTATTCCTCCTTGGATTGGGAAGCACATACTTGACGTAGAGTTCTTTTGTTAAGTAATTTACTCCGTCTTATGGTCGCCCCTATTCCACCTTGGATTGGGTAGCACATACTGGACGTAGAGTTCCTTATTTGTAATTACTCCGTCTTATGGTCGCCCCTACTCCTCCTTGGACTGGGTAGCACATACTGGACGTTGAGTTCCTTTCTTGCATTATAGTGGCAGAGTTATTTCAGTACATTTGGAATTAACTTCTAATCTTGACGGCATTTATTTTTGATGTTGTAATCCAATATAAAAATAAATAAAAACAAAATTGGTTCGGAATATTTCAGAAATGTTCACTGTCTGTCACCATTTGGAGGATCTGCTCCATACTTGGGAGGGGATAGTGATCTCTTAACGAGACTCTATTGAGGTCTCTAAAATTAACACATAGTCTGATCTCCCCATTCTTCTTCCTAACAGGGACTAGATTGGCCAGCCAAGAAGAGTGTTTCATAGGAAAAATGATTCTGGACTCAATCAGCTTGGTGAGCTCTTTCCGCATAAGAGGCTCAATCTTTGGATTGATGGGCCTTTGTTTTTGTTTGATGGGTTTGGCACCTTCCTCCAGCTCAATGGTGTGTTGAGCCAAGCTTGGGTCAAAACCCTTTAGGTCACTATACTCCCAAGCAAAGACATCGGCAAACTCTTGGCATAACAAAATAAAATAATGCCTTTCATCATTTGTACATACGTTCCCAAGTGCAAGCAACCTATCTCTGAATATTTCAACTCTTTCATAATTTTCTTTCTTGGTTGTGATGTTTGCTTTGTCATTTTTGAGTTGGTCATCCTCATTGAAGATGCTTTCGAGAGTGATTAAACCTTTAAGAATTTTGTTGTTTTTCAGCTGAACAATCTAGCCATCGTACTGTTGTTGCAGCTTGGATTGATTCCTAGAAGCAAACTCAGCCTCCTCTTGTAAGAAGAGTGCTATCTGCTGGTCACTGTCAAACACCTGCCAATTGGTGACATTATCAAGTACGGAGGGTCTTATTATCACTTTTAAATGGCACTGACTGCTGTCCTGACCTATTCCCTTGGGAATGTCAAACTGAGCACCAACTGCTGCTAGTCTATCTGCTTGTTTATTTTGTTCTCTTGGAATGGAAATAATGTTGAAAGCCAGAAAACTTTCTATTAGGTCCCACACCCTGTGCTTGTAAGACTTAAGCAAGGGATTCTTGGTCGAGTTTTGACCTCTCACTTGGTTTACAATTAACTCATTGTCTCCAAAAACCTGCAACTCTTTTATTCCTCTTTTCCTTGCCCACTCTAAACCATGAACGAGAGACTCATATTCTGCAACGTTGCAAGTGCAGGACAATTGGACCTGAAAGTTGCGAAGTATCTTTCTTTTGAGGGTGAAACTAACATTACTCCACCACTAGCTCCCAATTTGCTTCTTGATCCATCGAAGAAGAGTTGCCACAAACCACAACTCTCTTGGTTTGCCTTCATCAAATTTGGCATGAAAGTACCTTCTTCATGCATGCAATAAACTCCAAGACCTGCCTCTTCGATGAACTTGTATGAGTCATGTTCAAAATTGTCATTTTCCCATTCATCTAAGAGCAGGTCAGCAACTCCTTCAAGGCAAGAGGGTGGGGATTGGTCTATTTGGAATTTTTCTTCATCAATGATGACGTAGTTGACGTTCGCCACCTTGAGTATGGCTCCAGATGATCTCTGTGGATGGGCTCCAACTCAATCTTCACTTTAGTTCCATATTTGGTTCAAAAAACCATGTAAGATCAATTTGCTGCTAGGTACCCACCTATCTTGGACGTGAAATCCCTGGATAAGCAGAGAGCAAAATAAGGGGGAACATCTGCCACTACCACGTCATGGGGAATGGAGAAGGTTGGACAGGCATGAAGCGTTAGATTCAAGCCTCTTACCACTCCTAATGTTTTAGCTGGTGATCCATCTAACTGCAACACTCCCTTGGTTATTTCCTCATATTTGAGTCCCAGCTTATCTGCTATGCATTTGGCCATTATTGAGCTGCATGCCCCACTGTCAATAATGCAGTTGTGAACCAAGAAATCTCCAATGACTAAGGATAGATAGAAAAGAGGAACCTTTTCATCCTTCTTTGCTTGACCTACCACAGAAGGGTGCCCATTCATAATCAACACATTATCAGTCTTTGCTGGGATAACTTGTTCATTCGGCGCGTGCAATTCTTTCTGGAGTATATCCTTTTGTTCCGGCATTGCTAAGAAATCCCACAATGAGTTATTCATGTGCAGCTCCTTCATTTGGTCCACCACATTGATTTGAGGGTTACTCCCTTTTGAATTTTTTTTGGGGGCATTTACAGCCTGAAGTGCAAGCCGAGGAGTTGAGTGACAACCGGTGGCTTGTAATTTGGAAACTTCTGGTTCATTTGTGATGAAAAAACTGTTGTAGATGCTTGAGTAGCTATCTGAGCTTCCTCCATAGCTCTCTTTTTGGACTTGGTATTGGCTGCAACACAATCACCCTGGTTATTCATACTCCCCACATAATTGACTGCATAGAATTCTCCTTCCAGATGGTTCATAAGAGTGGAATCAGACTGAGTCTCCCTGTTGTCCATCCCAAGTTGTGCTGACGCCTCAAAACTTGGGAATTGGGCTGTTTGATTGTATTGAGTGTTCATGCATTGATTTGGCAACTCATTAGTATAAGCAACCTGTTCTTGACCATACCCCAGGGGTGGGCAATTAAGCTGTTCCTGTACCAAATTATTTTGAATAGAAACAAGAGCTTTGGACAATGAAGGGGCGCTCGGATTATAACCTTGATACGGTCTGCCTAGGTAATCCGACCTTGTCCTTGGTTATAATTTTGGAAAGGAGGTCTATTCATTTGTCCAAACTGCTGGTATCCTTGATTCGACCGATAGCTTTGAGCTTGGTGCCTCTTGAGAGCCACTAATTCATTTGTAACACTTTGTAACAAACTCTTAACTTCATGGAGGTCATTTAGCAAGGTAGCAATCGGCTTTTCTACACCAAGCAGAGGAGCTAAAGTAGGTGCAACAGTGTAAACTGAGGGTTGTAATTCAAGAAAGAGCGGCATATGAGGTCTAGGGGCTATCTTTCTTGCTTGCACCAAACAATTTTCGACAGTTATGGCTATTTCATAGGTAGCGGGTAACACTTGTCCTCCCATGGACTGTATCATGACAGCAATGTCACTGTTCAAAGCCTTTAAGTAGTAAAGGAAAGCATACGTTAGGGTCGACCTCACTAAAATGGGGATTCTGTCCCAAGTCTTTTGGAACCTGGTATTAAAATCTTGCATAAATTCATGCGGAGCTCTTTTCATAGTGGTTAATTGCTCAGCTAGAGAGAGATGGTCACTCTTCTCTCCAAATCTGTTTGTCAAGAGGGTGCCTAATTCGTTCCATGAGCCAACTGAGTTCATAGGTAAGGTCCCATACCAGTCTAAAACTTTACCCTTAAAAGACAACGCCAGTAACCTGATGGCTATGTTCTCTTCGGTGACATTATGAATATTGCAGAGGTTGGCTATATTTCTAATATGCTCAATAGCAGTAATAGGCCATCCCTAGGATTGGGTCGTACTACAGAAGGTTTAAAGGGCTTTGACCATTGAAGGCTACAAAAGGTAAAGCCATGGCGATGACAGGATTCAACCTGGGTCTTCTCGTGTAGGTATATTTAATGGCAGGTCTGGAAAATTGATTTGTTGTGTAGGGATGAGTCCTTGCAAACCTTAGCCGCTTCGCTGAGTTTAAGGGCAGCTCAACGAATTCGAAAGGAACACCCTTGGATGATCTTGTGGTGACCTTAGGCATGGGATGCTAGGATGATCTCTGACCAGAGACTGAGTTCTTAAAAATTGAGTCGCTAGATGCTGGGTTAGTTTGCTCACTCTTACAGTAACAGGACCAACACCAATCCTAAAACTTCTCATAGCATCAAAAAATGGTTCGACCGGGTGTGCCAAAAACTATTGACACTGTGGATTGCACCCTTTAAAAGAAGGCTCAGCTTCTTTCTTCCACGTGGCACAATGGAGACATTCCTCTTGTTGTGGGCTTGGCAAAATCGAGGAATGAATCTCTAGATAAGGGCTAGCTCCCCTTGCTGCACCTTTGAGGTCTTTAACTACTATTGTTGATAATGGGGGGGGGGGCGGGGTGAAAAGAGAGAAGGATATTACAAAAAAAAACATAACCTAACTGAAAATGGTGATGCACCAAATGATTCGATCTACTCAACTTCATCAACACTTTATATCAAAAGGGGCGAATAGACACTTCATTTGAACAAAAGACTAGACTACATGGGTGTTTTAACAAGGAGCTTAATGGAGATATGAAGAAAAAGAACCTACCATAGGTGCTCCGGAAGCACACTATCAGATAATTGCTCTTCTGCCTCTATGCTCCAACTTGAGAACTCCCTGTTACTTGCAAAAATGGTCTTGGATATACTAGATATGCTGGTGTCGACCTATGAAAGCATTAAGATAAAATGACTAAACGCAATGTCGATACACAGGCATATTCATAAGTATAAAAAATCAAATGGAGATAAAACACGCTTCTTTTGATTAAAAGGTAAAAATTGTCGAGGGCTTCGCCATACACCAATGAGAGATATCTTTTTTAGCTGAGAGGTTACAATATATAGAATTTAGAGGAAGACTCTTGATCCCTTCAAAGAACAGGCGGCCCATACTGTATTAAACACCTAGGTAAGAGGAATACGCTCATGCTGCTGTCATCTTTCCATAAATGGGCCTGAAAGAACCATGCTGTAGATGTCACAGATATTGACTTCGCTGCTCAAACTACATTAAACGTTCTTGCTAAAGCATGGGTCGCTTTGTTCCTTGAACGACAAGGCCACCTTTCTATGAAAACTTATGCAACTGTTTGCTTATTAATGCTAAACAAAGAAAAGACGGACTACTCTATTGAATGCTCGCACAGTTACCTTGATGGTTGTTTGGTGGAGACTATTTCATCTGCAAGCAATTACTTCTCCTGCCGACGCCTCCTGTGCCACCTGGACTGCTCTAGTTCGTTCTTACGCTTGGTTGGATGTGTCTTCCAGAACATTCCAAGTGTTGTCTTATGCGTGCGTGGCCGCGCTCTGGGTTCACTGTTCTCTCTCTCTTTCCTTGCTACTTGTCTTTTCCTAGCAATTCAGGCTCTTAGGGCTATTCTTTGTCTCCTCTTGGGCTCCTTTCTTGGCGGGTCGCTGAGTCTATCTTCGGTTCTCCAAGCCTTTGAATTCCCTCGGACAAAATATCCGAAGGAAATCCTTCAGACACTTGTTTGAAGGAATTGTCTTCTCTCCGAGCTTTACCACCCGCTTTTAATGATGCTTAGGCGTTCTGGAATTCTTTCGGACATCTTGTCCAAAAGAAGTGTTCTTTAGCTTTCCTTCAACTGTTAACCCATTTCCATAAATTTGACATGCACGGGCCTGCCTTTAAACATTTGAAAATCAACAGCTATCTTATCAACATAAAATTGACGTCCACGGGCCCGTCACCATTTTAAAACTAACAACTCTTTTGTTATCTTGAATTTGACGTTCGCGGGCACGTCACCAGACGTTTGAACTTTCAACGGCTAGTTCAGCATGTTGAAGTTGACGTTCTCGGGCCCGTCATCATCCCTTAGCAATTCTTTCGGCCTTTGCAAAACGAACCTTTCCGAAGAGAAAATGACCATTCGAAAAAAGGAAAAGGTCCCTTTTTTGATAACCGAGAGCCCTCCGCAAGGGCACTTGCCTTTCGGGTTCCTTTGGGTTCCCTTGTCTTCCAAATTCTTTCGGACAAAATGTTCGAAGGAATTCCTTCAGACACTTTGCCCAAAGGAAATGTGCCTTCAATGTCTCGGCCTTCTTTTGGTAAATTTCTTCGGACAAGAGTCTAAAGGAATTCCTTCGGGCATTTTGTCCGAAGGAATTTGGCCCTTGGTTTCCTTATGGATTTTCTTCAGACATAAAGTCTGAAGAAATCCTTTGTTTGACTCATCTCTTTTCCGAAGGAAACTTCCCCTTCGGGATTTCTAGCTTGATCTCTTTCAAATGTGCTTTCTGCCCTCCGCAAGGGCACTTTGGGTCCAAAGTTGTCCTTCAGAGCTTGCTTGAAGGGTCCCATTTGTTACCTTCCTACCCTCCGCAAGGGCACTTGACCTTCGGAGTTTTGTAAAAGACTTGTATTTCTTTGAAACTGGGCCATTCTTTTGCTGATAAAAGGCTTGTCCGAGGTAATTTGCTTGAAGCGAAATAAGCTCCAGATCAACTCAAAATACCTACAAGACTCAAATCATTTGGTTCTTTATAAAAACAAGCCTATTAAAAAGGGAAAACCCACAATTGCAGTAAGGTGAAGACATCAGAGACTGGGTAATCCGGACAACAAGGAAAGAAAAGGGAGCCCGATTTTTGGCCTGCAGGACCAAAATTGGTTAACACACCCCTGAGGGCTTTTGAGAGGTCTTAGCTGAGCTTTAATGGCGACCTAAAAATCTGCAGTGTCTGCTCTGGTAACCTGTATCATATCTTGATATTGCATTTATACCTTTACTTGCTTGGGTGGCGAAATCTTTTGATCCAATGTGTCTGCCTATGTGGCACCTCCCCAAGGCTGCTTATCTATTTTAAAACCTGACCATTGTCACCTTGGACATGTGTCTTTATCTCGATCCCCTAGGGTCTGATCAAATTTGCTCCGTCGATTTCCTCGGGAGTCTCCTAGCTTTGACCTTCGTCGTCGATCGTTGATCTGCATTTTGCTTTCTAGAACATGCCACTTGACAACCCCACGTTTATCCTCAAGATCCTGTTGTCAGTTTCATCCGTTTAACGCGCTTGTGCCATGTGGTGGCCTCGTGTGCAATCTGGCTTATTGACTTTTTGACCTTACGTGCACCGTCGATTTCCTTGGCATAATTGAACGTGTGCCGTTGATCTTCCTTCTGCTTGAGTGAACGCACACCGTTGATTTGGTAAGTCACCGTGATCGTGACACTTGTCATCGATGCGTTCAATCTCAGGATTCACTAACTCATTGACCATGAGCTCATCGTTGATCTTTGATTGCATGATTAAATGCACACTGTAGATCTTTCTTGACTTGTTGACCCTGTTGATTGCCCGCGTGTCGTTGATCTTTGGTCTGGCTCTTGAGATCACGCCACTTGGCAGCCCTGCATTCAACTTGAAACTTGTAAGAATTTTTAAATCCAAATGGCTATTTGTTGTGACTTTAGTTTGACGTTCCCGGGCACGTCTCACACTGTTAGATCATTTTTGGAGCCTTATATCTTGAGATAGAAAACTCATCAAGACAGCAAATTTGTGGGGGATGACCTTGGTACAAAATACATCATGTTCATGCAATTCTCTAACTTTGGTTGGTCTCCTAAGTACATTCATTAAATACACAACCAAATTGATCTGTTCATCCCTGCATGACGTGCTAAGACAGCCTGGTTCCCAATAATGACATTAAGGAATTTTCAAGACCAACTCATTGACTCACAAGACAAACTAGGATGATGTGCAAAGTTTTGAATGGTAGGGGTGACAATTTGACCTGTGAGGGCAAAATTGTCAACATATCCTTCTCTTGGTTGTCCATTGCTAGCTTCCTCACACATGTATGCATCACCAAACAAACCCCACCAATACTCGATTTTATCCCTTTTTATATACTATTGTACCTGCCATGTTAATTCAAAATTTTGGGAATAATTGATTTCAGAATTTGTCCATGCATGAACTCTCCTTGTGAACTGAAACATATTCTGAGAGGGCAATATTATGCTTACATGTAAGGGCTGGAATTGACTAGATGTCTCAAAATTTTCTGAGCCATAAAATTCAAACTTCAATCTATCTCTTCCAACATATGCATGATAAAAATCAGAACCAGGTAAACTTACCAACTATGTTGTAGCGTCCCCTCTTTTGCAAGCACATGGCTGTCCATGATGTCTCATAACAGCCCTATCATTGTTCCTTTCATCCTTGTTCTTCATACTCATAAAATACCCTCCTATCATGTAAATTGATGAAGATGGAGCCTTCGTGTCACTCAAACCATGCAAAATATTCTCATTATCTCCCACCTTAAACTCTAGTTCCAATGTTAACTTGTGCATGCCTATATTCCTCCATGCCCCAAACTCCCATGGAATTAGTCATAAAGAATTTAAAATCAGAATTGAAAACCTCTGTACAACTCAGAAAATTACCAGGATCCCATAGCTCTGTTGGAGATAGTCATTGAGGTCTGAAGAATTGTCATTGATGTCAAAGGCAGCATGTTCTATCATGCATTAATGTCAAAGGTTGAGTTGAACAGACTTGTGGAGTAAATTAGGTTTGTGAAGTGCTTCTACTTATAAAATAAGTAAAGCAATGTCGAGAACCCGACTTGGTCTGGTAGAGTGAATCGGGTTTGTGAAGTGCTTTTACTTATAAAGTAAAGCAATGTCAAGAACCCGAATGGGTCTAGGTGAGTTAATCGGGTTTCCGGAACGACTTAGCTGCGTTCATTTTTATAAGCTAAGCAATCTCAAGAACCCGAATGGGTCTAGTGGAGTAAATCGGGATTGTCAAGTGCTTTCATTGCTTTACTTATGAAATTTATAAGTAAAGTCATGCAAAGAACCCAAATTGGTCTAGTGAAGTCAAGCAAGTCGAGAAACCCGAATGGGCCTTTGCCTCAAGAGTAAATCAGGTTTACCAAGTAACTTTACTTCTTTCAATATTATAAGTAAAGCAATGCAAAGAACCCAAAGTATGATGTTGTCAAGAATGTTTGTTTTGGTCTTCACACTAAGCCAATTTTCAACTTGGTCTATTCTTTCGGAAATATTGGTATAGACAATTCTTTCGGAAATTTGTCCCAAAGGAAAGTCCCGAAGGAAATGATCCCATGCAAAAGTTCTGAAATGTATTTTTTGAGAATGCCGAAAGATAGTGGACCGTCCAAAAAATGCCAACGGGGTCGTTGCAAAAAGGCCGAAGGGTATGTGGACCTTTACAGAAAAGCCGAAGGGTACATTTGCAAAGCCCCGAAGGGTATGTGTCCTAAACAAAAGTGCCGAAAGACGACTCGAATAAAAAGTCGGCAAAAATTGTCCCGAAGGGGACCTGGACAAAAAGTCTACGGAAATTGCCCCGAAGGGGACTTGGACAAAAAGCCCGCAACAATTTGTTCGAAGGGGTAGTTCAAATGGAGAGAAAGGACACTTGAGCATTTGCCGAAAGACATAGGGCAATTCCACAAGTGCCGAAGGACAATTGCGGAGGACACAAGGACCATTACAAAGCTTCCCAAGGATCACTTGGATTGTTTCAGAAAGAATCTAGGGCAAGGGGATGTTTAAAAAGGTTTCGAAGGAATCACGGCTGAAGTATAAGACACTTGCATTATTGCCAAAGGATCAAGGCGAGATTAAAGATCGAGCATATCGAATATAATCGAAAGGAGTGATAGTGAACCAATGATGTAGAAAATATTGAGATGTGTGAAAGAGCTCGGTTAATGCAAGAGAGATCGACGGTTTTGTTTTAAAAAATGGAAGTATCTGACTGTTCAAGATAGACAGTGAATGACGCCAATGACAAGATGAATAATCCTCGTTTAAAGACATGACCAAATAAACGATGAGATCGAAAAGTCTACATGGAGCCCAAGATTGATCGATCCAACCGACCAATCATCGATTAAAGAGGCTATGCATTTATGAGATAAATCTAGCAGTCAAACATAGTAAAGAGACTTGACCATTGCAATGCGATGCATGAACTAAGACACGGGAAAGAGCATAAGTCAAAATCATTTTTAATGAGAACCGGTTAATTGCAACTGAAGTGTGAACGCAATTGGAGATAAAAAAACCCTAAGCTTCATTGTCTATACATATACAACATCTTGAACATTGTAATTTGCTTTTTGCCGCTGCTGCTGCTACCGTTGCAATTTTAAGAGAGTCAAATGTTGTCATTTTGCGATTGCTTAGACTATCATTGAACTTAAGCATGTGAGCAATACGAAGTGTGTCTAATAGAATATACAAACACAGACCATGATAGCATAGAGAGAGGTATAGAGGCAAGAAGAGGACATTGATGTGTCAAACAAAGAATATATAAAAGATACAAAGGAAGAGAGGCTGAAGCAACTGGTGTAAATGGACTATGTCAAACAGAAGATATAACGACATAGAACCAGTAAGGCAAAGAAGAAAAGAAAAGATTGTCTATCTAGACGAATATAGACAGAGTGAAAGGCAAAAAAACAGAATGAAGTGTGTCTGAACAAAATATATCCAAATGTATGCAGACACAGAGTAAAAGTCAGAGGAACAGAGAATGAGCAGACAGGAAGAAAGGGCACACAGAGAATGTGCAGATTTTGAGCAGAGAAGGAGAATAGGCATACACAAAATAAGCCAAGAGTGAGCATTTACAGACTAGACTTGTAACAAAGAAACTTGTAACAAAATAATTGAATTGGATTCATTTGTGAATCTGTCTTATACATTGGTGTTGTAGCTCCATAGTTCTGATTGGTAGATGCCTTCAGAAAAACTGAGTTGGTGCTCAGCTAGGGGATTGGTGTCTCCTAAGGATAGGTGTCTTTAAATGTAACCAGTGTGGTTTTGCCTATGAGGTGATTTAACTGTGAGGCTAGATTAGAACAGTAGATTCTAGCAGCTATTCTCACCGTGGTTTTTCTTTTTGAGTTTTTCATGTATAAATTTAGTGTACTGTGCTTTTGTGTGTCTATGTGCTCTCTACATTTGTTCTTTGATATGCATATGATTTGATATCTCCTCTAAAAGTTTTAATCAACTCATTTTAGCTCATCTATTAATTCACCCCCCCTCTCAGTAGATAGTTGTGTTCAACAAGCCTTGGTGCCAATAATTGTGAACTTGAATCAAGGAATCCTCATTCCTCATTTTGCAAACCATATCCTTCATTTTATTACCTTTGGTGACTTTACTGTCATGTATACAATCATTAGAAGATAAATAGACATCTTCTGTCAATAAAAGATCCTTATTTTGAACTTCTTTTATTTCATGCTCCGTGGTTTCCTCTTCTCTTTTATCATCCACTTGCACCCCTATGGGCTGCCCATCGAATTCTGATTTTCTTGTTTCATTGGCTCGGAGTCCCCGTAGAGAGTTGTCCCTTATATTTCTTTCCTTCAACTCTCCATGTAGTTCGGTCCTTTCTTCTTTGATGACTCCTTGCCTTTTCTTTTGATGCAAGTATCTACGGGGTTGCATGCTTGGTACTATTGGTTTTGATCCATCCTTCATCTCACAATAATCACAAAATGACAAGAGTGCTTGTGTGTCAAAGCTTAGGGCTACATAGTCTTGTTGACGTGTATTAAGTGAATCACACATCGGTGTTTCAATCTCAACTACTGGTTCTCTCTGGAAAAATGTAGCCTTGAAGAATTTATGAGGGGGGTTGATAGAAACCCTCCCATTGCCATTCGAACTTTCTTTTCCATTGAGGTGATGGCTCTTGCTTGGATCTAGTGTAGTTTTCAACATGGCTGCAAATTTCATACTCAAGGTATGTTGAAGATCACTTTGGCTCTCCTTGATGAAATCCTGTAAAAACTTTACTTGCTTTGAAGTAAACCCTTAATCACCCATGGCTTTTCCTCTTCTTTGATAACACAATCTTTTTTTCTGTTTGCATCCAAATTTGCAACACCAAACCTCACAGGTGGACAAGATCGGTGCTCTGATACCACTGTAATGTCCCTAAATGAGACGATTCAACCAAAAAAGGGTTTCTCCTAAAATCCATAATTTTTGAATTCTTAATTTAGTAAAATCAGCAAACCCTAACTATTGTAATTGCACCTCCAAACTGAAAATTAACTCCAATTTACCCTGAAATAAATGACAAATAAATACCTTGTGATTTTCACCACCGATGGCTCTTGCTGCAAACAAGAAAAAGCTTGAAATGAATCTTTCAAACCTCTAAACCCTAGTGCCACACTAGTTGAATTGATGTCCTTTTTCACTCTAATCCTTAATCAAGCTTTCACAAATTGTAGACAAAATCATGTAAAAATTACAACAGTCATATCATCCATGAATCATCAATGATTAGGGTTCCAAAGTGATCAAACCCTAGTCCAATTCAATCACCAATATTCAAAAAAATAGTGCAATAATTAAATCAAAATTTGTGCCTTGAATTCACCCTCAAAATGATGTCAAAACCCTAGAAATAATATGCCAAAAATTCACAAATAATTATGATATTATTTGACCTTCAAAAAGGTCATCGAAACCCTTGCAAATCTACCTTCAACAAATATTATTTCCTATGGACAGCTGAAACTTCAAAAATTCATAACTCCCTCAATATTTAGAATTATGATGCAAATAAGAGCTCAAACTGATCACAAAATTAATGACTATAAAAAAAAATTCAGAACTTTCCTTCCATGGGAAGGTCACTAAAACTTGCTCTAAAATTCTTGAAAGCCCTAGTTTTTAGAATTTACCTCTTCAAACATCAAACCCTCATTCCCAACAAGTCGCCACCCTTGGGAAAATTAATGCAAATAATAATCAAATTTATTATGCTCAAGTTGGACATCAAATTGTCCACCAAACCCTCTCAATAAGCACACAAAGCAAATCGCCCCACTCTAGAGCAAGTAACAAATCCACCTTAGAAATAAGTGGTGTCAAAAGACACATTTTGTAGAATAATCAGCTCCAAGTCTGCAAACACTTATTAGACATACATCCCAATATCTTTTTCAAGCATGAAGAAACAATATTAGTTTTTAATATATCTTCAATTGTGATCTTCACCTTGTATTTGTACCTTCCAAAGGAGAGCGAACCATTTTGGGGAAGTTAAATACCTCATAACCCTCTCTTGTCAACTTTTAGAATATCTTTTCTTTTTCTTTGCTTTAGCTTCCACGCTGACATTCCTTTTAATTTCATTTTAGGCCTTTGTGAATTAATTAAATAACTTGTCTTAATAAATTAGTAATTAAAACTGTTTTTTGGTAAATTAAATAATTATTTTATATTAGGTCCTTGCTTAAATAATTAATTATATCGCTCTAATAATTAAAGTGATAAAAATCACTTTTCAAGCAATTTATTATTTATAAAACCCTTAGAATAATCATTAAAATTACCTTAATTTTCCAAATGGTTAAAACCACTTTTCCGGTAATTCGAATTTTATTATCCAAAATAGTTCTATTTTAATAATTAATTAAACTGCTTTATATTTTTGAATGATTAAAATCACAATTCGGGCAATTTTATTATTTACTAAAATTTATATGAAAAGGGGACATTACATTCTCCCAAGCTTCCTCTTGAAATCTTTCCTTTGTGATTTCCTTATCACTTTCCAAGCTTTCTTCTTGATCCTTGGATTGCTCATCCTTAGATGGCTGCTGTCCTATGCTCTTTTTGCATGCCTTTGACTCTTCTAAATTTTTTGTTTTTAATCTCAGCTGATTCCTTATTTCTTTGGGCCCATTATTGGCCAATTTTTTATGCTCAATCATCAAGGATTCTTCATTAGATGGCTGCCCTTCAAAATCATCCTCACCCTTGATTTCTTTGAATTTTCTGAATCAATTCCAAGCTATTCATACCTCACAAAGGGGCTTTGTTTGATTGATTTTTGGTTATTGGCAAGCTCGTGGAGTGGCTGCCCCTAGTACAATTGGAAATTCAACTTTGTCACTTGCTTTAATGGCTGTCTTTCACCTGATTGGAGTTCTTTGTCCTACACCCCCTTGTTGATTTAGGCGTGGGTGGTTCCCTCTTCCTTTCAAACTTATCAATTATCTCTTCCAACAATTCTTCATGTGTCCCCATCATGCTATGCCTTTGTGTCACCTTTTCAAGATGCCAACAATCATGGGCAGACCCATCCAAATGTTGGATAACAAAAATTAATGCCTCTTTTTGACCCCTAGACCTCATGTCAAGATAATCATCATATCAACCCAAACTCTTACCGAAATACCTAGATTGCCCTCACAAGTTGGAAGAACTATCTTCCCTAAATCATGTTGGCAATTTCAGCAAGGAGACAGTTGATAGTTTGAATATCATGATCTAGAAAGCAGTTTGAAGACTGGGGAATTGTCATTTCTGTCTAAGGTAGCATGGAATTGTCATTGATGTCAAAGGTTGACGTCATTGAGATTGAAAATGATCATGCATTAATGCCAAAGGTTGAGTTGAGAAAACTTGTGGAGTAAATCAGGTTTGTGAAGTGCTCTTACTTATAAAATAAGTAAAGCAGTCTCAAAACTCCAAACTGGTCTAATAAAGTTAATCGGGTTTATGGAACAACTTTACTTCTTTCATGTTTATAACTAAAGCAAAGTCAAAAACCCGAAGTGGTCTAGAGGGGTTGTTCAGGATTTTGAAATGACTTTACTTGATCGGGTTTATGGAACGACTTTACTTCTTTCATGTTTATAAGTAAAGCAAAGTCAAAAACCCGAAGTGGTCTAGAGAAGTTGTTCGGGATTCTAAAGTGACTTTACTTGGTCAGGATTCTGGAACGACTTTGCTTCTTTATGTTTTATAAGTCAAGCAATGATAAGAACCCGAGTTGGTCTAAGAGGAGTTTAGGAGTTTATCAGGTTTCCAAGATAGCTTTACTTCTTCCATTTTCATAAGCTAAGCAGTGGGAAAAACCCGAATTGGTCTTGAGAATTCTTTCGAGAAGATGTTAATTCTATCGGACAAATTGTCCGCGACATTTCTTTTTGCTTGAAGAAGTCTTTCAGGACAAAAAGCCCGCAAATGTTAAGGGAATTCCTTCCGAAAAAGTTTAAGGGAATTCTTTCGGACAAATTGTCTGCAATAATTCATTCAGACAAAAAGCCCGCAACAATTCTTTCGAAGGGCAAGTGGACCTTTTCAAAAAGTCCAAAGGGTATCTTTTGAACGTTGCAAAGGGCAAGTGGATCTTTTCAAAAAGTCCAAAAGGTATCTTTTGAATGTTGTAAAGGGTATGTGGACACTTGCATAAAAGCCGAAGGGTAGATTACAAAAAATCCGAAGGGTATGAGGACCGTTGGAAGATTTCCGAAGGGCATTTCTGAATAGAAGCCAATGATGAATTCTTTCGGAGAAATTGGAGGACACTTCAGGATAAAATGGATCATTACAAAAGTTCCGAAGGATAGTTTGCAAAATGGCCAAAGAAGTCCTTGACAGAAAACCCGCAAAAAATGGACATCGACAGAAAGTCAGCAGAAATTGTCCCGACAACAAAGGTCCACAACAATTTGTATAAAGGAACCTTTCGAAAGATTAAAGTAAGGATAAAAGACAAGTAAGTCTACAAGGATCAATGTTTCAAGGAACGTTACAAGAATGTCGAAGAAAATAAGATCACGCCAACATGCCGAAGTTTAACAACACAATAGAAAGGGTAAAGCATATCAAGGACAATCGAAAGGAGCGGAAGAGAACCCATCATATAGAAAGCAGCGAGATGCGAAAAGAGAAGAAAAGAAGCTTGATGGTTAATGACAAAGCAAGAATTAAAATACGTGCTGCTTTAAATCTCAAAGTCCAATATTTAAATAAAAATATTAATTTACGGACTTTAAAACGGAGGTCCAAATCAACTCGAAATTCAGTGATCTATAGCTTGCCAGAAAGGTCTCGACAAGATGCTCCATCTTCAACACTAAAGAACCCAAAATGGACAGAAACCCTAATTTACCAAAAATAGCAAGTCCAAGCCCAAGGTCCGAAATCACCTGGAAAGACATCATCACAAACCATCTGATATCATTGAGCTCAATGCAACATCTGGGATAGCCAATCGTTGACTACCAAGTCACCAAAACAGTGCCAGACTGACACTATAAATAGCAATGTTCTCTGAGGATCAAAGAGAATAGACCCACAAGAACCCAAAAAGATTATCGCCATGCAAGCACTTACTCTAAATAGTATGGACAAGTTGTCCGAAATCTCTTTGAAAAGTGTCATACAGCTCCACTGGATCATCCAAACACCTTGGTGATATCGAAATACTCATCTGATTATGTTGTTACTGTTGACAAATCTTCCACGAGTCAGATTTTTTCTTGCCACTTGGAAAGTTCTTGTCTCTAGTCAAGGAAGGAAGAATTCATTGTTTTCCTTTGCTGATTCTAAGGACTCACTCAGAAATTATCTACAGACTCACTCAGACAACATTTCTACAGACTCACTCAGAAGTTTCTATAGACTCACTCAGACAGCATTTCTACGAACTCACTCAGAAGTTTCTACGGACTCAAGCAGAGAGGATTTTCCAAGGACTCGCTCAGAAATTTTTCTAAGAACTCAATCAGAAGAATTCTACGGACTCAGTCAGATTTTCTACACACCACCCTTCGGGCAGGCAGAAGACAAAAAATCAGTGACCTTTGCAAAAAGTCCGGGTGCCCTCCAATTTTGCCGAAGGGCATTGCTGAGGACACATGGACTAGTCAAGGATACGTGGACTAGTGAGTGCATTGCTGGAGGACACTTGGAGGACACATGGACTGTCTGCCGGAGGACACTTGCGCTGCTGAAGGATGTTTAAAAAAGCAAAGGCAAACAAAGAATCCTTCGGACTTTTTGTCCGAAGGAATTCCTTCGGACCCTTCGGACAAAAAGTCCGAAGGAATTCGGAAAGAGCAGTAGACAAAGTCCAAAGACAAAACCAAGACAAAAAGACAAAATCAAAGAAAATGAATCCTTCGGACTTTTTGTCCGAAGGAATTCGGAATGACCTTACATAGAGAAGAAATCCCGAGGAAAAGTCAAAGAGGTTTCGAAAAAGCTTTGACTTTTCCTTGGGATTTCTTCTCTATGTAAGGTCATTCTGAATTCCTTCGGACAAAAAGTCCGAAGAAATTCGAAGTGTCCACTGAGGCTTAGACAAAACAAAAAGGCCGCAAGAAATAAAGCTTAGACAATCAAAAGAAATTCGCAAGAATCCGACTCAGCGACCAATACAAAAGAGCCGACCGAGAAAAATGACAGAAATAAGCCCGAGAAATTTTTTCGAAGGAAATATGACAGTTTCCGGTGATGTCCTGCAGGCCATCAATTTCTTCCTGCAGGAAGTAACCATTGAAATTAAAAAGATAGCAGAAAATCCAAAATAAATGGAAGCCGACTGTGCAAAAAAGAATAGAAAATAGATAATCTGATGGAGTTGAATACGAAATCCTGTCAGAAATAGACAATCAAAATTAGAAGATTTACATGCAAACATTGGAGCTATTTTCGAACGTTGGAGCTATTTTCGAACATCGGAGCTGTTTTCGAATAAACAGTCAAAGTTTCAGTTGACTGATCATTAAAGACCTGTTTGTCTTCATTCAGCGCATGCATCTGAAGGACTAAATCCGGCTTCAACAGGAGTTCCGAGTTCTAACGAGGAGTTGACTAGTCCATATTTAGAGTTGACTAATTGATCAAACGCGGCATCCACTAGAAGATTCACATGCAAAAAAGAGGTGGACAGTTCATGACAATGATGAGTGCGCTTCATCAAACGAATAGGATTCATGCAAAGACAAAAGAAAAATATATTTTATTTTAAGGCCAAATAAAGCTTGGAGTTAATAAAAGTAAATATTTCTCTTCAAGTTTATACGCCTATCTTTGGCCTCTTGTAATTTGTTATAAATTGGCTTTGAGCCTTGATTAAAAAGCATCCAATCTCTCTTGGTTAGACCAGGCTCTGCCATTAAGAGTTGTGTAACCTCTTCGATCAATAAGAAGGATTGTACTTTCAGATTTCAAGCGTGGCATAGTGTATATTTCTTTAGCAATTTGCATAAGTGGTAGAGTTTTTCTCCCTTCCCAAATTCTGTTTCGTACCTAGTTGCTATATTGTCTTTGTGCAGGTCATGTTAAAGTGTTCTTTATTGTCTTTTGCTGAGACTATAAGTGGATGTTAGGTGGCTGCAAAGTGTCTTTTATCAGACCTCTCTCCACCATTTCCCTTAGGTTTTAGTCATTGGACCGAACCTCTGCATGAAATACTTATGCACAAGTGATTAATTGAAGTCTAAGGTCTTCCTTCTCTCTTGTTTGCTCAGTGTTCAAGGTTCTAAGCTGAGTAGGATCATAATTCTGGTGTATCACCCTCTTTTAGGTAGGATTTCCCCTTTAAGTTTTCTTTCTCCCTTTTCCATGGTAGTCAGCAATGTAGAGTAGGAATCTTCATCGATACATCATACAGGAACCAACCTTCTCTGGAGGTTCTTCTCACTATTGAGGCAACCACCCTCGTGAGAAGATCCCATTGTTTTAGCCGGATAGAGGACTGGCCGTTTCGCGCACGTCCTCGAATCAGGGCGCAGCTCTAGGTTGACAACAGTTACCAACCCAAAAAGTCAGTTCTAACTGTGTTGCAAGTGAACTCGAAAATGGATACATTACAAGCAGCCAATAGCTTTCTTCAGTCAAGGCTTATAACAGTATGAAACAAGGTATTCTTTTGTTGAGAAACATGTACTTTCAGTTATAAGATCTCTCAAGAAGTTTAGATACTTGTTGTTTAACAATAAGATACATCTAATGGTTTCCCATCCAAGCATCAAAGAGTTTCTTTTGAACAAAGATATAAATGAGAAGAGAGTCGGTTGGATAACCAAGGTAATGGAATATGACGTGGAAACTAAGGTGACAAAATTGATTAGAGGCAAAGGACTTTGTGAGCACCTAGCTCAAGACTTGCAAGAGACTAATGAGGCTGTTTTGGTGACAAATGATGAAGAGATTGCAGTTGTTCATACCTCACCTTCGAGTTGGTTTTATGACTTGGTAAGCTATCTCCAAGATGATATTTATCCCTCTCATCTCAGTGCTTCAAAGTGAAGATATTTTAGATTCCAATCAATTTCATTTTTGCTTGTTGATGGTGTTTTGTTCAAGAAAGATATTAATGGCATGTTGCTAAGATGTATAGAGCCAAGCCAAACTCAGAGATTGCTTGAATAATTCCATGATGGACATGGTGGAGGACATTTTTCTGCAAGAACTACAGCCCTTAAGATCATGAGAGGTGGGTACTATTGGTCTAGTATATTTGGTGATTGCCATGCATGGGTTAGAAAGTGCAAACAATGTGTTATGTTTGTAGGAAAAGTGAAACTTGCATCCTTACCTCTTCAACCAATTGCGGTGGATTGGCCCTTTGTCCAATGGAGATTAGACTTTATTGGTCTCATAAATCCTCCTTCAAGTTCAAGGCATAAATGGATTCTCACTGCTACAGATTAATTCACACGTTGGATACAAGTAGTGGCATTGAAAGAAGCAAACAAAACTAATGTTCTTGATTTTTATGAAGGTTTGCTTACTAGGTTTGGAGTTCCTTCAACTATTATTTATGATAATGCAATGACTTTTGTGGGGTCTAGGATCAGTTGATGGGCTGTCCAACATGGAATTTACCTTAGCACTTCATCAAACTATTATCCACAAGGCAATGGCCTTGTTGAATCTACGAATATGAACTTATTGAGGATCATAAGGACTATTGAAGACAATAAGAGGTCATGGCATCTCAAACTAAAGTCAGTTCTATGAGCTGATAGGATCACCTATAAAAGATCAATATCCAACTCTCCGTAAAAGCTAGTATATGGTAAGGAAGCACGGTTACCCATTTCTCTTGAATTTTTTGCTTTAGAATTAATGCATCAGCTTGAGTTGTTGGAGAATGAGCCTATGGAAATCAGGTATGCTGAGCTTATGGAGCTAGAAGAGCTAATAAATCAATCCATGCTAGCCATGGAGATTCATCAAGCACAAGTGAAGAGAGTTTTTGACAAAGGAGCTTCTTCACAAAGTTTCAAGGAAGGAGATTTGGTCCCCAAGTGGGATGAGGATAGAGCTAAACCAGAATGGCACAGATTTTGACTCCCTTTGGAGTGGCCCATATACAATCTCTAGCTGCAAATCCCACAATGCCTTCCAACTTGCAAAGATAGATAGTTAGGAGCTTCCAATCCCAGTCAATGAGATACATCTGAAACATTGCTATTGAAGAGCAAAGCTCCTTGTACATAGTTAACTTGTTTTCCTCCAAGTGTTGTTTAAGCACAGTAGTTTCATTTTGTTTTGTCCTAATAAGTGCTTGTTTGCACATTTGCTTTGTTAGTTAGCTTTCCTATTTTGTGTTTCCCTTCTATTTTGGAGGATGAAGGTTACTTGTCTAGTCAAAAGAGATTTGCAGTCATGGATCAGATTTACCATTGTTTTGTGAGTTCAATATCATGTTTATGGTCCGAGTTCTCAAGCATAATAGGCATGCTTCCCAGTTGAGTCGCCAAAATGTTTACAATTTTGACCTTACAGGTCAGAATTGCAACCTTTACCATTCGAAACTTTGCAGTTCATCTTGTGAATTAGTTTTGGGTCCTGAATAGTCCGAAGAATTGTTCAAGTCTGGTCTCTTTCTTTCAGGAGAATTGTCAAGACAAAAATCCCAAGGGGCATCTTTAAAAGCAAGGGCAAGTTATCCTAAACACAATCAAGAGTATGAGGATGAAAGTTTTATCTCCATGGTGTTTTGGTTTGGGAGAAATGGCATTCTATGTTAGATACATGGAATTTTGTGAGAAATGAATACAATGATCAAGATTTCATCTTGAACCTAATGCAATGTCCACCTACACCCATGTATTCCTAAAGACACCTACAACAGGTCCAGTGCATGAACACAGTCAAATAAATTTCAAGACACAAGCATAAGTCACAGTCAAGAACTTTTGATATTTTCCAAGGCAGCGAGGTTTTGAAGTTTCAAAAGGACATTAAGGTGGATTACTTTTCATGAAAAAGAAGCAAGCCGAGTGGGGAACCTGATGAAGCAAGAGTACAAGTTTATTTTTTTATTTTAAGACATTTTACCAAGTGTTTTTTCTTTCTCAGAGTTTTTTCGGGCTAAGTGATTGGAATAATTTCCTCGGACTTTTTGTCCAAGGGAAAAAATTCTGAAGGACTTTGCATTTTGTCCGAAAGAAGGGACATTACAAGAATCCCGAAGGGTATGTGCCCTTCGGAAAAGTTCTTTTACAAAATCTCAAAGCTCACTTGGAAAAGACCGAAGGGACATTACAAGAATCCCGAAGGGTATGTGCACTTTGGGAAAGTTCATTTACAGGAAACCCGAGAGGGCACTTGGAAAAGTGCGAAAGGCAACTTGAAAAGGGAAAGAAAAGTTCAAATCCTGTGGACATTTTGTCCGAAGGAAAGGAAACCGTCCATTTAGTTATCCCAAAGGGTATGTGTCATTCGGGAAGATTCATTACAGGAATCCCGAAGGGCATGTGCCCTTCGAAAAAGTTCATTTGTAGAAAACCCGAAAGGTAACTACCCTTCGGAAAAGTTCAAAACCAAAGACCTAAAGGGACATTTGAAAAGCCCAAAGGGCAATCCAAAGGAAATAAGCAGGGAATAAAGCCACGGGAAAGTGAAAAGACAAAAACTCGAGGACATGGAATTCCTTCAAACTTTTTGTCCAAAGGAATAAACAAGGAGATGGATCCAAAACAGTTGCGGACAAAAAGTTCAAAGGAATTCCTTCAGAGAAATTGTCTGAAGGAATTCCTTCGGAAGGTTTACCAAGAGGAAAATCAAACAATGGAGAGAGACAATTCCCGCAGACAATTTGTCCGCGGGGAAATGACTGAGCAAAAAGCCCAAGAACAAATGCCTAACTCAACAATAGAAAGGAAATGAATAGGAAAGACACATTTCACAAGGCAAAGGACCTTTTTCAAAAGCCTGAAGGGCAAAAAACAAAAACCCGAAAGGCACTTTCCCTTCGGAAAAGTCCATTTTCAAAGAAGAGGACCATTGTAAAAATATCGAAGGGTATCTGCCCTTCAGAAAAGTTCAAAACAAAAAATCCCGAAGGGTATCTACCCTTCGAGAAATATCAAAGCAAAATCAAGGGTTATTAGCCCTTCGAAAAAGGAAGAGAAAAGTCTGCGGAAAAGACAAATACAAATAGTAGGGCATGCACAGAAACGAAGAACCAAAAAATGCAAGAGATGTCAACAGCCAATAAACAGATGAACACATTCTACAACATGCAAAGTGGCCCAAAACAGGGTAGACATGTCCAAGATATATAACCGTTTCAAACACGACACCTTCAGTTCTAAAATGGAGGCTCGTTTGCATGAAGAAAGGAGTTTAATGTTGGAGAGCTTAACATTGATTTCATGCATGTTATAATGTCCCCATTTTTCTAGCCATCTTAGAAGGTTCTTAGCATTTAGTTTCCTAAGGCTAGGTTGAGAAATAAGGAGAAATTAATTAAATTAGTTTCTTATAAAGTTATCAAATAAATCAAAAAATTAAAAGGGCGACTTTATATTTAATTAATTTAATTAAAATGACTTAAATAAAATATTAAACCATAAAAGCCACTTAAGTGAAATAATATTATTTTTAGAAGCTTCTTGACGGGGTGGAGAAAAAGTATAAAAGAAGGTCAAGTTAAGCTTCTAATCATCCAGTATTTGACATTTGTTTGATATGTTCATTTGTGGAGCCAAGGGTTTCTGCAGATTTTTACATTGGTCATTGGGAACGAAAACTCTCATTGATTTGCATAACTAAGGTGGTGAAATATCTTCTGAAGGGTTGCAGCTATTGGAGGAGATAATTCAGTCTTTTCATTGTGCTTCATTTGATGGCCATAGGCCAGACTTGCTGAGGACGATTTGCATTTTTTGTTAGGAGTTCATTGGTGGCATCGCCATTGCATCATTTGGTAGCATAAAAGGCATATTAGAAGTAAATTAAAAGTCTGATATACATTTGCAAAGGTCTGATCAGAAGTTACAGTCATATAGAGACACCATTGGAGACCATGATTTCACTCATGGAGGCCAAGGTTGGCATTGATTCCTCCATCTAGCTTGAGTGCTCCACTCCTTGGGACTTGGCAATAATGTTTGATGATTGAGGGGAGACAACAAGGCTGCAATTATTTTATTTTGGCATTTTATATCAGAGCAGGGGTGGCTGGAGTAGAGCATTGGTTTGGCCAGGAGGAAGCATATTTTGGGACTGTTTATGTTGCTACATCATCTCCAGCGCTAGACGCTTCTTTTCCAAGTTCTTTGCATTGTTTTACATCCAATTCTAAGTCATATTACAGTTAGTTTTAGTGGCAGCCATTGTACTCAAAAATTAGGAACTCATGAAATTGTAAAGCCAAGAATCTTGGCTATTCCATCTGCATTATAATCAGTTATTTGAATTGAATAAGGTGGCATAAGGTTGCATTCACTTATTTAGTAGATTGCTTCAATCTTAGGTTGCATGACAAGTGTTTGTTAAAATGCCTTATGGCTGTAGGTGCACATTTTTTGCATGTCTAAATACTATATATGCATTTGAAGGGAACAAAATAATTGCATTTGCTTTCTAGTGCTTTGCTTAGACATCCTAGTAAATATTTGCAAGCATTTAGATCTCGTATGATATTATTCCAAGCAAGTATAAACAAACTGAAACTTAGAACTAACAAGTAAGAGGGTTGTATGCAAAGTGTTTGACAATATCCCTTAAGTCTCTTATCTACATTTGAAGGTCAGAATTAGCAATGGATACTACACATACACATTCTTGTTTGTTCCAAGCCTTTCAAACGTTCCAGCAGTTCAAGTGAAGACCATTGGAGGTTGACTAGTCTTGAGCTCTAGTTGACTAATTGACAAGTGTCACATCCACTCATGCTCTCCATGCAATAGAAGACATTCTCACGTTCCAATTCAGCTTCAAGTCAGTTCAAGCTTGAGTTTAGACATCCACATTAACGTTTGTTCTTGCATGATAAAATGAGCCCACCATCCATTTTCAACGCCAAAGGACTTTTCATGCAAGGCATAATACAAAAGAATATTATTTTTTGAGGTCTTGTTATCTTTGGACAACCATAATTGGACTTGGGATGATGTAAGAGTTGACTTCTCTTCTATTTTCAGTGACACTCTTTGGCTTGTGTATCTTTTTCTATATAAGTTGGCTTTTCAGCCTTGAAATGTATCCTTCTTTTGGCAAGACAAACTTCTGCCAAAGATTGAGTTGTAACTTTTTTTCAGATTAATAGGACTGTTGTTTTTAAATTCCATCTACTGGTAAAGTGTATTTATGTCATTAATTTGCATAAGTGATAGAGTTTTCTTCCTTGTCAAGTTTTGATTCTTACTTAGTTACTAGTTGGCCAGATTATGCAGGTCATGTTCCATGTTTAATGTCTTTTGACTAAGTTTATAGTGGATGCAAATCGCTAGTTAGTGCCTTGAATCAAGCCTATTCCATCATTTCCCTTAAGTTTTAATCACAAGATAGAACCTTTTCATGAAATACTTATGTATATTGGTCAATTGGAGTTGAAAGTTCAGCGTTTCTATTGTCTAAATCAGTGTTTTTAAGATCTCTAATTGAGTGGATCAACCAATCATTCAGGTATATCACCATCATTAGATAGGATTTTCTTTCAAGTTTTCTTTCTCTTTTCCCAGGCAGTTTGTAGCGTAGAGCAAAAATCCTAATTGATACACCAAAAGGAGTTAGCCTTTAGAATTTAGAGATTCAATCCACTGATTAGGTCGCCCACAACCTAGGATTGTTTCCATGTTTCAACAGAATATGAAGCCCTGAAACTACTTTCATAGGGGTGCGAGTCTAATTGACAACACTTACCACATAAGCTTGAGGGAAGAGGATGGAGAGATGTCATGTCCCCATTCTAGCTCACATCGTTTAGCGTGCCAGATTTGCCAATCATGGACTCTCGTAGGCAGTTGGTGGTGATGAGAGAGTCATGTTTGCGATTTGATGGCTCACTATGCTCCGGGAGATATTATATTATTATGGAGGCGAAAATGTTATATTTTAATTTTAAGTGCACATTATTTTATTTTTCATAAAATTACTTTTTTATTTTAAAAAGTATAACAAGTTTTATGTGATGTATTACGGAAACTCTTGGAAGTTCCAAAAGTGCATAAATAGACCCTACGGGTCTCTCATTTAGCATCCAGTTTATTTTGATCATTGAATCTTCTTGAGCATTTGTAAGGCTTCAGAGTCTGCAAATTTTCAGATTAATCCTTGAGAACGATACCTCTCAAGTGATTTGCATAACTGAGGAAGTGGAAGATCTTCTGAAGGGTTGCACATTGGAAGTGGTATTCAGCCATTTCATGTTGAGTTTCATTTCGAGAATTGAATAATTTTGGAGCCCTCTTTGCTGAAGCGACTGCATCAGTATTTCATTCGGAGGGTTTACTAAAATATATATATTTTATACAGTCCGTACAGGTACGGCCTGTACATGCAGAACAATACGGACGGCGTACGGACAGTATCCTGGGCAGGGTCTTGGTCTTCAACGATTCCCTTGTATTAGCCATTCACATTGAAGGAAGACGCATAGGTGTACGCTAACAGTTTTTGTTCTTTTTTTGGCATGGCGACATTCATGATTTTACGGCAGGAAGCCCTAGTCAGTGGGGCACTCTGGCTCAGTATACAGTCACAGAAGAGCATCTAGTTGCACTAAAGCCAAGCAAGCTGTCGTTCAAAGAAGCCGCCAGTTTGCCGCTTGTTGTGTTGACTATAGTGGATGCGTTCGACAGGGTCAATTTTCGAAAAGGGCAGAGCGTGTTCAGCCTGGGTGGAGACTCGAGGATTATTCTGGCTGCGTTGGAAACTCTGTAGACCCCTTTTGTTTGAGAGGACAGTAAAATATTGTGATTGAAACTTAAGGAAAGCCGCCATACACAAACACGGCAGAAGACGTCACACCCAAGGCATGGCAAGCGACATGATTTTGGCCTCCCTGTTGTGGCTATATTTGACTATACGAATTGCTGGAAAGACGTCCATTGGGGCAGCTCCTCACACAGTCAGCACGTATTACCAAGTCCAAGTTCCTTTCTTAATCACTGATTGCTTGGTTCATGACTGATATGAGGCATTGAGTCTACAGTGATTGAATTTTGTACCCAGCTGTATTAATTGTATTTGCATATCTGTAATAGAAATACAATTATTTGCCAATTGTTTGCATTTTGTTCGTGATAAGAAAAGATATTATTTGCTCCTAGAATGCTAAGATATCTTGTTGAAAATCTAAAAATTGCCATCAGTAGAAAAAACGATCTCTATCTCCATTAAATGGATACATTGGCGAATTCAATTTAGCTGAGTGGATTTGATTTATATTCAATTTTACACCTACAGCAATATAATTTGATTAATTACCAACTGTTTGACGAAATTCCTTAGTATAATATCAGTGTTTTAGTGATCCTACTAGTAAGGGTCATTACAGTGGTATCAGAACCATCATCCTGCCATCCTGTGATCAGTTGAACAACGGAGACAACCAAATCCTCAGGCCGAAGGAGATACATTCTCAGAAGTATTGAGAGAAAGAGACACCGGCAAATCAGTGCAAAATATGGCAGAAGAGATAGAGATGCAAGAGCTGAAAGGAAATTCGATACCATGCTTGATATGATGTCACGCTTATTAGCAAAAATGGATCAGCAAGCCACTCAAAATAAAAATCATCAACACAGTGGAGGATCCGCCTCTAGGCCTCTTTTTCCCACCTTTACACCAAGAGAAGAACAACCACATGCTGCTCCAGCTGCTTCTTTTGGAGACGAAGCTAGATAGGCCTACTTGGAGTATACCACTCTCCCTCCTGATATGAGAGAAATATGGACATTTGATCAATTCATGAATCAAAGAAATAAGAGAGGAGGAAGGAATGATCACTATGCTCCAAGAAATGACAAGAGATCGGCTGATACAGTTATCAGGAAGTTGCATGAGGAGTTTGAAAAACAGATCAGTAGCCAGGCAAAAGATTCGGTTTCTACTCAGCCACAAGAGGAAGTTGGCAGGCTTTCTCGAAAGTTTGAGGATACTCGAGCCTCTTTGGTAAGTACTCCATTGGCGTTACAGGATGAGGAGAGACATATGGATGAGCATGGCGTGGAGTTGAGTTTAGTTTTATCTTGCACACCTGATACTCAGCGTTCTACAGCAGGCGGATCATATGTGGTCGCTGATGATGTTGTGAGTTCATCCTACTTTCACATCCAAGATTCAAGGATAGTATCTGACAGGTTTGTGGAGTTAATTGGTATTAGTCATATTACTCAGGTGAGGAGTTTGTTTGAGTTACCAGCGGATTCTAGTTTACGGATATGGACTCGGGATTGTTATATTGGTGTTTGGGACTCAGATGACGGGAGATCTTTATCACTCTTTCGTAACAATGATTGTTTGGGTGTTATCATAGATTTGATTAGCAAATTGCATGGTGTTGTCCTTTCGTGTGTCAGTGGCTTGTCCGATGTTGGTATTAGTTTCTATTCAGTGGTATATGGGAGTTATGGTTATGAGACAGTGGCCGGTGATCTGCAGAGTTGTATTGACTGCAGGAGTTGTACAGTGTGTGGATTCTCCATACTTGGTACAATTTCATTCGAGAGTGTTCACCATTGTTGCAGAGTTGGATTGTACATTCCGCATAAGCCAATGGGATGCATTGATGGTATTTACGGTGTTGGCAGTTTGGGATGTCCACTCTACTTGGGTTCTGATATTTCGAGAGTTTGTTTCTCATGGGTTCCTGACTATGGCAGTTGTGATTTTGGAGTTTGGTTGAGTTGTATTTGCCAATTTGATTATGGATTTCTCTTGGTTATATTTCAGAGGATATTGCAGGAGCTTGTGTTGATTGACAACAGTATAGATCATGACTACATTTGGGATCCAGGTGGATTGATTGGTTTATTGTTCAGCAATTGCTTGGAGACAAGCAATTTCAGAAAGGGCGGACTGTCACGTCCCCTTCTGGCTGACATCGTTTAGCGTGCCAGATTTGCCTATCATGGACTCTCGTAGGCAGTTGGTGGTGATCAGATAGTCATGTTTGCGATTTGATGGCTCACTATGCTCCGGGAGATATTATATTATTATGGAGGCCAAAATGTTATATTTTAATTTTAAGTGCACATTATTTTATTTTTCATAAAATTACTTTTTTATTTTAAAAAGTATAACAAGTTTTATGTGATGTATTACGGAAACTCTTGGAAGTTCCAAAAGTGCATAAATAGACCCTATGGGTCTCTCATTTGGCATCCAGTTTATTTTGATCATTGAATCTTTTTGAGCATTTGTAAGGCTTCAGAGTCTGCAAATTTTCAGATTAATCCTTGAGAACGATACCTCTCAAGTGATTTGCATAACTGAGGAAGTGGAAGATCTTCTGAAGGGTTGCACATTGGAAGTGGTATTCAGCCATTTCATGTTGAGTTTCATTTCGAGAATTGAATAATTTTGGAGCCCTCTTTACTGAAGCGACTGCATCAGTATTTCATTCAGAGGGTTTACTAAAATATATATATTTTATACAGTCCGTACAGGTACGCCTTGTACATGCAGAACAGTACGGACGGCATATGGACAGTATCCTGGGCAGGGTCTTGGTCTTCAGCTATTCCCTTGTATTAGCCATTCACATTGAAGGAAGACGCATAGGTGTACGCTAACAGTTTTTGTTCTTTTTTTGGCATGGCGACATTCATGATTTTATAGCAGGAAGCCCTAGTCAGTGGGGCACTCTGGCTCAGTATACAGTCACAGAAGAGCATCTGGTTGCACTGAAGCCAAGCAAGCTGTTGTTTGAAGAAGCCGCCAGTTTGCCACTTGCTGTGTTGACTATAGTGGATGCGTTCGACAGGGTCAATTTTCGAAAAGGGCAAAGCATGTTCAGCCTGGGTGGAGACTCAAGAGGATTATTCTAGCTACGTTGGAAACTCTGCAGACCCCTTTTGTTTGAGAGGACAGTAAAATATTGTGATTGAAACTTAAGGAAAGCCGCCATACACAAACACGGCAGAAGACGTCACACCCAAGGCATGGCAAGCGACATGATTTTGGCCTGCCTGTTGTGGCTATAGTTGACTATACGAATTGCTGGAAAGACGTCCATTGGGGCAGCTCCTCACACAGTCGGCACGTATTACCAAGTCCAGGTTCCTTTCTTAATCACTAATTGCTTGGTTCATGACTGATATGAGGCATTGAGTCTACAGTGATTGAATTTTGTACCCAACTGTATTAATTGTATTTGCATATGTGTAATAGAAATACAATTATTTGCCAATTGTTTGCATTTTGTTCGTGATAAGAAAAGATATTATTTGCTCCTAGAATGCTAAGATATCTTGTTGAAAATCTAAAAATTGCCATCACTAGAAAAAAAGATCTCTATCTCCATTAAATGGATACATTGGCGAATTCAATTTAGCTGAGTGGATTTGATTTATATTCAGTTTTACACCTACAGCAATATAATTTGATTAATTACCAACTGTTTGACGAAATTCCTTAGTATAATATCAGAGTTTTAGTGATCCTACTAGTAAGGGTCATTACAGTGGTATCAGAACCATCATCCTGCCATCCTGTGATCAGTTGAATAAACGGAGACAACCAAATCCTCAGGCCGAAGAAGATACATTCTCAGAAGTATTGAGAGAAAGAGACACCGGCAAATCAGTGCAAAATATGGCAGAAGAGAAAGAGATGCAAGAGCTGAAAGGAAATTCGATACCATGCTTGATATGATGTCACGCTTATTAGCAAAAATGGATCAGCAAGCCACTCAAAATAAAAATCATCAACACAGTGGAGGATCCGCCTCTAGGCCTCTTTTTCCCACCTTTACACCAAGAGAAGAACAACCACATGCTGCTCTAGCTGCTTCTTTTGAAGACGAAGGTAGACAGGGCTACTTGGAGTATACCACTCTCCCTCCTGATATGAGAGAAATATGGACATTTGATCAATTCATGAATCAAAGAAATAGGAGAGGAGGAAGGAATGATCACTATGCTCCAAGAAATGACAAGAGATCGGCTGATATAGTTACCAGGAACTTGCATGAGGAGTTTGAAAAATAGATCAGTAGCCAGGCAAAAGATTCGGTTTCTACTCAGCCACAGGAGGAAGTTGGCAGGCCTCCTCGAAAGTTTGAGGATACTCGAGCCTCTTTGGTAAGTACTCCATTGGCGTTACAGGATGAGGAGAGACATATGGATGAGCATGGCGTGGAGTTGAGTTTAGTTTTATCTTGCACACCTGATACTCAGCTTTCTACAGCAGGCGGATCATATGTGGTCGCTGATGATGTTGTGAGTTCATCTTGCTTTCACATCCAAGATTCAAGGACAGTATCTGACAGGTTTGTGGAGTTAATTGGTATTAGTCATATTACCTAGGTGAGGAGTTTGTTTGAGTTACCAGCTGATTCTAGTTTACGGATATGGGCTCGGGATTGTTATATTGGTGTTTGGGACTCAGATGACGGGAGATCTTTATCACTCTTTGGTAACAGTGATTGTTTGGGTGCTATCATAGATTTGATTAGCAGATTGCATGGTGTTGTCCTTTCGTGTGTCAGTGGCTTGTCCGATGTTGGTATTAGTTTCTATTCAGTGGTATATGGGAGTTATGGTTATGAGACAGTGGCCGGTGATCTGCAGAGTTGTATTGACTGCAGGAGTTGTACAGTGTGTGGATTCTCCATACTTGGTACAATTTCATTCGGGAGTGTTCACCATTGTTGCAGAGTTGGATTGTACATTCCGCATAAGCCAATGGGATGCATTGATGGTATTTACGGTGTTGGCAGTTTGGGATGTCCACTCTACTTGGGTTCTGATATTTCGAGAGTTTGTTTCTCATGGATTCCTGACTATGGCAGTTGTGATTTTGGAGTTTGGTTGAGTTGTATTTGCCAGTTTGATTATGGATTTCTCTTGATTATATTTCAGAGGATATTGCAGGAGCTTGTGTTGATTGACAACAGTATAGATCATGACTACATTTGGGATCCAGGTGGATTGATTGGTTTATTGTTCAGCAATTGCTTGGGGACAAGCAATTTTAGGAAGGGCGGACTGTCATGTCCCCATTCTGGCTGACATCGTTTAGCGTGCCAAATTTGCCTATCATGGACTCTCGTAGGCAGTTGGTGGTGATGAGAGAGTCATGTTTGCGATTTGATGGCTCACTATGCTCTGGGAGATATTATATTATTGAGGCAAAAATGTTATATTTTAATTTTAAGTGCACATTATTTTATTTTTCATAAAATTATTTTTTTATTTTAAAAAGTATAACAAGTTTTATGTGATGTATTACGAAAACTCTTGGAAGTTCCAAAAGTGCATAAATAGACCCTATGGGTCTCTCATTTGGCATCCAGTTTATTTTGATCATTGAATCTTCTTGAGCATTTGTAAGGCTTCAGAGTCTGCAAATTTTCAGATTAATCCTTGAGAACGATACCTCTCAAGTGATTTGCATAACTGAGGAAGTGGAAGATCTTCTGAAGGGTTGCACATTGGAAGTGGTATTCAACCATTTAATGTTGAGTTTCATTTCGAGAATTGAATAATTTTGGAGCCCTCTTTGCTGAAGCGACTGCATCAGTATTTCATTCGGAGGGTTTACTAAAATAGATATATTTTATACAGTCCGTACAGGTAAGGCCTGTACATGCAGAACAGTACGGACGGCGTACGGACAGTATCCTGGGCAGGGTCTTGGTCTTCAACGATTCCCTTGTATTAGCCATTCACATTGAAGGAAGACGCATAGGTGTACGCTAACAGTTTTTGTTCTTTTTTTGGCATGGCGACATCCATGATTTTACGGCAGGAAGCCCTAGTTAGTGGGGCACTCTGGCTCAGTATACAGTCACAGAAGAGCATCTGGTTGCACTGAAGCCAAGCAAGTTGTCGTTCGAAGAAGCCGCCAGTTTGCCGTTTGTTGTGTTGACTATAGTGGATGCGTTCGACAGGGTCAATTTTCGAAAAGGGCAGAGCGTGTTCAGCCTGGGTGGAGACTCAAGAGGATTATTTTGGCTGCGTTGGAAACTCTGCAGACCCCTTTTGTTTGAGAGGACAGTAAAATATTGTGATTGAAACTTAAGGAAAGCCGCCATACACAAACACGACAGAAAACGTAACACCCAAGGCATGGCAAGCGACATGATTTTGGCCTCCCTGTTGTGGCTATAGTTGACTATACGAATTGCTGGAAAGACGTCCATTGGGGCAGCTCCTCACACAGTCGGCACGTATTACCAAGTCCAGGTTCCTTTCTTAATCACTAATTGCTTGGTTCATGACTGATATGAGGAATTGAGTCTACAGTGATTGAAAATTGTACCCAGCTGTATTAATTGTATTTGCATATCTGTAATAGAAATACAATTATTTGCCAATTGTTTGCATTTTGTTCGTGATAAGAAAAGATATTATTTGCTCCTAGAATGCTAAGATATCTTGTTGAAAATCTAAAAATTGCCATCAATAGAAAAAAAGATCTCTATCTCCATTAAATGGATACATTGGCGAATTCAATTTAGCTGAGTGGATTTGATTTATATTTAGTTTTACACCTACAGCAATATAATTTGATTAATTACCAACTGTTTGACGAAATTCCTTAGTATAATATCAGTGTTTTAGTGATCCTACTAGTAAGGGTCATTACAGTGGTATCAGAACCATCATCCTGCCATCTTGTGATCAGTTGAACAGCGGAGACAACCAAATCCTCAGGCCAAAGGAGATACATTCTCAGAAGTATTGAGAGAAAGAGACACCGACAAATCAATGCAAAATATGGCAGAAGAGATAGAGATGCTAGAGCTGAAAGGAAATTCATACCATGCTTGATATGATGTCACGCTTATTAGCAAAAATGGATCAGCAAGCCACTCAAAATAAAAATCATCAACACAGTGGAGGATCCGCCTCTAGGCCTCTTTTTCCCACCTTTACACCAAGAGAAGAACAACCACATGCTGCTCCAGCTGCTTCTTTTGGAGACGAAGCTAGACAGGCCTACTTGGAGTATACCACTCTCCCTCCTGATATGAGAGAAATATGGACATTTGATCAATTCATGAATCAAAGAAATAGGAGAGGAGGAAGGGATGATCACTATGCTCCAAGAAATGACAAGAGATCGGCTGATATAGTTACCAGGAACTTGCATGAGGAGTTTGAAAAACAGATCAGTAGCTAGGCAGATGATTCGGTTTCTACTTAGCCACAGGAGGAAGTTGGCAGGCTTTCTCGAAAGTTTGAGGATACTCGAGCCTCTTTGGTAAGTACTCCATTGGCGTTACAGGATGAGGAGAGACATATGGATGAGCATGGCGTGGAGTTGAGTTTAGTTTTATCTTGCATACATGATACTCAGCTTTCTACAGCAGGCAGATCATATGTGGTCGCTGATGATGTTGTGAGTTCATCTTGCTTTCACATCCAAGATTCAAGGACAGTATCTGACAGGTTTGTGGAGTTAATTGGTATTAGTCATATGACTCAAGTGAGGAGTTTGTTTGAGTTACCAGCTGATTCTAGTTTACGGATATGGACTCGGGATTGTTATATTGGTGTTTGGGACTCAGATGACGGGAGATCTTTGGTGTTGTCCTTTCGTGTGTCAGTGGCTTGTCCGATGTTGGTATTAGTTTCTATTCAGTGATATATGGGAGTTATGGTTATGAGACAGTGGCTGGTGATCTGCAGAGTTGTATTGACTACAGGAGTTGTGCAGTGTGTGGATTCTCCATACTTGGTACAATTTCATTCAGGAGTGTTCACCATTGTTGCAGAGTTGGATTGTACATTCCGCATAAGCCAGTGGGATGCATTGATGGTATTTACGGTGTTTGCAGTTTGGGATGTCCACTCTACTTGGGTTCTAATATTTCGAGAGTTTGTTTCTCATGGGCTCCTGACTATGGCAGTTGTGATTTTGGAGTTTGATTGAGTTGTATTTGCCAGTTTGATTATGGATTTCTCTTGATTATATTTCAGAGGATATTGCAGGAGCTTGTGTTGATTGACAACAGTATAGATCATGACTACATTTGGGATCCAGGTGGATTGATTGGTTTATTGTTCAGCAATTGCTTGGGGACAAGCAATTTCAGGAAGGGCGGACTGCCATGTCTCCATTCTGGCTGACATCGTTTAGCGTGCCAGATTTGCCTATCATGGACTCTCGTAGGTAGTTGGTGGTGATGAGAGAGTCATGTTTGCGATTTGATGGCTCACTATGCTCCGGGAGATATTATATTATTATGGAGGCCAAAATGTTATATTTTAATTTTTAAGTGCACATTATTTTATTTTTCATAAAATTACTTTTTTATTTTAAAAAGTATAACAAGTTTTATGTGATGTATTACGGAAACTCTTGGAAGTTCCAAAAGTGCGTAAATAGACCCTATGGGTCTCTCATTTGGCATCCAGTTTATTTTGATCATTGAATCTTCTTGAGCATTTGTAAGGCTTCAAAGTTTGCAAATTTTCAGATTAATCCTTGAGAACGATACCTCTCAAGTGATTTGCATAACTGAGGAAGTGGAAGATCTTCCGAAGGGTTGCACATTGGAAGTGGTATTCAGCCATTTCATGTTGAGTTTCATTTCGAGAATCGAATAATTTTGGAGCCCTCTTTGCTGAAGCGACTGCATCAGTATTTCATTCGGAGGGTTTACTAAAATATATATATTTTATACAGTCCGTACAGGTACGCCCTGTACATGCAGAACAGTACGGATGGCATAAGAACAGTATCCTGGGCAGGGTCTTGGTCTTCAGCGATTCCCTTGTATTAGCCATTCACATTGAAGGAAGACGCATAGGTGTACGCTAACAGTTTTTGTTCTTTTTTTGGCATGGCGACATTCATGATTTTACGGCAGGAAGCCCTAGTCAGTGGGGCACTCTGGCTCAGTATACAGTCACAGAAGAGCATCTGGTTGCACTGAAGCCAAGCAAGCTGTTGTTCGAAGAAGCCGCCAGTTTGCCGCTTGCTGTGTTGACTATAGTGGATGCGTTCGACAGGGTCAATTTTCGAAAAGGGCAGAGCGTGTTCAGCCTGGGTGGAGACTCAAGAGGATTATTCTGTCTGCATTGGAAACTCTGCAGACCCCTTTTGTTTGAGAGGACAGTAAAATATTGTGATTGAAACTTAAGGAAAGCCGCCATACACAAACACGGCAGAAGACGTCACACCCAAGGCATGGCAAGCGACATGATTTTGGCCTGCCTGTTGTGGCTATAGTTGACTATACGAATTGCTGGAAAGACGTCCATTGGGGCAACTCCTCACACAGTCAGCATGTATTACCAAGTCCAGGTTCCTTTCTTAATCACTAATTGCTTGGTTCATGACTGATATGAGGCATTGAGTCTACAGTGATTGAATTTTGTACCCAGCTGTATTAATTGTATTTGCATATCTGTAATAGAAATACAATTATTTGCCAATTGTTTGCATTCTGTTCGTGATAAGAAAAGATATTATTTGCTCCTAGAATGCTAAGATATCTTGTTGAAAATCTAAAAATTGCCATCAATAGAAAAAAAGATCTCTATCTCCATTAAATGGATACATTGGCGAATTCAATTTAGCTGAGTGGATTTGATTTATATTCAGTTTTACACCTACAGCAATATAATTTGATTAATTACCAACTGTTTGACGAAATTCCTTAGTATAATATCAGTGTTTTAGTGATCCTACTAGTAAGGGTCATCACAAGAGAAGACTGCAGTTTCTGAGTGTTGGCAGCCATTAACCCCAAGAGGGGACAGCTCTACCACAAAATTAGTAAGACATGCTAAATTTGAAGTTTGTTGTGTTTTTGAAAGAAAAGATGGAAGAAAAATTACTATGCATAGGCAGCCCATACCCTATTCCATGCTACAAGAGTGTTAGAGGATGAGGATGAGGGAATTAAACCCCTCTTGAATTGGGTAAAGGCCCAGATCATAAACCACAGAGGTAAACATGACCTATTGTGGAAATATCAGCCCACTTTACACTCACAATTTTGAGTTTGTAGGGCCAACTCATCTGCCCACAAAATTCATAAATTCTGATTATTTTTGCATGCTACAGCCCCTTGTAAGTTCTGAAAATGCGTGGACAATGGGGTCCCTCTTTCATGTTAAAAGGTTGGACTGTGCAAGGAAGGTACAGCCCTTTCTAAGTTTGAAGTTGGGGTATTTTTTTGGCTCAATATGTGTCCCCAAAATTGTTGACACTGTTGGAAAAGGGCAGCAAGGGAAAAGACAAGCAACACCCATGAGGACACCAATGCAATATTGCTTACACTCCCATGGTATCTACATACAAGGTATGCCTTCAAGTTGTTTCAACATGGTTCTCTTTTTGCAAATTGGAAAACCACGATTTTGGGTTGGGGGAAGCTTGTCATGGCACATAGGATACCCTAAGGAGTTTTTGGATGCTTACCAAGGTAGCGTACACTCCATGACTGAACTTCAAATGGACAGATTCATAAGGAGTAGTGACATTACACATTTCAGTCATTATCTTTTTGGCAGCTTGAGCTCATCTAGCTCAACTTGTAAGTGCATATTGGCGTCCCTTGAAGATATATGCATGAAGAACTCATCTAATTGCAACTTGGTAGTGAATGAGTTGACATTTCTGAGCAATTGCAAGGCTGAACATCACAACTACAACCCTCATAGCAGCAAGTACAGTTTGGTTGATGAGATGTTTTCCTCTTTGTTAAGGTGACAATTGATCATAGCTTTAACTTGAGGGTTTACAACCCTTGGAAGATATGTTTTGGAGAGTTTGAAGCATGAAATGTCGAATAATGACAGCTGTTTTGAGTTGCATAGGGCAGCCTATGCTTGGGGCAGCGATTATTTGGAGGAGAATATAGTTGAAGGGCTAATTGGGAGGATGCTAAGGGCTGGTGGCTTCTTAGCAACAGCAGGTACATTTATGGCAGCTTCATGTGGGGGCATATGAGGCCTATAGAAGGTTGTTACAGCACTTACAATGCTTGGGGGTAGCCCTCAATTTACCAGAACAACAGTATTGGGATGCAGATCGAGGTTTCTTGTCCTTGGGAAACAACCACAGACGGACATTGCATAATAAGGAGAGCCGGGACACACCGGAAGGATTGTCATGTCCCCCTTTTTGGCTTAAGCATGAACATGACCTTTAGCCTACTTCTTTTGTGCTTTCCCTACGCTAAGGGAAGAAAGGGAAACATTGGTTCTGATTTTAAGTTATAAAAGATATCTTTTTATATTATAACTTAAAAAATAACTTGTGAGAAAGCGTTAACTCTTAATGAAAAAAAGGGAAAAGATATTTTGAATTCACTTTAACTCTCCCTCTAAGTGGAGCGCCCCTTTTTAGGGAGGACTTGTAGGAAGATTTGGTATAAACGGTGATATGATGATCTTTTGAAAGGTTACCATGAATCTATGCTATTTGATTTTGAGGCTAAAGCAGGAAATGCTTGGCTTAGTGATTTGAAGATGAAAACCTTCAGGGACACAAGGGTTTGGGGACAAAAACCTTCACTCCTATTCAGGGCAACACTACTTTCAACTGCTCTAATTGCATTTTAGATCCAGTAATTTATTGATTTGACACTCTTCTAGGGCAGCGACTTGCGTTGGCAAGTGTGACTATCAGTTGTGGTGCCTTGGCTTGTTGTTGGCATCCATTCACAAGGGTTTTAGGGATGTTAATGGGCAGCAAACATTTTGTGTAACGAAGACCCCTTTTTTAGGGATGTGTTGGAAATTGTTGGTTGAAAAGGGCAAGAATTATTTTTGTAGGGCAGTGCCCTAGTTTCTGGTTTGGAGCTAACTTTTGGGCCAATTTCAATTAATAGAAAATTCAGGGGTTTTGGTCTCATAAATTTTCAAATATTTTTATCTCCATTTTGAGCCATCAATGTATTCATAGGTAGAATGTATTGAGAGAGATTGAATTTTCTTATTTTCGTTGTATTTTTTGAAAATAAAATTTGGAAATTAATAATTTCCGAATCTATTTGGATAAGAGGGTTTGAAAAATCAGTATTTATTTACAAATAAAATTTCATAATTTTTGGAGGAGTTTCAAGGCATAAATCACCAATTTACCCTAGTCGCTAGGGTTTGGCAAGCCTAGTCTAATTGTTGATTTTAACTTGCTGATTTTGTTCAAGGGTTCCCATTGGAGTTTGTTGAAAAGTCGTTTGTTGCTTATTTTATTCCAAAAGGGGACATTACACATACCCCAACATGGCCCCTATTCGGCAAAAAAAACAAAAATTACCTGAATAAGTCTCCAAACTTTGTCATAAGGAAATCACAAAACTCTTGGAAGCACAATTTATCAAATCCGTAGAATATTCTGAATGGGTCTCCAAAATAGTATGTTACATCCCGATTCTTCTCTAGACTTGTTAACCTATTGATTTGTGGATTTTATGGTCAATGATTGGCTAATTATTGTTTTGATAAGCTCGATTTTGTATATTGATGTATGGACAATTATATGTTGCATATTTTCATAATCATTAACTTGTTGAGTTTGTTGTACTTGTATGTGATGTATTTAATGATCATGATTACTCGGTTCATTACAGCAGTATATTGTAGATTTTATCTTGATACAAGCTAACTACCTTTGTTGTTCTGAGGTGGATGCAAGATAGAGTCCAACCCTCAGACTATAACAGAGGGAGCATCATCAAAGAGGGTGGAGTAGATGAAGGTGGTTGGGGGATGATAAAGTGAAATGGGAACCCTGCACACACCATATATAATAAAAGCTACTTTTTAATCATTGTTTGATTTAAATACCTTGTAGTTTGCTTTTAGTTAATATGTTTTCTACATTTGAAAATGGTTGGTTTTCATGTTGGTACCATACTGTAACCTAGTTGTGTGTTTGCAATTGTAAGATTGAAATTCTTATATGTTGTCTTACTTAACTTACTTCATGTAATCATGTTGCCATAACTAGTGCTTTAGAAACCTTGAATGCCCTTGCTATGATGCAAAATATGACCCTGTTGTCTTGGCGATGTGTGTGAATATTGCTTGGTAGGTATACAAACAAACCTTGGGGCATGTGCGTTATAGTAAATACATTGCTATAAAGGGGCTTGATTCCTTTATGTGTTAGATGTTTATTAGTTTGACTAAGTTAGCAAGGTGTGGGTTAAAGTTGAATTAGATATGATTACCATGCTAAGTCAATGTTATTATTTATAATGTTTAAAAGATTAATATAATTAAGAAGGTTAGGGAATTTAGGGTTTTGTGTGGTGTTGGCTTGGACTCATTGAGTCACTATACGAAACAAGGACTTCGGTTTTGATTACATGGGTTAAACATAAAGTCATGCCCATAATTCTGCCAGTTGTTTGAGATGCATGGACATTTTCAGCAAGCTCATTATGAGCACACTCAGTTTGGTGGAGATATTGGGGGTTTGTTGGTAGAAAAATAGCATGTAAAAGGTTAAAGAGATGGGAGGAGATACCTGGACAGACAGAGACGGTGAAGGAAAAGAAGTAAAGGAGAAGGAAAAGAAGTAAAGGAGAAGGAAAGTAGAGGGTTCGAGGAAGTTCTAGAAAAAGCAAAACAAATTGGGCATAGCCATGACTACATTACTAGGTAGGGTTTTGTTGGTTAAATTTGTAGTTAGTACTATGAATTGAATCAACAAAGTTGGCAAATCTTTACTGAATAGGGTTTTTGTTTTCATTATTAAGAAATTTTAGAAAAATAGGGGGTTATATATTTGGCACTGGGATGGGCTCAGCCCATCCACAAAGCCAAATATATGACTCTGAAACCCTAGTTCAAAACGACTATGCATATTGAATTCTTTGCCAAAATAATTATGTTGCGTAAAAATTTTGTGTATTTTAAAAGGATTAACGGAAAAGAGTAAACTTGTTTGAGCTGTGTATATGTTAATATATGACATTTTTGGAAGTGGAAAACCCTACCTAGGAAATCTTAGGGAAATTCTAAGGGTGGGTTGATTTAATAACTTGTTTTTAAACGTAAACCCTGTCTTCGGTTAAACTCAAGCTTTAAATATTGGTATCGAATCATTCTTTTCAATATACAAATTTACGGAAAAACCCGAATTAAGGACACTACTGGATATGTAAGGTTACACTGAGATGAAAAAATTATAAAGGAACGAGAAATTTTAAAACCCTAGCTATGATTAAATGATTTCATAGAAGTCGCTTCAGTTGGAAGATTTCCATTCTAAGAAGAATAACACTAGGATTGGGTTGATTCATTTGTGAATTTTGTGCTTAGGAATAACCATAAAATTGTATAATTATACATAGGTATAAACATATACATTACAGGTCTTGATCAAGTTTTTCGATGACCTGTTTATATGCATATATCTATTTATATATATACTATGATTAGGTATATGGTTCTTTTATTTATATATAAAATTGTGTTTATATTGTGTTTGAACCTTAAGGAAACTCTAAGTGGTGATTGTCTGATGATTGGGTATTTACTGTAGTTATAACATGGAATCCCATTTTGTATGACTATGAAGAAGGATAAAGTTCATAATAAATATATTACTATT
The DNA here is from genome assembly GCA_037957365.1 of Torreya grandis. Classification (NCBI taxonomy): domain Eukaryota; kingdom Viridiplantae; phylum Streptophyta; class Pinopsida; order Cupressales; family Taxaceae; genus Torreya; species Torreya grandis. Next base: position 752,102 of record JARHVA010000891.1, on the reverse strand, counting down.
GTGTAAATCTGATATATATATTTACACTTGTATTAAGAGACCATGCTATGACTTATGGCAACCTATAGAAGTATAAATGTATATATCCATTCATATATTAAATACATTTGTGTGTGTGTGTGTGTGTCTATTCATGACTGTGTGCCTTTTGAAATTCTAAGTTGTGGTCTGTCAGATATATGGAAATTAAACACAACCGTAATACTCAAGTTAAATCTTTGTTGGGTATTGGAAAAGAATTTAATATAGTTGTGTTCGTATATGTATATATATATGTGATACTCTTAAATTATTGACAAAATATGATTCTAATTTGATTATACCATATACACTTATGCATATACTGATGGATGATTAAGTACGTGTAATAACAGAGAGGTATTAATGCATTTGTTACTGGACTTAATATGGTTAAACTTAGAAGTGAATTCAATGAACTCAGAAAACTTCTAAATGTGTAGTATTTGAGAATTTTAAATCAAGCCATATTATCATTGACTAGTATATGAACAGCTTATTGATACAATTAGGCAAATGGAAATAAAGCAGTTTTAGGATGAGCTAACAAATAATGTTAGATGGATGAATGACTTTAAGTGAAAAGTTGCATATAAGGATTTTAGTAACTTGAAGTATGATGCTTAATTTTATCGGAATGGTATGATTGTCTTGAAATCTGTTTATATTGTTGATATTATGCTATAAATAAAATTAGTTGTTTGGCACTAATATATTGCATATGACAGATTAGATGTAAGTTTATGAAACTTCCTTGTACTAGTAGATACCATTGCAGCTAGTAGGGAAAAACTCATTATGAAATATGTTGGTTTTAATATTTTTAAATATAGGAACCAATTGGGTATTAATGACACTAAACAAGTGGGTGAGACGGATTCCACGTACTTTATTAGTGTCACTAATATACAGAGATGGTGTAATTTGATTGAGTGGTGTGAATGAAATTGACTGATCCTTGATATCAAATAACTATAAGGAAAACTTTGGCCAAAATAGTGTTTATGGTTTAAACATTGTCAATTCATCTGTTTGATTTAGTTTACATGTTTTGTATGATATCATGTTAGAACGGATTTCTTTATGATATGCTGCATGTAATAGTTATCTTACAATACACGGGTTCTAATTGACACTCTTGATTCTCACATTGTCATTATCTGTCCATCCGTGAAGGGAGGGCCATTCACTAGTTGGGAGATTGTGTAGAGGATCTATGGTCCATGTTTGGTGTGGAAAAGCACTCGGATGATGTTCTCCCTTCCTTCAACAGTCATTCAATAGAGACTACACTCATGATTACTTATGGATGTTTCGCGTTCATCGAGACTCGCATGCTCCATTGAGCATTGTATAGTAGCAAATTATTAATAAACCATGTATTATATAAAAATTATACTTTTTGTTATATTAAACCATTAGAATTGTTGGCTGTAATTTTGTTTCAGCAGTGGCTGAATTTGTAAATCTACATTTATGATTTAAATACAATATTCATTTTCATAGTCAGAATTATACTTGATTTTGTGATCATTAGCTAAATAGATTAGCTCTAGACCTTGCTTATGGTTAGCTTAAACTAATGTATTTAGTTAAAGATCACTATGTTATGGTTTCAGTATAATTGAAATTTGTAAAATGAATTAGTGTAAAAGTTTTTTTTTTTCTTAAATTACCTTATTCTAGTTAAACCCAGTGGGGCTGCTACATAGTCCCCGTATAAAAGAAAGACACCATGGTCATTAGAATATGTACTGACTTTAAAAACATCGACTTGACATGTCATAAAGATAATTTTTAATACATTCAATTGACACCATAGTTGATTCTACCACCGGATATGAGATGTTATCCCTCATGGATGGATTCTCTACACACAAATCCAAATCTCTTGAAGACCAACATAAAATCATTGTCACCACCAAGTGGGGCACATGTTGCTACATCAAAATGCCCTTCAACCTTAAAAACGTTGAGGCAACCTACTAGCATGTTGTGACCCATAAATTCCATGAACTTATTCACAAAATTGACGAATCATGTCTTGATCTCCTTGCTAAATACAAACTTCGCAAATATCACCCTCATGACCTAAGTATCAATTTTGACTGATTATGTAAATACAAATTCAGGGTCAATCCTAACAAGTGTCTTTAGAATCACATCCAAAAAAAATTAGGATTCATGGTATCGAGATGAGGGATTGATGTGGATCCCTTCAAAATCAAGGCCAGCATCAACATGCTAAAACCAATGGCAATCCCCCAAATTAGAACCTTCCTTGGAAATTTTTGGGCAATTTGGAGATTCGTCCCCATATTTGCATACCGCACTCATGCCATCAACTCCCTTCTAAAGAAAGGAGCAAGCTTGAATGGAACAATGCTTTCCTACATACCTTTGAGTCCATGAAAAAGTATTTAATTGAGCCACCAACATTGCAATCATCATCTTCCAAATGACCATTGATTTTATACACATCATCTACGTTTGTATCCACTGGGGCAATGCTAGCACAAAAACACGAAACTATTAAAGAGTATACCATGTACTACACTGGCCACACTCTAATTGACTAGGAAACATGATACACAAAAGTTGAATGTGGCTACTTAGCCATCTACTTTGTCGTTGACAGGTTCCAATGCTACATGCGATACCAAACTACCTGTGTCGTTGTCCATATAAAACTATTATGCCAGTTCTTCTCCAAGGCACTCTTGCCTAGTGATAGAATGGGAAAATGGATGGCCCTCATAGAATTCAACCTCAAAATCATTACCCAAAAATCTATCAAAGGACAAATCATCACTAACTAAATCACAACCACTCTTATCCAAATTGCGGCCACTCTTATCCCCACCAATATGAAAATCCAATATTCCTTATCCGATGAAGTTTTTCTCTTCATTGAGGATGTCAACCAAGTAATTTCACTTAAAGATCATTTCCAAAACTTTATTGCTCACCATGCTAAGCAACCAAAGAGGCTGAAATAACCAACCAAAAATAATTAAGCGAACCATGAAAGAACAACAAGAAATCACAGTAGAATTACATGAAGACACTTGGACATTACACTTCGACGAAGCTAAATACCTAACAGAGACTAGGGTAGGATGTCCTCACGGAACCCTTTGATGAAATACTCCCCTTGGCATCTCTCAAATTTGATGTCACCAACGACACGGTTGAATATGAAGCCCTCATCCTTGGCATGAAAGCCACAATTGACATAGATATCACCTACTTATATACCTTAGGAGATTCCAAACTAGTTTTCCACCAAGTAAATGGAGAATGCCAATGCAAAGTCAACAACCTCAAATCATACCCTGAGTTAGCAACCAACCCAACTAAATAATTTACATTTGTTACCATAGAAACAATACAAAGGGAACAAAATGTAGTTGTCAATTCCCTCACATCATCGGCCTGCTTATTTCACCCTCACAAAGCTCTACATGAAAACAAATTTATGGTCAAGATTCAAAAAATTCCTTGTACCACGACACCTAAAAATGCTCCCTTATTTGCCACATCAACGTAGTCATAATAAGACAAAGCGCATGGTACAAAAACATAATACATTTTATTAAACATCAAACTTATCCACCCAAAGCCGACTATAGAGAAAAGACAAGAATTAGAAAACAAGCATTCAACTATGCCCTAAAAAATGACATCCTCTTATCGAAATTTCGAACCCCTCTGATGTGTTACTGAAGGAGAGGTATCTCCTCTCCTTGAGCAAGCACATGGGGGCATTTGCGAGGGACATTGTAGAGGACATGCCATGGCCCGCAAATGCCTATGAATGGGTTATTATTGGCCTACCCTAGAAAATGATTCAATGTCATTTTCAAAAAGATGTAATCTGTGCCATGTTCATGACGATCGCATTCATTCACCTTCTGTCGAGCTTCAAACACTTGAAGTTATGTGTCCCTTCTCCATGTGGGGTCTAGATCTCATCGACATATTACTTAGAACACAAGACAACCATACCTTTATCATAATAACCATCAATGAATTCACCAAATAGGTTGAAGATATCCCTCTTACCACTGCAATTATAGTTACTATCTCCAAATTTTGACTCAACTAAATCATTTGTAAATTTTGTATCCCTCATACCATCATCTTTGATAACAGTGGAAACTACAAAAACAAAGACATAAAAGAACTATGTGCCAAAAATAAAAACCTTGTACAAATATTCCACTCTGTATCACTTGTAGTGCAATGGGCAAGTTGAAGCCACAAAAAAATCTTAGAGAAAGCCATTAGATAATCTTGCACTGTCTAGCACCTCAAGCTCTACGTTACACTTTAGGCGTATCGCACTAGTATTAGGACCACCACCGGGGAAACTCCCTTCTCTCTAGTCCATGGCTCTGAAGCCATCCCACCGCTAGAAGTTGAGTTACCCTCTCTTCAAATTTCTCTACATGGCATCATACCATAAGCAACAACTTGTGAGTTACATATATATGTTTTAGGGAAATGAATAATATCTTCCTACTACTCTGAATCTAATCCCGAGTCTCGAGCACATGTCGAACAATATAACTTACAAGTGGCATTCATATATTGGATAGGTGCAGGGTGACTGCTTTGGGCCTAGGAGTTGCAGCATTCCTTCACAACTTCCTAAATCTATTCGATTGGCTTGGTGGGCAAAAGTTATGGTTTGGAGAATGGAGCCCCAAAGAGCGCTTGCGAGTTAGACAAAAGTGGAAGTGATCTATCCATATCGGGAAAAACTACTTGAAGCTCGCCTTCATGCATTAGACCTACTTGAAGAATGTTTATGTCCCCCTTTTCAAGATGATTCTTTTGAAGACCCTTCGCTTGGTTTGTTTCCCAAAGGGCTAAGGGAAGAAGTGAGGGAAAGGGAAACGTTTGGGTTTTTAGTGCTTTCATCAAAAAGCTACCATCTGATTCTATTTTCACTTAAGTGGGAGACATTTGAAGGTCATGGGCACCCGAGTGTTTAATGGAATCTTATAAGGAAGGGTCCTTTTAATATTTGAAATGTTTTCCCTCCCTTTTGAACACACACCTTGGGGGAATGGCTATCAAGGTAAAGGGAGGATCTTTGGAAGGTTCATGCTATTTTTGATAATTGAATACATCAAGTATTAAGCACGAAAAACTAGAATTTTCCTTGAGGACAAAACACTTCCAAGTTGTTTGGAGTTAAGGACGAAACCCTTGATTTCAGACCTAGGGCAACTTTACCAAGAAATTTTGAGCAGATTTGACAACAAAAGGGTGTTTTCAACACCATATCTTCTTCCTACAGGGGGACGAGCAGGTTTGGGGGACTCCATGTCAATGGAAGTGCTTCAAGCATCAATCGCTGCCTAGGAGAGGTCGATGACCCCTCCCTAGGGCTGAGCGAAGAGATTCTAAGGAATTATTCAGCCTCATTTGCAGCTGGGTAGCAGCAGAGTATTTTTAATAATTTGGTAAATCATTTCCCGTAATTTTGTGTTGGAAAATCCAGTTTTGAGGATCATCTTGTTGGCTGGAATTACTGTGTATTTTCTATGATTTTTCAGAATTGATAAATATTATTTTGTGGCGATTTTGGCCTCTTTCCAGTATTTTGAAATTTGTTACAGCAGCTAGGGTTTGTATAAGAATCATAAAAATAAAATAATTGCTAGGGTTTGTGGGAAACCTTATTTTTAGTTTGCAGCCCCTACAAGAGATATCCCAGTGGCATCAAAGCCATTTCTTGGCCAGCTGTGGGACAACAAGGGTTTCATGTCAAACATTGACATGGATAGAGCTAAGTTTGAGAGGTTGTCTCCAGCCCAAGAACAGATGAAGTGATGGATGAGTTCCTTCAAACAATGAGAGATGTGAAGGGAGATAGAACATAGGTGGTAATGGACAGCACTTTGGGCATGAGCATAGGGTCTATGCCAAGACCTAATGGACCTAGTTTCTTCAAAAAGATCCAAAACTTCGTTGGGAATGGACAGCCCTCACTTAGATCTGATTTGATGGCAACCTATGGGGAATACATGACTTACCCACCCCAATTTAGGGAAGAAATGAGTTTCAATGACTTCATAGCTTGAAAAAGAGGTAGAGGAGGCTCCGACATGGGACGGCACAACCACAGAGAATTGCATGATGATGTAGGAAAGGTTGCCCTACCCACATTTGATGGTTCCATGAATAATTCAGCCAGGGCTTGGATTAACAAGGTGGATACCTACTTTTCACTACATCATATGAGGGAAGAAGTCTTGAAGTTGATCATACCACACTTGGAAGGGTCTGCTCATGAGTGGTGGCACCATGGGTTAATAACCTTAAGGCACAACCTCATCAAGACATATGAAGAGTTCAACATGAGGGTCATTGATAGATTTGATAGGGCGGATTCGAGTTTGCTCATCATAGATTTGGCACACCTACAACAAGGGACTTCAGTTTAGGAGTATGTTATAGAATTTCAAAGGATATCAGCTATGGTGATGGATATTTCAGAAAATAGGCTCGTGGTTTGTTCCTTGAAGGATTAGCAAACCCCCTTAAAGGTTTGGTCAAAGCTTTTAACCCTCACTCTCTCCAATTGGCCATCAAAAGGGCCATAGACCTTGAGCACTCAGCTCCTATAGTTTAAGATTTGCCCCTTGAAAGGCAAAACACCAGCACTTCACAACCTACGGGGCAGCGGGAAGAAAAATTTTCAAGACAACCTAGGGCTGCCAGCTCTAAATCTCAAAAATCAGACCTTGGGCATAAAGAGGGGAGTTTCCAGCAAGGTAAAGGGCAATCAAAGGAGCTGCAAACAAATGACAGCAGCATAGGAAAGCCAAAACAAGCAGACGAAGGTAGAAGGAAGGATGCAAAGGTGATAGAGGCAGCCACTTGTGGAAAGGAGCAAACCATACACAAAAAGAAAGCAAGGTAGTTGGCACTTTTGTTACCCTAACCGGAATTCCCAAATATCACTCCTTTAGGGTAAGAGGAGTATTGCAAGGCAATAAGGTCACCATACTCATTGATAGTGGGGCTATGCATAACTTGGTTGATAAGAATTTGGCTTCAGGGTGTCGGTTGCAAACTACACCTTTTGAGGGTTTCAATGTGACATTGGAGGATGGATTCTCTCTTCCTTGCAACCACAAGTTTTTTGGAATTGAAACTCACCTTGGGGAAACATGAGATGCAAAGTGACTTTCATGTGATCAACATAGGGGAAACCGATGTGGTGTTGGGTGTCCAATGGCTGCACTCCCTTGGAGAGTACACTCAAAATCTCCAAACTATGAAGCTGAAATTCAAAACAGCAGGTAAAGAGGTAGTCATTCGTGGTTTGAGCAATGGAGCACCTATGGTGGTGACCTCCAAACAGATGGAAAGGGCTTTCAACAAAGGGAAGATTGTTTGGGCAGCTAAATGTTTTGTGAAATATATGAATTATGATCCGGGATAGCAACCTTTTCATAAGGATGTTCAATTCCTTCTCGACAAGCATGCCAAGGTTTTTAGTGACATTCCTCATGGGCAGCCCCCGAATAGAGAGTTTGAACACATAATTGAATTGGAGCAAGGCACCAAAGTGGTAATCACTACACCCTACCGTCATACAAAGATTTGCAAGGAAGAGATCGATAAAGCCATCCACAAGCTCCTACATATGGGCCACATAAGACCTAGTTCCAGCCCCTTTGCATCTTCAATTGTGCTTGTGAAGGAGGATGGAACAATGAGGATGTGCATTGACTTTAGGTTGTTGAATAAGAAGACCATCAAGGATAGGTACTGTTGTCAACCTGGAGCTGCGCCCTGAATCGAAGACGTGCATGAAATGGCCAATCCTCTATCCAGTTGAAACAATGGGATCTTCTCACTAGGGTGGGTGCCTCAATGGTGAGAAGAACCTCCAGAGAAGGCTGGTTCCTATAAGATGTATCAATGAGAATCTCTACTCTGTGCTGCGGACTACCACGGAAAAAGGAGAAGGAAACTTTAAGGGGAAATCCTACCTAATAACAGTGATACACCAAAAGATTGATCCACTCTACTTGGAACCTTGAACACTGAACAAACAAAGGAAAAGGAAGACCTTCGATTTCAATGGATCACTATGCATAAGTATTTCATGAGAAGGTTCAATCCAATGACCAAAACATGAGGGAAAACGATGGAGAGAGGTCTGATACAAGACACCCTGCAGCCACCTAACATCCACTTACAGCTTTAGCAAAAGACATAAAGAACACTTAACATGACCTGCATAATACGATAAGCTAGCAACTATTTATGAATCAGAATTTGAGAAGGGAGAGAACTCTACCACATATGCAAATTGTTGAATAAATATACACTATGCCAGCACTTGAAATTTGAAAGTACAGTCATTCTATTGATTGAAAAGGTTACACAACTCACCAATGGCAGAGTCTGGTCTTGCCAAGAGAGGGATGAAAAAATCTAAGGCTAAAAAGCCATTAATATAGAGAATTCCAAAAGCCAAAAGATTGGCGTTGAAAAATAGAAGAGGAAGATCAACTTAGATTAACTCAAGACCAACTTTGCCTTCCAATAAAATATATTTTTCCTTTGTCTTTGCATGAAGCTCCTTCGCGTTAGAGGAAGTGGATGGCTGGGTTTATTGAAACGCCCACCTCTCTTTGCATGGAAATCCATGCCCACCTCTAAATTTAGCTTCTTCATGAGCTGCCGGAATGTTTGAAAGTATGAGATGACAATAGCATGCATGAAATCCAATGCCAATGTCAAATTTAGAACTCTAACTTGATCCGTTGGAAGCCGAGTTGGAACGTTTGAAACGCTGAGTGGACCTTGGAGATAAACTTGATTTCAACAACCAGTCCACTGAAGCCTTGACTAGTCAACCAGTCCACTGAAGTCTTTTGTTTGTGCATGGGTTTCTCTCGGCCCAACTGTCCCTGATTTCTCTTGGCTAAATCTAAAATTCTTCTTCTTGACCTCTGTCTGTATTTGTCTTTCCACGGGCTTTCCCTTCTTACTTATACCTTTGCCCTGATGTTCATTCTCTTCGGGTCTTTATTATCTCGGACCTCTCACTTTTGTTTTATTTCTTTGGATAATCCATTGGGCTATTTGCTAAGTCATTTTCCCTTCGTGTTCATTCCTTTCGGACTTCACTTTTGTCTCTCTCTGCCCTCGGACTTCCCTTTCTTTGACCAAGCTTTCCGAAGGAATCCTTTAGACAATTTGTCCGAAGGATATCCATTTCTTTCGGACTTTTTGGCTTCCCCTTGGTTTTCTGCGGACTTTTTGTTTTGGAATTATGTTATGTCCCTTGCTCTTATCTCCCTTTGATTTTTTCGGACTTCTTCCCGTGGGCTTTGTGTCCTTTGAATTTCCATGGACTTTTGTTTGCCAATTTTTTTGCGGCTTAATTCTTTGAATTTCTGCGGATTTTGTGCTTCTCACTTTTTTGAATTAATCCTTCGGACAAAAAGTCCGAAGGAATTCCTTCGGACTTTTGTCTGAAGGATATCCTTCAATTTTGTTTGCTCTTTTTGCCTATGTATTTTTTCTGTGGGGTTTTTTCTTTGTAAAGTTTGAAGGAATTAGTCCTTTGTCTTTGTCTTACCATAGGCAGAATGCCCTTCGGAAAAATTGCAAAGGTCTTGCCACCAACCAAGTGCCCTCCGCAAAGGCTTGTGTCCTTCCTCTGTGGTTTTTTGGAAAAATTGTAGGGCACCCGGGTTTTTTGTAGGTGTCCTTATTCCTTCAGACTTTATGTTTTCCTGATTTTTCCTCTCTCGGATTTTCTGGCTCCTCGGTCTCTATTCTTGGCTAATTTCCCACGGACTTATTGCAAAGCTCATTCCTTCGGATTTCCTGCAGAGAACTTTTTCCGAAGGATAACATACCCTTCGGATTTCTTGAGTGTCCCTTCAAAATTTTGCAACAGTCCTTTGAACTTTTTCGAAGCTATGTAAAATCAAGCCTTCTTTGTCCGAAGGAAATCCTGTTGTAGCCAAGGCCTTTGCAAATGAGTATTTCAATTGGTCTACATCTTACCCAATGTATTATTTCTTCCTTGGCTGGAGACGTGAACTTTCCGAATGGCAAGAGACACTCTGACCTGTGGAAGAATTGTCAACAGGTACCCCATAGCTCGAATTGATGAACTTATAGATGAGCTCCACAGATCGGTTTATTTCTCCAAAATTGATTTGAAAACCAGGTACCACCAAATCCGGATTAGAGAGGAAGATGTGCAAAAGACCGTTTTTAGAAGTCATTGTGGACACAGTTTTTTGTTATGCCTTTCGGACTAACCAATGCTCCCGCCACATTCCAATCTTACATGAATCACATTTTTAGACAATACTTGAGGAAATTTGTCTTGGTATTTTTTTATGACATTCTAGTGTATAGCAAAATGTGGGAGCATTTGCAACACTTGGATATAGTTTTGGGAGTGTTGGAACAACACTCTTTGAAAAAAAATCAAAATGTGAGTTTGCCACTTCTGAAATTCTATATTTGGGGTATGTGATCAATGCCCAAGGGGTCCATGTCGACCAATAGAAAATACAAGCCATTGTGGATTGGCCACCCCCCACTAATTTGAAACAGTTGAGAGGATTTCTTGAGTTGTGTAGCTACTACCGAAGGTTTGTAAAAGGGTTTTCTTAGCTTGTTGCCCCCCTCAAGGCTTGAAGAAAGGTAATTTCAGCTGGTCTAAAACAGCTTTGGGAACATTTGAAAAGCTCAAGGAAATCATGAGTTCTTGTCCAGTGCTAAATGTTCCAGATTTCACTATTCCATTTGTCTTGGAATGTGATGCTTCGGGAGAAGGCATAGGGCTTGTCTAATGCAAAAGGGGCATCCATTGTGTTTGAAAGTAAGAAGCTCAAAGAAGTTGAGCGAAAGTTCTCAATCTATGACAAAGAGATGTTGGCCATCATGCATGCATTGGCCAAATTTCATCAATACTTGATTTGCAGGAAGTTTGTGGTCAAAACAGACCATAATAGTCTCAAATATTTCCTTACACAAACTGATTTGAGGATAGGCAACAAAAATGGGTAAGCAAGTTGCAATCTTATGATTTTGACATTGAATATGTGAAGGGAAAAAAATAATGTGGTGGCTGATGCGTTGTCCTGGAAGTCTATTTTGTGTACCATGAGTGAGATTACAAAAGATTGGAAGGCTATCATAACCACTGAGTATGCTAAGGACGCCTTTTCCATGGCTATCATGGAATGAAGAATGGATGATGAGAGGTATAAGGTTGTGGATGGACTGATTTTGTACAAAAAGAGAATTCTTTTGACACCTAAATCCAAGCTAAAGGCACAAATAATAAGAGTTCTTCATGACTCCCCAATGGCTAGACATCCGGGGTATTTCAAGATATACAAAGAGGTGAGAGAGATTCTTTTAGAAGGGCCTAAAGGGAGAGGTACTTCAATACATCCGGGAATGCCTTGTTTGCCAACAAAACAAGGGAGAGCACACATTTATAGCAGGTCTTTTGCAACCTCTACCCATATCCCATCAAAAATGGGAGAGCATCTCCATGAACTTCATCATGGAGCTGCCCATGGCACAAGGTAAGAATTCTATGTTTGTTGTGGTTGATAGACTCACAAAATGAGCTCATTTCTTTGCACTCCCAACCCATTACAATGCACCTATGGTGGCTGATATATTTTTCAGAGAGGTGTTTAAACTTCATGGTTTGCCTAAAAATATCATAAGTGACAGGGACAGCAGGTTCATGAGCCTCTTTTGGAAAAACCTCTTCCGTTTGGTGGGCGTTAAGTTGTCTCCAAGCACTAGCTACCATCCCAAAAAGATGGGCAAACTGAAATTGTGAACAAATAGGTGGAAGGATACCTACGGAATCATGTTTTGGGGAAGCAAAAGGTGTGGAATAAGTGGCCGTATATGGCTGAGTTTTGCTACAACACGCATACCATATGTCGATAGGCATGTCTCCTTTCAAAGCTTTGTATGGGTATGAAGCTTTCACCTTCCTAGATCTGATTTGGAGTGACAGTAGAGTGCCTGGGGCTGCTGATTTAGTGCGGCAAAGTACAGAGATTTTAGAATAGTTCAAGAAGAATCTTCAACATGCTCAAAACCAGCAGAAGGTATATGCAGATCAACACCGAACAGAAAGGCATTTCGAGGTAGGTGACATGGTTTTCTTAAGGTTCCAGCCTTATAGACAATCATCTATAAAGCAAAGTGGGGCAAAAAAAATGAAACCACGGTGCTATGGTCCCTACAAGATCTTAAGGAAGGTGGGTGAAGTGGCTTATGAGTTGGAGCTATCGAAAAATAACAAGATCCATAATGTTTTTCATGTGTCATGCCTAAAAAGGGCACTTGGGCAACACATCATTCCCTCCATTGATTTGCCACCCCTTGATGATGAGGGTAAGTTGATACTGGTTCTGAATTCTATTGTTGAGACTAGAGAAAGGAGGCTTAGAAACTGAGTCATCATTAAATACTTGGTACGTTGGAAAGACTTGCCATTAGAAGATGCTACTTGAGAAGGGGCAGCCACCCTGCAACATCTGAGCTTGCAATTGCTTGACAAGCAATTTTGAGATAGGAAGACTATCATGTTCCCCTTTTCAACATGATTCTTTTGAAGACCATTAGCTTGGTTTGTTTCCCAAAGGGCTCAAGGAAGAAGTGAGTGAAAGGGAAATGTTTGGGTTTTAAGTGCTTTCATCAAAAAGGTACTTTATGATTTTGGTTTCACTTAAGTGAGGGACACTTGAGGGTTATGGGTGCCCAAGTGTTAAATGGAAGCTTATAAGGGTTCTTTTAATATTCGAAATATTTTCCATCCCCTTTCGATGCAGCCCTTGGGGGAATGGTAATAAAGGTAAAGGGAAGATCTTGTGGAAAGGTTCATACTACTTTTTATAGTTGAATTCATCAAGTCTTAAGCACGAAACGCTAGACTTTTCCTTGAGGACAAAACCCTTCAAGGTTGTTTGGAACTAAGGACGGAAACCCTTGATTTTAGACCTAGGGCAAGTTCACCAAGAGGTTGCATTGAGCAGATTTGGTAACAAAAGGGTGTTTTCGACACCATTTCTTCTTCCCACAGATGGGTGAGCAGGTTTGGGGGACTCCACGTCAACGAAAGTGCTTCAAGCATCAGCAATTTCACTTAGAGGGGGCAGTGAATGCCTAGGAGAGGTTGACGACCCCTTCCTAGGGCTGAGCAAAGAGATTCTATGGGCTTATTTAGCCTCATTTGCAGTTGGGCAGCAACAGAGTATTTTTAATAATTTTGTAATTCATTTCCTGCATTTTTGTATTGGAAAATTCAGTTTTGAGGATAATCTTGTTGGCTGGAATTATTGTGTATTTTTTATGATTTTTCAGAATTAAAAAATATTATTTTGTGGCAATTTTGGCCTCTTTCCAACATTCTGAAATTTGTTATAGAGGCTAGGGTTTGTATAAGAATCATAAAAATAAAATAATTGCTAGGGTTTGTGGGAAACCTTATTTTTAGTTGGCAGCCCCTAAAAGGGATATTTCAATGAAAGGCTCATGAATGCCCTACAACACAATCCTAGATACAAAGAATCCATCACCAAACAACATAACAAAAATGTTAAGCACTAAAATTTTGAACTTGGTAATCTTGTTCTCAAATTGGACCATACCCATGACAGATGGAAAATATGCCCAAAACTGGTGGGTTCCCTACCTCATCAAAAACATCATTGGGTAAGGAACTTACCAACTCCAGACTAAGGACAATCTTCAAAAAATAACTAATGCTCAATCTTTGAAAAAATATTGTGCCTAAGGTATGCTTGTCCTCTGTCATTTACTGCACTTAGTTAGACATATAGCTTAATTTTCATTTCATGATTAGAACTACTTGCATGATCATCTTGCATATCAATCATATTAACTTAATTTACATCTTTACATTTAGCCTCGTGTTCATAGAACTTCAACCATTTTAGTGGGATCCTTCCTATCTTCCTCTATTACTAGTCTCTTGGCTCCACACTACCATAGTTTTCCTTAGCCTCTCGGTTCCTTCATATCCCACCTTCACTAATTTATTTTAGCATGCCTCCTAGCTCTATCTAGAAGCTCATGAGTTGAACTGTAACACGTGGAGAATCAACCAGGTCTTCCTCAGGAGAAAACACCTCTTATGTTACCTACATTTTCAGCCTCACTACCAACCATGGCTAAGAGTGTCTTAAAAACATGGGCAATGGTCGAGAGTGCCATTTCGCATTACAAAGTAAGCTCTATCCATTGTATCAAAACTATTGCAGCCTATGTACATGTCTCTCATCCACAATTCCCCTTCTCTTGACAAAGTCTCAACCCTATTCATCATTGTATCATCCCTTTGTAAATTTTGGCCCAGTTGCCATTATATCACACTCCCTTTTTGGCACACCAAGGTCAGATTCAAGATTGCACTCTTTGATAAGGGGAAAATCTAGGAGTATATAAGCATCAAGGCTTTAGGCTTTCCTCTATTCGGCTAGGTGCAAGATCTCTTAGTGATGTTATGATGTAAAACCAATGTTGGCCTTCCAAATTGTATGGAGGAGAGCAATAGAAAAATCAAAATCAAGAAAGAAATGAAAGTCAAAAGCCAAATATTATCTCAAAAAATCAAAAGGAAAAAACTCAAAAGCCAATCACAATCAAAATCATCAACACACCTACTGTAGTCGAAAGTTCAAACTCTATAGTTGGCCTCATAGTAGAGCCAAAGGTCCATTGGAATGTGGTAAGCTAGTAGACTGGGGTAGGATGCCGCATATCTATCATTTGTATCAACTACCTTTTCATGGAAGTACCCAAGTGTCATAGTGGTCCTTGGCTCTGATGGGTCCTAAGGAATGGAGAATATACTATGGAAGGGTTGGCACCTTTACTTTTTCGGGAATTTTACAGCCTTCATGGAATACAGTTACTAGTACATCAATTAGCCCAAACCACATCCTTAATGGGATATAACTACTGCTTCACTAGTTAGCCCAAACCACAACCTTGCAAAACAAGGTTCCTAAACCTTTCAATGTTGAAAACTCTTAGTCTTGAGGAATTGATTAGAGTGTCCTACTTTCGATAAAAAAAACATAACTTTGCCTTGGTGGCATTGTCTTTCCCCTCCATTTTTCTCTTGACAGACAGTCTTATTTCTAAGTGTATCCCATTTCTTTACATCCTTTTCTTCACCTCTTTCAGCCTTGCTATCGTCATGACAAAATTAGGGCTCTTGGGTTATATTGTAACACATGGGGAATCAACCATGCTTTCCCTTTGAACCATACCTACTTGATTAGTGATAACATCTTTGGTTATCGATATGCTTTTTCCAAAATTGCTCTATCCTTAAAGTATTACCCGTCTTTTTATCTAGGATCCTTACTTTTTTTTACCGTACTTGTTTTTGGGTATTCCAGACCTAATCTAACATTTACCTAATACCTATCAGGACCCATACTAGCACCTGCCTATCTTATCCTTGGGTCTTTTGAACTTAACTTAGCCTTCACCTTGGGGCTATTTCCAACCCATCTCACCATCCTATTTATTTCCCTCTAGGTCCTCCTGACCTTATCTAACTTCTACCTCATATCTATCCGGACCCTTCCTAGTACATTCTTCTTTGAGAGCTAGCGGATTACATATACTTGCACTTTGACTCGTCTGCATACACTAGCATTGAAGCAATTCCATGTAGTCTTACATCATTGGGATTAACATAAGCAACTTTTGATGACAAAATGAGTATTAATTGCGCCCACCACGATCAAGACTAAGACATGCACACATTCATTCAGAGAAAAGGTAAGTCAAAGTACATATATTTCATTTTTAACATGTCAATTATTTCAATAGTCATTATTATTATTTTTGGTGCAATGTTTTTCACATAGCACCATCACTCGCTACACTATTGTGACGAGCAATGAACTTTGGGGGACATATGTATACACATTAAAATGCTTTACTAACACTTTTCTTGTTTAGGCTTTGTCAACACATCAAACTCCTTGAGAGTATGCATTTGTATACACCGGGATCACATTGTGCTAGTTTCTAACATTTCGTAAGAGGTGTTATCGGTTTTCCATCATGCTACCACCTTTAGATCGCCTTCACATTAGTAGTTTGGTCTTCCTCAATTTTCTAATCCTTCCTCTAATCCCAATTCCTGTATTATTTGCTCATAGTTGACATCATTGTCTCCATTGATGATGTCCCTCGGCAACCCCATTTTAGCCATCATTGACCAGGCTATGATTTATTTATTCGTCATTGGTCGGACCAATGACATTGGATTAACTTGAGTTTTGACTTTTATGGATCCAAACCATATTTATAGGTTTCCCTCTATATTTCTCACTATTTGGGCATGCATGTAATATCCCAAATCGGAATATTATACGTTAATTTGGATTTCTCGGAATTCCTTTTTAAAGTTCAAAATAATAATATTTAATGAATATAGAATTATGTTTTTATTAACACGATAAGAAATTTATATAAAAAATAATATTGTATAATGATCAAATGTGCAATACGGAATTCTGGTTATAAATATTCTAATAGAGAACTCTCAAAGGGTTTCGTCCTTGAGGGGTTGATATCAAGGGCTTTTGTCCTTGTATCTAATAAATGAGGGGTTTCGTCCTCATTTATAAAAGAAGAGGCTTCTGCCTAAACTTCAGATAAAGGACTGAATGTCAAATCCAAATGTATATCCTTTTCCTTCACCAAGTATTTATAAATATCCTTCATAGCTTTGCATCAAATGATGTGTCTCCTTTCCAAAGTGATGTGTCTTTTCATCAAATGGGACAACTTGCATTAATATAACTTCTATTCCTTGCATTAAATGTGGTGCTCCTTCCCATATGGACAGTTTATTTTATTTAGTTGTACTTAATTTAATTGTTGTTGGTTTAGGCGATTCCATTGGTGATTTATTTACATTAATGTAGTTCATGTTTATGGTCTCCTTTGTATTTGGGGATATTACAGACCTCCCTTCTTCAGATTGCTTGCCCTGAAGCAATTTTAAGCCCAATAGCATACTCCACAACAAACTATAATCTGCTCCAAGCTCAGATGTTTCTTTCTCCATCCTTGTAGAACTAATTGCATTATTATTGTTCTCTTGCAAGGGATTATTACAATTGTTCTTTCCTGGATCCCATAGCCTTCTACCATTATAACCATTGCTGTAATTATTAATGAGCTCTTGGCTAAGCATAAGGATCCTAGTACCTTTACGTACTCCAAATTGATCATTTCTTGGACTGCTAATGCCTTGTTCAAACTCATTTGTCACCAAATATGCCCTTACAATCTCCATTAATGACTCATCTCTACTATCCATGAAGACAAATCTTTTCTTTGTGTTATTATGGAGACCAAGCAATGGTTCATCTTTGATAAAAGATTCATACCTATTTTCATTGCGATAATATGATGAATTTATAGTTGTCATAAGATGATGACAATTTTTGTTTGGCTGTTCAAGTTCAAGAACCATCGCCTCAACTCGAGCTCAGAGAATTCTTTGAGTGATTATGTTGGGATGTTTTTCAACACTGAATAGTTTACTTCCATCGGTTGTTCTTGCAACTCAAGGTTATTTGCCTAAATCATTGTCAACCATCCAAATTTTATGCTCCTTTGGTAGCTGCTCCGTGATGACTTGTTTGACCGAACTTGGTTGCCATTCATCTTCCTCTGGTACACATTTCCCATATAAAAGGCAAAAATCTATGAATGTCAATTCATCCCTGTCATAGGATCAAGATTCAAATATTTATTGTGACAGGCATTAATATCATTGAAAATCAACTCGGCCTCATCTTCTTCCTATATTGGTTCCTCTCGTTGAAGGAATGTGGGCATGGTTGGGCGTGCATAAGTCCTTGAGGGGAGTCCTTTATGACTGTTATTAAATCTATCACCCAGTTGTGCTTGTGACGATCTTCCCTCACCATTATAATTCTGAGTTAGCGAGTTAATCATATGCTGCATTTATTGAACTAATTGTAACATCAACGTAATTTGCCCTTGGGCCCATCGATCAAACTGTGCATTAGTTATGTTGTTTATATTGACCTTATGATTTGAATGCATAAAGCTTATCCAAACCCTCAGGCTGGCAAGATGAAAAGCTCCCATACCATTGTAATATCCCAAATCGGAATATTATACGTTAATTTGGATTTCTTGGAATTCTTTTTTAATGTTCGAAATAATAATATTCAATGAATATAGAATTATGTTCTTATTAACTATTGACCATTTTTGGTCCTACAGGCCCAAAATTAGTCTCCCTTCTTTCCCTGCTATCCTAAGCCGTCAGTCTTGAATGTATCCAAATTACTACAAATGCTCCATTTCCCTTTGCAATAGCCTTGTTCTTATAAAGAGTTGAGAGATTTAAGACCTGTAGGTTTTCGGTTCAATATGGGGCTTATTTCACTTTGAGCAATTGCCTTGGACAAGCCTTTTGGCAAAGGAATGGGCCAGTTCAAAGAATGCAAGTCTTTTACAAAGCTCTGAAGGTCAAGTGCCCTTGTGGAGGGCAGTCAAGTAGGAAACGCGACCGTTCAGTAGGCTCCGAAGGGCAACTTCGGACCCGAAGTGCCCTTGCGGAGGGCAGAGAACACCTTCGAAAAATTACAAGGCAGAAGGCCGAAAGGTAAGTTTTCCTTCGGAGAAAATTCATGCAAAAGACAGGATTTCTTCGGACTTTTGTCCAAAGAAAATCCAAGGAAGAACCAAAGGGTGAATTCCTTCGGACAAAGTGCCCGAAGGAATTCCTTCAGACATTTTGTCCGAAGAAATTCACAAGGAAAGAAACCAAGGCAAATTCCTTCGGACTTTTAAAGTCCAAAGGAATTTATCAAAGGAAAAGACCGAAAGAAAAGGCCGAGACTTTGAAGGAAAGATTTCCTTCAGGCAAAATGTCTGAAGGAATTCCTTTGGACATTTTGTCCGAAGGAATTGAGAAGATAAGGGAGCCCGAAGGGTAAGTACCCTTGCAGGGGACTCTCAACGACCAAAAAGGGACCTTTTCCATTTTTTCGAAGGGACACCTTCCCTTCGGGAAGGTTCATTTTGCAAAGGCCGAAGGAATTGTTGTCAACCTGGAGCTGCGCCCTGAATCGAAGACGTGCATGAAATGCCCAGTCCTCTATCCGGCTGAAACAATGGGATCTTCTCACGAGGGTGGGTGCCTCAATGGTGAGAAGAACCTCCAGAGAAGGCAGGTTCCTGTATGATGTATCAATGAGGATCTCTACTCTATGTTGCAGACTACCATGTAAAAGGGAGAAAGAAACTTGAAGGGGAATCCTATCTAATGACGGTGATACACCAGAATGTTGATCCACCTTACTTGAAACTTTGAACACTGAACAAACAAGGGAAAAAGAAGACCTTTGATTTCAAATGATCACTATGCATAAGTATTTCATGAAGAGGTTAGATCCAATGACCAGAACATGTGGGAAAACGATGGAGAGAGGTCTGATACAAGACACTTTGCAGCCACCTAACATCCACTTACAGCGTCAGCAAAAGACATAAAGAACACTTAACATGACCTGCATAAGGATAATCTAGCAACTAGGTATGAATCAGAATTTGGGAAGGGAGAGAAATCTACCACTTACGCAAATTGCTGAATGAATATACACTATGCCAACACTTGAAATCTGAAAGTACAGTCCTATTGATTGAAAAGGTTACACGACTCGCCAATGGTAGAGTCTGATCTAGCCAAGAGAGGGATCCTTTCTTTTTAATCAACGCTGAAAGCCATTTTATAGAGAATTACAAAAGCCAAAGATTGGCGTTGAAAAATTGAAGAGGCGGATTTACTTAGGTTAACTCAAGGCTGACTTGGCCTTTCAATAAAATATGTTTTCTTTTTGTCTTTGCATGAAGCTTCTTGTGCTTGAGGAAGTGAACTTGTCTTTGTTTAGAACCGCCCACCTCTCTTTGCATGGAAATCCACGCTACTGTCAATTTTAGAACTCTACGTGAGCTGCTTGATGCCGAGTTGGAATGTTGAAACGCTGAGTTTGCCATTTGATAAGCTGAGTTGGACCAAGAGATCGTCCTCCTTTGCATGGAAAGCTCCTAGTGGATGCGGCGTTTAACAATTAGTCAACTCTAAATCTAGAACAGTCATCTCGACATTCAAATTTGGAACTTCGGGTTAAGCTGAGTTGGACCTTCAGATGCATGATTTGATCCAGAGATGAGCAGGACTTCAACAACCAGTCAACTGAAGCTTTGACCGGTGTTCAAAAATAGCCCCTGCTTACATGTATTTTACCCTGTTCCGGTCTGCTTGTTCATGTCTATTTTTGGCGGGATTCTATTTTTTGGATTATCTTTATCTATATTTCCTTGGATATTCTGTTTTCAACTCCCAGTTGGATTATCTATTTTCTATCCTTTTCTGCACAGTCAACCTCCATTTCTTTCGGATTTCTTGTTGTCTCCTTGGCTTAATTCTTTCGCATTTCTGGCTGTAGACTTTTTTGTCTGCGGATTTATTTCAGAATTTATGCTTTTGGTCTCATCTCCTTGGGATCTTTTGTTTCACCCTGCATTTGCCTTGGGTTTATTTCCTCGGGCCTGTCTTTGGACTTCCCCTGTGAACGATTTTCGTCGGACAAATTGTCCGCTTGAATTGTCCTTGTCTCTGTTTTATCCTCCAAAGTATTCCTTCGGACAAAAAGTCTGAAGGAATTCCTTTGGACCTTTTTTCCCGAAGTATATACATCTTTTCTTTTCCTTTGCTCAGGCTTTTGGTCTGTCGGGTTTTTTGCAAGGACCACTCCGAATTCCTTCGGACTATTTGTCCGAAGGAATTAATCCTTCGGCTTTGCCTTTGTTGACTTGTTTCTTCAGACTTTGTTGTCTCTGTGATTTTCCAAATTTCTTCGGACTTTTTGTCCAAAGGAATTCCTTCAGACAAAAAGCCCGAAGGTTTCATTTGTTATTTCCTTTACCTTTACCTTTGAAATGCGCCCTTCGAGAAAGTCACAATGGTCCTATCACCGACCAAGTGCCCTCCGCAAGGGCTTATGTCCCTTCATCTGTGCCTTTGTCGGAAAAATTGTAGGGCACCCGGGTTTTTTGCAAAGGTCCCGAATTTGTTCCCGTACATTCCCGAAGGGTAGGTGCCCTTCGAGATTGTTGAAAATGACCCTTCCGAAGGGTACCCCGCCCTTCGGGTTTCTTGAAAATGACCCTTCCGAAGGGCCTTGGCTTTTCCTTGCTTCTTTGGGTGGACTTTTGGATTCTCCGAAGTATTCCTTCGAACAAAAGATCCGAAGGAATTACTTTGTCTTATAGGCTCCCCTTTGTTATTTCCTTCGGACCTATGTCTTCAACACTTCTCTGAAGACCTGTCCTTCGCAAAAACCTTTTTGATGAACCATTCCTTCGGAATTTTCCTGTTGTAGCAAAGGCCCTTACCAAAGAAAAACAATATATTCTTCCTAATGAATTCTTTCTTTCCTTGGATGGAGATGTGAATTTTCCGAATGGCAAGAGACAATCTGTCCTGTGGAAGAATTGTCAACAGGAATTACCAACGATGATGATAGGCACGAAGACGTCAACTTCAACATGATGAACTAGTCGTTGGCAGTTTAAACATCTAGTGATGTCCACGCGGACGTCAAATTCAGGACAATGAAATAGTCATTTTTTTAAATAGCGACAGGCCCGCAGACATCAATTTTAACGGGATGCATTAACCGTTGAGGATGCCCGAAAGAGCTCAATGGCAATAGGCCCAAAGGAATTAAAAGGGGGCTCGGAGACCCGAGGATAAACTCAGCGACCCGTCGAGAAGGGAGCCTGAAGAGCCAAGAAATGACGAAAGATAGCCCCGAGGGGCAAAGACCCAAGAAAATACAAAGGCCAAATGCAGAAATGAATAAGACAGCCCAGGTGGCATGGAAAGCGTCGGAACAAGAAGTTATTGCAGCGGATAAAACAGTCTCCACCAAGTGGCCACCAAGGGGAGCGCGGGCATTCAATAGAGTGGCCCTTTTTCCTCATTTTACATTAATGGGCAGATAGTCGTGTGAACTTCATTGAGAAGCGACCTTGTCATTCAAACAGACAAAGCGGCCCATGCTTTTGCAGTGACATTTAATACGATTTAAGCACCAAAGTCAAGACCTGCAACAGCGACAGCATGGTTCCTTCAGCGAACTTCCTCCTAGGCATTCAATGCAGCATGAGCCACTTGTTCTGGAAGGCGCCAAAGTCTTCTTCTTCATGCTATATATTGTAACCTCTCAGTTGAAAAAGTTATCTCTCATTTTGTAAGGCAAAGCCCTGCCAAATTTCACCTTTGAATCAATAAGAATGCGTTTTACCTCTATCTAACTGGTTATACTTTTGAGTATGTTTGTGTATCAACTCTGTGTTCAGTCATTTTAGCTTGATGTTTTCATAGATTGACACCAACATACCTAGTGTAGCCAAAGCTATTTCTGCAGGTTAACAGGAAGTGCTTCATCTGGAGTGCAGAGACAAGAAAGTAGTTATATAACATTGTGTTTTCTGCAGCGCCTGTGGTAAGTTCATTTTCCTTGTGTCTTCATTAAGCCCCCTGTTAAAGCACCCTATAGTCTGGTCTTTTTGTCAAATAAAGTGTCTGTTCACCCCCCTTTTGGTCTAAAGTGTTGATATAGCTAAGTAGATCAAAATCATTTGGTGCATCACCGTTTAGATTAATTGTTGTTTTGGTTATATCCTTCTCCCTTTTCACCCCCCCTCATTATTAACAGTAGTAGTGAAAGACCTCAGAGATGCATCAAAGGGAGCTGGCCCTTATCTAGAGATTCTTCCCTCAGTTTTTGCCAAACCCACAGCAAGAGGGGAGTCTCCATTGTGCCAAGCCTTCTTTCAAAGGTGCAATCCACAGCGTCAATATTAACAAGATAATAAATTTATACAACAAATAATATTGTATAATGATCAAATGTGCAATGCAGAATTCTGGTTATAAATATTCTAATAGAGAACTCTCAAAGGGTTTCGTCCTGGAGGGGTTGATATCAAGGGGTTTAATCCTTGTATCTAATAAAGAAGGGGTTTTGTCCTCAATTATAAAAGAATAGGTTGTTGCCTAAACTTCAGATAAGGGAATGAATGTCAAATCCGAACATATATCCTTTTCTTTCACCAAGTTCTCCTTATAAATATCTTCATAGCTTTGCATCAAATGATGTCTCCTTTCCAAAGTGATGTCTTTTCATCAAATGGGATGACTTGCATTATTATAACTTCTACTCCTTGCATTAAATGTGGCGCTCCTTCCCATATGGACAATTTATTTAATTTAGATGCAGTTAATTTAATTGTTGCTGGTTTAGGCGATTCCATTGGTGATTTATTTACATTAATGCAGTTCATGTTTATGGTCTCCTTTGTATTTGGGGATATTACAATGCAACTCCCCCTCAAGAAGAAGAGGATTTAGGGTTAAATAAGCTGAACCAAAGGAACACAAGTTAGCACTAAAGGCTTTGAAGACTTCAAGAATAGGAGTTGCACCATCAAGGTATATCTAGTCTTTGGAGTCCCCTTCTATTGTCTAATTAGAGTTTCTTCTATCCATATTGACTTCACCTACAACCATCTCTCACGAAATGCTAAATGTCAAGGGGGATGCTAATGCATCTACAGGTCACTTGAGGTAAGTATTCATATCCTATTCTTTTTTTTTTTGGTACTTTTATCGATTTGTGAATGTTGTATATTTCATGTATTTGATAGTATAGTATATGCTCCTCGTCATTTACTTTAATGCTATCTTTACATTATTTTTATCAAGGCCCTTGCCTTTGCCACATTCCTTGAACTAATCACAATAGTTCTTTCTTTACCGTATAGTGACACCATAGCCCTTGCGTTACCGTCTAATGACACCCAAGATCTAATATTTTCCTCCACCCTCTTTATCTAAATAAAGATTGTATGTGTAGGTTCCCCTTACATATCCATTGCAACCACCTATGTACATGACACTTGCCTACAACACCGGACCACTTTGTGGACCAGAATTCTTATGTGTTGGGTTTGGAATGGTATTCAACCATTTACTTGTTTAGAGGCTTATTATATGTAGAGACACATTTTGGGCCCAACACACCACTATCCAGTTAGCTTTCTGGAATTACCACCTATTAGATGCATTTAAAAAGTTGTCTCTTCCACTTTCCGGTATCATAACTTCTGATATAACTGAATTCTTGTTGGCCATTTTGGCCCACATATGAAGCTTTTGCAAAGAGGAAGATCCAAGTAGGTTTCTTATGGTGCTGAACAATTGTAGGGACAAATCCAGAAAAGGCCTAAGTTTACACTTAGACAAATATTTCAGCGTTTGGCGAAAGTGTTAAAGCATTCCTTTGGAGAAAGTGTTCCACACAAAACCCGCGGCAAAAGTACAAGGCTTATTTCTTTCGGGAATATTTGCTCCACTTCATTTGACTAAGTATTGAAATTCTTTTGGAGGAATTCTTTCGGGATATTTGTTTCGGCCTTTTTGTTTAAGTGTCGGGAATTGTTTCGGACTTTTTGTCCGAAACAATTTTTCCGAAGGGTCCTTTTTAGAAGTTCCGAAGGGCACTTTTGAAGCAAAGTGTCCTTTGCACTTTCCTAGAAAGGTCCTTTTGGCAACAAAATGTCCCAAGCAATTCTTCCGAAGGGTCTTTTTCTTCAGCAAAGTGGACCTTTGCAAAAAGCCTGAAGAATATCTTTTGAAGCAAAGTGTCCTTTGCACTTTTCCCGAAAGGTCCTTTTGGCAGCAAAATGTCCCAAGCAATTCTTCCAAATGGTCTTTTTCTTCAGCAAAGTGGACCTTTGCAAAAAGCTCGAAGGATATCTTTTTCAAGCAAATGTCCTATACATTTTTCCCAAAGTGTGTGTTTCTCGCAAAAATAGTCCACTTCAAGGTTTACGAAGGGTAATTTTCTTCAGGAAAGTGGCCCAAAACAGAATATTCGAAGGGCACTTTTCAAAGTTCTGAAAGGTCCTTTTGGCAGCAAGTGCCCCAAACAGTGTCCCCGAAAGGTCTTTTCTCAAGAAAATTGTTCATTCAAAAGTCCCAAAGGATATCTTGCAAGCAAAGTGATCCGATTCAAAGGTTCCGAAGGGCATTTTTCCGACAAAGTGTCCTTCCCAAAAGGTCCAAGGCAGAGTTTCGAAAGGACCATACTAAAGTTCTCGTTGGCCATCTTTTGGCCCACATACCAATTTTTGCCCAAGTGTGAGAAGATAGACTTTCAAGCAAGAAATGGCACGTCTTTAGAAGACTTCGGACTTGTTGTCAACCTGGAGTTGCGCCCTAAATCAAAGACGTGCATGAAAAGGCCAATCCTCTTTCCGGTTGAAACAATGGGATCTTCTCACGAGGGTGGATGCCTCAATGGTGAGAAAAACCTCCAGAGAAGGCTGGTTCCTGTAAGATGTATAAATGAAGATTTCTACTCTGTGTTGCGGACTACCATGGAAAAGGGAGAAGAAAACTTTAAGGGGAAATCCTACCTAATAACGGTGATACACCAAAAGATTGATCCACTCTACTTGAAACCTTGAAAACTGAACAAACAAGGGAAAACAAAGACCTTCGATTTTAATCGACCACTATGCATAAGTATTTCATGAGAAGGTTCGATCCAATGACCAAATTATGAGGGAAAACGATGGAGAGAGGTCTGATACAAGACATTTTGCAGCCACCTAACATTCACTTACAGCTTCAGCAAAAGACATAAAGAACACTTAACATGACCTACATATTATGACAAGCTAGCAACTAGGTACGAATCAGAATTTGGGAAGGGAGAGAAATCTACCACATATGCAAATTGCTGAATGAATATACACTATGCCAGCACTTGAAATCTGAAAGTACAGTCCTTCTATTGATTGAAGAGGTTACACAACTCACCAATGGCAGAGTCTAGTCTTGCCAAGAGAGGGATCTATTTTACAAGGCTGAAAATCCATCTTATAGAGAATTATAAAAGCCAAAAGATTGGCGTTGAAAAAAAAAGAGGAGGATCAACTTAGATTAACTCAAGGCTGACTTTGCCTTTCAATAAAATATGTTTTCCTTTTGTCTTTGCATGAAGCTCCTTGGCGCTAGAGGAAGTGGACTTGTCTTTGTTTATTGAAACGCCCATCTCTTTTTGCATGGAAATCCATGCCAATGTCAATTTTAGCTTCTTCATGAGCTGTTGGAGTGTTTGGAAGTATGAGATGACAATAGTATGCATGAAATCCAATGCCAATGTCAATTTTAGAACTCTGACTTGATTCATTGGAAGCCGAGTTGGATGTTTGAAACGCTGAGTTGGATGAAGAGATTATTCTCCTTTGCAAGGAAAACTCCTAGTAGATGTGGCATTTAACAATTAGTCAATTTTAAATCTGGAACAGTCAACTCGACGTCCGAATTTGGAAATCCGGTTGAGCTGTTGGAACGTTACAAGCTTGAGACAGACGAAAGTGCTTGCATGGAAAACTATCTTGCTGAGTGAGAGATAAATTCAAGTTGAATTTATTTCCTAGCTATCTATTTTCTGTTTCTGTGCATGTGTTGCTTTTGGGTTTATTCCCGCGGACTTGTCTTTGGTCTTGGATTTTTCTGCGGATCTTTTGTTAATCCATTTTCCCGCGGACAGTTTGTTTTGCTTTATTTCCCTTCGGATATCTCCTTCTCGCTTTTCCTGTGGCTTTATTTCCCTCGACTTATGTCTTCCTCGCTTTTCCTGCAGCTTTATTTCCCTATTTATTCTCTGAAGTATTCCTTCGGACTTTTTTCCTAAGGATATCTTCCTTTGTAATTTCCTTTGCTTTGTTGGCTTCGGACTTTATTCTGTTAGGTTTTTTGTATTTTGAACTCTCCGAATTTCTTCGAACTTTTTGTCCTAAGGAATTCCTTCAGACAAAAAGTCCGAAGGTATTTCCTTTTTCTTTTTAGGCCACCGGCAGAAAGCCCTTCGAAAAAATTGCAAAGGTATTGCCACCGACCAGATGCCCTCCACAAGGGCTTGTGTCCTTCCTCTGTGCCCTTTGGGAAAGTTGGAATGGCCCTGTCACCGACCAAGTGCCCTCCGCAAGGGCTTGTGTCCTTCATCTGTGGCTTTTCGAAAAAATTGTAGGGCACCTGGGCTTTTTGTAGGGCAACCGAGTTTTTTGCAAGGGTCCTTATTCCTTTGAATTTTTTTGGATTTTCTGACTTCTGCTCTCTCGAATTTCTTCGGACTTTTGTCCAAAGGAATTCCTTCGGACAAAAAGTCCGAAGGAATTATTCCTCGGGCAGTTTATTCTTTGGCGGACCTTTTGGGAGGCTGCGGGTTTTTTGTTTACAAATCCTCCGAAGTATTATTTCGGACAAAAATTCCGAAGGAATTCCTTCGGACTTTTTCCCGAGGGATATCTATTGTCTTCTCCTTACTCTTGGATTATTTCCCGCAGACTTATGTCCTTTGAACTTTTTCGAAGCTATGTTAAATCAAGCCTTCTTTGCCTGAAAGAAATCCTGTTGTAGCCAAGGCTTTTGCAAATGAGTTATTTCAATTGGTCTACCTCTTACCCAATGTATTATTTCTTCCTTGGCTAGAGACGTGGACTTTCCGAATGGCAAGAGACAATCCAACCTATGGAAGAATTGTCAACAGAACTTTCGGCAGCCCATGACTTAAATGGTTTTATAAGTTGTAGAGTTACAAAGCTCCGAAGTAGTAAGTAACAAGGTGTTAAAGACCCGAAATGGTCTTGTTAACAATTTTGCCCCCTACAGGGCAAATTGTCACCCCTACACTTTGGAACTTTGCTATGGTGCCAAGTTTGTCTTGCAAATCAGTTTTGGGGTCCTTAAATGAGCATTTTCAGCCACCCAAGTGGCCATCTACAGCCAGGGGAATTTTAGTCATGCAGAGGTTTCCAAGGAGCTTTCTTGATTACAGCCAAATGTGCAAATACAGCCAAGACATACAAGCTTTAAGTTTATTTATTTTGTCCTCCCAAGGAATTTTTTGGGATATAAGAGGTGGACTATTTCTTTGGACATTTTGTCTGAGAGAAACAACTCTCAAAGGACTGTGTAAAAGTCCGAAAAAATGACTAAGTGGCAGTCGTACAAGTGTTATTTTCTTCGAACTTTTTGTCCGAAAGAAAGGAGAAAAGCATAGTTGAGAAGACCAGTTTTCAAGTCAAGATGAAAGTTCCAAGGGACAGTTTCAAAAACCCTGGGTGCCCTTCAATTCTTCCAAAATGGCACTTTTGAAGGCAGACATGCCCTTGCGGAGGGCACTTGGTCGGTGAAGTGGACCTTTTCAATTCTTTCGAAGGGCACTCCTAGAAGACAGGCCTTGCGGAGGACATATGGGCATCGCATAGGGACATTTACAATTTCCCCGAAGGGTATGTTCCCTTGTGGGGGACACTTCAAGCAAGAAGACCTTGGCAATAATTCCGAAAGACAAAATTCATTTTTTCGAAGGACACTTGCCCTTGCGGAGGGCACTTGGTCGGTGGCAGGGCCCTTTCAAAAGTTCCAAAGGGCATTATTGGGAAGCAGAAGCCCTTGCAGAGGGCACCTCTATAAAGCGAAGGACAAAAGCAAAGTTCCCGAAGGGCACTTGCCCTTTGGGGAAAACATAGCAAAGGAGACGAATTTCTTTGGACTTTTTGCCCGAAGGAAAAAGTTTGAAAAAATTCGGGAGGATTAAAAACTCGGGGAAAATAAAAAAAACAAAGGCAAAGGAGATCCTTCGGAATAATTGTCGAACAGGGAATCCGCGAGAATTTGAAATCAACAAAAGTCCGAAGAAAATCAAAGGGCAGGATATACGAGCCTAAAAGAATAAATTCGAAAAAATTGGCAAGGAAACGAATTCCTTTGGACTTTTTGTCCGAAGGAATAAGGACAGTTTCAAAAAACCCGATAGAAAAGACAAGGGCACAAGCCAAAGCCAAAAAAGAGAAAAGGAAATGCCAAGCCCGGGAAAGAGAAGAGACAGAGAGTCCTTCAGACAATTTGTCTGACGGACGAAAGCTAAAATAAAGCTCGATTCCCGAATTAAAGCAGAACATGGGAAAACACAGAGAAAACACGAAGTGAACTGAGCATGATCAAGAGGCATGAGCAAAGATTAAAGTAGAACTGAACATGGACATAAGCATGAACAACGAATAAAACAAACGCAAAATAAAGACAGGCAAGATAAACAAAGATCATGCACAGACTAACGTGAGTGACTCCAATTAAGTGAACGCGTTTAAGAAAGCAAGCACGCTTCAGTTCTAAAAATAGAGTTATCTTGCATGATGAACAGGCAAAGCGTTGAACATTTCAAACACCCAGAAATTCCATGCACGCACTCTCGTTTGTCTCGTTTGCTCGAAATGTTCCGAAGGTTCAAACATAATTCTTAATTTGGCATTTGCATTGATTTCATGCAAAGGGGAGACTTTCAAACGTTCCAACAGTTCGAGTGAATTTGACTACTCTTGTTTTGAAGTTGACTAGTTTTCAAGTCAAGACATCTATTTGTAGGTGTCATGCATCCAAAGCTTGTCTTCTCCTTTTTTCAACGGAAGGAATTTTCATGCAAGACAAAATAGACTTTTGTAAATGCTGACTTGGTTTGAGTTTACTCCCTCTCTATTTTCAACGCCAATCTCTTGGCTTGTTGTAAATTTCTATATTAATGGCTTTTCAGCCTTGTAAAATCCGTCCCTCTTGGTAAGACCAGACTCTACCATTGGTGAGTTGTGTAACCTCTTCAATCAATAGAAGGGCAGTACTTTCAGATTTCAAATGTTGGCATAGTGTACATGTTGACAATTCTTCCACAAGTCGAATTGTCTTTTGCCATTTAGAAAGTTCACGTCTCTAGCCAAGGAAAGAAGAATACATTGTTTTTGGTAGGGGCCTTTGCTACAAAAGGATGAATTCCTTCGGACTTTTGTCTGAAGGAATAGTTCATGAAACAAGGGAATAACAAATCAACAAAACGCCTAAAAGAAGTACCCTTCGGAAGGGTCATTTGCAAGAAACCCGAAGGGCAGGGTACCCTTCGGAAGGGTTATTTTCAACATTTCAGAAGGGCACATACCCTTCGGGAAGGTACAGGAACAAATTGGGGACCTCTGCAAAAAACCCGGGTGACCATTTCATTTTTTTCGAAGGGCACAGAGGGAGAAAAACGAGCCCTTTCGGAGGGCACTTGGTCAGCGACAGGACCACGGTAACCTTTCCGAAGGGCACATTTCGAAGGCCAAAGAGCGAAGGCACAAAAGAGACCTTCGGACTTTTGTCCGAAGGAATTCGGAAGACGCAAGAAAGAAGACCGAAGACAAAATGCCGACGGCAAAAGACAAAGGGGTTTCGGAGATGTTGAATTCACCAAAGGCAAAGCAGAAGGAAACCTTCAGACTTTTTGTCCGAAGAAATTCGGAGAAAGGGCCGCGGAAAAAGACCCGAAGAAAATAGGAATTCCGAAGGACAGAGGAATAGACCAAGATAATTCTTGCAGACATTTTGTCCGCAGGAAAATGATGAGACAGAAGTCTGAAGAAAAACTGAGAAACGAAGGCAAAGAAAAAGGGGAATTCCTTCGGACAAATTGGACAGGGCCCCTTCAATAAAATCCGAAGGAATTAAGCCGAGACACCCAAAAGTAATAGTTTTCGGACTGTGCAAAAGAGGAAATAAGAGAAGTCCAAAGGAAATTGCCAAATATAGAATCTCGCCAGAAATAGACACGAACACACAGACCAGAACAGGGTAAAATACATGCAAGCGGGAGCTATTTTCGAACATCGGTCAAAGCTTCAGTTGACTGGTTGTTGAAAGTCCTGCTCGTCTCTAGATCATCTCACACATCTGAGGGTCCAACTCAGCGTCAACCGAAGTTCCAAATTCGAATGTCGAGTTGACTATTCCATATTTAGAGTTGACTAATTGTTAAATGCCGCATCCACTAGGAGCTTTCCATGCGAGGGAGAATGATCTCTTCGACCAACTCAGCTTGCCAAGCAGTCAACTCAGTTTATCTCTTCGTCCAACTCAGCCTTTCAAACGTTCCAATTCGGCATCAAGCAGCTCACGTAGACTTCTAAAATTAACATTGGTGTGGATTTCCATGCAAAGAGAGGTGGGCAGTTCATAACAGAGACAAGTTCACTTCCTCAAGCGCAAGAAGCTTCATGCAAAGACAAAAGAAAACATATTTTTGAAAGGCCAAGTCAGCCTTGAGTAACCTAAGTGAATCCTTCTCTTCAAATTTCCAACGCCAATCTTTGGCCTCTTGTAATTTTCTATAAAATGGCTTTGAGCCTTGATTAAAAATCATCCAATCTCTCTCTTGGCTAGACTAGACTCTGCCATTGGTGAGTTGTGTAACCTCTTCGATCAATAGTACTATACTTTTAGATTTCAAGTGTTGGCATAGTGTATATTTCATTCAGCAATTTGCATAAGTGGTAGATTTCTCTCCCTTCCCAAATTCTGGTTCATACCTGGTTGCTAGATTATCCTTATGCAGGTCATGTTAAAGTGTTCTTTATGTCTTTTGCTGAAGTTTTAAGTGGATGTTAGGTCGCTTCAAAGTGTCTCGTATCAGACCTCTCTCCATCGTTTTCCCTCAAGTTTTGGTCATTGGATTGAACCTCTTCATGAAATATTTATGCACAAGTGATCACGATAAGGCGTCGTGATCACCAAACATAGAGATCAAACCTCTCATCCTTGAATTTCTTAGGATGACGATAAGGCATCGTGATCACGATTTGGCACCCTACTCTAACTCAATGACGTGCTCAAATCCTCTATCTGGTGGTCTACTTGGAGGAATATCACCAAACACAGGGCCATGCTTATCCAAAACTACCTAGATATCCACATGATAAGGCTGCTCACTACTCGAAGAAGATTTGGATGAAATAAAACATTGGGCTGCTCAAGCAACATTTCCATGTCTAAAAGTAGACTCCATCCTATGTGCTAAAACAACTCTAGGTCCATCATCTGAAAGAGCCCTAAGCACAATTTTTTCCCGTCTGCCATAAACTCTAACTCCATCCATCTGAAATCCTGAACATATCTACCGAGGGACTATAGCCACTGAATGCCCAACACTGCATCTATCTCACCAAGACCCACTACATAGAAATCATCAGTGAATGTGTAGTCCCCCATCTGGATGCTAAGCTGAGGAATCCTCCTATTGTAACTCATAGAGGAACCATCTGCAACTCTCACACTAAACCCCTCAAAGTCCTCAACATGTAATCCACACTTCGCAGCCAACCCCTCATCAATGAAGTTGTGCGTAGCACCACTGTCAATCAAGCAAACAACCCGCTGCCCCTTAAGTACTCCTTTCAACCGAAAAGGATGGTACATAGGGACTCTTGAAAGTGAGGCAATAGTGACATTGGTTGAATCCAATGCCCCATCCTCTCCAAGCTCAACTTGTGGCTGCTCCTCATGCACAACATGTCCACTATCACTATCCTCTAAACCTATATCCTGAATATGCTCATCGTCCACATCTGAAACAACCTCTATAAGATGCACCTTGCCTTTACCAAGGCAGTGGTGTCCAGGTTCCCAAGGTTCCTTACAAGAGAAGCAAAGCTTCTTCCTCCTCAACTCATTGCATGTATCCAGATCCATCCTAGGAGGGGGTACACTCTTAGGCTGAGTAGAAGAACGCTGAAATGGTTTGGAGCTCTAGGAGAACTTATTTGGCTGATAAGGAGGTGATGTGTCCAAATCCTATACCATTTGAATGACATCGTGCAGTGTCCTAGGCTTAAGAGCCTTGACAAATCCTCTCATCCTGTCATGTAATCCCTCTATCGAAAAGCATCACCACACGCTTGTCATGCATCTTAGGGACCATCACTGATATACGTTGGAACTCGATGTCAGAATCAACATGTCTACTCTAGCGAAGCTGAGCCAAATCTCTGTAATACAACTCCACATCCTTACAATCAAATCTAACAATCAACCTCTCACTGAACTCCCTGTAAGACCATAGAAAATCATGGTTCTGGGTGACCAGCCCATGATGCCACCAATCATATGCTACTCCCTCAAGGTGTAAGGTAGCAAACTAAATAGCCTCCTGCTCCGGCATAGGCTTGAGGGTAAGATATGTGTCGAGCTTATGAATCCAGGCTCTCGCACTAATCTTCCCACTACTATCAAAGGTGGAAAGAGTCACCTTGTTGGTAGCTTACTTCAGCTCCCTGTTTTGTTACGACCTGGGCCTCCTGTCCTGTCTGGCCCTCACGCTATCTCTCTGCTGTGCACAATACTATGGAAAGGGGAATGCATCTCTCACATGCTGAGGTAAATTCCTCCACTCCTCACTGACTGCCATAATAGTATCCTGGAATTCCACTTCCTCAAGTGGATCAACAACTGTCAGTGGATCATCTTGAGGCAAGAAACTGGGTTGCATAGGTCTATCAGTTGTCCGTGTAGACCTCCTCTCTTGACGAAGAAACCCCAATACGCTACCAAACACTGAATGCCCACTATGGCCTTCATGGCTAGATGCAACAGAGACTGACCTGTCTCTCTTGTCACATCTATCCACGCTATCATGTCTATCTTTGTTGTCATGGCGCCCTCTTGGTCTACCCAAGGTCATCCTGTCAAAGGCAGTGCCCATCCGATCCATGGACTAAATCAACCACTGCTGAGTGGCTGCTAGAGTCCTCAGAAGCTCTCTATCAGGATCCACCTATTCATCCCAGGGCGGACTATGACCACCCTCCGATCTATCTCCCATGGCTCTAATCTCTATCTCTAAACTAGCGTCAAGTTGTGCTCGTCTACGTGTATAATCCCTGTGTGGACCCCTCCCTCGTGATTGCATCAAATCAAAACCCTGCAGGCTGCTAGGAACATAGCTTTGATACCATTGAAAGAACCCTTCCTACGCTGCCCTAACTTTTCTGATTTTATTTGGGACTTGGATCCTTGTTTACAACGTTAGATAACAACACCCAAGCATATATATATGGAAGAGAAGATAAATAACATAATATAGAACCCAAAGACAGCCTTTTCAATATTGAAATATGAGCGTTTACAAATAAAATCAGACCTGATATGATTGCTGGTCTGTTTATGACAGCCAAGGATTACAATGAAACTAATATTATTTTAGATCAACAAATACAACTTTGCATACCCGGAAAATGGGGGACAACCTTGTACAAAATGAAGTGCACCTTGCAACCCTAGGTGCCTCCTCCAAAAGAAATATATTTTGCCTTTGAATGTGCCGAAAAATGCAAGGAATGGCACCAACAATTGCAGCAAACCCTAGAAGGGTGATGTCAGCCTATTAAGGGTAATTTCTGCCCTTCAATAACCCCCCAACCAATGGTGCCACTGCTGGAATATATTGTTGTACTGAAATCACCTTCAATCTGCCCTGAAAATGTTGCCCTAGCTGAAAATGGAAATCTGGAAATGCACCAACAAAATCTGATATGAACACTTGCAATTTCTGGATGAAATTGCCCTACCCTGGATAATTGAGGGTTTCCGTCCCCAAATATATGAAAACCAATAGAGGGTTTACGTCCCCTACTGCTTAACCTGGAAGAGGGTTTCCGTCCTCCACAAAGCTCTGAATGAGGGTTTCCGCCCTCAAAGAATCTCAATCTCAAGCGCTGCTCCAAAATTGCAAAAAATCTGATTTGATAAAAAGTCATGAATGCTCCATGGAATGAAAGAAGGGAATAAATAGACCCCAAAGCCAAACCTTGGACTCCAAATGACAAATAGGGCACTTTTTATCACATGTCACATCCCCAACATGAGTCGCCCCCCCTTAGGGAAATAATCACTTTATTTTATTTTATTTCCTTTTTTAATAGTTTTCACTTTACTTTAATAAAGTCATTTCAACTTTATTAAATCACTTTATTATTATAAAGTCACTTTATAAAATATAAGTCATTTTAATAAAGTACTTTTAAAAAAGAAAAAATCCAACAAGCATTAAATTAGATAAAAAACAAAGGTACAAACTCAATTATGCCATGCTTGGAAACTATTAGTCCAAGCTTGAGCATTATAGATCATAAAAACAACAGAAATACTCATGAGATAGAATCAAGGCTTAAAATATAGATAAGATCATCCTGAATCTTTTTAGGCCAGCAAGGAGGGAATATGCTGTAACATAATAAATCCTTGTTATCTAGAGCCCAATTAGCCAAAGCATCAACAACCTTGTTTTGTCCACGAGGAATATGAAAGAATTGGACTTCTTGAAATTTGCCTCTTACTTGTTTAATCTTCCAAACCTCTTTAGCAATGCGCCAATTAGGAGGAGAAACCAATATGTGATCAGAAAGTAAAAGATTGGTAATTTTAGAATCAGATTCAATATAGATCTTATGCCATTCCATCTTAAAGGCTTCTTGCATGCCTCTATATATGGCTTTCACCTCGGCAAGATTGTTGGTAGTATGACCAAGAGTCAGGGCAAAAAGAAACTGCATATCACCATTCTCATCTCTTCCAATGCCTCCGATAGCAGCTCTTCTTGGATTGCCTCGTGAAGCCCCATCGTATTTATTTTCCCATATCTAGGAGGAGGCTTGTTCCAATGTCCCTCACATAAAAGCCTCTTTTTAGTCTTCAATCTTGGACAAGTGAGATCTTGAAGATCAATGTTCAATTGTTCACATATATGTTTCCATTCCGGAGAGAGATCTGAAGGGAAGGAAATCTTATGTTTTAGACTTTCCATTATATTGATTTTAGTTTTGACCCACACAAAAGAGTTATCCATCTTTGTTTGCTGGAAAATTCTACTATTCCTTTCCTTCCATATATTCCACAAAAGAAGAGAGATAGCATTCCATAGAACAGGAGTAAAATTTTGACCTTTAGGAAGGGATCCTTTCCAATGTCTAAAAATTTGGTCAAGAGTCTCCAAGCTTATCCAACGCACATTGAATACCTCAGCAAAATGTTGCCATAATGGGATGACCCAAGAGCATAAGAAGAAAAGATGAGAAGAAGTCTCTTCAGCATGTAAGCATAAGACACATGGAAAAGGGCCATCCCAACCCAAGTACTTTTATAATAAAAGAACATAAAGTGAATTAAAGTGACTTAACCCAATTTTCTCTCACAAGCCATTCCCTGACCATCTCCATTAGCCTACAGGAATGTGGTAATAGACCAATCTTGAATAATTGAGTGATCTCTTAGGAAGGAGGGGACATTACAACATGGATTGCCTAAGAACATTGTAAGTGACAAAGATAGCAAGTTCCTTAGTTTGTTTTGGCAGGAACTCTTTCATTTAGCAAAAACCAAATTGAATCCTAATACCAGATACCACCCTCAAACCGATGGGCAAACAAAGATTGTGAATAAGTGGATTGAGGGTTAATTGAGGAAATATGTGGCAGGGCAGCAAACGGCTTGGGTCAAGTGGCTCTACAGAGAGCATTGCTACAACACCACATATCATATGTCCACTGGTATGATTCTTTTCATAGCTTTGTATGGTTATAATGTTCTTTCTTTTGTGGATTTGGTTATTATAGAAAGCAGAGTGCCAGGGGCAAGAGACTTGGTTGTACATAGTCAAGAGATATTAGGTATACTCAAAGATAATATCCAACATGCACATAATCAGCAAAAGTTTTATGCAAACCAGCACCATATTGAAATATCTTTTGAGGTTGGTGCTGACAATTTTGCCCCCACAGGGCAAATTGTCACCCCTATTATTCAGAACTTTGCTATGGTGCCAAGTTTGTCTTATGAATCAGTTTTGGGGTTCTTAAGTGTGCATTTGCAGCCACCCAAGTGACCATCTACAGCAGTTTGAAAGGGTTTTCCTCCTCTTCTAAGCATCACGTACAGAAAAAAGCCAAGACATACAAGCTGTAAATTTATTTGTTTTGTCTTCCCAAGGATTTTTTCAGGCTATAAGAGGTGGACTATTTCTTCGGACATTTTGTCTGAGAGAAAGAGCTCTCAAAGGACTGTGTAAAAGTCCGAAAAAATGACTAAGTGGCAGTCGTTCAAAGTTTATTTTCATCGGACTTTTTGTCCAAAAGAAAAAGGGAAAAGCACAGTTTAGAAGACCCAAAGGGCACCTACCCTTCGGGAAGGTCCAATTCAAAAGTCCCGAAGGGTATGTACCCTTCGGGTTGGTTCACTTTATGGTTTTCAACTCAAGACAATCCATCCGAAGGACAATTTGAAAAAGCCTGGGTGCCCTTCAAAAAGTCTAAAGGGCAACTGCCCTTGTGGATGGCACTCAGGCGGTGAGAGGACCTTTCATTTTTCCCGAAGGGTCATTTTCATAAAACCCCGAAGGGTATGTGCCCTTGCAAGGGACACTTCAAGCACGAAGACCTTGGCAAAAGTTTCAAAGGACAAAATCCATTTTTTCGAAGGACAACTGCCCTTGCGGAGGGCATTTGATCGGTGGTAGGACCCTTTCAAAAGTTTCGAAAGGCACTTTTGAGAACAAACAGCGCTTGCGGAGGGCACTTGGTCGGTGAAGTGGACATTTTCCATTCTTCCGATGGGCACTTCTAGAAAAACCTTACCCTTGCGGAGGGCACCTTCATAAAGTGAAGGACAAAAACAAAGTTCCCGAAGGGCACTTGCCCTTCGGGGAAAGATAGCCAAAGGAGACGAATTCCTTCGGATTTTTTGTCCGAAGTAATTCCTGAATCGACGGAGGATATACCCGGGGAAAATCCCGATAGAAATAAAGCAAAGGCACAAACAGAAAAGAATTTCCTTCGGACTTTTTGTCCAAAAGAGTTCCTTCGGACAAAAGTCCGAAGGAATTAGGGAGGGACAAAAGCCCGATAGAAAAGACAAGGAACAAGCAAAGAACCGAAAGCCCAAACGCTAAAGCGTAAGCAAAGGCCAAAAAGGAGAAAAGAAAATGCCAAGCACAGAAAAATATAAACATAGAGGCCCGACCAAAATAAAGCCCAAATCCCGAATTAAAGCAGAACACGAGAAAAGCTAGAGAAAACACGAAGTGAACTGAGCATATCAATAGCATGAACAGAGATGTAAGCACAAACAAGACTGAACCAGAACTGAACAAGAAGACAAACACAGAAATAGAGGCATGAGCAAAGACTGAAGCAGAACTGAACATGGACATAAGCATGAACAGTGAATAAAACAAACGCAGAATAAAGACAAAGGCAGGATGAACAAAGATCATGCACAAACTAACGTGAGTTACTCCAACGAAGTGAACATGTTTAAGAAAACAAGCATGCTTCAGTTCTGAAAATAGAGTTGTCTT
This sequence comes from Torreya grandis, assembly GCA_037957365.1. Lineage (NCBI taxonomy): Eukaryota > Viridiplantae > Streptophyta > Pinopsida > Cupressales > Taxaceae > Torreya > Torreya grandis. The sequence goes on along the minus strand of JARHVA010000891.1, from coordinate 713,667 downwards.
GCATGATGAACGAGCAAAGTGTTGAACGTTTCAAATAGCCAAAAATTCCATGCACGCACTCTCGTTTGTCTCAAAGCTTGAAACGTTCCAGCGATTCAAACGTAATTTTTAATTTGGCATTTGTATTGATTTCATACAAAGGGGAGACTTTCAAATGTTTCAGTAATTCGAGTGGATTTGACTACTCTTGTTTTGGAGTTGATTGGTTTTCAAGTCAAGACATCTATTCGTAGATTTCATGCATCCAAAGCTTGTCTTCTTCTTTTTCAATATAAGGAATTTTCATGCAAGACAAAATAAACTTTTGTAAACGTTGAGTTGGTTTGAGTTTACTCCCTTTCTATTTTCCAACGCCAATCTCTTGGCTTTTTTTAATTTTCTATATTAATGGCTTTTTAGCCTTGTAAAAATCAATCCCTCTCTTGGTAAGACCAGACTGCCATTGGTGAGTTGTGTAACATTTTCAATCAATAGGACTGTACTTTCAAATTTCAAGCGCTGGCATAGTGTACACTCATTCAGCGATTTGCACATGTGATAAATTTCTCCCTTCCCAAATTCTAATTCGTACCTAGTTGCTAGCTTATCATGTTATACAGGTCATGTTCAGCGTTTTATGTCATTTGCTGACGCTGTAATTGGATGTTAGGTGGCTACAAAGTGTCTTGTATCAGACCTCTCTCCATCGTTTTTCCTCACGTTTTTGTCATTGGATCGAACCTTCTCATGAAATACTTATGCATAGTGATCATTTGAACTCAAAGGTCTTTTTTTTCCCTTGTTTGTTCAGTGTTCAAAGTTTCAAGTAGGGTGGATCAACATTCTGGTGTATCACCGTCATTAGATAGGATTCCCCTTCAAGTTTCTTTCTCCCTTTTCCATGGTAGTCCGCAACACAGAGTAGAGATCCTCATTGATACATCTTACAAGAACCAGCCTTCTCTGGAAGTTTTTCTCACCATTGAGGCACCCACCCTCGTGAGAAGATCTCATTGTTTCAACTGGAGAGAGGATTAGCCTTTTCAGCACATCTTCATTTCAGGGTGCAACTCTAGGTTGACAACAATTTTGGGCATGCCCAGTGGTACCACGAAAAAATTATTTGCATATCTGAAGAGTTTTCGCAGCAACAGAGGATATTCATCTACATCCAGTTGCAGAGTTCATAGCATCATTTAGGCAATCCGTTCTTGCCAAAGGTTACCACAAGATCAACAAGTAAAGGTATTCTTTTTGAATTTATAACTTATAAAAGAGCAAGGTCTAGGAGGGCAAATCCATATCCACAAAGAGAATATACCTCCCCCTCATCTTATCATTCTAAACACTGCAATCCCCACTATCTAGATGGCCATTAGAAATCAAGTGTTTGCTCCATTCAATAGGGGAAGTCCACTGAATCTAGCATAGTTTGATGACATTCCTGTATCTGCCCTCAAAAGTATTTCATTCTTCTCTGGAGAAAATCAAACAACCCCTATTGAGCATATCCAAGATGTGGTTAATCCTTGTTTAGTTCATAATGTTGTTGAGGATAATGTTGCTATTAGATTGTTTTTGCTTCTTTCAAAGGAAAAGCATTACAGTGGTATAGAACCCTCCCACTTAGATCCATTTTCACGTGGGATGAATTGAGTGCAGCGTTAGTCAAGCAATTTGAAGACAAATCTGATCACTTATTTTTAGTTGAGCAATTAACTGCCATACAGAGAGCTCCTCATGAGTTCATGTCCGATTTTAATCTCAAATTCCAGAAGACATGGACCAGAATACCGGTTCTGATTAGGCCATCCCCTAAATATGCATTTCTGTATTTTTTTAAAGCTCTTAATTATGACATTAGTGTAGTGATATAGTTAATGGATGGTACTACTTTGCCAGATGCTTATGAAGTTGCAATAAGGGCAAAAAAATAGTTTGATAAAAGTAGGTAAGATTTCTCCAAGACCTCCAATGCCCATACTTCCAGAAATAAGTTCTATACCAGCCCCTCAAGTTCCTCAAATGCCATCTTTGGCTCCAATTTTAGCACCTCAAGTTCCTATTGCACCCCTACTAGTCAAGCTAGTGAGATAGAAGAGTTGAAAGGTTTGCTGCAATCTTTTGGAAATGAAATAGTACAGCTCAAAAGGTAGCAATTTCAGTCAAATAGGCTCTATCAACAGCAAAATCAAAATAATTATCAGTCTTTCAAAGATCAAAGGTCTCCTTATCAGGGTTTCAGAGAAAATAGACCACCCTATCAAACAGAAAGAGCCATAGCTCCAGCTAAGCCATATACTGCTCTTGATCCGAATGCTCCTTCCACTTCAAAAGCCATTGTTCCAACCCCACCTCAAAATAATTTGGTGCAGGATTCAGGTTGGCAGCCCTTAAATCTCAATGATGTTCAAAACCAAGCCTTGGTATCATAGAACATCACCATGCCACAGATGACACAAAAAGAGTTCTTTTTTCAAAGAGGTCAATATCAAGATACATGTTTAACATCACAAAGACTGACTCATCAAGTTCAAGGGCAACCTGATGCTATTAATGTAAATTGGCAGGTCGATGATCATGTTGTTTTTACTCAGGATGTTAAAACTAACGATTCAAGTGGTCAAGTTGCAGCTATAACCTATCAGAGAATTAAAAAAGAGTTGTTGATGAAGCCCAAGCAGTAGCAAATACTTCAAGTACTCCTAGTACTGTTGCTAAAAGTATAAAAGAGTAGTTTGTTGCCTCCACAACCCAAAAAAATCAGAATATAGAGGTTAGTAAAGTGCAGCAAATACCTCTAATTTCGTGAGCAGTAAGTACTTCAGAAAGTGCAATCAAAAGTTAGTGCATCTCAGTTCAGTATTGTAGATCAAATGAAGAAGTCTAACATCAGCATTAGCATGTGAGATTCTCTTTCAATTCCAAGGCAAAAGGATAAACTCATTCAAGAACTTTCAGCTCTTGAATTGTCTCCAAAACCGGTTGAAAAAAGTGTTGTCTTAACAAATTTGGATCAGCGAACTAAGCACCAGGTGTAGCAAGGAGATAAGATGTCAAAGGTGGACCAAACTGAGGTAAAAAAAAAAAAAAAACTCTTCTTTTTTATCTTTCTTTGATAGTGGGTGATACTTTGATTCATAATTGTATGGTGGATAGTGGAGCTAGCAGTACAGTAATGCCCAAACAGATTGCAGACAAGCTCGGCTTTGTTTATGAGCCAAATACTAAAGGGGTATTGCAGTTGAATGGTTCACCAGCAAAGATGGTAGGCATTATCAAAGATTTGAAATTGACATTACATGCTTGTCTTAAAGTTACTATTCAGCAAGATGTTATAGTGGTGGACTTGCCTCCTTATTTCGCTATGTGTCTTTCAAGGGACTTCACTTCAAAGATTGAGGGATATTTATCAGTTGATTGGACCTATTTGTTGTTCAAAACCAGCTATGGTACAAAAATAACAATTTATTCAGAGCCTATTGCACATTTTCATATGGAGCCTTATACGCCAAGTGTTGTCAATGCAAATTGTATCATCTCAGATGAAATATTACAAACTAGTGATGTAGAAAAGGGCTCACCTTTGGATGGAGTTCCAAATTTGTTTCTTGATGAGTGGGCTTCTACCTTGCATGAGAATAATCCCTACAAGTTGATTGAAGAGGAAGGTCTTGGTGTGTATTGTCTTCATGAGAACGATGCACCAATTCCAGCCATGGTCAAAAAAAACGAATCTAATGAAGGCTTGTGGCAATTGTACTTTGATAGATCAAGAAATAAGCATGGAACCGGAGCTGGAATGATGTTAATTTCTCCTGCAGAACAAATGTATTTCTTCTCTATTAAATTTCAGTTTGGCTGTTCAAACAATGTTGCTGAATATGAAGCACTAGTTCACGGTTTGCAGTGGGCTAAAAAGATGAAAGTCAATTGTTTGCAAGTGTTTGGAGATAGTGAGTTTGTATTCCACCAAGTAACAGGTTTGAATTTATGCAAGAATTTGTTTCTTAAATCTTACAGACAGAGTTTGGGACGAACTTGAAGATTTTCAGGGTTTTAATATTCAGGTAATACCAAGAGATAGGAATAAACATGTTGATAGGTTGGCTGTTGTTGGGGCACAATTTAACATTCCAGCTGATGTAAAAAGTGACAATTTTCAGTCACATATAAAGATAGTGGTAAGGCCTTTTGTTCCGAATAACCAAGAGAATTGGCAAGTGTTTGAAAATGACAATCAAATTATGAGATTTTTGCAAGAAAAGGCTGAGTTTTTTTCAAAAAATCAGTCAAAACACTTACAGCAATATGGTGATCAGATTGTACAACTGAAAACGAATAGGCTACCCAAGGGATTGGTCACTCTTGAAAATATTTTTAGTGAAGATGATGAGCTAAGGAAAAAGAAATCATCCTTGTCAACAAAGGAAGAGCACTATGCCAATATAGAGATTGCAGTTGGTAAAATTTTGAAATTGGGCAAGGTATGCACTCATCCACAAAAGAAAGCTTCACTGATTTATGCACAAGTTTTGCTGATATATTCACATGGCAGTATAGTGATCTCAAAGGTTTTGATCCAAGTTTGGCTCAACACACCATTGAGTTAAAAGAGGAAACTAAACCAATGAGACAAAGACAAAGGCCAATCAATACAAAGCTTGAGCTTTTGATGAAAGATGAGCTTCACAAGCTCAAAATCAGCTATTATATTTCCAATCAAGCATTCAACTTGAGTGGCGAACCTCGTTCCAATACGGAAAAAGAATGGTGAGATTCGTTTGTGTTGATTTCCGTGATTTAAATAGGGCTTTGTTTAAAGACCACTATCCATTGCCATCAATGGAACAAAATTTACAGGTTATTGTAGGTTCAAAGAGGTTTTTCTTGTTGGATGGATAGTGGTTACAATCAAATTTTGGTCATAGAAGAGGACCAATTCAAGACAGCCTTCACGACTAAGTGGGGGACATTTGCATACAGAAAGATGCCATTCGGTTTGTCTAATGCTGGAGCAACCTTTTAGAGAGGCATGGATATGGCCTTCCAAGGCCTTCTTAATAGATTTGTGCTTGTTTATTTGGATGATATAACAATTTTTTCAAAAGATGCAGAAGATCACATGGTTCATCTCAAGCAAGTTTTCGAAAGGTAGGCAATTTGGGATATCTTTAAATCCTAAAAAGTGTGTATTTTCAGTGCATGAAGGTAAGCTTTTTAAACGTGTTGTTTCAAAGCATGGTTTAAACATAGATTCTGAAAGGATTCAATCCATTCTTGCACTCTCCTTGCCTAAGAGCAAAAAGGCTTTGCAAAGTTTCTTTGAAAAAATCAACTTTATAAGGAGATCCATTTCAGATTTTGCTACTGTAGCTAAACCACTTACAGCCATGCTAAAGAAAAATCAAAACTTCAGTTGGTCCAAGGAGGGAATAAAAAGGTTTGAAGATGTTAAGAAAGCCATAGCAAGTGCTCCTACGCTTTTAAATCCGGATTTTATGAAAGATTTCATTATGTATACGTATATTAATATGGACACCATTTCAGGCATTCTTATACAGTAGAATCATGAAGATTTAGAGCAGTCAATAGCTTTCTACAGCGAAGGCTTGGAGAAGTATGAAACAAGGTATTCTTTTGTTGAAAAGCATGTCCTTTTAGTTATAAGATCTATAAAGAAATTTAGGCACTTGTTTAATAATAAACTACATCTAATGGTTGTTCATCCAAGCATCAAAGAATTTCTTCTGAACAAAGACATAAATGAAAAGAGAGCTGGTTGGATAACCAAGGTAATGGAATATGACGTGGAAATTAAGGTTACAAAGCTAGTTAGAGGCAAAAGACTTTGTGAGCATTTAGCTCAGGACTTGCAAGAAACTAATGAAGTTGGTTTAGTGTCAAATGATGAAGAGATTGCTACTGTTCACACCTCACCTTCCAGCGGGTTTCATGATTTGGTAAGCTATCTGCAGGATGGTTTTTACCCCTCTCACCTAAGTGCTTCAAAAAGAAGGTATTTCAGATTGCAATTAATTCCATTCTTGCTTGTTGATGGTGTTTTGTTCAAAAAAGATATTAATGGAATGTTACTAAAGTGTGTGGAACCAAGCCAGACTCAAAGATTACTTGAAGAATTCCATGATGGATATGGTGGACACTTTTTCACAAGAACTACAGCACTTAAAATCATGAGGTGGGTATTACAGGCCTACTATATTGGGTGATTGCCATACATGGGTTAGGAAGTGCAAACAATGTGCTATGTTTGTAGGAAAAGTTAAACTTCCAGCCCTGCCCCTTTAACCAATTGCGGTGGATCAACCTTTTGTCCAGTGGGGATTGGACTTTATTGGTCTCATTAATCCTCCTTTGACTTCAGGGCATAATTGGATTCTAACAGCTATGGATTACTTCACACGTTGGACGGAAGCAATTGCATTGAAAGAAGCAAACAAAACTAACGTTCTTGATTTCTATGAAGGTCTGTTTACTAGGTTCGGAGTTCCTTCAACCATTATTTATGACAATGCAATGGCTTTTGTGGGATCTCGGATTAGCCAATGGGCTGTCCAAAATGGAGTTTATCTCAACACTTCATCGAACTATTATCCACAAAGAAATGGCCTTGCTGAATCTACAAACAAGAACCTCTTAAAGATCATACGAAGGACTATTGAAGACAATCAAAGGTCATGGCATCTCAAGTTGAAGTCAGCTCTATGGGCCGATAGGATCACCTGCAAGAGGTCAAAAGCCAACTCTCCATACAAGCTAGTTTATGGTAAGGAAGCAAGGTTACCTATTTCTCTTGAGTTTCCATCTTTAGAACTAATGCATCAACTTGAGTTGTTGGAGAATGAGCCTATGGAAATCAGGTATGCGAGCTTATGGAATTGAAAGAGACAAGAAATCAATCCATGTTAACCATGGAAAGTCATCAATCACAGATGAAAAGAACGTTTGACAAAGGAGCTTCCTCACGAAGCTTCAATGAAGGAGATTTGGTCCTCAAGTGGGATGAGGATCGAGCCAAACCAAGAAGGCACACAAAGTTTGATTGCCTTTGGAGTGGCCCATACACGATCTATAGCTGCAAATCCCACAATGCCTTCCAACTTGCCAAGATGGACGACCAAGAGCTTCCAATCCCAGTCAATGGGATACATCTGAAACACTGTTATTGAAGAGCAAAGCTCTATGTACATAGTTGTTTTTTCTTCCTCCAAATGTTGTTCAAGCACAGTAGTTTGCTTCAATTTTGTTCAATAAGTGCTTATTTGCACATTTGTTTATTAGTTAGTTTTCCTGCTTTTGTGTTTTTTCCCTTCCTATTTTGAGGGAGAAGATTACTTCAGCCAAGGTCAGGAGGATATTTTCAGTCAAAAATCAGGTTCACCATTTGGGAGTTCGAATAACATCTATATGGTCTGAGTTCTCTAGCATAGCAGGCATGCTTCTCAGTTGAGTCACCAAAAATGTTGACAATTTTGCCCCCACAGGGCAAATTGTCACCCCTACTATTCGGAACTTTGCTATGGTGCCAAGTTTGTCTTATGAATCAGTTTTGGGGTTCTTAAATGTGCATTTGCAACCACCCAAGTGGCCATCTGCAGCAGTTTGAAAGGGTTTTCCTCTTCTTCTAAGCATCACGTACAACCAAAAACCAAGACATACAAGCTGTATATTTATTTTGTCTTCCCAAAGATTTTTTCGGGCTATAAGAGGTGGACTATTTCTTCGGACATTTTGTCCGAGAGAAAGAGCTTTCAAAAGACTATAAAAGTCCATAAAATGACTAAGTGACAGTCGTTCAAAGTTTATTTTTTTCGGACTTTTTGTCCGAAAGAGAAAGGCAAAAGCACAGTTGAGAAGACCCGAAGGGCACATACCCTTCGGGAAGGTCCAATTCAAAATTTCCGAAGCGTATGTACCCTTCGGGTTGGTTCACTTTATGGTTTTCAAGTCAAGACAATTCATCCGAAGGACAATTTCAAAAAGCCCGAAGGGCAACTGCCCTTGTGGATAGCACTCAAGCGATGAGAGGACCTTTCATTTTTCCCGAAGGGTCACTTTCAGAAAACACCAAAGGGTATGTGCCCTTGCGGGGGACACTTCAAGCACGAAGAAGACCTTGGCAAAATTTCCAAAGGACAAAATCCATTTTTCTGAAGGACACCTGCCCTTGCGGAGGGCACTTGGTCGGTGGTACGACCCTTTCAAAAGTTCTAAAAGGCACTTTTGAGGACGAATAGCCCTTGCGGAGGGCACTTGGTCGGTGAAGTGGACCTTTCCATTCTTCCGAAGGGCACTTCTGGAAGAACCTTACCCTTGTGGAGGGCACCTTCATAAAGCGAAGGACAAAAACAAAGTTCCCGAAGGGCACTTGCCCTTCGGGGAAAGATAGCCAAAGGAGACGAATTCCTTCGGAGTTTTTGTCCGAAAGAATTTCTTCGGACAAAAAGTCCGAAGGAATTCAGAAAAAGACCCGACAGAGGATATACCCGGGGAAAAGCCCGATAAAAATAAAGCAAAGGCACAAACGGAAAAGAATTTCCTTCGAACTTTTTGTCTGAAGGAATTCCTTCGGACAAAAAGTCTGAAGGAATTTGAGAGGGACAAAAGACCGATAGAAAAGACAAGGCCACAAGCATAACACCAAAAGCCCGAAGGCTAAAGCGTAAGCAAAGGCCAAAAAAGAGAAAAGAAAATGCCCAGCACAGGAAAATATAAACACATAGGCCCGACCAAAATAAAGCTCGAATCCCGAATTAAAGCAGAACACGGAAAAAGCTAGAGAAAACACGAAGTGAACTGAGCATGATCAATAGCATGAACAGAGACGTAAGCACAAACAGGACTGAACTAGTACTGCACAAGAGGTAAGACAAACGCAGAAATAGAGGCATGAGCAAAGACTGAAGCAGAACTGAATATGGACATAAGCATGAACAGTGAATAAAGCAAACACAGAATAAAGACAAAGGCAAGGTGAACAAAGATCATGCACAAACTAACGTGAGTGACTCCAATGAAGTGAACACGTTTAAGAAAACAAGCATGCTTCAGTTCTGAAAATAGAGTTGTCTTGCATGATGAACGGGCAAAGTGTTGAACGTTTCAAACAGCGAAAAATTCCATGCACGCACTCTCGTTTGTCTCAAAGCTTGAAACGTTTCAGCGGTTCAAACATAATTCTTAATTTGGATTTGCATTGATTTCATGCAAAGGGGAGACCTTTAAACGTTCTAGCGGTCCAGTGGATTTGACTACTCTTGTTTTGGAGTTGACTGGTTTTCAAGTCAAGACATCTATTCGTAGATTTCATGCATCCAAAGCTTGTCTTTTTCTTCTTTTTCAATGCAAGGAATTTTCATGCAAGACAAAATAGACTTTTGTAAAGGCTGAGTTGGTTTGAGTTTACTCCCTCTCTATTTTTCAGCGCCAATCTCTTGGCTTTTTTTAATTTTATATATTAATAGCTTTTTAGCCTTGTAAAAATCGATCCCTCTCTTGGTAAGACTAGACTCTGCCATTGATGAGTTATGTAACCTCTTTAATCAATAGAAAGACTATACTTTCAAATTTCAAGTGCTGGCATAATGTACACTCATTTAGCAATTTGCATACGTGGTAGATTTATCTCCCTTTCCAAATTCTGATTCTTATCTAGTTGTTAGCTTATCATGTTATACAAATCATGTTCAGTGTTTTATGTCTTTTGCTAAAGTTGTGAGTGGATGTTAGGTGGCTGCACAGTGTCTTGTATCAAACCTCTCTCCATCATTTTCCCTCATGTTTTTGTCATTGGATCGAACCTTCTCATGAAATACTTATGCATAGTGATCAACTGAAATCAAAGGTCTTCATTTTTCCTTGTTTGTTCAGTGTTCCAGGTTCCAAGTAGGGTGGATCAACATTTTGGTGTATCACCGTCATTAGGTAGAATTTTCCCTTCAAGTTTCTCTCCCTTTTTCATGGTAGTCCACAACACCGAGTAGAGATCCTCATTGATACATCTTACAAGAACCAGCCTTCTCTAGAGATTCTTCTCACCATTGAGACACCCACCCTCGTGAGAAGATCCCATTGTTTCAACTGGAGAGAGGATTAGCCTTCTCAACACGTCTTCGTTTCAGAGTGCAACTCCAAGTTGACAACAATTGGAGACATGGTTTTCTTGTGATTGTTGTACTATAGACAATCTTCTCTCAAAAGAGTGGAGCTGAAATGCTCAATCCTCGCTTCTATGGCCCATATAGTATTAAACAAAGGATTGGGGAAGTTGCTTATGAGCTTGAATTGCCAAACCACAACAAAATACACAAAGTATTTCATGTTTCATTCTTCAAAAAGGCATTGAGACAACATATCATTCTTTCAGTTGAGTTTCTTTCTTTGGATGATGAAGGCAAATTAATTCTGGTCCCTGAAGCCATCTTGGATGGTAGGGATAAGGAACAAGACCATCATAGAATATTTGGTACATTAAAAGGATCTACCAACAGAAGATGCGACATGAAAGGGTGTAGAAATCCTTGAGCGTCCCAGTTTACAATTGCTTAAGGAAAAACAATTATGGGAAAGGCGAACTATAATGTCCCCTTTTTCGAATTAAATAAATCAGAAGACCCAAAGTCTATCTTTTATTTCCCGTAGGTTAAGGTAATTTAATGAGAAAAATAATTTAATTATAATTTATTTAAATTGTCCAAAGTTACTTTATTATATAATGCAAAAAAAATGACACTCAAGTATTATTATTAAAAGGGGCCAAAAATGAAATTTTAATTAAATGGCTAAAAGTATTATTATGAAGGTAAAAAGTAAATATTTAATTAAAATTATTTTTAAATGTTTTTAGAGTGAAAGTGGAAAAAAGTGAAATTATAAAAGGATGAGTGGGGTCAAAATGGGGATTCATTATTCAATACTCACAATTGAAACCACAATTGGTTCAACTTCTACTTTTGAGAACGAAAACCCTCCAATCTTCAGAGGTGACTCCATGCCCAAGTTGCAATTGTGCAAATAAACAAGTTATTTCAAATTTGTGTTGGCTGAAAGTGGTTATTCATTTCCAGAATTTGCACGAAGGGTAATTGGAGCAACAAATCAGGGACTTTCACCTACCCAAGGTTGGGCGTCCCACTTCTGGTATTTATTTCAGCGGTAAAAAATGCCCAAACTGTTGGTGTCACCTTCTAGGGCTTGATCGTTGGCCTTCCAAGTTGGGCGTTGACTTTTGTAGGCTGATTGCTAACTTTAGAAGCTTGCCATACCTCCTCGAAGCCTATTGTACTACTTAGGAGTCATCTTCAGCTAGGGTTTGAGAGAATTCAAGGAAAAAATTCGGTCTTTATACTTTTCCATGTTCTCCCAGGTTAGGGTTTTGTGGAAAAATTAGGGAACATTGGTATTTCGATTTTATCATGTTGTTTGTACTTTCCAAAATCGAATAAAGACTCAGATTGATTTCCATTTGCTAGTTTACATTTTGTTTTCATCTATTATTTTATAATACTTCAGATTTGAATAGAATTGCAAAAAAAAAAATCAAATTCAAAGTTATTTTCCTAAAAGAGATATTTCATCCATAAACTTATTTGCTGGTTGTCAAGTGCCTCTCTTCTATTGCTCACTGCAATTTGTCCTATTGGCAGCCATGGTGTGCTTGGCTCGAGATCATCAATCAATAAATCCTCAATACGATGAACATTTGTTTTATAGGCCTCTCTTCTCCTAAGAAGAAGTAATCAAACCATTTTGAGATAAGGAATTACATCTAAACGAGGGGGCTCTATGGACACTTGATTCCTCTGTGGCACCATCCAACCCAGTTTGGTCAGCAAGGTCAACACCTCGTTTGGAGGAGGTGATTGTCTTACAACCTCTACCCACTCATTACTTATGAGTGGCATAGAGTCCTCCAGTTCTAGCTGAACCCTTTCTTGGTTTTGGCTCCAGCTCTGGTTCTAACTTCTACTTATGCTTCGGCTTTGGCTTCCACTTTTGCTCCATATTTCTCTTGATGCATTTTTAGAACTGGCTATCTCTTGAAGCCTGTCTTATTTATTGTTGTTCTACCAATCAAGTAGCCCCCTTGATTTCTTGGTCCACTCCCTGACCACATTGCCTTATTTTTCCACCCTTGTTCGACTTCAATGGCATTAATTATTTCTTATACAACATCAGTCTTTAGATATTTTGTCCTCCTTGAAAACACCTCTCTTCCTACCATGGAAAATCTGTTGTCGTTGTGACTCAATGTTATGTTCAGCATGGAGATCTTGTAAGATAATGGAGTGCCTCATTGTCAATGGTTATTGTCGACCAACTATCACTTCTACCTAACTTCAGCTTGACCCTACTTCTTAAAGGCAATGATGCCAGAAATATTTGCTATTAAAGCTACACTAGCAGTAGAATACTATTACAGAATTAAAAGTACATACCAAAACTTAGCACAATAGAACATAAGAGAATTTCAACTTTATTACATAAGGTAGTGTTCAATACAATTGAATCATTCTATTTATATGACAAAAACCTAAAAGTTGTGGTTAAAACAAGACTATCAACTTAAACCAAATATAGCTAAGGAGTCATTAAGACACTACATAAACCTGACAAGTAGTTAATAACAACATAACAAAGTCGGCTACCAAAACAATGTTTTTTATGTAAATCAAAAGTCAAGATCATGCTAATGTTAGAAGGCTCCATAGTAAAGTTGTTTAGTGCATTTCTATATTTCAATCATCACAATTAAGCACTTCCATTTATCTGTTATTCATTAATTTTCTATCAGCTCTTTGTTCAGATGATCATTTGTTACTTGATTATCACATGCTATACATTATAATATTATCACCATATTAACATTTTTTATAACCAAAATAATCCACTATAATAATTAGAAGAATATTACATCAAAGAGTTCTAAAAAGTCCATATTGCATCTTTTACACATCATTTGTTTAATTCATATATTGGATGCTCCAGATCACAAATAATATGTTTCCATCAAAGAGACCAATCTCAATGGAACTCACATAGCATTCTGCAAAATCTAACTGTCAAGTTCTCTCACCCAGATATTAACTCGTCTTCTTAAAGCCACAGCCATCCTCTCAGACTTGGCTGTGATATGTATTTGTATATTGACAGCTACAAATAGTTGTAATTTTATATGTAACATAGTTCAGCCAAAAGAGCAAAAGCACGCAAGAATATCATCTTTAATTCTCTATCAGAAATTGGCACAGTTTCAGCAACGTCATTCGTTTATGTTATATCTCATAGTTGGCCAAAAACATGAACGGTCAAAGATGTAAATTTAAGAATCTAGGTACTTCTCTTCTTTGATGCCAAGAGCTGCTCGTGGAATCTACAAACTTTCCAATGAAAAGGAGAAAATACACTAAGCTAGGCAAGTAATAAACCACAAGTAGGAATAATGATAGGAAAAAGATTCATCCTATATATAACATATAATATAGTTGACAAAGGCAATTAGCATTGAAAATTCAACACTGTTAAATAATATCATGAGTTAGACAAGAAAGGTTTTCTTCAAAACTTTTGTATAGCTAGGATCTCTTACAATTAGATTTAAAGGCATACCTGAAAAATCAAATCCATCCAGGAGAAACCGTTTGGATTACTCTTCCTTAAGAGAGCCTCAACTGGGTGAAGTCTTTCAACTAATATGTTACAAGCATGTCGAACTGCTTCACAGCTTTCCTCAGATGTGGTGCTTCCAGATGTAATTCCTCCATATGCCAAGCTGATACTGTCTGCCTGAACAGTTCTAACTTTTGACATGATATCGTCACTTAAACCTAGCCATAACTGACCAAGAGCATATGCTGTCATCTGCCTTACCTTTGTCCATATTCCCTGACCTAAATCGACTCCTCCTACCTCTACGGCAATAGAACCATCTTCAAAAATCGTTACTCTTGCTGGTCTAGGAGTAAGCGTTACTGGGAAAAAGCATGGTACCATGGATAAGCCTCTTTTTAACCATCTGTTAGCAGCATTAAACTCTCTAATGCCATCCATTCTCTCACTCAAAGATGCAGATTGCTTTAGTTTCTCCCATATTGAAGGAAATGTATAGCCAATAGGACTCTCAACAAAAGAGCCATAGAAGAACTCAGCACTTTCAAGTGTGTGTAGGTTCTTCTCTCTCACGCCAGATGAATCCAAACTTAGAAATGAGGCAACATGCTCAATAATGGATTCAGCAATGAAACTTCCCTGTGTATCTCCAGGACCTCTCATTGCCGACTTGCTTGGTAGATTTGTTTTACATAATTTATAATCAAATGAAAGAGCTCCCCAGTTGTATTTTTTTATTGCTGGTATCATAAAATGGGGTAAGGCAGGGCTTATATCTGGTGAAAATCCTGCATCGATTAATAAATCAACATGCAAAGCTGTGATTTTTCCATTAGTTTTAAACCCAACTGTATAATTTGCCTTAATAGGATGCCGTCCACCAGTTATGATCATGTCTGTTTTACGATCAAGGTACATTCGGACAGGACGCTTCAGCTTGTACGCAGCCAATGCACATGAAACAGCAACCTGAAGTAGATAGAGAGAAATCGAATTCAATGAAGTAGATAATTAAAAGGAAACCATAACGCGATATTTATGCAAGCATAGTAGTAATTTCAAAACAAATATATAAATTGAATTACATCATCTCTCCAAACAAAATATTCTGATAAAATTCATCTAACTGCAAAATTTTGAAATCGGACCGGAGGACCAAATAATAAAAATTAATTAGTTGGCGTTAAACTAATAGTACGTGTTTCTTTTCCTGTGCAACACGATTATAAAAAAGCAACTCTATTTGTTCAATTACATGGATATTATTTCTTTCTTGCAAGTAAAAAAGGCTGCAATGAATCTAATTTTTTATAAGGTCCATGCTCTACAATGAACTGGTTTGCATAACTGTAAATGCATTCAAAAAGAAGTAAACTAATGTCAACCTGGAGCTGTGCCCTGATTCGAAGAATTGCATGAAATGGCCAGTTTTCTATCCCACTGAAACAATGGGATCTTCTCACGAGGGTGGGTGCCTCAATGGTGAGAAGAACCTCCAAAGAAGGCTGGTTCGTGTATGATGTATCAATTAGGATCTCTACTCTATGCTGCAGACTACCGTGAAAAAGGGAGAGGGAAATCCTACCTAAAGGGGTGATACACCAGAATTTTGATCCACTCAATTTGGAACCTTGAACACTGAACGAACAAGGGAAAAGAAAGACCTTAGATTTCAAACAATCACTTATACATAAATATTTCATGAAAATGTTCGATCCAATGACCAAAACCTGAGGGAAAACGATGGAAAGAGGTCTGATAAAAGACACTTTGCAGCCACTTAACATCCACTTACAGCTTTAACAAAAGACATAAAGAACACTTTAACATGACCTGCACAAAGATAATCTAGCAACTAGGTATGAACCAGAATTTGGGAAGGGAGAGAAATCTACCACTTATGCAAATTGTTGAATGAAATATACACTATGCCAACGCTTGAAATCTGAAAGTACAGTCCTTCTATTGATCGAAGAGATTACACAACTCACCAATGGCAGAGTTTGGTCTAACCAAAAGAGAGATTGGATGATTTTTAATCAAGGCTGAAAGCCATTATATAGGGAATTACAAGAGGCCAAAGATTGGCGTTGAAAATTTGAAGAGAAGGATTCACTTCGGTTAACTCAAGGCTTACTTGGCCTTTCAATAAAATATGTTTTCTTTTGTCTTTGCATGAAGCTTCTTGCACTTGAGAAAGTGAACTTGTCTTTGCTATGAACTGCCTACCTCTCTTTGCATGGAAATCCACGCCAATGTCAATTTCAGAACTTCTACGTGAGTTGCTTGACGCTGAGTTGAAACGTTTGAAAGCTGAGTTGTCTGTTTGACAAGCTCAGTTGGCTGTTTGAGATCATTCTCCCTCACATGGAAAGCTCCTAGTGGATACGGCGTTTAACAATTAGTCAACTCTAAATTTGGAACAGTCAACTCGTCATTCGAATTTAGAACTTCGGTTGACGCTAAGTTGGACCCTCGGATACATGAGTTGATCCAGAGACGAGCAGGAGTTTAATAACCAGTCAACTGAAGCTTTGACCGGTGTTCGAAAATAGTTCCCGCTTGCATGTATTTTACCCTGTTCTAATCTGCCTGTTCCTGTCTATTTCTAGCAGGATTCTATATTTGGATGTATTTTTATAATTATATCCGGTCTATATTTTGTTTTCAATTCTCCATCGGATTATCTATTTTCTATCCTCTTTTGCACAGTCAACCTCCATTACTTTCGGATTTCTGGTTGTCCCAGCTACAACGGTTACTTCCCGCAGT
Source organism: Torreya grandis (assembly GCA_037957365.1). Lineage (NCBI taxonomy): Eukaryota > Viridiplantae > Streptophyta > Pinopsida > Cupressales > Taxaceae > Torreya > Torreya grandis. The sequence goes on along the minus strand of JARHVA010000891.1, from coordinate 697,287 downwards.
CAAAATTTGACGTCTTGCGGGACGTCACCCTTAGTCTTCTTATTTCCTTTGGAATTCCTATTTTCTTCAGGTTTCTGTCTACGGCCCTTTCTACAAATTTCTTCGGACTTTTGTCTGAAGGAATTCCTTCAGACAAAAGTCCGAAGAAATTATCCTTTGCCTTTCCTTTTTCTCATTGCCTGTGGAAAATTGCCCTTCGGGTTTAGTCATAGTGGTCCTTCCTGCCCTTCGGGATTTTTATGAAATGGACTTCTTCGCGGCCATTCCTTAGAATTTCTTAGGACTTTTTGTCCGAAGGAATTCCTTCGGACAAAAAGCCCAAAGGAATACTTTGTTCTTTGTTGTTTGCCGAATTCAACTTCTCCGAAGCCCCTTGGACTTTTTTACCATCGGCTTTCTTTCTTTGCAATCTTCCGAATTCCATCGGACTTTTTGTCCGAAGGAATTCCTTCGGACAAAAAATCCGAAGGTTTTCTTTCCGTTTTTTCCTCCAAAATGTGCCCTTTGGGAAATACACAAAGGTACTGTCGCCGACCAAGTGCCTTCCGCTAGGGCATTTATCTCTCCCTCTATGCCCTTCAGAAAAATTGTAGGGCACCCAGGCTTTTTTGCAAAGGTCTCGAATCTGTTCTCTCACCTTCCCGAAGGATAGGTGCCCTTCGAGATTGTTGAAAGTGACCCTTCCGAAGGGTACCTACCCTTCGAAATTCTTAAAAATGACCCTTCCGAATTAATCCTTGGCTTTTCCTTGCCTTTTGTGCCGACTTTTGGATTCTCCCTATTTGGCTGCGGGTGTTCCCTTATAAACTCTCCGAAGTATTCCTTTGTTTTTTGCCTTGCGGACTTTCCTTCTTAGTGCTTTTCTGAAGGTTCTTTTCTGAAGTAAAACCCTTTTGATGAACCATTCCGAAGGAATTCATCCTTTGTAGCAAGGACCCTACCAAAACAATGTACTCTTCTTCCTTGGCTAGAGACGTGAACTTTCTAAATAGCAAGAGACAATCTGACTTGTGGAAGAATTGTCAACATTTCTGGCAACTCAGCTGGCTCAGCATGCCTGCTATGCTTGAGAACTCAGACATGTATAGATGCTTATTTGACTTCCCTAATGGTAAGCCTGATTTCTGACTAAAGAACTGCTCTGATCATGGCTGTAGTAACCTCCTCAAAATAAAAAGGGAAACACACGAAAGTAGAAAACTAACTAAGAAGCAAATGTGCAACAAGCACTTATTGAAACAAAAACTAAAGCAAATTACTGTGCTTGAATAGCACTTGGAGGAAAGCAAAAAATAACTAAATATGTACATGGAATTTTTGCTCTTTAATAGCAATGTTTCAGATGTATCCCATTGATTGGGATTGGAAGCTCTTGGCCGTCCATCTTAGCAAGTTGGAAGGCGTTGTGGGATTTGCAGCTAGAAATCGTATATGGGCCACTCCAAAGGGAATCAAACTTTGTGTGCCTTCTTGGTTTGGCCCGATCCTCATCCCACTTGAGGACCAAATCTCCTTCATTGAAGCTTCTTGAGGAAGCGCCTTTGTCGAATGTTCTTTTTACCTGTGCCTAATGACTTTCCATGGCTAGCATGGCTTGATTTCTTGCCTCTTTTAGCTCCATAAGCTTCTACATACTTGATCTCCATAGGCTCGTTCTCTAACAACTCAAGTTGATGCATTAGCTCTAAAGCTGGAAACTCAAGAGAAATAGGTAACCTTGCTTCCTTACCATAGACTAGCTTGGAGGGAGAGTTGGCTATTGCCCTCTTGTAAGTGATCATGTCAGCCCATAGTGCTGACTTCAACTTGAGATGCCATGATCTCTGATTGTCTTCAATAATCCTTCATATGATTCTCAAGAGGTTCTTGTTTGTAGACTCAGCAAGGCCATTTCCTTGTCGATAATAATTCGATGAAGTGCTAAGGTAAATTCCATGTTGGGCAGCCCATTGGCTAATCCTGGATCCCACAAAAGCCATTGCATTGTCAGAAATAATGGTTGAGGGAACTCCGAATCTAGTGATCAAACCTTCATAAACATCAAGGACGCTAGTTTCGTTTGCTTCCTTCAATGCAACTGCTTCCGTCCAACGTGCGAAGTAGTCCGTAGCTATTAGAATCCACTTATGCCCTGAATTGGAAGGAGGGTTAATGAGACCAATGAAGTTCAATCCCCACTGGACAAATGGCTGATCTGCTGTAATTGGCTGAAGGGGCAGGGCTGCAAGTTTAACCTTTCCTACAAACATAGCGCATTGTTTGCACTTCCTAACCCATGTATAACAATCACTAAATATAGTAGGCCAATAATACCCACCTCTCATGATTTTAAGTGTTGTAGTTCTGGCAGAAAAGTGCCCTCCACCAATTCCATGGAATTCTTCCAGTAATCTTTGGGTATGACTTGGCTCCACACACCTTAGTAACATTCCATTGATATCCTTCTTGAACAAAACGCCATCAATGAGCAAGAACAGAATTGATTGCAATCTGAAATACCTTCTTTTTGAAGCACTTAGGTGAGAAGGGTAACAACGTTCCTGCAGATAGCTTACCAGATCATGAAACCAGCTGGAAGATGAAGTGTGAACAGCAGCAATTTCTTCATCATTTGATACTAAAACAGCTTCGTTAGTTTCTTGTAAGTCCTGGGCTAGATGCTCACAAAGTCCTTTGCCTCTAACTAGCATTGTGATCTTAATTTCTATGTCGTATTCCATCACTTTAGTTATCCAACTAGCCCTTTTCTCATTTATGTCTTTGTTCAAAAGAAATTCTTTGATGCTTGGATGAGCAACCATTAGACGTATTTTATTATTAGACAAGTGCCTAAATTTCTTCAGAGATCTTATAATTGAAAGAACGTGCTTTTCAACAAAAGAGTACCTTGTCTCATACTCCTGCAAGCCTTGGCTGAAGAAAGCTATTGGCTGCTCCAAATCTTCATGTTTCTGCAAAATAAGAATACCTAAAATGGTGTCCGCATTAGCATATGTATATAGAATGAAGTCTTTCGTAAAATCTAGGTTCAAAAGCGTAGGAGCACTTTCTATGGCTCTCTTAACATCTTCAAACCCTGTTATTCCCTCTTTGGACCAGCTGAAGTTCTGATTTTTCTTTAACATGGCTATAAGTGGTTTGCAACAGTAGCAAAATCTGAAATGTATCTCCTTATAAAATTGATCTTTCCAAAGAAACTTTGCAAGGCCTTTTTGCTCTTAGGCAAGGAGAGTGCAAGAATGGATTGAATCCTTTCAGAATCTATGTTTAAACCATGCTTTGAAACATGTCCAAGAAGCTTACCTTCATGAACTGAAAATACACATTTTTGGGGATTTAGAGATATCCCAAATTGCCTACACCTTTCAAAAACATGCTGGAGGTCAACCATGTGATCTTCTGCATCTTTTGAAAATACTGTTATGTCATCCAAATAGACAAGCACAAATTTGTTAAGAAGGCCTTGGAAGGCCATATCCATGGCTCTTTGAAAGGTTGCTCCAGCTTTGGACAGACCGAATGGCATCTTTCTGTATGCAAATGTTCCCCACTTAGTTGTGAAAGTTGTCTTGAATTGGTCCTCTTCTTTGACCAGAATCTGATTGTAGCCACTATACCCATCCAACAAGGAAAACCTCTCTGATCCTGAAACAAGCTGTAAAATTTATTCCATTGATGGCAATGGATAGTGGTCTTTGAGCAAGGCTCTGTTTAAATCACGGAAATCAACTCACAAACGAATCTCACCATTCTTTTTTCGTACTGGAACGAAGTTCGCCACCCAAGTTGAGTGCTTGATTGGAAATATGATAGCTGATTCTATGAGCTTGTGAAGCTTAGTTTTCATCAAAGGCTCAAGCTTTGGATTGATTGGCCTTTGTCTTTGTCGTATTGGTTTAGTTTCGTCTTCTAACTCAATAGTGTGTTGAGCCAAACTTGGATCAAAACCTTTGAGATCACTATACTGCCATGTGAATATATCAGCAAAATTTGTGCATAATTCAGTGAAAGCTTTCTTTTGTGGAGAGGTGCATACCTTGCCCAATTTCAAAATCTTACCAGTTGCAATCTCTACATTGGCATAGTGCTCTTCCTTTGTTGACAAGGCCGGTTTCTCTTTCCTTAGTTCATCATCCTCATTGAAAATATTTTCCAGGGTGACCAATCCCTTGGGTAGCTTATTAGTTTTCAGCTGTACGATCTGATCACCATATTGCTGTAAGCGTTTTGACTGATTTTTTGAAGAAAACTCAGATTCTTCCTGCAAAAATCTCACAATTCGATTGTCACTTTCAAACACCTGCCAATTTTCTTGATTATCTGGGACAAAAGGTCTTACAATTATCTTTATATGTGACTGAGAAATGTCACTTCTTACATCAGTTGGGATATCAAATTGTGCCCCAACCGCAGCCAACCTATCAGCATGTTTATTCCTATCTCTTGGTATTCCCTGAATATTAAAAGCTTGAAAATCTTCAAGTAGATCCCATACTCTGTGTCTATAAGATTTAAGCAACATATTCTTGCATACATTCAAGCTTCTTACTTGGTGAACCACAAGTTCACTATCTTCAAACACTTGTAAACAATTTACCTTCATCTTCCTAGCCCATTGCAAACCGTGAACTAGTGTTTCATATTCAGCAACATTGTTTGACAGCCAAACTGAAATTTAATAGAGGAGAAATACCTTTGTTTCGTAGGAGAAACTAACATCATTCCAGCTCCTGTCCCATGCTTATTTCTTGATCCATCGAAGTATAATTGCCACAAGCCTTCATTAGATTCGCCCTCTTTGACCATCGCTTGGATTGGTGCATTGTTCTCATGAAGGCAATACACACCAAGACCTTCTTCAATCAGCTTGTAGGGATCATGCTCATGCAAGGCGGAAGCCCACTCATCAAGAAACAAACTAAAGGTGAGTCTTTTTCTACATCACTAGTTTGTCCTATTTCATCTGAAATGATACAATTTGTATTGACCACACTTGGCGTATAAGGTTCCATGTGAAAACATGCAATAGGTTCTAAATGAATTGTTACCTTTGTGCCATATCTGAGTCTAAACAGCAAGTAAGTCCAATCAGCTAATAGATATCCCCCAATCTTTAAGGTGAAATCTCTTGAAAGGCACATGGCGAAATTAGGAGGTAAATCCACTACTACAACGCCCTGCTGAATAGTTACGTCAGGACAAGTATGTAATGTTAATTTCAAATCTTTGATAATCCCTACCGCTTTTGCGGGTGAACCATCCAACTGCAGTACCCCTTTAGTGTTTGGCTCATAAATAAGGCCGAGCTTGTCTATAATTTGTTTGGGCATCACCGTACTACTGGGTCCACTATCCACCATACAATTATGGATTAAAGTATCACCCACTATTATGGATTAAATTATTTTTACCTCCGTTTTGTCAACCTTAGATATCTTATCTCTTTGCTGTACCTGTTGCTTATTTCGCTGATCCGAATTTGTCAAGACAGCACCTTCTTTATCAACTGATTTTGGAGACAATTCAAGCACTGAAAGTTCTTGAACGAGTTTATCCTTTTGGCCTGGAATTGAAAGAGTATCCCACCTGCTAATATTGACGTTAACTTTTTCATTTGAACTGATATGGACTAACCTTTGATTGCACCTTTTGTGGTACTTTTTGTTCACGAATTAGAGGTATTTGTTGCACTTTACCAACCTCTACATTCTGTCTTTTTTGGACTGTGGGGGCAGCAAGTTGTTCTTTCGTACCTTGGGGAATAATACTAGGAGCATTTGACGTATTTGCCACTGCTTGAGTTTCTTCAACAGCTCTTCTTTTATTTCTCTAATAGGTTAGAGCTGCAACTTGATCATTTGAAGCGTTAGTTTTAACATCTTGAGCAAAAGCAATATGATCATCTACCTGCGAATTTACATTAATAGCATTCGGCTGCCCTTGGATCGCTCCTTGTGATGCCAAACCTGTATCTTGATATTGATTCTCTTGAAAAGAGAACTCTTCTTGTGTCATCTGTGGCATTGTGTTGTTTGGTGTTACCAAGCTCTGATTTTGAACATCATTAAAATTTGAGGGCTGCCAACCTGAATCTTGTACCAAGTTGTTCTGAGTTGGGGTTGGAACAATAGCTTTTGAAGTGGAAGGAACATTTGGATCAAGAGCAGTGTATGGATTAGCTGGAGTTATGGTCCCTTGTGCTTGATTGGGTGGTCTATTTTCTCTGAAACCCTGATAAAGAGATCTTTGAAGGGCTGATAGTTGTTCTGATTTTGCTGTTGATAAGGCCTATTTGACTGAAATTGCTGCCTTTTAAGCTGTACTATTTCATTTCCAAAAAATTGTAACAGACTTTTCAGCTCTCCTATCTCACTAGATTGACTAGCAGAGGCTGCAATAGGTGTTGACAAATCTTCCACAAGTCAGATTTTCTCTTGCCATTTGGAAAGTTCTCATCTCTAGCCAATGAAGGAAGAATACATTGTTTTCCTTGGTAAGGGGCCTTTGCTACAATAGGAAAATTCCAAGGGGATGGTTCATCAAAAAAGGTTTGGCTAAAGACGGGTCTTCGGAAAAGTGATAAGGCGAAAGTCCTCAAGGCAAAAGACAAACGAAACGCAGAAGACAAAGGAAGTAATTCCTTCAGACTTTTGTCCGAAAGAATACTTCGGAGAAATTCTAAGAGAACAGCGGAAGACCAAACAGGGAGAATCCAAAAGTCCACCCAAATAAAAGAAGAGTCCATTACAAGAATCCCGAAGGGCAAGGTACCCCTCAGAAGGATCGTTTTCAATATTCCCGAAGGGCACCTACCCTTCGGGAAGGCACAAGACCAAATTCAGATTCTTAGCAAAAAGTCCGGGTGCCCTACAATTTTTCCGAAAGGCACAGGGGGAGAGATAAATGCCCTTGCGGAGGGCACTTGGTCAGCAGAAGGGACCATGACAAATTTTCCGAAGGGCACATTTCAAAAGCCGAAGGGCACATTCGGAGGAAAAGGCAAGGGAAGATATCCTTCAGTCTTTTTGTCCGAAGGAATTCGGAAGACACGAGGGACCAAAAGAGGAAAAAGAACAAAGACGATGAATTCTTTCGGACTTTTGTCCGAAGGAATTCCTTCGAACAAAAAGTCCGAAGAAATTCAGACAAAGGCCCGTAGAAAAGCCGATGGAAGAAATCCCGAAGGAATTCGGGAAAATTGCAAAAAACAAAGGCAAAGGCGGGAAAAAGAGACCTTCGGACTTTTGTCCGAAGGAATTCCTTCAAAAAAATAGTCCGAAGAAATTTGGAGAAAGTGCCGCAGGAAAAACCTGAAGAAATGCGAAGCCAATAAAGCCGAGAGAAAGAGAAGTCCGAAGGAAATTGCCAAGCAGAGAATTCCGAAGGAAATAAAAAGACTAAGGGTGACGTCCCGCAAGACGTCAAATTTTGACCGCGGGAAGCAACCATTGGAACAGGGGTAAAGCCGAAATTCCGAAAAGAAAAGGCCAAACAAAAAAAAAATATAGACAAATACATCTGAATATAGGATCCCGCCAGAAATAGACACGAACAGGCAGACCAGAATAGGACAGAATACATGCAAGCAGGGGCAATCTTCGAACGCCGGCCAAAGCTTCAGTTGACTGGTTATTAAAGTCCCGCTCATCGCCAGATCATCTCACGCATCTGAAGGTCCAGCTCAGCTTCAATTGAAGTTCCAAATTCAAATGTCAAGTTGACTGTTCCAGATTTAGAGTTGACTAATTGTTAAACACCGCATTCATTAAGAGCTTTCCATGTGACTCAGCATGATCTCTTTGTTTAACTCAGCTTTCAAATGCTACAACTCGGCATCAAGCAGCTCACGAAGAAGTTCTAAAATTGACATTTGCGTGGATTTCCATGTAAAGAGAGGCGGGCGGTTCATAACAAAGATAAGTTCACTTCATCAAACAAAGAAGCTTCATGCAAGAACAAAAAGGAAAATATATTTTATTGAAAGGCCAAGTAAAGACTGGAGTTAACCAAAGTGAATCCTTCTCTTCAAATTTTTAGCGCCAATCTTTGGCCTCTTGTAATTTTCTATATAATGGCTTTCAGCCTTGATTAAAAAAAGGCATCCAATCTCTCTCTTGGTTAGACCAGACTCTGCGATTGGCGAGTTGTGTAACCTTTTCAATCAATAAGGACTGTACTTTCAGAATTCAAGTGCTGGCATAGTGCATATTTCTTTAGCAATTTGCACAAGTGGTAGATTTCTCTCATTTCCCAAATTTTGATTCATACCTAGTTGCTAGATTGTCCTTATGCAAGGTATGTTAAGTGTTATTTATTGTCTTTTGTTGAAGCTGTAAGTGGATGTTAAGTGGCCGCAAAGTGTCTTTCATCAAACCTCTCCCCATCGTTTTCCCTCAAGTTTTAGTCATTGGATCGAACCTCTCCATGAAATATTTATGCATAAGTGATTGATTGAAGTCTAAGGTCTTCCTTTTCCCTTGATTGTTCAGTGTTCAAGGTTCCAAGTTGAGTGGATCAAACTTTTAGTGTATCACCCATTTTAGGTAGGATTTCCCCTTTAAGTTTCTTTCTCACTTTTCCATGGTAGTCCGTAGCATAGAGTAGGAATCATCATTGACACATCATACAGGACCCAGCCTTCTCTGGAGGTTCTTCTCACCGTTGAAGCACCCACCCTCGTGAAAAGATCCCATTGTTTCAGTGGGCTAGAAGACTGGCCATTTCGTGCACGTCTTCGATTCAGGGCGCAGCTCCAAATTGACAACATTTATTGGCACACCTGGTGGGACCACGAAAAGAGTTCTTTACAGAAAATCTTCACGGTAAAAGATGTTCATTTACAGCTAGCGGAAGAGTTCATAGCATCATTCAGACAATCCATTCATGCCAAAAGTTATCACAAGATCAGCAAGCAATGGTATTTCTTTTGAATTTGTAACTTACAAAAGCAAAAGATCTAGGAGGGCAAGTCCATATCCTCAAAGGGAATATTTAGCTCCCCCTCATCCTATTGTTCTAGACACTGAAATCCCTGATGGGTGAATATTTTGTCGACCAGCTAACTGGTGAGCAAAATAGTTCCTATCACCACAACATAAGGAGATTGGTTGTCCAGGTGTGCAATTTTACTACATCAACAGAGGACAAATCTCTCCTCTCATCAAGGGGAGGTTTCCTATTAAATATATGGAGGCTATATAATATATAAGCAGAAAGTAACACTCAGGGGTAGGATATACCATCCATTTCTCTTCTTTCAAAGATGATGTTCATAGATAAAAGGAGAAATCCTGGGTGATTGGTGAAGGTACCTTTTTTTCAGAAATAACATTCAGCGAAGAGCCAGATCCCTTCCTGGATAGTAGAAATCTTGGTGAAATGATAGAAGACACTTCTCTTCTTTCAGAAGTGTTTGTTCTTGCAAACAACAGGAATCTTTCTGGTAAGTAACTGGTAACCAAAAGTGCAAAGTAACCAGTACCCTGAGATGTAGCGCAAAGTCTCAACCTCGACTGCCCAAGAGTGAGATACGAAGAACAATGGGGGCACAAGGTCGTCCCAAGGTCCTTTACACAGAAACAGAAAATAAACACACATTGAAGGCAACTATGACAGCACAAAGTCTGAAAGTAGCTGGCTTCAGGACACCTCCCTGATTACTTCCACTAGTTCTGCTTGTTAGATCAAATAAACAAGAACGCTCCTAAGAAACAGACATAAGAACAATTTCCTAAAATAGCACAAGCTATAACAGCACAAAGTGTCATGTCCCCTTTTTCGTGGACATTGACAGACTTGATGATTAGCCTATTATGCGACCTTCGTAGGCTGATTGGATGGATAGAGGGTCATGATGGAGATTGGCTTGGCTTCGATTTGCAGAATTCCTACAGTTGGCTTTCATTCAGGGTATTTCAAACGCATTTGGCCTGAGCTCCTATTATTTAGGGATATTTGACATGCAGCGGAGCGCCTTTATTTTGGTATGGTCATGTGCGGAATCACTCCCTGGTTCAGCAGCTTCGAACGGTTCGAGGATCCGACATGTATTGAGGGAGATATTAATATTTGATTGATTTAATCAAATATTAATTATTTGGTCTAATTTTAAGACCCTAATTCTAATCTAAGAATTGGTCTAATTTTAAGACCCTAGTTCTAATTTAAGAAGCCCTAAGTCTAATTTAAGGAAATCTAATTTTAGCAAGCACACCTTTGGAGGGTATAAGGGTTTCTCATGGGAGAGAGTATGGATTATGCATTGATGATGATTATTGATTTTTGATATTGAAGAATTCTTTTGTGAAGACTGAGCCAAGGGTTCCAGGATTCCATTTGCATTGGAGAATGTTTCCTCTTCAGTGTGTGCGATTCAGAGGCTGTGAAATATCCTCTGATCTATTGCCAAATTGAGAGATAGCTTCATACAGAAGTTATCATAGAAATTTACAGGGTTGAGAGATAACTTCACACAGAAGTTATCACAGAGATTTCAGGTAGTTATTTTATTCGGTTTTTGATTCAATAAATTATACAGATAGAGATCTTCTGTATTAGAGCCATATATCTTCAGATCCGAGGTTGAAAATAGACAGGTTGTGCTTTATTGGCGGCCGTACGAAGTCCGTACAGATCCACGCAGATACCGACCTCGGCAGACAGAGATCCCCAGTGACCGACATCGGCCGACTGAAGACCGACATCGGCAGAGAAGGACCGACAGAGACCGACGTCGACAGTATATCGACCGACGCCGGCGACAGTGTTCGTCACAGCAAGCCGAGACGTACCAGATCCAGATTTATTTCCTAAATTTGCGGAATACTCAGGCTATTAAGGCCGTATTTTCAATATTCATTGTATACCTGATAGAGGTCCTCTATTGTAAGCATATGAGCAAATAAATAAGAAATTACACTGTGATTTATTTATCTATTTGAAAATATTTTGCAGAAATACAGATAAGCAATTCAGAGCTTTTGTTTTGGTATCCGAAGGGATATTACAGTGGTATCAGAGCCAAATTCCTGCCATCCTATTGGGTAGATCAGAGATAATGTCTTGCCATCCTGTTGGGTAGTTTGGGTAGATTGAATCAGCGAAGTAATCATGGGCATTCCAAGTACTTCAAGTACTCAGAGACAGTGGGACTATGATATGAAGAAGTTGAAACTAAGTTTGAAGAGGTTAAATGAATTTCTTTCATACCCTACATTCGAAGACAAATCCACACGGTATATGACAGCGAATGAGGAGTGGGACTTATTAACTCCTCAAGTTCGGGAGAGGTTGTCTTTTGATCACTTTGTTAAGCTGAGGAGAGAGCACTACAGATCAGTTAGACAAGATAGCAGCATGTCCCATGATTCTTATGAGATAGGAGATAACAGGTGTGCTACTGTTAATAGGAGAAAGCTTTGCTTATACTGCAAAGATCCATATGATGCCAATCACAATTGTCATTTGAGGCCTAAGGGCAAGGCATATCGTGTAATATGGGAGTATTATGAGGATTCTAAATCAAAAGATTTCGAACAGCATGATAGTTTCGAGGAGTCAGAGGCAGAGGCTTCAGAGCCTAAGGTAGAGGCAATGAAGGTGGCTCACCAGGATTCTAAGAAACATGTGGATGAGCTTAGTCATGGGGATTCAGACTCTCAGTTAGTTGCAGAGGACGAGGGAGCTAGAGATTGTGATGATGAGATAGTTTCAGCAGCAGCTTCTTCAGAGTTAGATGAGGATGAGTCTGATGCTGGCATTCAGAGTGTGGAGGTATACTCAGAGGTTAGTACATTGAGTGTTGTCGGTGAGTACGTTCCTACAGTTGTGGCTGAGGAACATATTGTTGGCGCTGACACACATGTTCAGGATTTGGGAGTACCTGGTCCTGATGAGTTTGGGATACCAGTGGAGTCGAGTCTCCAGATAGATTCTTCTCACACCGATGACAGTGTGGTACAGTTGATCGTGCCACCTTTACAGAGTGATCAGTTATGGGAGGGATTGGCACCATCTTTTGTAGATGGAATTGGCAGTTTGAGTTGTCCATTCTACTTGGGTTATGATGCTCTGAGAGTTTGTTTCTCATGTGTTCTTGACCATGGTAGTTGTGCTTTTAGAGTTTGGTTGAGTTGCATTCCCCAGTTTGATTATGGGTTCCTCTTTGATTTACTTTTGATGATATTGCAGGAACTTGCATTGATTTACAGCAGTGCAGAGCATAACTACATATGGGATCTAGGTGGATTGATTGGTTTGTTGTTCCGAGATTACTGGGGGACAAGCAATTTCTGGAGGGGCGGATTGTCATGTCCCCTTTTTCGTGGACATTGACAGACTTGATGATTAGCCTATTATGCAACCTTCGTAGGCTGATTAGATGGATAGAGGGTCATGATGGAGATTGGCTTGGCTTCGATTTGCAGAATTCCTACATTTGGCTTTCATTCAGGCTATTTCAGACGCATTTGGCTTGAGCTCCTATTATTTAGGGATATTTGACATGCAGCGGAGCGCCTTTATTTTGGTATGGTCATGTGCGGAATCACTCCCTGGTTCAGCAGCTTCGAACGGTTCGAGGATCCGACATGTATTGAGGGAGATATTAATATTTGATTGATTTAATCAAATATTAATTATTTGGTCTAATTTTAAGACCCTAATTCTAATTTAAGAATTCGTCTAATTTTAAGACCCTATTTCTAATTTAAGAAGCCCTAAGTCTAATTTAAGGAAATCTAATTTTAGCAAGCACACCTTTGGAGGGTATAAGGGTTTCTCATGGGAGAGAGTATGGATTATGCATTGATGAATGATTATTGATTTTTGATATTGAAGAATTCTTTTGTGAAGACTGAGCCAAGGGTTCCAGGATTCCATTTGCATTGGAGAACGTTCCCTCTTCAGTGTGTGCGATTCAGAGGCTGTGAAAAATCCGCTGATCTATTGTCAAATTGAGAGATAGCTTCATACAGAAGTTATCACAGAGATTTATAGGGTTGAGAGATAACTTCACACAGAAGTTATCACAGATATTTCAGGTATTTATTTTATTAAGTTTTTGATTCAATAAATTATACAGATAGAGATCTTTTGTATTAGAGCGATATATCTTCAGATCCGGGGTTGAAAACAGACAGGTTGTGCTTTATTGGCGGCCGTACGAAGTCCGTACAGGTCCGTACAGATCCACGCAGATACCGACCTCGCAGACAGAGATCCCCAGTGACCAACATCGGCCGACTGAAGACCGATGTCGGCAGAGAAGGACCGACAGAGACCGACTTCGGCAGTTTATCGACCAACGCCGGCGACTGTGTGTTCGTCACAGCAAGCCGAGACGTACCAAATCCATATTTATTTCCCAAATTTGCGGAATACTCAGGCTATTAAGGTCGTATTTTCAATATTCATTGTATACCTGACAGAGGTCCTCTATTGTAAGCATATGAGCAAATAAATAAGAGATTACACTGTGATTTATTTATCTATTTGAAGATATTTTGCAAAAATACAGATAAGCAATTCAGAGCTTTTGTTTTGGTATCCAAAGGGATATTACACAAAGTCTGCAAGTCACTTGCTTTCTCATTCAAATAAAATAATATTAACTACAATCTGAGCTCAAAGTCTCAGTATTCGCCTTTCAATTTGGGCAGAGTTTTGCTTCTAATAACAGGAAAATCTCTTTTTCATCAAATGAGAGATTACATCATATAGAGGTCAGGAGATACTTGGCACTTCTTCTCATGGAGCGACCCATGCTGCACAATCAATGCCTTGGATGCATTCTTGATTATGTCAGGAAGGGCCATGTTGGAGCAGGGCAGCTGCCTTAACTGTGACGTGTTGGTTCATCTCCTTTGTCTACTCCCGAGCCTGAATTACTCATTCTATCGCTTGCTAGCCGCGCAACTGTCTACTCTATCTTTACGTCAAAGGGGACAAAGAGGCTGCGCTTTCATTGTTTGCAGGCCCCAAATATCTACCCGGCGGACTGCTTCACCTATTGGAATTAACTTCCGCTGAGATTTCCCTCTTTGTTTCTTCTTTCTTTTGGCTTTGGCCTTAGAGTCTTTGAATGCTTTGGGTCCGTGTTTTAAGCCTGGAAGGATCAATCAGACACCTTATTGCAGCAATTTTGACGTTTGCGGGCCCATCATTCTTCTTAGCAACTCTATCGTGTCTTTCTCGCTTGCTATGGTCGTTTCCCGCTGTGACGCGGGCGAGGACACGTGGCGGCATCCGCAGCTTTGAAATAGGTTTATTGGAATAAGCTTTGAAATTTATTAGAGACTTGGAAGCACGGATGCAGACACTTGGCTGCTTCCGCTGCACTAGGATGGGACACGTGGCGAGTTCCGCGCTTTGAAGCTTCATTTGAATCTGTGTCTCAGTATGTGACACTTGGCAGCATCCGCTGCGCTTTGAGGCTTGACCCTTCTCGAAGGGAATTTGCCCTTCGGGGTTTTGAAATGGGTCCAATGATGAGTGGCGAATGTTCCCCTGCAAGGGTACCTACCCTTCGGGATCCTCTAGAACGACCTTCGGACTTTCACTCTTCAGCGGGCTATTGTTCCATTATTTCCTTCGGACAATTTGTCCGAAGAAGACCTTTCCTTGTTTCTGTGTTTGCGCATTCGAGAGTGCTCCATCTTTGACACGTGGCGCCTTCCGCTGCTTCGAACAAGTGACACGTGGCGTCTTCCACTGCACTCATTGAAACCCTCCGTCGTTGACACGTGGCGCTTTCCGCTCTTGAGCTTTTGTAACATCGTAGAAACGCTTGGGGCTCACTCGTGTTCTCCCGGACGATGACACTTGTCGCGTCCCATTTGTTTCAATCACTCGCCTGAGACCCACCACGATCCTTGCTCAAAGCAGTGGAAAGAAAGGAAGGGGCCGCAGATTTTGACACTTGGAGGCTTCCGACAAGCTTCAAAAGGGACACGTGACAGTATCCGTCGCTTTTAGAAACAAGGTATAATGTGTCTCAGCAGACAACACTTGGCAGCTTCCGCTCGTCTTTTTCTTTTGCGCGCGCTTCAGTTGAACCATCTTTTTGGACGTTGAACTCATTGAACCAATGAACCAAAAATGGTTCAAGGTTCAATGGTTCATCAGTTCAAGCCTTTGAAACTCGTTAAGTGCTCGGAGCTGCGGAACCTTTGAAATGGTTGAACTTTGAACCTTTGACAAATGCGCCTAGCTCTTGCTGATGATGTTGAACCTTCGAACACACTGAACCCGTTGAATCAAAATGGTTCAAGGTTCAATGGTTCAATGGTTCAATCCTTGCTTAGATGTTTGTCGAGAGACACTTTTGATCGAACCAAGGCATTGAACCAATCCTGAAAATGACTAAGTGTTGGAAACTGGTTCTTTTGATTGGACTCATTTGTAGAAGCCTTTGAACCTTTGAACTTGCTAATCCCTTTACTGAAAAAGCTTGAAAAATGAGGAATTTGAAAGCTCAGAACAAATTTTTGTAAAGGGAAGGGACAATTTTGATCACGCAAGATCAAAATAGTTCATATGTTGTCCCAAAAATGAGGAAGTTGTTTTTGGGGAAAATAGCTGGCTCCAGTTGGGGAACTTCCGTCAGACGAAAACTTGAAACCGCTGAGGGGAGTAAAAACCAAAATCTCCAGTGCCTTGAAGTGTGCCATTGGGCTATGGAGTCATGCTACCCAAAAAAAAGGCGTCGAAAATAAAAACGAAAAGCACAAAACAAAACTAAAAACTATACAAATATACATATGTACAGGGGAGCTTATTTGATGCCTCAAGATTTGAAGCGCTTCAGATGCCGCCCATTGTAAGACAATGAAGATGGCGTTCCGTCCTGATAAACCAGCAAGAAACCATTTTGTCCCCAGAATCGGGGATGGGCGAATGGAACTCTCCACCAGGAATCACATTTTCTGTGCATTCCTCTTGGCTCTTTCTTCTTCTTGTCCCATGGCAGGACGTGGTCTTCAAACTGAAAATATAACTCCTTGCTCTCTTGGCGAAGAGTTCCTTTTGCTGACTTTGGAGTACAGTAGTATGGTCCACCACCATAGCTTGTTGTTCTGTTGGTCCAGTCCAGCACATGCTTTGATTGTCCTCCTCATACACCTCACAAACCATCGGTTCATTATCTCCTTTGGTGTGAAGGAGTTTGACATCCTGGGCTTGAGCAGCCTTCAATCCGAGCAACAAAGATTCACATCCAGCTGTGTTGTTGGTGCTGCTGAACTGCAACTTGCATGAAGGAAAAATATCTCCTTGAGGAGATATCAACACAGCCCCGGCTCCAGCGTTAGTGGAAGAATTGTTGCCATCGAATTCCATGATCCAAGCATCATCAGAAGCTGATCTTCTATCAGATTTCTCTTCATTGGAGATGGAAGATCCTTTTTGATTTGTACTACGCCCTGCCAATTCTTCTGATGTCTTGTTTGGATCAAACCCTGGATTGCCAGTTACAGGACTTTCCTCAGCTGAGACATGAGCATCCTCTGTGGTCAAGAAGTAATTATCCCTGCCTGACGGCTCAAACAGAATTTGAGCTGCAGGGGCCGACGTTTGGGTGACCACAAATTTTGCTTCAGACAGGTCCATACTTAGTTCTCCACCAATGTCCAACTGCTCAGGATTGGCTTGCAGAAATTCAAATTCAGTCATTTGAATTTTGGATTTTTTGACATGATCAATTATGTCAGATCACTGAAATGGACTACGAAGAGAGGATAGGAGTTCATCCTTTTGATTTTCAGGAGGGGGAGGACTGGCTTGCAAATTTGAAGTTGAAGGTGCAGAAATGTTTGGGGTGCTTACTTTTCTGGCAATCACCGGGTCCTTTGGCTGGAAAGGTAGAGTGGTTCCCCGCTTAGCAATTGTAATTGCTGGTTGAGGTCGCTCCTCTGTCTTCTCTTTATCAGCTTGTTGGGCTGACTGATTTTTGGACCGGGTGAACACAACATATGATCCCTCATTTGCTTTACCTTCACTTCTGGTTTCATCCTGATAATTCAGGAAACCAATGTGGGAGTCGCCAGCTGACTCTTCTTAATCCTCCGTGAAGAGATCAGCGTCATTTCCTTGATCAAACTCAGGGTGAAAAGAGAAATCATGTTCAGTTTCCAGATATCCAACTGCTGAGTTGGTTGGAGGGGCTTTAAGGGCAAGGTTCCTCTATGGGGGAGGAAGACGATTTCGCTGCCCTTGATTCCTGGCAGCATTGCCTTGACATGGCTGATTCTGAAATGTCCTCCTTGGCATATCCCGATTAGGAGGAGCAGAAATACTTTGTGCCATTTGCCTTTTCAAAGCTAGCAATTCATTTGCCAACTTTTGCACCATTGATCAGTGGTGGCTGTGGGTGAGTATTCAGAAGATGAAGAGGGTTTATTGTTGACAAATCTTCCGCAAGTTAGATTTTTTCTTGCCACTTGGAAAATTCTCGTCTCTAGTCAAGGAAGGAAGAATTCATTGTTTTGCTTTGCTGATTCTAAGGACTCAGAAAAATTCTACAGACTCACTCAGAAGAGTTTCTACGGACTCACTCAAAAAAATTCTACGGACTCGCTCAGGAAATTTTCTACGGACTCACTTAGCCAAAAAATTCTACGGACTCTCCAGACACTTAGAAGAAATTTGGAAAAGTTGCAAAAGGCAAGGAAAAGACAGTTTCAAGAGTTCTGAAGCGCAGAATACCTTTCAGAAGGGACACTTACAACAATCTCGAAGGGCACCTACCCTTCGGGCAAGAGAAAGGCCAAATTCACAAACCGTCGCAAAAAGCCCAGGTGCCCCCCAATTTTTCCGAAGGACACTTGGACTGGTTGCCAAAGGGCACATTTTAGAACAAAGTCCGAAGAAAGATTCCTTCGGACTTTTTGTCCGAAAGAATTCCTTCAGACAAAAAGTCCGAAGGAATTCGGAAATGGCAAAGTCAACATATAAACAAGACCAAGGACGCTTCAAAAAAGCAAAGGCAAAAAAACAATTGGAATCCTTCTGACTTTTTGTCCGAAGGAATTCCTTCGGCCAAAAAGTCCGAAGGAATTCAGAAGCTTAGACAAATCGCCAAAAAAGGCCACAAGAAAGAAAGTGAAGGGGGCCTTCAGACTTTTTGTCCGAAGGAATTCCTTCAGACAAAAAGTCCGAAGAAATTTGGACAAATAGCCCCGAGGAAAATAAACCCGCGGGAATGAGGCAAAGACATGTCATCAAAAGAAGTCCGCAGGAATATGACTCAGCGACTAATACAAAAGAGCCGACAGAGCAACAGACCGTAGAAATAAGCTCGAGGAAATGTAGCCAAAAGAAATATGATAGTTTCCGGTGACGCCTCGCAGACCGTCAAATTTTTCCTACGGGAAGTAACCGTTGAGATTAAAAAGATAACAGGGGATCCGAAATAAATGGAGGCCGACTGTGCAAAAAAGAATAGAAAATAGATAATCCGACGAAGAACTGAATACAAAATCCTGCCAGAAATAGACACGATCAAAATTAGAACGAAATACATGCAAACATAAGGGCTATTTTCAAACATAAGAGCTATTTTCGAATAAACGGTCAAAGTTTCAATTGATTGATCATTAAAGCCCTGTTCGTCTTCAATCAGCACATGCATTCGAAGAACTAAATCCGGCTTCAGCAGGTGTTTCGAGTTCGAGCGAGGAGTTGACTATTCCAGATTTAGAGTTAACTAATTGATTTAAACCCCACGTCCACTAGAAAATTTCATGCGAAAGATAATGATCTCTTCGTCCAACTCAATTTTCAAATATTACAACTTGGTAATCAAGCAGCTCAAGTGGAGTTAAAAAATCGACATCTGCATAAATTTTCATGCAAAGAAGAGGTGGACGGTTCATGACAAGGATAGGTGCGCTTCATCAAATGAATAAACTTCATGCAAGGACAAAGAGAAACATATATTTTATTAGGCCAAGTAAAGCCTCGGGTTAACCAAAGTGAATCTTTCTCTTCAAGTTTATACGCCTATCTTTGGCCTCTTGTAATTTGCTATATAATGGCTTTCAGCCTTGTTTAAAAATCATCCAATCTCTCTTGGTTAGACCAGACTCTGCCATTGGTGAGTTGGGTAACCTCTTCGATCAATAAGAACTGTACTTTCAGATTTCAAGCGTGGCATAGTGTATATTTCTTCAGCAATTTGCATAAGTGGTAGAGTTCTCTCATTTCCCAAATTTTGTTTCGTACCTAGTTGCTATATCGTCCTTGTGCAGGTCATGTTAAATTGTTCTTTATTGTCTTTTGCTGAGACTGTAAGTGGTGTTAGGCGGCTGCAAAGTGTCTTTTATCAGAGCTCTCTCCACCATTTTCCCTCAGGTTTTAGTCATTGGATCGAACCTCTGCATGAAATACTTATGCATAAGTGATTGATGTCTAAGGTCTTCCTTCTCTCTTGTTCGTTCAGTGTTCAAGGTTCCAAGCTGAGTAGGATCATAATTCTGGTGTATCACGCCCTTTTAGGTAAAATTTACCCTTTAAGTTTTCTTTCTCCCTTTTCCATGGCAGTCAGTAGCGTAGAGTAGGAATCTTCATTGATACATCATACAGGAACCAGCCTTCTCTGGAGGTTCTTCTCACTATTAAGGCACCCACCCTCATGAGAAGATCCCATTGTTTCAGCCGGATAGAGGACTGGCCGTTTCGCGCACGTCCTCGAATCAAGGCGCAGCTCCAAGTTGACAACAGTTTTTTGCACGCCCGGTGGGACACATTTTTCTTGGTTTTAATGAAATCGCAGTTGCAGCAGTATTCTTCAAGAAGTATTTGATGACTCCAAGCTCAAGCAGTTGCTTCTAACAGTTCAGGCCAACTTCCATGTAAGTCTTTTTTTTTTTTTTTTGAATTATCGTGAATGAATTTTGATGGCTATGTATGGAGAGAATTCTTATGTTATGTTTCCTTATCAGCCCAATGATGGATCATACCAGCCTGGTCATGATATCTATGAGCCTAATAAGCCTTATCAAGGTTATTATCAAAGCTATGTTGAGCCTTATCAAGTTTCTCATGATCCTTATTATCAAGAGCATGACTCTTACTTTCCTTGTGAGACATATCAGTCTCAAGACTATGATATTGCATATGAGCAGTATTGCCTTCAAGAGAAAATGAATGAAATAGAGCTTAGAATACTAGCATATGCAAGAAAGGTTTGTTCTAACTCTCAATATGAGGAAGTTAATGGTCTATTTTGAAATGTGTCTAATGATCCAGAAGAGATAAATGGACTATGTATTCTTGCATTAGAAAATATGGAGGCTTGGGAAAGGCAGAAAATTGAGTTAAACGAATTGTCTACAAAAGGCTATGGTGCTTCTTATTCTCATGAAGTTCTTAACCATCCCCAGTGTGCGCCAAGGGAGCTTCTTACTTGGAATCAAAAGCCTATTGAAGAGCCTATTTATGAGACTAGACCTTCCTATAGTCCCATCATTACCTCACCAATCATCTCTCAAGCTCAGGTTGTCCAGGAGAACAAGTAGGTTCCAGACTTTGATGAGGTAATGGCCAAATGGAAGGAACAGAATACAGAGGTTTTTAAGAATTTCTCTTTCCCTCCTCTCCAAAACTCCCTAGATAATTCCATTGCCCTCAAGATTCCGAGATCTGATCATGATCAACCTCCCATGCTTCATTTTTTCTCTTAAACAAATGAATTTCATCACCCTCCCACCATCACCATTCCTCAAAAAGACCCTGTTCTTCGGAGTATTGAGAAAGAGGTTGCAGCTACAGGTCAAGGTCTTGCAGAACGTGTAGAGGATGCTTCAAAAGTGTTTGAGGAGGAATTTTCTATTAATACTTCTCTTGAGGTTGTAATTGAGCATCCAGTTATAGCTGAGAGTGGGAAGACTGGTCTTGATATAGAGAAACTTCAAGAGGCGCTGATACAGATTGAAGTCATACATGACTTACAGGTATCTCCTATTGAGAAGGATCCAAATAGCATTATAGCTGATTCAGTTCAAATAGATCAAAGTGAGGAACAAAAAGATGATTGGCAGCTATACCTGGAGCCTCTACCAGAGATTGAAGAGCTTTGTACAGATATGTTGGCTATTGAAGAGCATGTTTATGAGAAGCTTGATCAAGAATCACCTATTCAAGATCCCAGTACAGATTGGGTTGCATATTCAAAGCTCCTTGAAGAGCTGGATGAACTCGCAGCAGTCAACAAGAAGGACGTGGTCACTCAAGAACCATGCATAAATAGGGTATCACTTGACATGGTGATAGATGACAAGCAATCTGAAAATGATCAAGAAATACTTGGTGAGTTTGTCTTTGTTGGTGACTGGTTTGTTGTTGATGACCCATTTGAAAAGATGCTAATATAGTTGGTCGACAAGGCAAGTGCCTCATTAAAGGTTATGACTAATAAACATCCTGCCTTGCAACTTGTACCATCTCTCAGGAGTGAGTTCAAGAATTTCCCATTTGATCCAGGCAGATCATGTTTCATCATAGTTAACTAGGTTATTTTAGTTACTTCTACTTTCCTCCAAGTGTTGTTCAAGCATGATAGGACCCGGGAGGCACAATTGATTACCATATACAAGCAACTAAACGCGGAATTAACCAGAAGCAATAAGTAACTAGAAATCAGAAACAACACAGAATATGAGAGAGACAATACCCAATTGTATTAATACTCTTCCAGAAAGAAAATACAATAAATAAGTGCCACAGTCTTCTTCCCACACCTCTAGGGCTTCCCACACCTCTAGGGCATACAGTTATTTTCCCTCAAGAGTTCACTCTCTCAATTACGGTCCCAACAATCAACTCAAACACAGAGTTGTTCACCTCCACCAGCTAGTAACAATACTGCCGGTCCACCAGTCAGTAACAATACTGCCAGTACAAACAAGTACGCAACGTACTCCAAGTAGATCTCACCTGATCTTGCTACCTGTTGTGTTGCTGACCTCCCTAATCTTGCACACCTGCAAATCAATCTGGTTTTGCACACCTGCAAACCTAGATCTCGCACACACACACACACACACCTGCAGATCAACCGACCTTACTTACCACATGTAGATCTCCTCCCTGATCTTGCTCAACCTGCAAACCAACCTGATCTTACATACCATGCAGAACCCTTGTCCTCCAAACCAGCACCCCTGTGGATCTTCTACCAGACCTTGCTCTCCCGCAAATCTACCTGATCATACACACTTGGCACTATGGCACTATGAGGAGCCAAGCTTGCTCTCTCTATCTAGCACCCTAAGAATCCCTACTTTGATCCCTCACACTTTACAATACAGCCCATGAGTCTCTTAAATAGATCTCATGCAAACAATAATTAGACATCTGCAGCTCAAGACTAAAATTAGTCTTTAACATGCAAACAACCGCTCCGTCCAAAAATAGACACGTTCGGGAGACGCATGCACACACAGGCTGCCGACGTCGGTCCCTATCTGTCGATGTCGGCCGACCCTTAACCGACGTCGGTTGATCAGACCGACGTCGATTGCCTGTAACTCAGCAACCTCCTCCTGTTTGCATCCTGGTGAAGCTTTTAGCTCCACAACCTAACAATCTCCCACTTGGAGATAAACAGCTGCACTTGTACCTGTACCTGTACCTGTACATCGTCTAATCTGTTTCCTGGCTTGTATTCCTCTTCAAGTTCAATCTTGAAGACCAACCACCACACAACCTGTGGTGCAACACCTGTCAACCAAGTAACCTACCATATCCAATTCTACATACCCATGTAGAGAAGTACTTGACCCTGCATCGCATGTATACCTGCTGCTAGTCCCTCTCAGATACCTGAGAATCCACTAAATCGCTTTTCAGTGCTTCTTTCCCGGATTGACCACAAACTCACTGACAACTCCCACTGCTTGGGAAAACTCAGGTCTAGTACACATGTACTTAACCTCATCATGTGATTGGGGACACTGCTATGTTAACCGTCCATCCATAGGTGTGCTAACCGGTTCTGCATCCTGCATCCTGAACCTCGCCACTACCTTATTCACACAATCATCCTGAGACAACATCAACCTGTGACCTTCCCTGTCTCTAGGAATACTCATGCCAAAGAATTTCGTTGCTCTCAAATCCTTCATAGCACACCACTGAACTAACCTTACCCTTAGCTCAGCAAATCCCTGTATGTACGAACCTGCAACAAGCATACCATCCACATACAGTAACAAGATAATGTAGCTAATATTATCCAACCTGATAAAGAAAACACAATGGTTACCATGACATTGACTAAAGCCCTGCTTTGTCATCCACCTGTCAACCCTCCACTATCCTGCAGCCTGCTCAAGACCATATACCTTGGCCTTCCGTCTCACGTGTCCATTCTCTCTCTTCTTTGACTTGGGAATCCGTTCGTCTTTCAGTGCTTTCATCCCAGCTGGCAACTCTACCAAATCTCTCGTTTGGTTCTCTTCAAAGAATTCATGCCATGCTCCCACTGTTTTCTAGATTCTACCTGCATCGCTTCTTGAAAAAACTTCCTGGTTCTTGACCATCAGTGAGCAACAAGTAGTATAAAGAAGATGAATAACGAATCTGAGGCTTACCCTTTCAGTCCTCCACATGGGCGTTTGACTCCTTGACAGCTTGTTGTCCGCCCAAAATCCGTTCCAGTGACCGATGTCGGTTACCACCCAGTCTGCATCCGACCGACGTCGGTTCCATGCGACTGCCTGACTGCCACGCCGGTTCCCTGACCGACGTCGGTGTCCACCTGGTCGCCGACATCGGTACTCTGACCGACGTCGGTCGCCACCTGCCCGACACCACTGACTTCTTCAGTCTGCACATGACCGACGTCAGTGGCTGCCTGTTCGACATCGATTATCCTGACCGACGTCGGTACCTGTGTTTTCCTGTGAGTGATGACTTTTTACCCGCGAGCTTACTTTCAATCAAAACCCTGTCCAAACTGCCCTACTCAGAAGTATCCATCCCCATCCGCTGATCTCTGTCCATCATCTCCTCCATGAACACCAAAGCTTTCCAGTTCTTAAATTTGTCAAATACATCAGACTTCCTTTTCCTGCAATAAATCCAATCCTTTCTTGTAGCATCCCACTGCTCACAGAAATCTCGGTCTATGCTCTCTGAATCTGAACTCTTACCATTTAACTTAAAAACATCCATTCCGTTCTCACTCATGTGACCAAGCCTACAAAGCCACATCTTTGCAACAGAAGTGGAATCAGTAATACAAGTAGATAGATAAAGAGTACCTAGTTTCTTACCACATGCTAATTCAAGTGCATCTTTGAAAACATTCCAAGAGTCCGCAGTGAGAGTTACTATGCATCTCTCATCACCCAACTTTTTTGTAGAAATTAGCCACATCTTCAAGACTGGGACCTGCATGACATCCTTCAACACCCATGTGTTGGCCGTCTACAATTTCAGCTGCACTTTCCCTTTGCCAATACTTTGACAAGGCTCACCAACCTCTTTATTTGGGGCTGCATGGAAAGAGGCAACAGAATCTATAAACCAAGATTCTGCTTTATCCAAGGAACATACAAGAGCAACCAGTGCAACAATCCATGCAACAATATCTGCTTCTTTATTTCCTTCATGCTGATCTGCTACCAACCAACAATCTTTCTTTTCCTGCTCTTTCTTTCCATAACTCCGTAATTGACCATTCGTGCCTTTGAATTCCTCCATTCTTAGCTTACTTTCTTCTGCCATTGCTATACTCCCACTCAATCAGAAACCCCTGAGAGTGACCTGTAATCAAACACAAACCTGCTCCCTGCAACCTTAGCTCTGATACCACTTGTCAGGGCCTAGAAAGCACAATTGATTACCATATACAAGCAACTAAACGCGGAATTAACCAGAAGCAATAAGTAACTAGAAATCAGAAACAACACAGAATATGAGAGAGACAATACCCAATTGTATTAATACTCTTCCAGAAAGAAAATACAATAAATAAGTGCCACAGTCTTCTTCCCACACCTTTAGGGCTTTCCACACCTCTAGGGCATACAGTTATTTTCCCTCAAGAGCTCACTCTCTCAATTACGGTCCCAACAATCAACTCAAACACAGAGTTGTTCACCTCTACCAACTAGTAACAATACTGTCAGTCCACCAGTCAGTAACAATACTCCCAGTACAAACAAGTACGTAACGTACTCCAAGTAGATCTCACCTGATCTTGCTACCTATTGTGTTGCTGACCTCCCTGATCTTGCACACCTGCAAATCAACTTGGTTTTGCACACCTGCAAACCTAGATCTCGCACACACACCTGCAGATCAACCGACCTTACTTACCACATGTAGATCTCCTACCTGATCTTACACAACCTGTAGACCAACCTGATCTTACATACCATGAAGAACCCTTGTCCTCCAAACCAGCACCCCTGTGGATCTTCTACCAGACCTTGCTCTCCCGCAGATCTACCTGATCATACACACTTGGCACTATGGCACTATGAGGAGCCAAGCTTGCTCTCTCTATCTAGCACCCTGGGAATCCCTACTTTGATCCCTCAAACTTTACAATACAGCCCATGAGTCTCTTAAATAGATCTCATGCAAACAATAATTAGACATCCACAGCTCAAGACTAAAATTAGTCTTTAACATGCAAACAACTGCTCCGTCCAAAAATAGACCCGTTAGGGAGACGCATGCAAATGCATGCACACACAGGCTACCGACGTCGGTGCCTGTCTGCCGATTTCGGCTGACCCATAACCGACGTCGGTTACTGTGAACACTGAAGATGACCGACGTCGGTTGCATGTAACTCAGCAACCTCCTTCTGTGTGCATCTTGGTGAAGCTTTTAGCTCCACAACCTAACAAAGCACAGTAGTTTGCTTCAGTTTTGTTCAATAAGTGTTTGTTTGCACATTTGCTTTTTAGTTAGTTTTTCATTTTCGTGTGTTTCCCTTCTTTTGAGGAAGGAGGTTACTACAGCCATGATCAGAGCAGATTTTCAATCAGAAATCAGATTCACCATCTGGGAATTCGAATAACGTCTATACATGGTCTGGGTTCTCGAGCATAGCAGGCATGCTTTCCAGCTGAGTCGCCAGAATGTTGACAAATCTTCTACGAGTCAGATTTGTTCTTGCCACTTGGAAAATTCTCGTCTCTAGTCAAGGAAGGAAGAATTCATTGTTTTCCTTTGCTGATTCTAAGGACTCACTCAAAAAAATTCTACGGACTCCCCTGACACTTAGAAGAAATTCGAAAAAGTTGCAAAAGGCAAGGAAAAGACAGTTTCAAGAGTTCCGAAGGGCGGAATACCCTTCGAAAGGGACACTTACAACAATCGCGAAGGGCACCTACCCTTCAGACAGGAGAAAGGCCAAATTCACAGACCGTCGCAAAAAGCCTAGGTGCCCCCCAATTTTTCCGAAGGACACTTGGACTGGCGGAGGACACTTGGACCAGCGACCGAAGGGCACATTTTAGAACAAAGTCCGAAGAAAGATTCCTTCGGACTTTTTGTCCGAAGAAATTCGCAAATGGCATAAGTCAACATATAAACAAGACCAAGGACGCTTCACAAAAGCAAAGGCAAAAAAACAATTGGAATCCTTCGGACAAAACGTCTGAAGGAATTCGGAAGCTTAGACAAATCGCCAAAAAAGGCTGCAAGAAATAAAGCGAAGGGGACCTTCGGACTTTTTGTCCGAAGGAATTCCTTTGGACAAAAAGTCCGAAGAAATTCGAACAAATAGCCCCGAGGAAAATAAACCCGCGGGAATGAGGCAAAGACATGTCATCAAAAGAAGTTCGCAGGAATATGACTCAACGACCAATACAAAAGAGCCGACAGAGCAACAGACCGTAGAAATAACCCGAGGAAATGTAGCCAAAAGAAATATGACAGTTTCGGTGACGTCCCGCAGGCCGTCAAATTTTTCCTGCGGGAAGTAACCGTTGAGATTAAAAAGATAACAGGGGATCCGAAATAAATGGAGGCTGACTGTGCAAAAAAAATAGAAAATAGATAATCCGACGAAGAACTGAATACGGATTCCTGCCAGAAATAGACACGATCAAAATTAGAACGAAATACATGCAAACATAAGAGTTGTTTTCAAATAAACGGTCAAAGTTTCAGTTGACTGATCATTAAAGCCCCGTTCGTCTTCATTCAGCGCATGCATCCGAAGGACTAAATCCGGCTTCAACAGGAGTTCCGAGTTCGAGCGAGGAGTTGACTATTCCAGATTTAGAGTTAACTAATTGATTTAAACGCCACGTCTACTAGAAAATTTCATGCGAAAGATAATGTTCTCTTCATCCAACTCAGTTTTCAAATATTACAACTTGGTAATCAAGCAGCTCACGTGGAGTTAAAAAATCGACATCTACATAAATTTTCATGCAAAGAAGAGGTGGACGGTTCATGACAAGGATAGGTGCGCTTCATCAAATGAATAAACTTCATGCAAGGACAAAGAGAAAAATATATTTTATTAGGCCAAGTAAAGCCTTGAGTTAACCAAAATGAATCTTTCTCTTCAAGTTTATACATCTATCTTTGGCCTCTTGTAATTTGCTATATAATGGCTTTCAGCCTTGTTTAAAAATCATCCAATCTCTCTTGGTTAGACCAGACTCTGTCATTGGTGAGTTGTGTAACCTCTTCGATCAATAAGGACTGTACTTTCAGATTTCAAGCGTGGCATAGTGTATATTTCTTCAGCAATTTGCATAAGTGGTAGAGTTCTCTCCCTTCCCAAATTCTGTTTCGTACCTAGTTGCTATATTGTCCTTGTGCAGGTCATGTTAAAGTGTTCTTTATTGTCTTTTGCTGAGACTGTAAGTGGATGTTAGGCGGCTGCAAAGTGTCTTTTATCAGACCTCTCTCCACCATTTTTCCTCAGATTTTAGACATTGGATCGAACCTCTGCATGAAATACTTATGCATAAGTGATTGAAGTCTAAGGTCTTCCTTCTCTCTTGTTCGTTCAGTGTTCAAGGTTCCAAGCTGAGTAGGATCATAATTCTGGTGTATCACCCCCTTTTAGGTAGGATTTCCCCTTTAAGTTTTTTTTCTCCTTTTTCCATGGCAATCAGCAGCGTAGAGTAGGAATCTTCATTGATACATCATACAGGAATCAACATTCTCTGGAGGTTCTTCTCACTATTGAGGCACCCACCCTCGTGAGAAGATCCCATTGTTTCAGCCGGATAGAGGACTAGCCGTTTCGCGCACGTCCTCGAATCAGGGCGCAGCTCTAGGTTGACAACATTTACCTTTATTAGGGTCTCCTTATCTTTCCTACCAAGATAAGGTCATCTTCTAGCTCAGTAGCCAAGTCCTGAGCAGCCTCAAGGTGTGTGTGGCCAGCACGTCTTAGTAGAAAACTCACTTCAGGCAGCTGTGAGTTGATGAAGCATTTGAGATTCTGATATGTCGGCTGGGCAATCATGGGAATCCTATGCCTCAGCTTATCGAACCTTGCTATGAAATCCCTCATAGGTTCATGAGGTTCCTTCTTCATCTGAGTGAGCTAGGCCAACAAAGCATGCGCATCCTTTGCAGGCTTAAACCTGGCTTCAAACTTGGCTTTGAGTGTATCCCAGTCGGTCACTGATCCAGCCTGCAGGTGGTAGAAACAGTCTGCAGCAGCGCTTTGTAGTGTCTCCACAAAAAGCCTGACTGCCACGTATTCAAATTCCACCCCTATCACACCATAGGCTATGCTGAAGGCTGCAATGTGTTCATCAAGGTGAACTCTCCCATCTCCAAAGAATTTGGAGTTCTTTCTTGAGCTGCGTGGAAGTTCATGCAGAGGTGGAGTTAGATTAAGTGGGTCAAAAGAGTTACCCCAGGGGCCTTGGACTGCCATGGTTTAATTACGAAAAACAGGGATAACAAATATGGGTGGAGTGGCCAAATTGCAGAATGAAAATGGGAAAGAACTAGCCCCGCATCAGCTTGAAGCTTGAGCTTTCAAACTGCGCACTCTTTCCCAGTTGGCATGGAGGTGGAGGACGATGGTAAGGCTATAAATAGATAATGAGTAAGACACGGAACGGAGTTTCCATAGTCTGTATAATGGATAAAAGAAGGAACTGCTTCAATCTGAAACTTGAGGCTTCAGAGTGCACGTTCATCCCCAGCGGAGTCGCCAAAAACTGTTGGGTGAATATTTTGTCGACCAGCTAACAGGTGAGCAAAATAGTTCCTATCACCACAGCATAAGGAGATTGGTCGTCCAGGTGTGCAGTTTTACTACATCAACAGGAGACAAATCTCTCCTCTCATCAAGGGGAGGTTCCCTATTAAATATACGGAGGCTATATACTATACATAAGCAGAAAGTAGCACTCAGGGGTAGGATATACCATCCATCTCTCTTCTTTCAGAGATGATGTTCACAGATCAAAGGAGAAAACCTGGGTGATTGGTGAAGGTACTTCTCTTCTTTTAGAAGTAACATTCAGCGAAAACCCAGATCCCTTCCTGGATAGTAGAAATCCTGGTGAAATGACTGAATGCACTTCTCTTTTTTCAGAAGTGCTTGTTCTTGCAAACAACAAGAATCTTTCTGGTAAGTAACTGGTAACCAAAAGTGCAGAGTAACAAGCAGCCTGAGATGTTGCGCAAAGTCTCCACCTCAACTGCCCAAGAGTGAGATACGAAGAACAATGGGGGCACAAAGTCATCCCAAGGTCCTTTACACAGAAACAGAAAATAAACACACACTGAAGGCAACTATGACAACACAAAGTCTGAAAGTCGCTGGCTTCAGGACACCTTCCTGATTACTTCCGCTAGTTCTGCTTGTTAGATCAAATAAACAAGAATGCTCCTAGGAAACAAACATAAGAACAATTTCCTAAAATAGCACAAGCTATAACAGCACAAAGTCTGCAAGTCACTTGCTTTCTCATTCAAATAAAATAATATGAACTACAATCTGAGCTCAAAGTCTCAGTATTCGCCCTTCAATTTGGGTAAAGTTTTGCTTCTGGTAACGGGAAGATCTCTTTTTCATAGAATGAGAGATTACATTATATAGAGGCCAGGAGATACTTGGCACTTCTTCCCATGGAGCGACCCATGCTACGCAATCAATGCCTTGGATGCATTCTTGGTTCTGTCAGGAAGGTACATGTTGAAACAGGGCGACTGCCTTAACTGTGACGTGTTGGTTCATCTCCTTTGTCTACTCCCGACCCTGAATTACTCATTCCATCGTCTGCTAGCCACGCAACTGTCTACTCTGTCTTTACGCCAAAGGGGACAAACAGGTTGCGCTTTCAATGTTTGCAGGTCCCAAATATCTACCCGATGGACTGCTTCACCTACTGGAATTAACTTCCGCTGAGATTTCCCTCTTTGTTTCTTCTTTCTTTTGGCCTTGGCCTTAGAGTCTTTGAATGCATCGGGTCCGTGTTTTAAGCCTGGAAGGATCAATCAAACACCTTATTGCAGCAATTTTGATGTTTGCGGGCCCATCATTCTTCTTAGCAACTCTATCGTGTCTTTCTCACTTGCTATGGCCGTTTCCCGCTGTGACGCGGGCGAGGACACGTGGCGGCATCCGTAGCTTTGAAATAGATTTATCGGAATAAGCTTTGAAATTTGTTAGAGACTCGGAAGCGCGGATGCAGACACTTGGCAGCTTCCGCTGCACTGGGACGGGCCACGTGGCGAGTTTCGCGCTTTGAAGCTTCATTTGAAACTGTGTCTCGGTATGTGACACTTGGCAGCATCCACTGCGCTTTGAGACTTGACCCTTCCCGAAGGGAATTTGCCCTTCGGGGTTTTGAAATGGGTCCGATTCTGAGTGTTGAGTGTTCCCCCGCAAGGGTACCTACCCTTCGGGATCCTCTAGGACGACCTTCGGACTTTCATTCTTTGACGGGCTATTGTTCCATTATTTCCTTTGGACAAAAAGTCCGAAGGAATTCCTTCGAATAATTTGTCTGAAGGAGACCTTTCCTTGGTTCTGTGTTTGCGCATTCGAGAGTGCTCCATCTTTGACACGTGGCACCTTCCGCTGCTTCGAACAAGTGACACGTGGCGTCTTCCGTTGCACCCATTGAAACCCTCCGCCGTTGACACGTGGCGCTTTCCGCTCTCGGGCTTTTGTAACATCGTAGAAACACTTGGGGCTCATTTGTGTTCTCCTGGACGATGACACTTGTTGCGTCCCATTTGTTTCAGTCACTCGCCCGAGACCCACCACGATCCTTGCTCAAAGCAGTGGAAAGAAAGGAAGGGGCTGCGGATTTTGACACTTGGAGGCTTCTGACAAGCTTCAAAAGGGACACGTGGCAGTATCTGTCACTTTTAGAAAGAAGGTATAATGTCTCAGCAGACGACACTTGGCAGCTTCCACTCGTCCTTTTCTTTTGCGCGCACTTCGGTTGAACCATCTATTTGGACATTGAACTCGTTGAACCGATTAACCAAAAATGGTTCAAGGTTCAATGGCTCATCGGTTCAAGCCTTTGAAA
Source organism: Torreya grandis (assembly GCA_037957365.1). NCBI lineage: Eukaryota > Viridiplantae > Streptophyta > Pinopsida > Cupressales > Taxaceae > Torreya > Torreya grandis. The sequence goes on along the minus strand of JARHVA010000891.1, from coordinate 665,800 downwards.
CTTGTTAAGTGCTCGGAGCCGCGGAACCTTTGAAATGGTTGAACTTTGAACCTCTGACAAATGCGCCTAGCTCTTGCTAATGATGTTGAACCTTCGAACCCGCTGAACCCGTTGAACCAAAATGGTTCAAAGTTCAATGGTTCAATCATTGCTTAGATGCTTGTCGAGAGACACTTTTGATCGAACCAAGGCGTTGAACCAACCCTGAAAATGACTAAGTGTTGGAAACTGATTCTTTTGATTGGACTCGCCTGCAGAAGCCTTTGAACCTTGGACCTGCTAATCCCTTTACTGAAAAAACTTGAAAAATGAGGAATTTGAAAGCTTAGAACAAATTTTTGTAAAGGGAAGGAACAATTTTGATCACGCAGGATCAAAATAGTTCATATGTTGTTCCAAAAATGAGGACGTTGTTTTTGGCGACAACAATCCCCACCATGCAGATGGCCAATAGAAATCAAGTATTTGCTCCATTTAATGGAGGGAGCCCACTAAATCTAGCACAGTTAAATGATACACATGTATCTGCCCTCAAAAGTATTCCATTCTTCTCAGGAGAAAATCAAACAACCCCTATTGAGCATATCCAGGATGTGGCTAATCTTTGTTCAGTTCATAATGTAACTGAGGATAATGTTGCTATCAGATTACTAGCTGCTTCTTTCAAAGGAAAAGCATTACAGTGGTATAGAACCCTCCCACTTAGATCTATCTCTACTTGGGACGAATTGGGTGCTGCCTTGGTCAAACAGTTTGAGGACAAGTCTGACCACTTATCTTTGGTTGAGCAATTAATTGCCATGCAGAGAGCTCTTCATGAGTTCATGTCTAATTTTAATCTTAGATTCCAAAAAACATGGCACAGGTTACCGGTTCTAATTAGGCCATCACCTGAATATGCATTTTTATATTTTTTGAAAGCTCTCAATTCTGATTATTAGTGTGATGATACAGTCAATGGGCAGCACTACTTTACCTGATGCCTATGAAATTGCAATAAGGGCAAAAAATAGTCTGATTCGAGCAAGGAAGCTTGCTCCAAGACCTTCAATGCCCATTTTTTCGGAGATAAGTTCAGTACCAGTGCTTCAAGTTCCTCAAGTTCCATCCTTGGCTCCAATTCCAGTACCTCAACGTCCTATTGCAGCGTCTACTAGTCAATCTAGTGAGATAGGAGCGCTGAAAAGTCTGTTACAATCTTTTGGAAATGAAATAATACAGCTTAAAAGGCAGCAATTTCAATCAAATAGGCCTTATCAACAGCAAAATCAGAACAACTATCAGCGCTTCAAAGATCAAAGATCTCCTTATCAGGGTTTTAGAGAAATAGACCACCCTATCAAGCACAAAGGGCCATAACTCCAGCTAAGCCATATGCTGCGCTTGATCCAAATGCTCCTTCCACTTCAAAAGCCATTGTTCCAACTCCACCTCAGAACAATTTAGTGCAGGATTCAGGTTGGCAGCATTCGAATCTCAATGATTTTCAAACCCAGAATTCAGTATCATCAAACAACACCATGCCACAGATGACACAAGAGTTCTCTTTTCAGGAGAGCCAATATCAAGATACAGGATTGGCACCACAACGAGCGACCCAAGGGCAGCCTGATGCTATTAATGTAAATTGGCAGGTAGATGATCATATTGCTTTTACTCAAGATGTTAAAACTAACGCTTCAAATGATCAAGTTTCAGCTCTGACCTATCAGAGAAATAAAAGAAGAGCTGTGGGAGAAGCTCAAGCAGTGGTAAATACGCCAAATACTCCTAGTACTATTGCTCAAGGTACGAAATAACAGCTTGCTGCCCCCACAGTACCAAAAAATCAGAATGTAGAGGTTGGCAAAGTGCAGCAAATACCTCTAATTCGTGAGCAACGAGTAACACAAAAGGTGCAATCAAAAGTTAGTCCATCCCAGTTCAATATTGTAGATCAAATGAAAAAGTTAACGTCAATATTAGCAGGTGGGATACTCTTTCAATTCCAGACCAAAAGGACAAACTCATTCAAGAACTTTCAGCTCTTGAATTGTCCCCAAAATTAGTAGACAAATAAGGTGTTATCTTGACAAATTTAGATCCGCCAACTAAACAGCAGGTACAACAAGGAGATAAGATATCAAAGGTGGACAAAACTGAGGTAAAAGCAAAGAAGACTCCTCCTTTTTATCTTTCTTTGATAGTAGAAGACACCTTAGTCCATAATTGTATGGTGGATAGTGGAGCCAGCAGTATAGTCATGCCTAAACAGATTGCAAACAAGCTCAGCCTTGTTTAAGAGCCAAATACTAAAGGGATACTGCAATTGGATGGTTCACCCGCACAGATGGTAGGGATTATCAAAGATTTGAAATTAACATTACATGCCTGTCCTAACGTAACTATTCAACAGGACATTGTAGTAGTGGATCTACCTCCTTATTTCGCCATGTGCCTTTCAAGAGATTTCACCTCAAAGATTGAGGGATATCTATTAGCTGATTGGACTTACTTGCTATTCAGAACTAGATATGGCACAAAGATAACAATTCATTCAGAACGTATTGCACGTTTTCACATGGAACCTTATACGCCAAGTGTGGTCAATACAAATTGTATCATTTCAGATGAAGTAGTGCAAACTAGTGGTGTAGAAAACGACTCACCTTTGGATGGAGTTCCAGATTTATTTTTTGATGAGTGGGCTTCCACCTTGCATGAGCATGATCCCTACAAGCTGATTGAAGAAGGTCTTGGTGTGTATTGTCTTCATGAGAACGATGCGCCAATCCCAGCGATGGTCAAAGAGGGCGAATTTAATGAAGGCTTGTGGCAATTATACTTCGATGGATCAAGAAATAAGCATGGGACAGGAGCTGAAATGATGTTAGTTTCTCCTACGAAATAAAAGTATTTCTCATCTATTAAATTTCAGTTTGGTTGTTCAAATAATGTTGCTGAATATGAAGCACTAGTCCACAGTTTGCAATGGGCTAGGAAGATGAAAGCAAGTTGTCTACAGGTGTTTGGAGATAGTGAACTTATAGTTCACCAAGTAAGAGGCTTAAATGTATGCAAAAATATGTTGCTTAAATCTTATAGACACAGGGTATGGGATTTACTTGAAGATTTTCAGGCTTTTAATATTCAGAGAATACCAAGAGATAAAAATAAACATGCTAATAGGTTGGCTGCTGTTGGGGCACAATTTGATATCCCAGCTGACGTTAAAAGTGACATTTCTTAGTCACATATAAAGATAGTCGTAAGGCCTTCTGTCCCAGATAACCAAGAAAATTGGCAAGTATTTGAAAGTGACAATCAAATTGTGAGATTTTTACATGAAGAAGCCGAGTTTTCTCCAAAAAATCAGGGAAAACGCTTACAGCAGTATGGTGATCAGATTGTGCAGCTGAAAACCAATAAACTACCCAAGGGATTGGTTACCCTTGAAAATATTTTCAGTGAAGACGATGAACTAAGGAAAGAGAAACCAGCCTTGTCAACAAAGGAAGAACACTATGCCAATGTAGAAATTGCAGCTGGTAAGATTTTGAAATTAGGCAAGGTATGCACTCCACTACAAAAGAAAGCTTTCGTTGAATTATGCCAAAATTTTGCTGATATATTCGCATGGTAGTATAGTGATCTCAAAGGGTTTGATCCAAGTTTGGCTCAACACACTATTGAGCTAGAGGACGAAACTAAACCAGTACGACAAAGACAAAGGCCAATCAATCCAAAGCTTGAGCCTTTAATGAAAGCTGAGCTTCACAATCTATATGGCTCAACACACTATTGAGCTAGAGGACGAAACTAAACCAGTACGACAAAGACAAAGGCCAATCAATCCAAAGCTTGAGCCTTTAATGAAAGCTGAGCTTCACAAGCTTATAGAATCGGCTATTATATTTCCAATCAAGCACTCAACTTGGGTGGCGAACCTCATTCTAGTATAGAAAAAGAACAGTGAGATTCGTTAGTGTTGATTTCCGTGACTTAAACAAGGCCTCGCTTAAAGACCACCATCCATTGCCATCCATCCATTGCCATTGCCATCAGAGAGGTTTTCCTTATTGGATGGGTATAGTGGCTAAAATCAGATTTTGGTCAAAAAAGAGGACCAATTCAAGACAACTTTCACAACCAAGTGGGGAACATTCGCATACAGAAAGATGCCGTTCGGTTTGTCCAATGCTGGAGCAACCTTTCAGAGAGCCATGGATATGGCTTTCCAAGGCCTTTTTAACAAATTTGTGCTTGTCTATTTAGATGATATAACAGTATTCTCAAAGGATGCAAAAGATCACATGGTACACCTCCAGCATGTTTTTGAAATGTGTAGGCAATTTGGGATATCCCTAAATCTCAAAAAGTGTGTATTTTCAGTTCATGAAAGTAAGCTTCTTAGACATGTTGTTTCAAAGCACAGTTTAAACATAGATTCTGAAAGGATTCAATCCATTCTTGCACTCTCCTGGCCTAAGAGCAAAAAGGCTTTGCAAAGTTTCTTTGGAAAGATCAATTTTATAAGCAGATACATTTCAGATTTTGCTAGTATAGCTAAACCACTTACAGCCATGTTAAAGAAAAATCAGAACTTCAACTGGTCCAAGGAGGGAATAACAGGGTTTGAAGATGTTAACAAAGCCATAGCAAGTGCCCCTACGCTCTTGAATCCAGATTTCAAGAAAGATTTCATTATGTATACATATGCTAATGTGGACACCATTTCAAACATTCTTATGCAGCAGAACCATGAGGACTTGGAACAGCCAATAGCCTTCTACAGCCAAGGCCTGCAGGAGTATGAGACAAGGTACTCTTTTGTTGAAAAACACGTCCTTTCAGTTATAAGATCTCTAAACAAATTTAGGCACTTGTTGTCTAATAATAAAATACTTCTAGTGGTTGCTCATCCAAGCATCAAAGAATTTCTTCTAAACAAAGACATAAATGAGAAAAGCGTTGGTTGGATAACCAAAGTGATGGAATATGACATAGAAATTAAGATCACGAAGTTGGTTAGAGGCAAAGGACTTTGTGAGCATCTAGCTCAGGACTTACAAGAAACCAACGAAGCTGTTCTAGTGTCAAATGATGTAGAAATTTCTGCTATACAGACCTCACCTTCCAGTTAATTTCATGATCTGGTAAGCTATCTTCAGGAAGGTTGTTACCCTTCCCACCTAAGTGCTTCAAAAAGAAGGTATTTCAGACTGCAATCAATTCCATTTTTGCTCATTGGCAGTGTCTTGTTCAAAAAAATATCAATGGAATGTTACTAAGGTGTGTGGAGCCAAGCCATACTCAAAGATTATTTGAAGAATTCCATGATGGACTTGGTGGAGGGCATTTTTCTGCCAGGACTACAACACTTAAAATCATGAGAGGTGGGTACTATTGGCCTATTATATTTGGTGACTCTATACATGGGTTAGGAAGTGCAAACAATGCGCTATGTTTGTAGGAAAAGTTAAACTAGCAGCCCTGCCCCTACAGCCAATTACAGTGGATCAGCTATTTGTCCAGTGGGGATTAGACTTTATTGGTCTCATTAACCCTCCTTCCAGTTCAAAGCATAAGTGGATTCTAATAGCTACGGACTACTTCACACGTTGGACAGAAGCAGTTGCATTAAAGGAAGCAAACTAAACTAGCGTCCTTGATTTCTATGAAGGTTTGGTCACTAGGTTTGGAGTCCCTTCAACCATTATTTCTAACAATGCAATGGCTTTTGTGGAATCTAGGATCAGCCAATGGGCCGTCCAACATGGAATTTATCTCAACACTTCATCAAATTATTATCCACAAGGAAATGGCCTTGCTGAGTCTACATACAAGAACCTCTTGAGGATCATACGAAGGACTATTGAAGACAATCAGAGATCATGGTACCTCAAGTTGAAGTCAGCACTATGGGCTGATAGGATCACCTACAAGAGGTCAATAGCCAACTCTCCCTACAAGCTGGTCTATGGTAGGGAAGCAAGGTTACCTATCTCTCTTGAGTTTTCAGCTTTAGAATTAATGCATCAACTTGAATTGTTAGAAAACGAGCCTATGGAGATCAGGTATGCAGAACTTATGGAGTTGGAAGAGATAAGAAATCAAGCCATGCTAGCCATGGAAAGTCATCAAGCACAAGAGAAAAGGACATTCGACAAAGGAGCTTCCTCACGAAGCTTCAATGAAGGAGATTTGGTCCTCAAGTGGGATGAGGATCGGGCCAAACCAGGGAGGCACACAAAGTTTGATTCACTTTGGAGTGGCCCATATACGATCTCCAGCTGCAAATCCCACAACGCCTTTCAATTTGCTAAGATGGACGGCCAAGAGTTTCCAATCCCAGTCAATGGGATACATCTAAAACATTGCTATTAAAGAGCAAAATTCTATGTACATATTTAGTTATTTTTTGCTTTCCTCCAAGTGTTAATCAAGCACAGTAGTTTGCTTCAATTTTTGTCCAATAAGTGCTTGTTTGCACATTTGCTTCTTAGTTAGTTTTCTACTTTCGTGTGTTTCCCCTATTTTGAAGGAGGTTGCTACAACAATGATCAGAGTAGATTTTCAATCAGAAATCAGGTTCACCATGTGGGAATTCGACTAGCATCTATACATGGTCTGAGATCTCAAGCATAGCAGGTATGCTTCCCAGTTGAGTCGCCAGAATGTTGACAAATCTTCCACAAGTCAGATTTTCTCTTGCCATTTGGAAAGTTCTCGTCTCTAGCCAAGGAAGGAAGAATACATTGTTTTCCTTGGTAAGGGGCCTTTGCTACAACAGGAAAATTCCGAGGGGATGGTTCATCAAAAAAGGTTTGGCTAAAGACGGGTCTTCGGAAAAAAACCTTCGAAAAAGTGCTAAGGCGAAAGTCCTCAAGACAAAAGACAAACGAAAGGCAAAAGACAAAGGAAGTAATTCCTTCGGACTTTTGTCCTAAGGAATACTTCGGAGAAATTCTAAGAGAACAGCCGAAGACCAAACAGGGAGAATCCAAAAGTCCACCCAAATAAAAGAAGAATCCATTACAAGAATCCCGAAGGGCAGGGTACCCTTCGGAAGGATCGTTTTCAATATTCCCGAAGGGCACCTACCCTTCGAGAAGGCACAAGACCAAATTCAGAACCTTAGCAAAAAGTCCAGGTGCCCTACAATTTTTCCGAAAGGCACAGAGGGAGAGCTAAATGCCCTTGCAGAGGGCACTTGGTCGGCGGAAGGGAACATGACAAATTTCCCGAAGGGCACATTTCAAAAGCCGAAGGGCACATTCGAAGGAAAAGGCAAGGGAAGATATCCTTCAGACTTTTTGTCCAAAGGAATTTCTTTGGACAAAAAGCCCAAAGGAACTCGGAAGACACAAGGAGGGACCAAAAGAGGAAAAAGAACAAAGACAATCAATTCTTTCGCACTTTTGTCCGAAGGAATTCCTTCGGACAAAAAGTTCGAAGAAATTCAGACAAAGGCCTGTAGAAAAGCCGACGGAAGAAATCCCAAAGGAATTCAGGAAAATTGCAAAAAACAAGGGCAAAGGCAGGAAAAAGAGACCTTCGGACTTTTGTCCGAAGGAATTCCTTCGGACAAATAGTCCGAAGAAATTCAGAGAAAGGGCCGCCGGAAAAACCCGTAGAAATGCGAAGCCAATAAAGCCGAGAGAAAGAGAAGTCCGAAGGAAATTGCCAAGCAGAGAATTCCAAAGGAAATAAAAAGACTAAGGGTGACGTCCCGCAAGACGTCAAATTTTGACCGCGGGAAGTAACCGTTGGAACAGGGGTAAATCCAGAATTCCGAAAAGAAAAGGCCAAACAAAAAAAATATATATAGACAAATACATCCGAATATAAAATCCCGCCAGAAATAGACACGAACAGGCAGACCAGAATAGGACAAAATACATGCAAGCAGGGGCAATCTTCGAACACCGTCCAAAGCTTCAGTTGACTGGTTATTAAAGTCCCGCTCATCGCTAGACCATCTCACACATCTGAGGGTCCAGCTCAGCTTCAATTGAAGTTCCAAATTCAAATGTCAAGTTGACTGTCCCAGATTTAGAGTTGACTAATTGTTAAACGCCGCATTCACTGGGAGCTTTCCATGCGACTCAGCATGATCTCTTCGTTTAACTCAGCTTTCAAACGCTACAACTCGGCATCAAGCAGCTCACGAAGAAGTTTTAAAATTTGACATTTGCGTGGATTTCCATGCAAAGAGAGACGAGCGGTTCATAACAAAGAGAAGTTCACTTCATCAAACGAAGAAGCTTCATGCAAGGATGAAAAGGAAAATATAATTTACTGAAAGGCCAAGTAAAGCCTGGAGTTAACCAAAGTGAATCCTTCTCTTCAAATTTTCAGCGCCAATCTTTGGCCTCTTGTAATTTTCTATATAATGGCTTTCAGCCTTGATTAAAAAAAGGCATCCAATCTCTCTCTTGGTTAGACCAAACTCTGCCATTGGTGAGTTGTGTAACCTCTTCAATCAATAAGGACTATACTTTCATATTTCAAGTGCCGGCATAGTGTATATTTCTTCATCAATTTGCACAAGTGGTAGATTTCTCTCCCTTACCAAATTTTGATTCATACTTAGTTGATAGATTGTCCTTATGCAGGTTATGTTAAGTGTTCTTTATTGTCTTTTGTTGAAGTTGTAAGTGGATGTTAGGTGGCCGCAAAGTGTCTTTCATCAGACCTCTCCCCATCATTTTCCCTCAAGTTTTAGTCATTTGATCGAACCTCTCCATGAAATATTTATGCATAAGTGATTGATTGAAGTCTAAGGTCTTCCTTTTCCCTTGATTGTTCAGTGTTCCAGGTTCCAAGTTGAGTGGATCAAACTTCTGGTGTATCACCCCTTTTAGGTAGGATTTCCCCTTTAAGTTTCTTTCTCCCTTTTTCCATGGTAGTCTGCAGCATAGAGTAGGGATCTTCATTGATACATCATACAGAGACCAGCCTTCTCTGGAGGTTCTTCTCATCGTTGAGGCACCCACCCTCGTGAGAAGATCCCATTGTTTCAGCCGGATAGAAGACTAGGCATTTCATGCACGTCTTCGATTCAAGGCGCAGCTCCAGGTTGATAACAATAGGACTTTGAGGTGCTAGAATTGGAGCCAAGGATGGAACTTGAGGAACTTGAAGGGCTGGTACTGAACTTATCTCCGAAAATATGGGCATTGGAGGTCTTGGAGCAAGCTTCCCTGCTTGAAACAGACTATTTTCTGCCCTTATTGCAACTTCATAGGCATCTAGCAAAGTAATGCCACCCATTGACTGTATCATCACACTAATATCAGAATTGAGAGCTTTCAAAAAATATAAAAATGCATATTCAAGTGATGGCCTAATTATAACTGGTATCCTGTGCCATGTCTTTTGAAATCTGAGATTAAAATCGGACATGAACTCATGAGGAGTTCTCTGTATGTTAGTTAATTGCTCAACCAAAGATAAGTGGTCAAATTTGTCCTCAAACTGTTTAACCAAGGCAACACCCAATTCATCCCAAGTAGAAATAGATCTAAGTGGGAGGGTTCTATACCACTGTAACGCTTTTCCTTTGAAAGAAGTAGCTAGTAATCTAATAGCAACATTGTCCTCAATTACATTATGAATAGAACAAAGATTACCCACATCTTGGATATGCTCAATAGGGGTTGTTTGATTTTCTCCCGAGAAGAATGGAATACTTTTGAGGGTAGATACAGGTATATTATCTAATTGTGCTAGATTTAGTGGGCTCCCTCCATTGAATGGAGCAAATACTTGATTTTTATTGGCCATCTGCATAATGGGGATTTTAGTGTCTAGAACAATAGGATGAGGGGGAGCTAAATATTCCCTTTGAGGATATGGACTTGCCCTCCTAGACCTTGCTCTTTTATAAGTTACAAATTCAAAAGGAATACCTTTGCTTGCTGATCTTGTGGTGACTTTTGGCATGAACGGATTGTTTGAATGATGCTATGAACTCTTCAGCTGGCTGTCAATGAATATCTTCCTTTGCTGTGAAGAATTTTTGTAAAGAGCTCTTTTTGTGGTCCCATCGGGCATGCCAAAAATTGTTGTCAACCTGGAGCTGCGCCTTGATTCGAAGATGTGCATGAAATGGCCAATCTTCTATCCGACTAAAACAATGGGATCTTCTCACGAGGGTGGGTGCCTCAACAGTGAGAACAACCTCCAGAGAACGCTGGTCCCTGTATGATGTATCAATTAGGATCTCTACTCTATGTTGCGGACTACCGTGGAAAAGAGAGACGGAAAACTTAAAGGGGAAATCCTACCTAAAGAGGTGATACACCAGAATTTTGATCCACTCAATTTGGAACCTTGAACACTGAACGAACAAGGGAAAAGGAAGACCTTAGATTTCAATCAATCACTTATACATAAATATTTCATGAAGAGGTTCTATCCAATGACCAAAACCTGAGGAAAAACGATGGAGAGAGGTCTAATAAAAGACACTTTGCAGCCACCTAACATCCACTTACAACTTTAACAAAAGACATAAAGAACACTTTAACATGACCTGCACAAGGATAATCTAGCAACTAGGTATGAACCAGAATTTGGGAAGGGAGAGAAATATACCACTTATGCAAATTACTGAATGAAATATACACTATGCCAACGCTTGAAATCTGAAATTATAGTCCTATTGATGGAAGAGGTTACACAACTCACCAATGGCAGAGTCTGGTCTAACCAAGAGAGAGATTGGATGATTTTTAATCAAGGCTGAAAGCCATTATATAGGGAATTACAAGAGGCCAAAGATTGGCATTGAAAATTTGAAGAGAAGGATTCACTTCAGTTAAATCAAGGCTTACTTGGCCTTTCAATAAAAATATGTTTTCTTTTGTTTTTGCATGAAGCTTCTTGCGCTTGAGGAAGTGAACTCATTTTTACTATGAAACGCCTACCTCTCTTTGGATGGAAATCGATGCCAATGTCAATTTTAGAACTTCTATGTGAGCTACTTAATGCCAAGTTGGAACGTTTGAAAGCTGAGTTGGTTTTTGACAAGCTGAGTTGGACGAAGAGATCATTCTCCCTCGCATGGAAAGCTCCTAGTGGATACGGCGTTTAACAATTAGTCAACTCTAAATCAGGAACAATCAACTCGTCATTCGAATTCAGAACTTCGGTTGACGCTAAGTTGGACCCTCAGATACATGAGTTGATCCGAAGACGAGTAGGAGTTTAATAACCAGTCAATTGAAGCTTTGATCGGTGTTCGAAAATAGTTCCCGCCTGCATGTATTTTACCCTATTCTGATCTGCCTGTTCCTGTCTATTTCTGGCGGGATTCTATATTTGGATGTATTTTTATAATTATATCCAGTCTATATTTTGTTTTCAATTCTCCGTTGGATTATCTATTTTCTATCCTCTTTTGCACAATCAACCTCCATTACTTTCGGATTTCTGGTTGTCTCGGCTACAACGGTTACTTCCCGCAGTCAAAATTTGACATCTTGCGGGATGTCACCCTTAGTCTTCTTATTTCCTTCGAAATTCCTATTTTCTTCGGGTTTCTGTCTGCAGCCCTTTCTCCGAATTTCTTCGGACTTTTGTCCGAAGGAATTCCTTCAGACAAAAGTCCGTAGAAATTATGTCCTTTGCCTTTCCTTTTTCTCATTGCCTGCGGAAAATTGCCCTTCGGGTTTAGTCATAGTGGTCCTTCCTGCCCTTCGCGATTTTTATGAAATGGACTTCTCCACGGCCATTCCTTAGAATTTCTTGGGACTTTTTGTCCTAAGGAATTCCTTCGGACAAAAAGCCCAAAGGAATACTTTGTTCTTTGTTGTTTGCCGAATTCAACTTCTCCGAAGCCCCTTGGATTTTTTTACTGTTGACTTTTTTTCTTTGCAGTCTTCCGAATTCCTTCGGACTTTTTGTCCAAAGGAATTCCTTTGGACAAAAAGTCCGAAGGTTTTCTTTCCGTCTTTTCCTCCGAAATGTGCCCTTCGGGAAATACACAGAGGCACTGTCGCCGACAAAGTGCCCTCCGCTAGAGCATTTATCTCTCCCTCTGTGCCCTTCGGAAAAATTGTAGGGCACCCGGGCTTTTTTGCAAAGGTCCCAAATCTGTTGTCTCACCTTCTCGAAGGGTAGGTGCCCTTCGGGATTGTTGAAAGTGACCCTTCCGAAGGGTACCTACCCTTCGGAATTCTTGAAAATGACCCTTCCGAATTAATCCTTGGCTTTTCCTTGCCTTTTGTGCGGACTTTTGGATTCTCCCTGTTTGGCTGCGGTTGTTCCCTTATAAACTCTCCGATGTATTCCTTTGTTTTTTGCCTTGCGGACTTTCCTTCTTAGTGCTTTTCCGAAGGCTCTTTTCCGAAGTAAAACCCTTTTGGTGAACCATTCTGAAGGAATTCATCCCTTGTAGCAAGGACCCTACCAAAACAATGTACTCTTCTTCCTTGGCTAGAGATGTGAACTTTCCAAATAGCAAGAGACAATCTAACTTGTGCTTGAGGAAGTGAACTCGTCTTTGCTATGAACCGCCTACCTCTCTTTGCATGGAAATCCATGCCAATGTCAATTTTAGAACTTCTACGTGAGCTGCTTAACGCCAAGTTGGAACGTTTGAAAGCTGAGTTGGTTGTTTGACACGCTGAGTTGGACGAAGAGATCATTCTCCCTCGCATGGAAAGCTCCTAGTGGATACGGCGTTTAACAAGTAGTCAACTCTAAATCTGGAACAGTCAACTCGTCATTCGAATTCAGAACTTCGGTTGACACTAAGTTGGACCCTCGGATACATGAGTTGATCCGGAGACGAGCAGGAGTTTAATAACCAGTCAACTGAAGCTTTGACCGGTGTTCGAAAATAGTTCTCGCTTGCATGTATTTTTATATTTATATCCGGTCTATATTTTGTTTTCAATTCTCCGTCGGATTATCTATTTTCTATCCTCTTTTGCACAGTCAACCTCCATTACTTTCGGATTTCTGGTTGTCCCGGCTACAACGGTTACTTCCCTCGGTCAAAATTTGACATCTTGCAGCACGTCACCCTTAGTCTTCTTATTTCCTTCGGAATTCCTATTTTCTTCGTGTTTCTGTTTGCGGCCCTTTCTCCGAATTTCTTTGGACTTTTGTCCGAAGGAATTCCTTCGGACAAAAGTCCGAAGAAATTATGTCCTTTGCCTTTCCTTTTTCTCATTCCCTGCGGAAAATTGCCCTTTGGGTTTAGTCATAGTGGTCCTTCCTGCCCTTCGGGATTTTTATGAAATGGACTTCTCCACGGCCATTCCTTAGAATTTCTTTGGACTTTTTGTCCGAAGGAATTCCTTCGGACAAAAAGTTCAAAGGTTTTCTTTCCGTCTTTTCCTCCGAAATGTGCCCTTCGGGAAATACACAAAGGTACTATCGCCGACCAAGTGCCCTCCGCTAGGGCATTTAGCTCTCCCTTTGTGCCCTTCGGAAAAATTGTAGGACACCCGGGCTTTTTTGCAAAGGTACCGAATCTGTTCTCTCACCTCCCCAAAGGGTAGGTGCCCTTCGGGATTGTTGAAAGTGACCCTTCCGAAGGGTACCTACCGTTCAGAATTCTTGAAAATGACCCTTCCAAATTAATCCTTGGCTTTTCCTTGCCTTTTGTATGGTCTTTTGGATTCTACCTGTTTGGCTGCGGGTGTTCCCTTATAAACTCTCCGAAGTATTCCTTTGTTTTTTGCCTTGCGGACTTTCCTTCTTAGTGCTTTTCCGAAGGCTCTTTTCCGAAGTAAAACCCTTTTGATGAACCATTCCGAAGGAATTCATCCTTTGTAGCAAGGACCCTACCAAAACAATGTACTCTTCTTCCTTGGCTAGAGACGTGAACTTTCTAAATAGCAAGAGACAATCTGACTTATGGAAGAATTGTCAACAATAACCTTTAATTATTTTGATTTCATCATATTGGACTGCTTTGATAAATCATTTATTCAGTACCTACTTTTAGTTCCTTAACCACCTTAACAAATTAGCAACACAGCGTCTACAAGATTATCTCAATCGGTTCAATGTTGCATTAAGTTCCTAAACATATTTTTATTCAAGTGAACTTTATCTAAGAGTGTTATACTGGCTTGAATATCGTGTCTGATCATTCCCAAATCGGATGATGGAGAATTATGCCTTTAGTTTCACTTGTGAATTGCAGAGATTGAAGATACCCGTCATTAACCCAATATTCTGAGGCACATTGGTTGTAACGGAGATATAAAATACTAAGGTGCTATCAATAATCCATTCAATGTTCCCTATCCCATATTATAATTTCCTTCTGCACGTGCTGCAACAATTCCCTGCATTTAGAAATCAATGTTTTCTATGACGGATGCTGTAGAAACATTTCTAGGAATGAATCATTTTACGATTCAAATATTAGAATGTTTCATGAATACTATATCTAATCATATAGTGCGATAAAAGCAGAATTGATATTTATAGTTTATGCCGAACCAAGACTGCTATATCCAAGCTTCTTAGATGAAACCTTACAATTACACAACATGCCTTTGCCGTTATCAACTGAGAAAGGAAAAGAGCTGCAATGCCTAGAAACATGCCAAAATACACATCCAAGACACTCACTCCTTGTCAATACCAAAGTATTTATAAGCTACTGACACATCAACCATAGACATGCACACTAGAACAAAGGGAAAATGTCATGTCCCCCTTTTGGACATGACATTATTGAAGACCTTTAGCCTTGCCTAGTTTCCCAATGGCTAAGGGAAAAAGAGAAAAAAATGGAAACATTTGATTTTATGAGCAATACTTGTAAAAGCACTTTATTGTTATAATTTCACTTAAATTGGGGTTTTTTTAAGGGTCAAGAGTACTAATCCACTAAAGTGAATTATAAGAGGTAGTCTTTTTATAATTTAAAAAAAAATCAACAAAGGTATTTCCCTCCAAATTGGGCATTTCACTTGGGGAGGAGTATAAAAGCATTTTAAGGTTCTTGTTGAAAGGCATCTTGGATCATAATTTGAATTTTACAAGTTTTGAGCACAAAAAAACTTGAACTTTTGACTTAAAGACGAAAACCTTTAAACAAAGAGATTGAAGACACAAACCCTCATTCTTTTGTGGGGCAACTTCATCTTAGAGCTGCCATTGATCATCAAAATTCAGAAAAAGGCAAAAAAGAAGGGTTTCCAAATGGGGTGAATATCTTGGAAGGTTGGCGAATTGTTCTAGGAGGGTGGCGACTAGGGTTTGGAGACCCAAGTTGGATTTTCAAGTTTGAAGACCCCTATTTTTAGAGCTGCCTTTGGATCTAGGGCTGGAAATGCTCAATTCCAGCTAGGGCGAATTGTTTGGGAGTTGTTTATGAGAATTTGATAAGCTATTCCAAGCCTAAATATTATTTAGTAATTTTTTAACTAATCCACTTAAGTCAATTATAAGAAGTATTCTTTTTATAACTTTAAAAAAGATCAACAAAGGTATTTCCCTCTAAATTGGGCGCTTCACTTGGGAAGGAGTATAAAAGCATTTGAGGGTTCTTATTGAAGGGCATCTTGGATCATAATTTGAATTTTATAAGTTTTGAGCACGAAAAAGCTTGAGCTTTTGACTTGAAGACGAATACTTTCAAGCAAAGAGATTGAGGATGCAAACCCTCATTCTTTTGTGGGGCAACTTCATCTTGGAGCTGCCATTGATCATCAAAATTCAAAAAAAGGCAAAATAGATGGGTTTCTAAGTGGGGCGAATCGCTTGGAAGGTTGGCGAATTGTTCTAGGAGGGTGGCCACTAGGGTTTAGAGACCCAAGTTGGATTTTTAGGGTTGAAGACCTTATTTTTAGGGTTATGTTTGGATCTAGGGCTGGAAATGCTCAATTCCAGCAAAAGAAAATTGTTTAAGAGTTGTTTATGAGGGTTTGATAGAATATTCCAAACCCAAATATTATTCAGTAATTTTCTAATACTATTTTTGAATTAATTCTAATTTCTGTGAGGGTTTTGGAGGACATTTGGACCTCAAATATATTCAGAAATTTATAATAAATTCTGCATAATTATTTAGTCATATTTGTGCAATTTTATGAAGATTATGTGAAGTGTTTAATGCATGATAAATCAGTCATAAAAATAAATAAATATTTCAAATTGGGATGCTTAGGGTTTGAAGGAAAATTTATATTTTGGGAGGGCAAAACTCATTTGTTGAAAACCCCAAATGGTGCGTTGGGTTTATCCTATTTTTATGCTAATTTTGAAGGATTGATTTCAGCTAGGGTTTGTTGTTGAAAAAATCAAAAAACTAATTTTCTTCTAGGGTTTGCAGTAAATTTCAAAATTCAGAAAATATCTCGAAAAGGGGACATTTCAGAAAAGCTACAACATCTAGAAACTTGCCAAAACTCACATTTTATCAGTATGTAAAAATCCCCTTACCAATATGATGAACTTTGATCAATTTTTTTGATTTATGGCTCAAAGGAATTTCGTCAAACACTTATCTGAATATTGCTGATCTGATATGATATGGTGCACTATTTGGTTTGGTTTGATCGTTTTGAATTGCCACATATGTTTTTGAATGAAGCAAAGATAATATAACAATATAGCAATGATTGTAACGATAAATAGAGCTTTGACAAGGCACTTGTATTAATTTTCTGAGTATTACAAATGACTGTCATACAATGTTTCAGACTTATAACAACGAGTATAAATAATAACAAACTTGCCAAATAGTAACGAACCTGATACAATGATGAATGTAGAAGATGTGCCTTTGGTTCTTGGATAAGTGGGGAGCTTGAAATGCAAATCTGGAACCAAGTGCTTCAGAATTTACAGTCTTATATCAGACCTCTAGTATAGTGCCACATGAAAGATAACAATGCCTTACAATGATCCCTAACAGCTGGAACCCTTCCTCAATGTCCCCCTTTGCTTATTAGCTTCAATGTGCAACTCTGATTGACAGTGCTTCAGACTTTTACAATTTGATTCAGACCTGATTAGTGAGCTTAAATGATGCCCCAAGTGTCAATAAAGTGCCCAGAAATGTTTCCCAAGGTGATACTCACAATGCCAAGTAATGTCTATCCAAGAAGATTCGAACAAAAAGGTAAGTCTGAAGTATTAATGGCAGCCTATAACATTCACCTTTCCTTAAGCATTCTAGCCCCTATAGACCTTCAAAATGCATTCAACATCATTGTAATACCAAGGCGCTTCCCAAGAGGGCATCCACGATGCTAAAAAGTGTCACACCAAGGAGAATTGAACCAATGGAGAAGTCTGAAACAAAAATTACAGTCAACCATAAATCATCATACCCTTACCAAAATCGACCTCCGTTGCCAAGCAAATCTTCTCCACACTAGGCAGCCTCAAATGGATGTCTTCATTGCTTCAAATTGCACCTACAATGAGAGGATCGAACCAAATACCTAGCTGTAATAAATCTTCAGATTTTGCAATGAAACCCTTATTCTTCCAACCTGCAAATGATCTCAATGAAGCACAAGTTGAGCCTCAAAAGTGAAGCCCACAATTGGTAACAATTCGGTTGATAATTCACAACCTCAAAGTCACACAACCAAGAGGGCTTTCGTCCTTAATGGCTATTCTGCATAAACCCTAGGTCTCCTCAACCACAAATCAATATCAAAACATAAACTTGGATGATAAGAAATGAGCCCAACACCTCCTTATATACTTTTTATGTCTCCACTTTTGGTGGGGGCTAGAAACTTCTAGAAATAAATAATTTTATTTCTTTTATTTATTTTTAATTTCCTTTTTTAATAAAATAACTTTATTATAAAATAAAGTTATAATTCATAAAGTATAAAGATACTCTCTCTAGGTGTCGAAACGCCAATACGCCCATGGGAAACAGCTGAATGTGGTAGAGAAAACCCCTCGAAAGGCCAGATAACTGCCGAAGTGACCCTCTAATCATCCTGTCTTGGCCTACGAAGGTCAATGATAGGTCAATCTCATCGAAAATGTGATGACTAGGAAAAAGGGGACATTACACAGTACCAGAGTCCAAATGAGTTAGAAGCCAATAAAGCATCAACACTAGGAGCTACATCCCAAAGTTTGGTTTTAAATTAGCAAAGGTGTCCTTAAGAGCAATGAATAGCAATATTGAAACTTTCAATGTACAATGCACATTCACATACGTAGTGGAGTAGGTGTTGTCAACCTGGAGTTGCACCCTGAATCGAAGACGTGCTGAAATGGCTAATCCTCTCTCTGCAGTTGAAACAATGAGATCTTCTCACGAGGGTGGGTGCTTCAATGGTGAGAAGAACCTCCAGAGAAAGCTGGTTCCTGTAAGATGTATCAATGAGGATCCCTAATCTGTGTTGCGGACTACCATGGAAAAGGGAGAGAGAAACTTGAAGAGAAAATCCTACCTGATGACGATGATACACCAGAATGTTGATCCACCCTACTTGGAACCTTGAACACTGAACAAACAAGGGAAAAAGAAGACCTTTGATGTCAATTGATCACTATGCATAAGTATTTCATGAGAAGGTTCGATCCAATGACAAAAATGTGAGGGAAAGCAATGGAGAGAGGTCTGATACAAGACACTAAGCAACCACCTAACATCCACTTACAGCTTCAGCAAAAGACATAAAACACTGAACATGACTTGCATAACATGATAAGCTAGCAATTAAATACGAATCAGAATTTGGAAAGAGAGAGAAATCTACCACGTATGCAAATCGCTAAATGAATATACACTATGCCAGCACTTGAAATTTGAAAGTACAGTCCTTCTATTGATTATAGAGGTTACACAACTCACCAATGGCAGAGTCTAGTCTTACCAAGAGAGGGATCTATTTTACAAGGCTGAAAAGTCATTAATATAGAAAATTACAAAAAGCCAAGAGATTGGCATTGGAAAATAGAGAGGAAGTAAACTCAAATAAATTCAGCCTTTACAAAAGTCTATTTTGTCTTACATGAAAATTTCTTGCGTTGAAAAAGAAGAAGAAAAAGACAAGCTTTGGACACATGAAATCTATGAATAGATGTCTTGACTTGAAAACCAGTCAACTCCAAAACAAAAGTAGTCAAATCCACTCAAACTGCTGGAATGTTTGAAAGTCTCCCCTTTGCATAAAATCAATGCAAATATCAAATTAAGCATTACGTTTGAACCACCAGAACGTTTCAAGCTTTGAGACAAATGAGAGTGCGTGCATGAAATTTTTGGCTGTTTGAAACGTTCAACACTTTCCTTGTTCATCATGCAAGACAACTCTATTTTCAGAACTGAAGCATGCTTGTTTTCTTAAACGTGTTCACTTCGTTGGAGTCACTCACATTAGTCTATGCATGATCTTTGTTCATCCTACCTTTGTCTTTATTTTGTGTTTGTTTTATTCACTATTCATGCTTACGTCCATGTTCAATTCTACTTTAGTCTTTGCTCATGCCTCTATTTCTACGTTTGTCTTATTTCTTGTTCAGTTCTGGTTCAATCATGTTTGTGCTTACGTCTTTGATCATGCTATTGATCATGCTCAGTTCACTTTGTGTTTTCTTTGGCTTTTCTCGTGTTCTACTTTAATTCAGGATTCGGGCTTTAGTTTGATCAGGCCTCTGTGTTTATATTTCCCTGTGCTTGGTATTTTTTTTCTCTTTTTTGGCCTTTGCTTACGCTTTAGCCTTCGGGCTTTTGGTTCTTTGCTTGTGGCCTTGTCTTTTCTATTGGGATTTTGTCCCCCCCCGAATTCCTTCGGACTTTTTGTCCAAAGGAATTCCTTCGGACAAAAAGTCCGAAGGAAATTCTTTTCCGTTTGTGCATTTCGCTTTTATTTATATTAGGCTTTTCCTCGGGTATATCCTCCATCGGAGCTTTTTCTGAATTCCTTCAGACAAAAAAGTTTGAAGGAATTCGTCTCCTTTGGCTATCTTTCCCCGAAGGGCATGTGCCCTTCAGGAACTTTGTTTTTGTCCTTCGCTTTATGAAGGTGCCCTCCGCAAGGGCTTCTGCTTCCCAAAAATGCCCTTCAGGCTTCTTGATTTGGTCCTTTTAGTCCCCTGGGTGCCTTCCCCAAGGGTAAGGTTCTCCAGAAGTGCCCTTCGAAAGAATGGAAAAGGTCCATTTCGCTGCATAGTGCCCTCCGCAAGGGCTATTCATCCTCAAAAGTGCCTTTCAAAACTTTTCAAAGGGTCCTGCCACCAACCAAATGCCCTCCGCAAGGGCAGGTGTCCGAAAAAATTGATTTTGTCCTTCGGAACATTTGCCAAGGTCTTCTTCGTGCTTGAAGCGTCCCCGCAAGGACACATACCCTTCGGGGTTTCTGAAAATGACCCTTTGGGAAAAATGAAAGGTCCTCTCGTCCCCTGAGTGCCTTCCACAAGGGTAGTTGCCCTTCAGTGTTTTTGAAGGGCACCCGGGCTTTTTGAAATTGTCCTTCGAATGAATTGTCTTGACTTGAAAACCATAAAGTGAACCAACCCAAAGGGTACATACCCTTCGGGGCTTTTGAATTGGACCTTCCCGAAGGGCAGGTGCCCTTCGGGTCTTTTCAACTGTGCTTTTCCCTTTTTCTTTCGGACAAAAAGTTCGAAGAAAATAAATTTTGAACGACTGCCACTTAGTCATTTTTTCGGACTTTTACGCAGTCCTTTGAGAGCTCTCTCTCGGACAAAATGTCTGAAGAAATAGTCCACCTCTTATAGCCCGAAAAAATCCTTGGAAGACAAAATAAATAAACTTACAGCATGTATGTCTTGGCTTTTGGCTGTACGTGATGCTTAGAAGAGGAAAACCCTTTCAAACTGTTGTAGATGGCCACTTAAGTAGGCTGCAAATGAACATTTAAGAACCCCAAAACTGATTCACAAGACAAACTTGGCACCATAGCAAAGTTCCGAAAAGTAGGGGTGACAATTTGCCCTGTGAGGGCAAAATTGTCAACAGTAGGCATTTAGTTCTCTCTTGAAATACACAGAAATTAACTCGTGAGAATTTATCACACAAAAGAAAGCTTGAAACGTACAAGCTGAAATATAATCTATTATACTTTAGAATTCAAACAAAAGAAACAATTTGGTAATATCTCTTTTCAAAGAAGAATAATAAATTCTATTAATTAATAAGATATTTCATTGATTGCTGGTAGTAACATATATTATTCTAACATGTTGATGAGTTCAACAAGAGAAGTACAAATTATTGTGAATGTGAATTAATCTACAAGCCTGTATGGTGCATGTCAAGCTGTTCTTGGTCTTTTGAAGGGATTTGAGATGCTAAAAATTGTCATCTACCATAACAGATGAATCAAATGTATAGAAAAATTGGTCTAAGGTGCAGAAAGACTTTGTTGAATGACTACATAGTACCCAATTTAAATGGTACCCTCCCAATTTTTATAATGGTCTTTTAGTTGATCATTTGACTTGGGCATTTTATCATTTCACCCTTTTTATTGCTTCTTCCTACGTACCCTCTTCACTTTTCCTAATCCCATGCCCTTCCCTACAACTCCCTACCACTTTCACTCCTTTCTACCTTTCCTTTTTTATTTTTTTATTCATTTATCTTCATCTTCAAATGCCTTTTGCCTCCCACTTGTCTTGTCCTCAATCCCTATAACATTTAGCGTCATTCTCAAGCTGATGCTCAACATTAGTTTCGTCTTGTTCAACCACTCCCAAATGTGCCTTTATACAACAATATTTCAATGTATTTTCGACCCATCCCTAATGTTCCTTTCAACACACCACCAACGCACAACAATAGAGAAAACATATGGCTCATCCTTGCCCCTCCATACAACTACCTTCTTCCACATGGTGTTTCCACCTAAACAACAAATATCACTCAAGTGTGCTCTATAAAGTTGCTAACTACCAGAATGTTCGCATCTCCAGCTTGCTAGAATTCCTTCCAACACAAGTTTCTCTCATAAAATTTGAATCAAAATCTGCTCAAAGCCATGAAATGGCTCATTGGGAGGCATGGGAAAAAGGGCAAGATGACTTGTTCATCCTTAGTGGGGTTGGTGGAAAGAGCACAACATCAAATTAAGCTTATCATTTGAATACCATTCCACTCCAAATTCTTCCTCCAAAAAACTCTCCTGGATGCAATGTCTAAGCAACCTCTACACTATGCAGTTCTCACGACTGCAATAAATTATGAACAAACAGTCACTGAAATTTGTCAAAGTATCTATGCTATAATGCAATCAACTCAAGATTACCCTAGAAATACCCACCTCAACCTTACAGTTGTCAGCAAGTTGGGTATCAAGAAAAGGTGACCATCAAGGCTTATAAAGAAAGGAAAGCATAATGCAAAGAATAGGGAAACCCTATGCAGCAAAGAGTTTCAAGTGTATCAAAGGCAAAAACAGAGACCTAAGAATCCTCCTAAAGTTCACGCAAAAAGAGTTCCAGAACAACAGAACACCAAAATGAAGTTTGCTCAGTAGCAGCCTATCAATATCAAGAGGAAGATGAAACGATATGCATGCAAGAGGAACTTCCCAATAAATTTCAAGCCCAACCAGGTTCACACCCTCGTCCTTCGTCTCACTAGAATCAAGAAATGGATCTCACCAAGAGATTGGATTCTACCCCTGCTTATGCTCGTTTCTCTGTAGTGAATAAACCCCAACCCCCCTTGTACCCCTCAGTGTGTACTGGGGTTTTCAGAAGAATTGTTCACCCTAAAAAAGCCTAAAGTCTCATCAACTTTGAACCCTTCATTCAGACATCTTGGCCCATAATCATGATGTGATAAATATCCATGGGCCAATCTACTTTTTTGTCCTCACTCAAGTTGTAAACCATCATATTGATCTTGGAGGTGGGATTTCCAGTACCCTTCCACCTCATGCCCAAAACAAACCTTTATCCTAGTCACTCAAAGGATAGTCAAGGCTATTCTTCTTTCACTCCTTATACCCCCAAATCTAAGAGTTGGGAAATCCTTCAAGCCATGCAAAACATATTTGCCATGATACAACAAGTAGGACACATCCTCAAAATCAAAGGAGTCTGTAACACTTTCATTAAAAACCGCCCTTGCCAATCTCCTTCAATTCACTGAGTTGCAGTGATTTGAGCACAGTTGGGATCCCTTAAGACGATCTTCTAATTGTGGAATTCTTGTCAATATTTGGTTACCTACAAATTATTTGCACCTGACATGCAATCTGATAACCATTCCCCATATCAGGAAGCAAATGTGAGTGCAACGCTAGTCAGTACAAGGATACATGCCACACTGCTCCAAAGACCCGTTTGTGCACTTCACTTGATAGGCACAGAGCATGAGTTGTCAAAGGCTTAGCCCTTGCCGGATTCACGGGCAATGCCTTACCCCCATGCCAAATTATTGATGATCAATCTCAACTCCACTTGGTGCAACCCCACATGTGCATACCACGCAACACAACCTTCACACACTCCATGCAGTGAAACACATCCATGTGCTCCGCGCTCATGCGAAGTACTATGCGACTCCAAGTTGACATGTGCCATTTGAATGGCTTATCCTGGATAGGCGACATCACTCAATTAGCAGACCCCAAGGTAGCGCATGACACCGACTGCTATAGGTTGATATTCACATCAACCTCCACGCCATCATTCCAACATACCGACACTTCTCCTAAGCATTGATCAGCTTGATTGGAACACCTCGAGATGAGGCAAAACATTAAGTAAATGTCATATCCCCTTTTTCAAATAAAGTAAAAATAATAAAGTCAATATTTTTAAGTTGTCAAGTGACTTACTTTTTATTAAAAAATGACAACTTAATATTACTTTATTATTATAAATAAAAAAATAAATGTGACTTTCCAAATAAAGCAAGTCAACATCAAATTAGAAGATGGAAAGTTACTTTTGGGGTTTTTCATTGGGAAAAGTGTCAAATGAACTTATAAAAAGGCATTGGGAGGTCATTTAGAAATCATCTTTTGCATATTTTCAATTACACTTTTGCAAGTTTAAGCATTTGCTTCATCTTTTAGCCTCCAAGGAAGAAAACTCTCCGGTCTTGTAAGGTGTTTTGTAATGTCCCCATTTCCGGCATGATCACCTATCATATGTCAGCCAGCCTAATTGTTCCCGTAGGCTAAGTCGAAGAGGCAAGGGAATACCTTGGATAGTTAAATTATATATTTAACTATTTTTCCTTGGCAAAACAAAGGTGGAATATGACTTTGGATATTTTTGTGATATTTTTGGAGAAGTCAAAAATATTAAATAATTTGCTAAGGGTAGGAGCGAACCACTTGGAGAGTGGAAAAAAAGGAAAAATAAGAGAAAATGGGAAATAAAACAAATGACAATTAATGTAATATTTTATTATTAAAATATTATATTTTGACCAAAGGTGACCGCCCAAGTTCGTAGAAGGAAAAATAAAATAAATGTTGGAGGTGGACTTAAAAATAAAATAAATCATATTGTATTCGGGCACCCAAGTTGAAGATTATAAATAAGGCATTTGGGAGTCATTTTTTATCATCATATGTTATTGTCATTTGATATTCGGAGAGTTTCTCTTTCGCTGTAACAGAGTTTCAGCTTTATTCCAAGGATGAAAACCCTTGGGAATCCAATGAGTTGGACGAAAACCTAGCTCATAGTGTGAAGAGTTCATCACGGAGCTCTAATTGGACTTCATTGCATTATTTTTGGCATCATTTTGGAGCACAAAGGCATCATTATACAAATTTGGAGCTACTAGGGTGTAATTTTCCCAATTTGAAGAAATTGCCATCAAACATCAAATTGGAAAGGAGCGATTAGGGCAAAAAGGTATATAATTTTGATTACAGGGTATTGTAGCCACTATGGCAGGAATTTCTATGAAATTCGTGTAAGGGTTGGTGAGTTATAAAGTCGAAAATTAATCCCCAAACCCTAGCCATGGCTATAGGAGGAAATCGCCACACTTGGAGAGACATATTTTATGATTTGGAGCTTCATTCCAATTGACCAGCATTAAGGAGAAAATCGTGGCCTTTGATAGCTGAAATCGCAGCTCTTGGAGGAGAAATTGTGGGTTATAAAGTGTAAATCAGTCTTGCCATACATCAGCAATTTAATTGCAGACATTAGGGTTTGAATTTGGAAGAGGAAAGGATCATAAATTTACTTGTGGAAAATCTCAAACCCTAGGCGCTTCATCACAAGCCTAGTCACTGCCATTATTGAGAGTTTTTGGGCATGTTTGAATGCTAATCAGACTTTGGGACAGCTACAGCAGTTATAGGATCAGCTACAAAGTTTGAAGCTTCATATTCAGTCATTACAAATCACTTCAGCCTTCATTCATTGATCATAGAAGTCACATTGTTGAAGAGCTAACTCACGAGTATGTTGTGATCAGTTTAGCATTCAAATCTTTTCATCTTGTATCCGTTGTCATATGATGTAATCGGTCTGATCCAAATTGTATCAGAGTTGATATCTGTTGTATTCAGACCTATTATAGTGATAATAAAATCAAATTTGAGGTTGAATGCTTAATATTTGATTATGCAAATCTGTTGGTTATCATTTCCATTTATTGGCAAATGTTTTGGTATTGAAAATCAATCAAAAACAAGCAAAACAAATACCTAAACACCCAGAAATCAGAACTCAGTCACATTGCATGCCAAGTGTTTGACAAAATGCCAAACCATCAAAACTGAAAATTAAGGGGTAGATTGGCAAGGGGTTCTTACATGTTTCCATTCAAGGACTACAATTGTGCTTTCAAATCAGGGTACCGTTAGAATTCAGCATTGGGAGAATCATCAGGCAGATTTATCATATTTCCAACTCCTTCCAAGGTTTGTGCTAGGGTTTCTAACTATCCGTACTAGCTAGGACAACAACCACACATCCCTTCATTATTGATGTCATCATTTTCAGCCCTAAATTAATTCACTATAGTGATATCAACTCTAAATAAGATTGCTAGAGTGACGCTACAGCCATACTAAGGTTTTAAACCTATCATTTCAAACTTTTAGACATTGTTGGTAGCTAGGGCATCATTCTTCAACTATACGTCATCTCTAGCTAGTCGTACCTCCCATTCAACCATTTTCAACTTGTGATGTCATCATCAACCAACTGGACACCATTTCCAACCAACCAATTCATCTGTACGATCAATCGTACAAGTATAGGATTTACCCTTAGGGTTTGTTGTTGGCAAATGCCAGGTGGGTATAAAAATCTAAGGCTACAATTCTGAATTTTGCATGCATAATTTCGGGTAGGGTTTCAAACAATATATTTTGTTATGTACTTTGCATTGCAATCTGATTTCAATAAAAATTCTGTTCTCCATGGGCCTTCAATGACTTTGTAATTATTTCTATAGCTCATTTTAATTTTTTAAGAGTTGTTTGGGTTTTTAGCTCATTTCTGGCCTAGTTGTGGTCGCATTTGCCCTTCGAGGCAAACGTGAAGTTTTTTTTTAAAAGGTTTTTCTTGGATGCATTTTCAGTCACTGCAAACGTGAAGTTTTTTTAGGGTTTTTTTGGACGCATTTTCAATCACTTGCAGTGAAGGATGGAGCAAGGGGAGAGATCCAAAAAATCATTCAAAGACATTTTGAAAGGGGAGCAAAATCTCCGATTTAATGGATCCAAAATGCAATGAAAACCATTGCGTATGCCGAAGATCGACCCTCAAAAAAATGAAAATGGATGTATGAAAGTTGTTGATGGTTCTCTAGTAGTTGTGTTGTTAAAATCCGATATTCAAAGCGGCATTGAGGATTTAGAAAGCCGAGGGTTGATCGTTCGTTTCATGGGCTTCCGTCCTTCTCTAATGGCTTTTAAAGAATGGTCGTGGAAAAACTGGCATCCTAGAGGTGAGTTCTCTATCTCAGCATACCCTAATGGTTATTTTTTAATTCATTTTGATAATGCTGAAGATAGAGTACATATTCCAAGGGGGACCATGGTTTAATAGCAAAGCAGGTTTGTTTACGAAACCTTGGCTTCCAATGTTTAAAGCTGATGAGGAATTACCATCAGAAGTTCCAGTCTGCATTCGACTGTTTGGTCTTGCAACAAATTATTGGACTAAAAATGTTTTTATAGCGATTGGAAATACCATAGGAACATATAAAATGATAGTTGATAGTTCTTTGCAGCTTGAACAGATGATTTACACTCGCATTTGTGTTTTGATGGATCTTAACAAGCCTCTACGAAGCAAAATTACCTTGGATGCAAGAGAAAGGCAGTGGGAACAGGTGGTTGGCTATGAGAATATTCCTTTTAGATGTAGGAATTGCCATGGGTATGGATATCTAGTGAAGGATTATCCTTTGAAAGCTCAGGAACAGAAGATGCATGAGACTATTCAGGCAGATTTCATCACACCAAGAAAAAGAAAACCATAAAGAAAAATGCCCCAACAATTCCACTTGGAAATAATGGAAATAGATTTGCTAGTCTTCAAGTGGAGAATGAGGAAACCGATAACAAAGACATGATGGAATCGCAAATCCCAGAAACTCAAAAGCATGAAATGGTTCCTCTTGAAAGGATGAAATAAGGGTTGAATAATAATCAATTATCTTTGGTTACCGTCACGCATCAGCTAGATCCTTCTCATAAAACAATGAAAAGTTACCAAAGAAAAACCAAATTTCAAGAGCAATTTGATAACAACACAGGAATATCATCAAGAAGAAGCAGGGAAAGCTCTAATGATTCTGCCTAACATACCTAAATCACAAAATGCCGATATAATTTTGGGAGTGAGTTGGGAAAAAGCTAAAAAGATGAGGATGGATTCAAATGTTAAAATAGGAAGGAAAACTACTCAGGGAAATTTACAGCAAGAAGGCCAAAAATTAAGTTCAACTGGGAAAGCAAGGATTTAGCACATATTTTCCTTTAGCCATCCCAATGAAAGTTATAACTTGGAATATCCTAGGGCTAAAAGGTAGCCCTTCTAAAATCAATGGACTCAGAAGAATGGTTCAAACAAATAAACCTTAGATGATGTATATACAAGAGACCAAGGTTTCAATTGAGTTAACGGATGTATTAGTAGAAAGGATATGGCCCCATACACAAGTACTTTCTTTAGGTTCTCAGGGAGCTTCAGGAGGGGTGACTTGTATATGGGATCCCAAAAAGATAGCAATAATCAACTCTTGTGAAAGCAAAGGGGTTATTCTTGTACATGCTTACTCCCGAGAGGAATCTAAACAAATCGTCTTTATTAATGTCTATGCCCCTATTTCCATAGAGGATAAAAAATTACAATGGTAGAATAATAATCAGATGATTCGATCCTTTCCAGACATTCCTATTGTGTTAGGAGGGGATTTTAATACTATTTAAGATCTTGAAGAAAAGAAAGGAGATATAGCAACATTATATGCAAATTCACATCATATGAATACATGCATACAAAATCTTCAGGAAGTGGATGTTAAACCCAGCAATGGTATGATGACATGGTTGAATAGAAGGCAAGGGCAAGACTGTATTCTAGAGAGGTTATATAGATTTCTTCTTTCAGAGTCTTGGTGGACTACTGATTATATTCCAAAGGTAAATATTCTTAATAATCAGGATCAGATCATTGGCCAGTGTGCTTGGAGATTGGGAGAACTTTCTTGTGCCATGTTCCCTTCAAATTTCAATTGTTGTGGCTTTGACATGAGAACATTCACAATCTTATTCGACAATGGTGGAATGAAGGCAAACCTATGTAATGTATATGTTTGTCAAAAGATTGAATTATATTAAAACTAATTTGAAAGCATGGAATTGGTCAGAATTTGGTGACATAAAGGAAAGAAAACAACAGATCCATAACAAGTTAGAGGAGATTAATGCGGTGATAAGAAATTTGGAGGTTAATGAAGAGTTAGCCAAAATGGAAGTATCTTTGAAAGATAATCTTCAAGAATGGGAGAGGAGAGGAAATTATGTGGCAGCATAAATCTAGAATTCAATGGTTAAAAGAGGGTGACAAAAATACAGCTTATTTTCACAAATCCTTGTTGGCACGAAGGTCTCACAATTACATAAACTCATTTAAAACAGCTGATGATAAGAAAGAATACTCAGAAGGAATGCAGAAGATTGCTATGGAGTATTTTTCTAATCTTTTTACTGTTGCCTCTTTAGATGATGTGGCACAAAAAGAAGTGTTGGCAAATATTCCAAAGATTATTTTAGATAAAGACAACAAAGAACTATACACTCAAGTTTCAGAAGAGGAATTAAAAACACTTGTTTTCACAATGAAAAAAGGAAAAACACCTGGCCTAGATGGTTTTTCGATTGAATTTTATCAAGCATTTTGGGACATCGTTAAAAATGAGCTTCTTCAAGTTGTGGAGGAGACATGAAAGGCCAAAACTATTCTAAAATAAATAAACAAAACCTTTATAGCCCTAATTCCAAAAGCCTCTAAAGTGGAAGAGATATCAGGTTTAGACCGATGGCATTATGCAACGTCCTCTAAAAAATTATTACTAAATTAATGGCAGAAAGATTGAAACCTTTAATGCAAAAGATCATATCTTCCGAACAAGGAGGATTTGTCCAGGGACGCAAATCCATGATGAGATTGTTTTGGCTCAAGAAGCTTTACATTCCATGAAAATGCAGAAATCTCCTTCCATGTTTATTAGATTGGATCTCTCAAAAGCTTATGATAGAGTAGACTGGATATTTTTATGTCAAGTTTTGAATCAGTTCGGCTTTTCTCAAGACTGGATTAATTGGGTTCAAGCTTGCTTACAATCAGTCTCATATTCAGTTATAATTAATGGAAACCCCTCGGATTTTTGGTGCTTCCCAAGGAATTAGGCTAGGTGATCCAATTTCTCCATTCTTATTCATTATTCTGGCTGAATGTTTAGGACGTCTGATGACTAAGGCAAGGAATGACAAAAAGATAGGTGTAAAGTTGGTGGAGTAAGTCCTCTACCTCATTTACAATTTGTTGATGATTCTACACTTCTTGGAAAAGCTACGTGTTTGGAATCTTCACAAATGCAAAACAATCTTCAAATTTTTACAAAAGCCACTAGACTACTTATTAATCAAGACAAATCCAATATTATATTTTTCCGTTGTTCTGAGAGACAAGAAGCTTTGATTCTTGATATATTTGAGTTTAGAAGGAGCTCTTTTCCGATTACTTATCTAGGAGTACCACTTGCAGATACTCAATTAAAAGATTGGAATTGGATATTAAGCAAAGCGAAAATGAAAATACAGAATGGACAAGCAAATGGCTTTCCTCAGGAGGAAGAATGAATTTGGTTAAGGCAATCCAAGCCATGCCAATTTATATCTCATCTATTCTAAATATTCTAGCAGGAGTGTGGTAATAGTTGGATGCTCTCGTTCCATAATTCATTTGGAGTGGAGCTCAGGAGCACAGAAAATGGTCCTCAGTTAAATGGGATATACTTTGCCATCCAAAATCAGAAGGGGGTTTGGGATTTCGATCCTGTTCAAAGCAAAATAAAGCTTTAGCTACTAAACTTTATTGGAGATTGTTAGAAAACTCCAATAATCTGTGGGTTGTAAATATCAGAGCCAAATATGCGCAAAATCACCCTCCGGAGAGAATAATCATATTGACTCTCCCATCTAGAGGTTTTCCTGTTTTAGCAATTTTGAGAATAGGTGAAGCAATAATAAAGAGATATTTTTTCTAGATTGTTAGAGATGGTCAATCAGCTGATTTTTGGATAGATTCTAGGGATGGTCACCCACCTATTCTCACCCAGTTCCCTGATCTAAGATCTCTAATGAAAAATCTTCATAGTAAAGGATGGGATAAGATTGTTCATTAAAGTCAACCCTGTAAGTATCATTGGGAGGTTAGAAAACGATGGATTCCTTATGAGGAATGGCCAATTTCACTGGAAACATATCAAAAGAGGATAGTAGACTCTATCTTACAGGCTAGATCTTCTTCATGCTCTACAGGGTTGGTTATGATAGCATGGGGGACCAAATCTACATGATGTTATTCTGTTTCTGATGGATATGCTTCTCTATGTAATATAAATCCCCATCCTTTAAGGGATATACTTAAAAATTTATGGCAGCAAGAATTTTGGCTAAAAGTCAACTTCTTTGTTTGGTTGTTGTTGAGAAGAAAAATCCTAACAGGTGACCAACTAATGAAAATAGGATATAGTGGTCCCTATAGATGTGCAATGTGATTGGTTAATGAGGAAACTATTAACCATTTATTTATACGTCCCTTTGTGCAGCAAATGTGGCTAAATTTGGCATCCTTATTTCAGATCTCTTGGAATGGAATTCAAGCCTTAGAACAACCTTTCAGAGAATGGGTGAAGCAATTAACCAATGGCCAAAATTTGGAGGCAGTCCTATGGAATGGAATCACACTTCTTTGGAATGTATGGAAGGAACAAAATCAACAAATTTTCCAGCAAGAAACTAGAGCTTTATCTTTTGTTTGGGAAGTAATCAAGAGGAATATTGTTGAATCAATAAAGTACAAAATAAAAATTCCTCAGAACTTGTGTGCTCAATGGATTAATATCACTACAAGGTTATCTATTAATCTAGACAGTCATCAAATGGGTAATTATAAAACAAGGACGAAATCTAATGGTGAAGGTAAATGGATAACCCCTCCATGTGGATTTGGGAAGTTGAATACTGATGGAGCGTCTCGAGAAAATCTAGGTCAAGCAAGCAAGGGTGGAATCGGTAGACTATCGGATGCATCAATGACATTTCTATTTTCTGAAAGATTGGGTTATGCAACAAATAATTTGGCAGAAATTAAGGTGGTTTTTTAGAGGTTTACAAGAAACAATTAAAGTTGGTTGGAATAAGATTCAAGTGGAATCTGATTCTATAATAATTATTAACCAATTATCCAATGATTTAGAGTAAACTTAATAATGACTAGGTGGCCGAAAAGTAATGTCGACAAACTTATGTTTTATTATTAAAATAAAGTAAGTTTGAAGTTTGAGTAGGAAAAGGTATAAAAGATGGAGGGGATCATTTGTGATTTCTATTATTCATCCATTATTTGATATTTTTAT
Source organism: Torreya grandis (assembly GCA_037957365.1). Taxonomy (NCBI): domain Eukaryota; kingdom Viridiplantae; phylum Streptophyta; class Pinopsida; order Cupressales; family Taxaceae; genus Torreya; species Torreya grandis. The sequence goes on along the minus strand of JARHVA010000891.1, from coordinate 633,759 downwards.
AAGGTAAGCAGTTTGTTTATACTTTTAGCCATTAAAAATGGAAACCCTCTTCAGTATTCAGATTTTGGGGACGAAAACCCTCAACTTCTGTTGGTGTCTTCATTCAGGGGTCAAGATTGAGTGAAAAAATCATTGAATATAGGTAGGGCATTGTTGACAATTCTTCCACAGGCCAAAAAATTGTCAACCTTACTATTCGGCAGATGGTCTTATGGGTACCAATTTGCCTCGTGAATCAGCGTCGGGTACTGAATAATGAAAAGGAAAAGGTTTTGCAAAGTTCAATCAAGCCTTAATCCATACCTACAGCTACCCAAGGAGCCATCTACAGCAAGGTATCAACAAAAGAAAGAGCCTTCAAGCTTGTAGGTTCACTTATGAATGAAGACAAGTGTTTTCTTTCGGACACCTACAGAATACAGGTTTGTTTTTCAGACTTACGACTATTCCCAAGTGTTTTCTTTCCAAAGTGTTGTCTTCTCAAAATTTTGTTGGGCTAAGAGATGGACAATTTCCTCAAACTTCTTGTCCGAGGGAAAATATTTTTCAAAGGACTTGGGAGAAGTCCGAGAGAATTCCAAAGGGGCAATTGACAAAGTATTCAATTCCTTCGGATTGAATTAAGGAGACAAAAAAACCCAGGTTCCCTACAAAAAGCCCGGGTGCCTTACAAAAAACCCGGGTGTCCTTCAATTCTTCCGAAAAGCCAGCTCCAGAGAGACACAAGCCCTTGCGGAGGGCACTTGGTCGGTGACAGGACCTTTCCAACTTTCCCGAAGGGCATAGAGGAAGGACACAAGCCCTTGACGAGGGCACTAGGTCGGTGACAAGGCCTTTCCAACTTTCCCGACGGGCACAGAGGAAGGACACAAGCCCTTGCGGAGGGCACTTGGTCGGTGACAGGACCTTTCCAACTTTCTCGAAGGGCACAGATGAAGGACACAAGCCCTTGCGGAGGGCACTTGGTCAGTGGCAAGACCTTTCCAATTTTCCCGAAGGGCATTCTGCGAGTGGCCAAATAAAGACAAAGGAGACTTTTGTCCGAAGGAATTCCTTCGGAAAAAAAGTCCAAAGAAATTTGGGACAAAGAAAACCCTGATGGAGAATACTTTCAAACACAAAAGAGAAAACAAAATTGGAGGGAGAATATCCTTCCGACAAAAGTCCGAAGGAATTCCTTCGGACTTTTTGCCTGAAGGATTAATTCGGAAAAATGCAAATAGATAAAGTTCGTAGAAATCCAAAGGACACAAAGCCCATGGAAAAGTGAGAAGATAGAAATCCGAAGGACACAAAAGCCCGCGGGAAAGTGAGAAAACATAAGTTCGAAGGAAATGCAACCAAGAATAAATTCGGGAAAATTGGCAAGGAAAAAGTCCGAGGAAATCAAGATGAAGCCAAGACAGAAATCCGACGGAAATTAAAGCCAGGGGCAGACAATTTTTCCGCAGGAAATTTGCAGATAACAAGAAGCCCGAGAGAATATTGCCCGAGAAAACACAACCAAGGTAAGGCGAAGGAAATCCAAAAGGTCCGCAGAAAATAAAAGACCAAGGTGAAGTCAATGGAAAGCCAAGAAATAGAAAAACCACAAATAGGCAAGAGAAATGCATGCACGGGAATAAGGAAACTGAGAACGAAAAGTTGGCGAACGATTCAGTCTAAATATGTCTCACTCATGCAAGCAAAGGCTATTTTTGGCGGATTGATAAGTTGACTATTTGTTTTGTTCATGGTTTGACTAGTCATTCTCATGCATCCGAAGGTCCAACTCAACTTCAAGCCGAGTTTCTCAGTCTAAGTTTGGCACCGTTTTCAGGCAAAAATGATTGTTTTCTCGATCCGACAGCTCAAGAGGAGTCTATTTTTGACTATTGGCATAATCTTCCATGCAAAGGAGAAGTTGACTTTCAACTGACCCACCGTCCATTTCTCAAATGCCAAGGAGCTTCATGCAAAAACAAAGGGAAAATATATTTTATTGGAAGGCAAAGTTGGTCTTGAGTTAATCTAAGTTGATCTTCCTCTTCTATTTTTCAACACCAATCTCTTGGCTTTTGTAATTCTCTATATTAATGGCTTTTCAGCCTTAGATTTTTTCATCCCTCTCTTCGCAAGACCAGACTCTGCCATTGGTGAGTTGTGTAACCTCTTCAATCAATAGAAGGATTGTACTTTCAGATTTCAAGTGCTGGCATAGTGTATATTCATTCAGCGATTTGCATATGTGGTAGATTTCTCTCCCTTCCCAAATTCTGATTCGCACCTAGTTGCTAGCTTATCATATTATGCAGGTCATGTTCAGTGTTCTATATGTCTTTTGTTGACGTTGTAAGTGGATGTTAGGTGGCTGCAAAGTGTCTTGTATCAGACCTCTCTCCATCATTTTCCCTCATGTTTTGGTCATTGGATCGAACCTTCTCATGAAATATTTATGCATAGTGATCAATTGAAATCAAAGATCTTTTTCCCTTGTTTAATTCAGTGTTCAAGGTTCCAAGTAAAGTGGATCCACATTTTGGTATATAACCGTTAATAAGTAGGATTTCCCTTTCAAGTTTCTTTCTCCCTTTTCTATGATAGATTCGCAACACAAAGTAGAGATCCATTGATATATCTTATAGGTACCGGCCTTCTCTGGAGGTTCTTCTCACCATTGAGGCACCCACCCTTGTGAGAAGATCCCATTGTTTCAACCGGATAGAGGATTGACCATTTCAGCACATCTTCGATTTAGGGTGCAGCTCCAAGTTGACAACAGGTATCATCTACAACAGCTAGGGCATCATCTACAACAGTTAGGGCATCATTTATAATAGCTAGGGTATCATTTGAGCATCTTGACATCACCCTTTGGAGGGTTGACGTCACCTTTGGGTGCTGATTTTTAGGGCTATTTAGCATTTGGTGTCAGCTTGGGCTTGCCCAAGGCCGATTCGTGTTCGAAACGACATCTCTCAATTGGATGGTTAGTTATGTTTGAAATTGCATTGGTAGGGTTCATTGTAAATTAATTTACAAGCCTAGAAATTTATTATTAAAATTAGTATTTTCTCAAATCTGCCCTAAGGCAATGTTTCATAAGAAAATTGCAATTTTCATAGGGTTTATAATTGATTTTCAGAATTTGGTTCATTTTCTATAAGTGTTTGAAGTAAAAATTCAGATTTAATTAATTCTGCCTTAGGGTTTCTAGTAAATCCAGAAATGTTTAAAAATGTCCAATTAGGGACATTACACTGCACTCTAGCACAAGACCAGTATGGAAATTATGTGATATAGCATGTCCTTGAACATGGTAAACCACTTGAGCATTGTGCCGTAATTAACAAACTAGCTGGACAAATAGTTCAAATGAGTCAACAGAAGTTTGACTTGTAATGTTATAGAGAAATGCTTGCAATTTGGAGGGCCAGCTGATCGACAGATATTGATCGGTGAGATGCTTGGCTTAATAGGTGAAAACTAGCCCCTCCAGGCAATGATGAAAGATTAATTTGCAAATTATGTTGTACAAAAGGTTTTAGAAACTTGTGATGCTTAACAACAAAGTGTTCATCCTCAACAAGGTATGGTTCATGCATGGGAATCACAAAAAGGTATGCCAGAACAATCAGTTGTTTTGCAACTTGGGTTGATTGATCCTTTACTCCATCCTTATCCCAAAGGACCAAATAAAATTGTGCTAGTGAAACTAACTGGAAATCAGATTTGGAATTGCAAATTCCCAATAATGAATTGAGATCCTAATATTTGCAGGACGATTCAAGCATTGCTTGAGGACAAGCAATCTTTGTGAAGGGCAGATTGTCATGTTCCCTTTTTCAAATAAAGTAAAAATAATAAAATTAATATTTTTAAGTTGTCAAATGACTTAATTTTTATTAAAAAGTGACAACTTAATATTACTTTATTATTATAAATAAAAAAATAAATGAGACTTTCTAAATAAAGCAAGTCAACATCAAATTAGAAGATGGAAAGTAGCTTTTGGAGTTTTTCCTTGGGAAAAGTGTCAAGTGAACTTATAAAAAGGCATTGGGGGGTCATTTGGATCAATTACACTTTTGCAAGTTTGAGCATTTGCTTCAGCTTTTAGCCTCCAAGGACCAAAACCCTCTGGTGGATAAGGAGACTTGAGGACGAAAACCCTCTGGACTTGTGAGGTGGTTCCATTCAGAGACTACAATTGTGCTTTCAAATCAGGATATCATCAAAATTCAACATTGGGAGAATCATCAAGCATATTTATCATATTTCCATCTCCTTCCAAGGTTCATGCTAGGGTTTCTAACCAGCTATACCAACTAGGGCAACAACCATACATCCCTCCATTGTTGACATCATCATTTGCAGTCCTAAATCAATTCACTACAGTGATATCAGCCCTAAATAAGATTGCTATAGTGACGCTACAACCGTACTAGGGTTTCAGATCTATCGTTTTAGCTTCTAGACATTGTTGGCAGCTAGGACAACATTCTTCAGCCATTTGTACATCATCTCCAACTAGCCATGCTTCCCATTCAGCCATTTTCAGCTTGTGATGTCATCATCAGCCAACTTGGATGCCATTTCCAACCAACCAATTCATATGTACGGTCAGTCATACAAGTACTGGTTCTACACTTAGCGTTTGTTGTTTGCAAATGCCAAGTGGGCATGAAAATCTAGGGTTACAATTCTGAATTTTGTATGCATAATTTTGGCTAGGGTTTTAGCCAATATATTTTGTTATGTACTTTGCATTGTAATCTGATTTCAATAAAAAATTTGCACTCTATGGGTGTTCAGCCACTTATATAAAATTCCAAGTTAAAATGGATTTAATTTTTATCTTCAGAATTCAAGGTTTATTTAGGATCTCAAATTGATTCTTAAAAAGAGTTTGCTGACAAATCTCATAATTTAGCATTTCAACCAAAAGGGGACATTACAACAAACATTGTATGTGATGCACAACTCCATGCATGCTTGTAGTTCCGCACAGTGTGTGCATCACCATGTTAGTGCACATAGCACATGCATCATTGTGGTAGTGTGCATAGCACGTGCATCACTGTGGCAATACGCGCCACCTGTGCACCACAACAGAAATGTGTCACCTATGCCATCTTCTTGACACACTTGCGCAACACCAAGATGCATACTATGCAACACTCAAGTTATGCGCATGATTCATTAGCCTGTTAGGTTGTGGAGCTAAAAGCTTCATTGATGCAAACAGGGAAGGAGGGTGCTGAAGTGTCACAGACACCGGCGTCGGTCAGGCCAACCGACGTCGGTCAGGAGTAGACAGGAAGCAACCGACGTTGGTCAGGGATCGGCTGGCGTCGGTCATCTCCAGACAGACAAGGACCGACGTCGGTCGCCTGTGCGGTTCCAAAACTGCTTGTTCACGGACAGTTAGTTAACGAACCGGTTGTTTGCATGTTGGAAGGCTAATTTTAGTCTTGAGCTGTGGATCTAATTATTGTAATTAGGTGTCTAATTATTGTTTGCATGAGATCTATATAATAGACTCATGGACTGTATTGTAATTGGTGCTAGTTGAGTTGAGCAAAGTTGGCTCCTTCTGTGTGTGAAGAGAGCAAGGGTGTTCCTCCTAGTTCCACAGGGGTGCCGAGTGTGTATGATCAAGTTGGTCTACAGGTGTGCTAGATCAGGGAGAAGATCCACCGGGGTACTGGTTTGGAGAATCATAAGGACTTGGTGAGGCAAGGACAAGGGTTCTTCAGGGTGTAGAGAGATCTACATGGTGTGTGTGTGTGCGAGGTCAAAGGAGATCTACAGGTGACAACAGGATCAAAGGTGACAACAACACATCAGAGAGCAAGAGAGGAAGGCAAGGAAGTTCCTTCCATAAGTAAGATCATTTGAGTTGCAGGTTGTTGCAAGTTCATGGGAGATCTACTTGGAGTAAGTTGAGTACTTGGAGTGCATAGAGCACTTGTGGAGTGCGTGGAGCACTTGTGTACTGGCAGTAGTGATACTGACTGGTTGGAGGTGAACACCAACTTTGTGTTTGAGTTGTGTGTTGGGACCGTAATTGAGAGAGAACTCTTGAAGGTGAATTACTGAACACTTGGTGTGGCAAACCTGTAAGGTGGAAGAGTGTGGCGTCTCTTTGTTGTAATTCTTTTCTGGAAGAGTATTAATACAAGTTGTGTATTCTCTCATATTCTGTGTTGTTTCTGATTCTAGTTACTTATTGCTTCTGGTTAATTCTGCATATTCAGTTGCTTGTATATGGTAATCAATGGTGCTTCTTTGGGTTCCTAACAGTTGGTATCAGAGCTAAAGTTGCAGGGAGCAGATTTTGTGTTTGGTTACAGGTCACTCTCAAGGGTTTCTGATTGAGTGGGAGTTTAGCAACGGCAGAAGAAAGTACACTAAGAATGGAGAAACTGAATAGCACGAATGGTCAATTACAGTGTTATGGAAAGAAAGAGCAAGTAAAGAAAGATTGTTGGTTAGTAAAAAATCAGCATGAAAAAATTGAAGAAGGGGATGTTGCAGGTGTTGTTACACAAGATGCTCTGGGATGTTTCTTAGATAAAGTTGAATCTTGGTTAATAGATTTTGTTGCCTCTTTCCATGCAGCCCCAAGTAGAGAGGTTGGTGAGCCTTGTCATAGTATTGGCAAAGGGGAAGTGATGCTGAAATTGCAGGCGGCCAACACATGGGTGTTGAAGAAGGTCATGCAGGTCTCAGTCTTGAAGATGCGGCTAATTGCTTCAGGAAAGTTGGGTGATGAGAGATGCACAAGAACTCTCACAGCGGATGCACTTGAATTAGCATGTGGTAAGAAAGCAAGTACTCTTTATCTACTTGCTTGTATTACTGTTTTCACTTCTGTTGCACAGGTGTGGCTTTGTAGGCTTGGTCACATAAGTGAGAAAGGAATAAATGTTCTTAAGTCAAAAGGGAAGAGATCAGCTTCGGAGAGCATAGACCGAGATTTCTATGAACAGTGGGTTGCTACAAGAAAGGATTGTGTTTATTGCAGGAAAAAGAAGACTGATGTATTTGATAAACTTAAGAACTGGAAAGCCTTGGTGTTCTTGGAGGAGATGACGGACAGAGATCAGTGGATGGGGCTGGACATCTCTGAGCAGGGCGGTTTGGACAGGGTTTTGATCCATGGAGAGCTCGTGGGCAAAAAGTCATCACTCACAGGCATACACAGGTACCGGCGTCAGTCAAGGGTAACCGACGTCGAACAGACAGGTGCCGACGTCGGTCATGTGCAGACCAGAGAAGTCGGTGGTGTCGGCCAGGTGGAGACCGACGTCAGTAGGATAACCGGCGTCGGCGACCTAGACAGTCGCATGGAACCGACGTCGGTCGGATGCAGACTGTGTAGTGACCGAGGTCGGTCACTGAAACGGATTTTGGGAGGACAACAAGCTGTCAAAGAGTCTCAAATGCCCATATGGAGGACTGAAAGGGTAAGTAAGCCTCAAATTTGTTGTTCCTCTTCTTTATACTCGTTGCTCACTGCAAAGCAGGAAAGATCCAGGAAACAGTGGGAGCATGGCATGAATAGGATGCAAAACCAAACGGGAGATTTGGTAGGGTTGCCAGCCGGTATGAAAGCACTGAAAGACGAATTGATACCTTAGTTAAAGAATAGAGAGAATGGACACGTGAGACGGAAGGCCAGGTTATATGGTCTTGAGGAAGCTGCAGGATAGTGGTACAGGTTTTGACAGGTGGATGACAAAACAGGGCTTTAGTCAGTGTCAGTGTAACCATTGTGTTTGTCTTACCAGGTGGATAATGATAGTTACATTATTCTGTTACTGTATGTGGATGGTATACTAGTTACAGGTTCAGACATACAAGGTTTTGTTGAGCTAAGAGTAAGGTTAGTTCAGTGGCATGTCATGAGGAATTTAGAGCAGCGAAATTCTTTGGCATGAGAGACATGAAAGATGACACGTTGATTTTGTCTCCAGTGGGCGCTGATGTGAATCAAGTGTTGGCGAGGTTCAATACGCAAGATGCAGAACCGGAGCACATCAAGGGCTGGACATTTCAGTGTCCGAAATCACATGAGGTCTGGTATAGACCTGAGTTTGCCCAAGCAGTGGGTGCTGTCAGAAAGTTTGTAGTCAATCCGGGAAGGAAGCACTGGAGGGCAGTTCAGTGAGTTCTCAGGTATCTGAGAGGAACTAGCAGCAAGGATTCATGCTATGCAGGGTCAAGTATTTCGGATGTGGCAGGTTACTTGGATGACAGGTGTTGCACCACAAGATGTGTGGTGGTTGGTCTTCAGGGTTGAGCTTGAAGAGGGATACAAGCCAGAAAACAGATTAGACGGTGTACAGGTGCAGGTACAATGCAGTTGTTTATCTCCAAGTGGGAGATTGTTAGGTTGTGGAGCTAAAAACTTCACTGATGCAAACAGGGAAGGAGGGTGCTGAAGTGTCACAGACACCGGCGTCGGTCAGGCCAACCGACGTCGGTCAAGAGTAGACAGAAAGCAATCGACGTCGATCAGGGATCGACCGGCATCGGTCATCTCCAGGTAGACAGGGACCAACGTCGGTCGCCTGTGCAGTTTCAGAACTGCTTGTTCATGGACAGTTAGTTAACGATCCGATTGTTTGCATGTTGGAAGGCTAATTTTAGTCTTGAGCTGCGGATCTAATTATTGTAATTAAGTGTCTAATTATTGTTTGCATGAGATCTATATAATAGACTCATGCGCTATATTGTAATTGGTGCTAGTTGAGTTGAGCAAAGTTAGCTCCTTCTGTGTGTGAAGAAAGCAAGGGTGTTCCTCCTAGTTCCACAGGGGTGCCGAGTGTGTATGATCAAGTTGGTCTGCAGGTGTGCTAGATCAGGGAGAAGATCCACCAGGGTACTGGTTTGGAGAATCATAAGGACTTGGTGAGGCAAGGACAAGGGTTCTTCAGGGTGTAGAGAGATCTACATGGTGTGTGTGTGTGCGAGGTCAAAGGAGATCTGCAGGTGACAGCAGGATCAAAGGTGACAGCAACACATCAGAGAGCGAGAGAGGAAAGCAAGGAAGTTCCTTCCATAAGTAAGATCATTTGAGTTGCAGGTTGTTGCAAGTTCATGAGAGATCTACTTGGAGTACGTTGAGTACTTGGAGTGCGTGGAGCACTTGTGTACTGGCAGTAGTGATACTGACTGGTTGGAGGTGAACACCAACTCTATGTTTGAGTTGTGTGTTGGGACCGTAATTGATAGAGAACTCTTGAAGGTGAATTACTAAACACTTGGTGTGTCAAACCTGTAAGGTGAAAGAGTGTGGCGTCTCTTTGTTGTAATTATTTTCTGGAAGAGTATTAATACAAGTTGTGTATTGTCTCTCATATTATGTGTTGTTTCTGATTCTAGTTACTTATTGCTTCTGGTTAATTCTGCATATTCAGTTGCTTGTATATGGTAATCAATGGTGCTTCCTTGGGTTCCTAACATAGCCACGTGGACTCCATGCCACGTCATGCCATGCCAAGGGATACTGCAAGAGCTCACACCATGTCAAAGTACCTATCAGCATACTACGTGCTCTAGAGGCCAACTGCCACACCTACAAGAAGTCCAACCATCACTCAGGCAACAAATGAACCATACTTGTGACCATCCTCTTTTATAACCATCATTTGTAGTAACTGCCTTCTTAATGTTGTATATAAGCATTCATTTGACCCTAAGGGAAAAATAATAAATGAATATGGTCATCTCTCTCACATGTTAGCATGCCTTGAATATCTAAAATGAATTAGGAAGTGTTTCCCCCATCTGGTCATGGGAATCCTCATTCATAGCATTGTTGATCATTCGCAATCTAGACAAATCAGTTAGGAAATGTCTCCCTCTTTCTAATCATGGGAATTCTCATTTTTAGTCTTACTATGTAATGTGCACTTAGTATTGTGTATTGAATTTATATGTACGTATACCATATTATTTACATTGAATAGAAGAAGTATTGTTTGATAGTATTTTTGCATTTTGAAACTGTAATGCTTATTCCACGTCTTGTTTAGATTCCATTGCATATTCTACAATTCTACAAATTTGTTTGAACAAATGTATCTAGTTTAAATAGTTGTAGTTTCTGCTCCGTGCACCTCCTAGGCACCGCATGGATCATGCAACATGCAAGAATTGATTCTCTCCAATCTTGTATTGAAATGTGTGCAAAATAACAATTAAACATGAGAAAGCCATGGATGCAATAATACTATGCTCTTTGAATCTACCAAAAAAGGGTTGAAAGCTACAAGCATTGCATCCACTCTAGATACCCCCTTGCAAAGCGACAGGTCATCCTTCTAGAAACTCATCACAATGAATAAAAGCATGAGTAGGGTTGGAACCCAACAAGTCCCACCCATCACACCTCCTCATCGAACAAAGAATAGAATAGAATTCTTGCTCACCTCAGGATGAAGAAAAAAGAAAGAAAGAAATCATATTAATGTCCACAAATGACCAAAAGTAGGTCAATGGGACTAAAGGATACAACCAATAGCAATAGAAAATTTTAGAAAGAGAGAATCCTAGAGGTGAACCAAAGAAATAAAGTACAAAGACAAAATAGAGCAGCATGCCACTAACACAAGTGGCAAAGAAACCAATACAAATAGTAATGGGGGGTGAACAAAAACCCCAAGAGCAAATACCAATGAAGACTGGAGGCAAATCTCATTGAATGTCTCTATCTATGCCTAAAGTATAGGAATCATCTAATCCATTATTGATCACTATGAGAGATCTAATAATGTTGACTAGTGAGTATACAGGGTCGGAGGAGATAGGTTTGGGGATCCTAGGAGGAATCAAGACACTTCCTCTAGAATATCCCCTAACATCGAAGGCCAATGTAACACCTGTAGTAGAGAAGAACCTTGCACTATCAGTTTACCCGTATGGTCTAGGGGGCAGCTGACAAGTAGTATATCCATGTCGCCAGAGAGGGAGAGAGCCATGCTGACAAGGTAGAGCAAAGCCACGATGCCAAGAGATAGCAAGCCTGGGGATCTAAGTAGTCTAAGTAGTAGTGATGCGCTAGGAGAAACGCCGCTTAACTAATCTATCAACTTTGATGTGTGATGTAGCAGTGTCCAAAGGACGCTTAGTGTTGTCAAATACCTGAACGGGCTGAAAGAAAGAGGTGATCAATAAGGGAGCTCTAGAGCCTCTAGGCTCCTCCTTTAGAGATCTACACCAGAAAGTGACAGCGTCGCGAAGGTAAAGAGCTAGACACCGCTAGTCTGTATATCTTAAGAAAGTAGCTAGAGTGTTCACTGAGTCTCTGTAGAGGCAATGATATCTTCCCTGAATCTCATAATAAATGGGGTATTTGAAAATGAAGTGGTCCTCGGTCTCCACCTCCTAGAGAGAGCAAAGACGACAGATCCAGTCCTAACGAAGAATGTGATGGTCTGTTTCAACCCATAACTGGTGGGAATAGACTCTCATCTAGCCAAGGGGAAACCTTGATCTGTGAGACCAATGGTGCTAGAGATAATGAGGGGGACAAATGATACCGTCCACCACTTGTAAGAAATGATCGGCATAGAAAGCAAGCTTGGGACTGAGCGGCTCATGGGGGGACATCAAGGTGGTTCGAATATATTGTCTGTAGATGTCCTCTCTAGCAGCCCTAGTGATGATGTCCTAAGTGGGAAGGAGCTTGGGAGGGGCATCCAAGAAATACATGAAAAGGGGTAGCCTGTCAATAGATATGCCAATAGAAAGGAGCATCCTAGTCTCAAAGTACCAACAATGTCAACGTTTAGTGGGGACTAGTGAGCAATCCTCTCTGAAGAGCAAAGTGCTAAGTAGGGATAACTCTCACAACCAATAGCTGAGTCTCCTAGGGATTTGAGTCTGTGGATGTAGAAAGTAAGCTTGAAGATAGTCTCAAGGTATAGCGGGTGGGCGGGAAACTCAGCCTGGATGATGCACTGAGGAACTGTCCATTTGCAATGGATCATGCACTGCAACATGAGAGTTTGGCTGTCTCAATATGGCCCAGTCAACAGCGCCCAGGCTAGGTCCCCAAACCTATAAACCATTTGATGATAGAATCAAACACATGTAACTTGGTAGAGATGTCCTGGAAGTGGATCTAGAAAAACTGAAGTTCCAAAACAGAGAGGCATACCCCTTACAAAGGCGTGGTTGAGCAGCAATTTTCATGTTAAAGAATGGACCAGAAAACTGGACCCCCAAATAAGTGTAGGCTGATGTGATCTCAAGATGTTCCCCTTTGAAGGATATTTGTTTACCATTGCTCATGATAATTGACCTCCTTACACTACCAATGGTCTTTTTTGCGTTCCTAGCTGCTGTAATGACAATGCATTATAACGCAGTGTACTGTTGTTGTTGCCTTTCTTCTTTTGATCTCTCCAATGGGCTGTTTTTGGATGAACCCATTTGATATAATCATCCCTCATTGTGTTTATCTTGTTTAAATTTTAATATATAAAGTTTAACTTTTTTTTTTAAAAGCAAGCAAGGCGAAAGCTTACTAAAAAGGAATAATGTTTTTTTCTATTTCAATGACCAGGACACTTCAGTTGAAATTTTAAAAAAAGAAGAATATTGATACGCATCAAAACAAGATGTTACAAGGTTGACATACTACATAAGAAGGTAGTGATGAGTAGGATTTTTTATTTGTATCTGTTCAAGAAACATCCTTCCATGTGCAGTACATTGATTTAGGAGCCTCAAAGCATATGACTTACAGGAAGAGTGGTTCAAAGAACTTGAGAAAGAAAAATGTAAATCTATTGAAATTGCACTAAGATATCAGAGGTCAATATAATCCAAACTCGATAATGATGACAACGGTAGCCTGAGAAAACCAGCTGTTGCAAAAATATCAGAAGCAGAATTGTGCAGAAGAGAAAGCATTACAAGCACCAAGAAAAAGCAAAGCTGGAGTGACCTCTCTAGCAGAAACAGATACATAATTGTGCAGATTTATTTTAAAAGTGCCCAGGCAAGCCAAAGCTGGAATGGCTTCCCTATTGCAATGATTCTATGAAGAGAGTGTTGATTTTGTACAATGCTGCACTTCCAGTCTGATTGTAGGCTGTGATCTGTAGGTCGATTGTAATTTTATGTGCATTTCGAGTCTTGATGGAGCTTCAACACTGATGTAGCTTGTAGACAAACTTCTGAGAAAATCTGAAATTCTACGTGGAACATGATAACCTATAGAGAGAGGCCTTGTCTATGGAATTGAAAATGAATAAGATTAACTTGGATTCTGATGAAGCGCCACCTCATGTCAGCAAGGGAACTCATTGCTTCTAATGGGAGTACGATGAAGCTTGAAAACGGTATTTCCCAGCTTGCACCATGTGGAATAACAGATTATCTTTGTTGTGAGTGTGCTTAAGCAGTTGAACAACAATCCAATACTTTTCCACAGGTGTTTTGTATTCTAGATCTTGTCAACAAGAAGTTCTAGCTATTGTACAGACTGTTCCAGCAAAGCTAAATTGTAAGGTTTGACCAAGTCTGCATTCAGAACTGCATCTACGCCAAGCTATGGAGGAAGATATAGCCAAAATGCATTCTCTTCAATCTGTTTTGTGATTGTGTAAGACCTAAAATGCAAATATCTAAGGTCGTTCTTTCTGTATATAAAACCAAATTTTATTGCCCATTTTGAAATCATATGTAACTTGATGTTGGTCATGGTGTTGCTTGTGTTTTGCATTAGCCTTAGAAATAATTTATTGGATTTTCTTTCATACATTTTGTATCTGCTCTATGAACACTTGGATACATATTCATGATTCCAGGCTATGGTATTTCCAGATGGAAAACATATTTTCATGAGCCCTTATATTACTCTCGCAAAACACTTTGCCTACTCTTGGAACTGATGCAGGAGATTGGGGACATTTGGTAGGGACAGATCGCAGAATTTTAGGAATGTTGAACAGTCCAATATCACCTTAATGGAAATATTTGATTTCTTTTTAAGATCTTAAAGAAAATCATTGACAGTTCTTATTTGATTGATTTGATTGAAGATTTGGACATCATCCCAATCTCTAATGTGCCTGATCTTTATCCATATCAAACCAGTTCAAGCGATGACCAAGAAACCATGTGACTGATGAACAGACAAAGCAGCTACCCGAGCAAAAGAGAAATCAACTTGAAAGAGTGGTAGACACGACAATTGCAGCTGCAAGATCCCAAACCTATAAAATGTACTTGGTTAAAAGCAAGGATCTGCCATGTAGTCTTATAGCACTTGGATCACTGAGAACAAATTGTTAAAATATAGCAGAGCCAACCCACTCACTAGCCCTGAACCAGGAGGTTCAGAGTTTCGGAGTGGGGAAAATGATGTAGGAGATTGAGAACATCTAGAAGGGGCAGATCAGATAACTTTAGTGATGTTTGACAGTCTAACTTATTCTTAATATAAACTTATAGTTTTTTTCAGTGTGATGTAATGATTTAGAGATAGAATTCAGGAAACATTAGTGGCACATCCCAAATATTGTATAGAAAATTATTTCTAAATTTTTCAAGTGGGAATGGTTGTAACTCTTTCTTTTTAGTTGGAAAAACTAAAAAAAGGTGGAGGTATTACGCTCTCAGTTCTTCAGTGGCAATTTTATGCATTAGCCATCAATTAGAAGTGTCTTGCTTGTGCAGATGATCATCTGGTTTTAAATGGACCTATCTCTCCCTTCCTGCCTTAGTTTTTGTTTTTTCATATTCTTATTTTTGCATCCCATAATATTTTCTATTGCTGTTGTACATCATTTTTGCCATGTGTATAAAATTTGGCAGGTATGTTGAGAAGGCAGAGCAGGTATTTAGCTACTCAAACTGAGCAGCCTTGAATAGGATTAGAAGTAGAGTAGACTCTGCAGCAGTTCAATGTGTGTATTTAGGGGAAGAGAAGCAGAGGCTCTGCATCAGAAGTTTTTAGTCAATTTCTTGTGTGTATTTGGGGCAGAGCAGTAGAGGCTCTGTATCAGGAACAATATTCAATCAAAAAATTGAAAGTGAATTAGTGTGAAATAGGTGCCTATTCTGTGTGTAGCAGCATTTACAAATCCTGCAAAAACTCCTGGATATGGAGATAAAATATGGTAATTGCCAAACCTACCATGAACCTTTCATGGTAGGTGCTACTTAACATCATTCCCGTTCCTCCATTGGAAGTTGCACTGAATGATTTGTCACTCCTACCAACTGTTCATATCGTCTCTTTTCAATCATAACATAAAGTGAAAAATGGAGCTCCTACAATCTGTCTATAGTGATTAAGTGGGAAACACAACAAATTAAAGGCGTTATACCCCAAAGGGATTATTGAACTGCCATAATAATCAAGAGGCTATTGTGTTCCCTCTAAGACAATAATGAGGAAGGCGCAAGGAGCTCCTACAAACCCTTCAGAGACATCAATATGCTTAATGTCTTAGTTGTGTAGTGTTTAGTTCATTTCAAGAACCTATAGTTCTTGCTAACCCTAGAACTTTTCTATTGTGATCATTTACTTTGCAGACACATTGATCTACTTCAAAGGCTTCCATGTTCGCTCGAAACAGATTAAGGAAACTTACAAGGAGGGCTTCTGCATTCTGCCAAGAAACATTAACAAGCTAAAGTATTAAAACAGGCCTGTTGTGTTTTATCAAAATGAGCCACAAAGGAATAAAATGAGAGGAAATACCCCTGAATAGTATTTAACTACCTACCCGAGGGCCTTGAATCATGTGATGTTTGACAACAAAAGAGAATTTAAGATTCTTTATTATGTGTCTACAGAAATTAATACAAGTGCAAGTCAGTCAAACACTTATCTAGCAGATGGCTCGGGTTTTAACAGAGATGTAAACTCCATTATTTGAATACTAGCAAAATATTAACTCCAGAAATTATGCCTACTGAAGATAAGTCCAAAATTCGTGAACAAGTTTGCTGCAGTAATGTATCTTAGAATATAATGTAATTTTCTAGAAGACACTGTGTTATCAACGTATGTTCAAGAATGTATTGCTTCATAAAAACTCTTTTAGTTGGCCTAGAAGACCCCTTTTTTGGTGTCGAACTACCTTCCCCATTTAGGACCACCTGTATTTACTTCTTTGGTCATTGTTTCTGAGATTGATGCTGATTTCTTTTCGAGAGTTGACCTTTTTCTTAATCTTCTTCAATAATGTATTATTTTGATCAATTAGACTTTCGTTATATTAAATATAGACATATATATAAATGTCATGTCCTCCTTTTGGACATAACACTATTGAAGACCGTTAGCCTTGCCTAGTTTCCTAAGGGCTAAGAAAAGAAGAGAAAAAGAAGGGAAACATTTGATTTTGAAAGGAATAATTGTAAAAAGTACTTTATTGTTATAATTTCACTTAAGTTGGAGTCTTTTTAAGGGTCATGAGTATTGAACCTATTATAGCATGGCATTGCACCCTTGTGGGAGAGTTTTTCAGGCTCTCCCACTTCCAGCCATAAGCATGGGAACAACCTCAAGATGTGGGTGTCCTATGGTGAGGTTGAGCCTCTAGGATTTTTAAAGAGGCTAGTTCCTCTCAGTGGATCACCTAAACTACTGCTGAAATAAAACTTTCACGGGGAAAAAGGTTAGAAGGGGGGAAAGGGCTCTTAAGAAGGCTAACCAGGCAATGCACCAAAGCTAAATGGAAAAATCTCACCAGCTTGAACCCACACTGATTCTGCAGAGGACAATACCGACTTACACAATCTCAAGATCGAGCTGGTTGCATTAGTATTTCATGGAGGAGGTTCCGGAAGCAAGGAATGCAAACCAAAAGGAGTTATAAGACTCACTGAAAGCTTACGTCAATGGCAGAAAGAACACTAAACTAGACCTGCAAACAGCGTTGAAAAACTCCCTAAACAAGGTCAGATAGGAGGACCATGGACGAGGAAGACTCTCCTTCACACATTGCCATTGCGCACAACTCAACAGACACGAATCCAAGGCAAGAGATAGGCAAAGAAATTCCTTTTATTGCATCAAGAGGTAGTTCTTACAAATGCTTGATAGGGTCGAGCCTAATCAAGCTGAGCATATTTTTGCAATATCTCAAAGAGTGTCATGTCTCTGTTGACGCTGTGGATTGCACCCCTGAAATAAGGCTCGGCTTCTTTCTTTCACGCAGCACAATGGAGACTCCCCTCTTGCTATGGGTCTGGCAAAACTGAGGGGACAATCTCTAGATAAGGGCTAGCTCCCTTTGATGCATCTCTGAAGGTTTTCTACTACTACTGCTAACAATCGGGGGGTGAAAAGAGAGAAAAAATAACCAAAACAGAAAAACTACTCTAAGTGGTGATGCACCAAATGATGTTGATCTACTCAGCTACTCACACTTCAAACCAGAAAGGGGGCGAACATACACTTTATCTGGCAAAAGACCAGACTGTAGAGAGTTTTAAAAGGGAGGCTTAATGAAGACACACAGGAAATGTAACTTACCACAAAGGCTGTAGAAAACACACTATCTGATAGCTACTCTTTTTTGTCTCTACACTCCAGATGCAGCACTTCCTATTAACCTGCAGAACTGGTGCTTTGGTTACACTAGGTGTGCTGGTGTCAATTTGTGAGAGCATGAACACAGAATTGATACACAAACACACTCAAAAGCATAACCAGTCAAATAGAGGTAAAACACTTTCTTATTGATTCAAGGTGAAATTTTGGCAAGGCTGCGCCATACAAAAAAAATGAGAGATCTTCCTCAACTGAGAGGTTACAATATATAGCATGAAGAAGACTTTGGCACTTTCTAGAACAAGTGGCCCATGCTGCGTTGAACACCTTGGAAAGAGGAAACTGCTGAAGGAACCATGTTGTAGGTGTTGCAAGTCTTGACTTTGGTGCCTAACCTGTATTAAATATCACTACAAGAGCATGGGTCGCTTTGTCTGTTTGAATGACAAGGCCGCTTCTTAATGAAGTTCACGCAATTGTCTGCTCATTGATGTAAAATGAGGAAAAATGGGCCATTCTATTGAATGCCCGCGCTCTCCTTGGTGGCCACTTGGTAGAGACTGTTTCATCCGCTGTAATAACTTCTTGTGCCGATGCTTTCTATGCCACCTGGACCATTTCTATCTGCTCCTGCACTTGGCTTTTGTCTTTTCCTAGCTTTTTGGCCCTCGAGTCTATCTTTAGTCATTTCTTGGCTCTTCGGGCTCCTTTCTCGGCCGACGCATCCCATCAAAATTAACGTCTGCGGGACTGTCACTATTCGAAAACCAACGGCTATTTTGTTGACTTGAATTTGATGTTCGCGCACCTGTCACCGGACGTTTGAACTCCAATGGCTAGTTCACTAGTTAAGATTGATGTGCTCGGGCCCGTCATCCCTTTGGCAATTTCTTCGGCTTTCCAATTCCTTCGGGCTTTTGCATTTGATCCTTCCCGAAGGGAAGGTGTCCCTTCTGTCTTGGAAAGGGTCCCTTCTTGGTCCTCCGAGAGTCCCCCGCAAGGGCACCTGACCTTTGGGCTACTTTGGTTCTGAATTCCTTTGGATTTTCCTTTGATTTTCTTCGGACAAAATGTCCGAAGAAATCCTTTGCCTTTCGCTCTTTGATGAATCTACTCACTGCCTTCCGCGAGGGCCCTTTGGGTCTTGGAATGCCCCTTCGGAACTTCTGACTTGGTCCTTCCCGACCAAAGTGCCCTCTGAAGAAATTCTATTGTGCTTTTGCGAACTGCTTAGGCTATTTCGGGTTTTTCAATTATGACTTTGAACCTTTCGATTGAACCTGAACCCTTTTTCGGAGTTCAATAGTTCAACAATTCAATAGTTCAATATTTATAAGTTCAAAGCTCCTGAAAAGATCATGTGACTATTGGTCGATCTGTGTAGTTCATTTCATATCATTGAACCCCGACATTGAACCACTTTTTTCAATTTTTAGGATATGTACCTCCAAATTTTGATCTCTTTCCTTGTGAATTTATTTCGACAAAATGTCCAAAGAAATCCCTTTGGGCACTGTCTTTAGAGCTTTGTAAAAGACTTATATCTCTTTGAAGTTGGCCCATTCCCTTGCCGAAAAGGCTTGTGAAAACTAGCTGCCTAGCTTGTGAAAACTAGCTACCTACAGCGAAATAAACCTCCGGATCAACTCGAAACATCTGCAAAGCTCAAGTCATTTGGTTCAGAAAACAGGCCTATTACAAAAGGGGAAAAGCACAACAGCAGAAAGGTGGATACATGACTGACTGCTCAAGATAGTAGGGAAGGAAGGGAGACCAATTTTTGGCCTGCAGGACCAAAAATGGTCAACAAATTTGGCGATTCCCAGGGGAAACATGCATGCGATGCTTGGGAACACTAGTAGCCTCTAAGTCCTGTTGACCATT
The DNA here is from genome assembly GCA_037957365.1 of Torreya grandis. Lineage (NCBI taxonomy): Eukaryota > Viridiplantae > Streptophyta > Pinopsida > Cupressales > Taxaceae > Torreya > Torreya grandis. The sequence continues at coordinate 614,366 of JARHVA010000891.1, read as the reverse complement.
TCTGGTCCAACAAGCCAAAATCAATCCCCTTCTTTCCCTGCTGTTCTGCCAAAATCAGTCTGAAATATTCCGAACCAAATTTTTTCAACTTTTTAAGATTTTGGATTACAACATCACAAGCAAGTTCTGTCAAGATTAAAAGTTAATCTCAAATAAACTGAAATAACTTTGCCACTAGAATGCAAAATATGGAACTCAACGTCCAGTATGTGCTACCCAGTCCAAGGCGGAGTAGGGGCGACCATAAGATGGAGTAATTACAAATAAGAACTCTACGTCAAGTATGTGCTACCCATAAGGGGCTACCATATGACGGAGTGAGCTTAATAACAATGTTTTAATGGAAATACTGAAAAGGAAACTACTCCACACCCAGCATGTGCTTGCTAACCCAGAAGGGAAAGTAGCTACCATAGGGCGGATGCTCTACACCTTGAATGTGCTTGCTAACCCGATAGGGAAAGTAGCTACCATAAGGTGGAGCTGTAATTATTACAATATTTTAAAGGAACTTGAACTTTTTGAAAATCAGCTTTGAACAAATAGAGAAGGGCTGCCAGTACTACTGTCAGTTTACAAAAATAAGAAGAATTTGCTCTTAGAAAGAAGAACAAACCAGCCACCTATTAATTTCTTCAGATGTTCATAACTCATGCAAAACTTAATCAATCTTCCTGATTTTTGTTGCAAAGACTCTTCCTGGATGTGGCGCCCAAATTAGCATCAATAAACTGGTGAAATCTGCATCCAGAATGTTACACAAAAACCAATGCCAAACCCCAAAGGGGCGTCCCAGTAGGAGAAGGGCGATTTCCTCTAGAAATTCAATGCTTGTTCTAAAAATTCTACAAAATTAAGCAAAGGGGCGCCTAGGCCTTCCCAAGACAATCAGATGATACCCAGAACTATTTTTTTTGTATTTTTTGATTTATGAATGAAAACCTAGGTCTATCTTATACATAAATACAATATCTGAAACTCTAATGATACCAAAGGAACTGACAATGAAATAACTGAAAGCAAAACGTAAGTAAATACAAATATCAATGACTAATTCACCCCTAGATGCTGTCTTGCAAGCATGAAGAGATGCCCTTGCTAGGAGGCCTTCATTCCCCGAAGCAGTTCCAGAGCCAAAGCTGCAGCATAACAATGCATTAAAACCAAGATGAAGAAATGATAACCCAATGCCTTCTTTTATAGGCTTCAATTGGCTTTCCCTTGAAGCTTATCCCCAAAAGTGGCGCCCCTTTCCATGTCATGATGGCGCCCCCCCTTCAAGTCCCTCTTTTAAAACAACATTAAGTTGTTTTGGTCTAGGCCAAGGTCAACGTTAAAATATAACGTTATTATTAAATTTTTAAGTGAAATTCACTTATTCCACCAAGACCGAATTCTGAAGCCCAAAACTGAATGAGTCAACTTAAACGGGAAGGTTAACTCCTTGTGATAACCCTGTTAGCTGCCAAAAATAGAATTTACTAAAAATAGTAAATTCCTGGAAATGCTCAGAAAACTGAAACAGACATACCTCCGCGAAGCTCTCGAAAAACCCAGAAAGAATTTGCCATCAAAACTTCGAACAAAGACATCATAAAAAATAGGAAACCCTCATTTGCACCTTCCGAATAGCCTACGGATTTCCAGGAATAGGCCAACGGTCATTATGGGATCAGATTCGAGAAGGGGTCATTACACAGTCCCCTTCTTTCCCTGCTGTTCTGAGCCAGTTTCATTTTTTGATTTTGCACAAGTTTGGGCGTTTCTACGGACTCTGCAGGCGTGTCTTTTGGCAGATGAAGAACCAGTTCATAGAGTGCAAGCTTCTACAAAAGTTTCTTCGGACCATTGAACCATTCAATTCAAATGGCTCAGATTCAATCGGTTCAGTTCTTTTGGTTCAAGTGCTCGATTCAACGGCTTGGTTTGCTCAATCGGTTCAATGGCTTGGTTCAAATGAATTGCTTCAACGGCTTGTTTCAACGGCTCGGTTCAAATGAATTGGTTCAACGCTTGGTTCAAGGGGACCATTCCAATGCCCTTGCAGAGGGCAGGGAACATTTGCAAAGGGTCACAGAGAAGGCCGAAAGGTTGGAATTCCTTCGGAAAAATGCACAATGCAAGTCGGAATTCTTTCGGACTTTTTCAAGGCAAGAACACGAGAATTTCTTCGGACATTTTGTCCGAAGAAATTCTTCGGAAGAAAATCCCGCGTAAATAAACAAGACCAAAGCAAAAACAAAGAAGCGTTTTCTTTCGAAATTTTGTCCAAAGGATTTCCTTTGGACAAAAAGTCCGAAGAAATTCGGGAGAAGCCGCGGGAAAAGGCTCGAAGGGAAAGTCCGAAAAAAAGGAAGCAGAAAAGAACCGAAAGATTTGCCAAGGACGATGACATCCCAGAGGCTGTCAATTTCAAGGAAATGGACTAGCTGTTGGTTTCAAACAGTGACGGGCCCGCAAACGTCAATTTTACACCAGAGAAAACCCAAGAGCGGAAGCTGCCAAGTGTCGTCTGCCGGGACACATTATAATTTGTCTCTAAAAGCAGCGGAACGTGCCACGTGTCCTTTGCAAAACCCGGCGGAGTGCAACAAGTGTCTGCATCCGAGCTTCAAAGCTTCTTTCAATAGGCTTCCTTTAGAATTCCGCGGAGGGCGCCAAGTGGCAACTGCGGATGGATTTGACATATTTCTCTAAGAGCAGCGAAACGTGCCACATATCCCTTGTAAGGCTCGGCAGAAGCCGACAAGTGTCAACATCCGCAGTCTCTCCTTTTTGTTCAGTAAAGACTGTGGTGGGCCCTAGACGAATTGCTAAAGAGAGCGGAAGCTGCCAAATGTCATTGTCTGCGGGAATCTGAATGAGTCCCAGTTCTTCCTATATTGTTTCTAAAGCTCAGCGGAAGCCGCCACGTGTCATCTTCCGCAGGATTGTCAAAAGGTGCCTAAAGCTTCTATAAGTTAAGCGGATGCTGCCACGTGTCCTCGCCTGTTTCACAGCGGAACACGCCATGTGTCACTAGCAGAAAGCGGCCAAAGTAAGCAGGAAAGACACGAACGAATTGCTAAGGAGGATGACGGACCCGAGAACGTCAAATTTGTGGCAATGAAGTCGCTGTTGATTTTCGCAGACTTAAGCGCGAACCCGAAAGAATTCAAAGGCTTGATGCCAGAAGAAAGACAAAGCCAGGAAGGGGCAAAAGAACCAAGTGCAAAAACAGACAAAGCAGTCCAAGTGGCAAAGGAAGGTGTCGACTCAAGGAGTTACTCCAGCGGTTGACACAGTGTCTGCGAATTGATCATCAAAGAGGCGCGAACGGCGAATGACGCGACCCGTTTTTTCTTCACTTTGCATTGATGAGCAGACAAGCCGCGTGATTGCCTTGAAGGAGCGGTCTTGTTTGCAGACAAACGGTGCAGCCCATAATTTCACATATGATGTTTAATATATCTTAAGACGCCTAAGATCAAAACAGGAGCCGACACAGCATTATCTTTAAGCGGCTTCCTCTTCCCAATGATCGTAATGCACATGGCTCACTTGTAAAAAGGGCGCCAAAAGGCCTCTTTTCTTCCTCTATATATTGTAGACTTCTCATTTGGAGAAGGGATCTTCTCACATTGTAAGGCGAAGCCCTGCTATTTTTCACTTGAAATCAATAAAAAATGCATTTTTACCTCTATTCTGGTTAGATATCTCTGAGTGTGTCTGAGTGTTAGTCTTGTGTTCAGTCATTGCTTCCTAATGCTTTCACACGGTTGACACCAAAGCATTTGGTATTTCTAAGGCGCCATTCCTACAGGTGACAAGAAGAGCTGTACTTGGAGTGCAGAGGCAGAAGGAGATTACTAGACAGTGTGCTTTTCCTACAGCGCCTATGGTAAATCCCTTTTTCTGTGTGTTCCATTAAAGCCTCCCTGTTAAGCTTCCTGCAGTCTGGTCCTTTGACCAGTTAAAGTGTATGTATGTGTTCTTGTGGTTCAAAGTGTGATTGTGAGTAGGTCGGAATTATTTGGTGCATCACCCTCTTAGATTAGGTTTTGTTTTCCTATAATCCTTCTCCCTTTTCATCCTCCCCCCATTATATATATATATATATGTATTAGCACTTATTGGAATAACTCAGATGCATCAAAAGGAGCTACCCCTTATCTAGAGACTCTCCCCCCAACTTCGTCGGTCCCACAGGCAAGAGGGGAGTTTTCATTGTTGCGTGTGGAAGGCAGGAGCTCGGCCTCCTTTCCAGGGTGCAATCCACTGCGTCAACAAATCCATTGGGCATGGATTCAAAATGCAGCTTGAAAAGGTTAACCTTCTAAAGACCTATGAACCAACAAAGCTTTACCTCAAACACAAAGGAGAACACACATAACAAAGGCTAAAAAACTATACACACGTGCAAACAGCACTTAGAGAAAATGAAAGACACACAACTGAAAGCAAACTATTATGTATAGCGAACAAGATACATTTGCCTCCTTCTTGGATCAAAGGGAAAACTTCTTAAGTCTCCTTCATGACAAGAAAACTTATGGTGCCAGACAAGTGGCTGAATGGAATGGAGATTTGGTGACTTGCTCTTCTTGCCTACCACCTTGATTGGCTTGTATCCGAGTGGATCAGGGTCAAACATGCTTCCAACATATATGTATTCACCTTGCTCTTGGAAGCTTGCCCAATGTTGGTCCTTCATGCTAGTGTATTTCATCAAGAAATCAATGGTTGTTAGCTTATCACCATAGGGATCATCTAGCTCATAACCCCCTTGATATGCATCATGTACTGACTTGTCCCCTACTATTTCATTGAAAACCCGGTCAAATTGATCCTCTACTTCATCATTGCTTTCGTGAAGAAGGGTGATTGTTGTGATGTCTGAAATGAGATCACACACTGATTGCTCATCCCACAGAACATCACCTTCTTGTTCAAGGCTCTCTTCTTCAAAGCTTTCCTCAAGATGGACATGCCTCTCCTTTTCTTGCTCAAAAACTAGAGTCTCTAGTTATTCAAAGACATCCATTTGATTCTCCTCCAACTCGGGTTCCATGGCATGGACATATTCCTCATCAAAGCAACAAGGAAGTTCATCAAACAAGGGAGGGGAGAGCTCACCATGCTTACTTTCCTCAACATCCATTGTTGACGGATAAAGTTTGTCAACCTCTTCTTCATATTGCTGGAACATCCCCATGTATGCATGACCTGTGTCTTCTCCATTGTTGATGATGTCTTCAAAGGGAGCATCCATGATGATTTCATCTTCATTGTCACTCATGATAGCCTCTTGGGCAGCTGCAAATTGGATCCTCTCTTCTTCACTTGTCTCCTGCAAAACAGGTTCCTCCTTGAGAAGGGATGAAGTGGAAGGCTGATGGTTAAACTCATGTGGAAGAGGAGGCAGTCCTTGAGCTAGAATCGAATGATTCTCTTCCTTCCATTTGGCCAGCACTTTATCTATATCAGATGTGGATTGATAGCTCTCTTGGAGGAGTGTAGATGAAGTGTGTTCAGACGTAGGATCTTCTGCTTGGCCTGAACCATCCATCACACTTTGGTTGAGGAACCTCATTCTGGACTCCAATTCTGCAATTTGCTTGGCTATATTCTCTTGAAAGAGTCTTTCTTGGAGGTCACAAGCATCATCACGATGAGTAGGAGCAGCTTCATCTTCTTCAAGGCTTCTATCAAAATGAATAGGCCTCTCCTCCTCCTTTTTCCTACCGCATGATTCCATTGTTTGCTTCCAACTCATGACCTTGGGATTGAAACTTTTCCCTTGTGAACAGGCAGCAACTTTATCCTCTTCAGTGTCCTGAGCTGGTTCATGCTAGGCACTCCTATGCTGAAAGATTTGAGGAGGTTGAGGGAGACTGGGAAGGGTCTGCTCATGCACAAGAAGAGCTGCTTCAAGAGAGATGTGTTGCTTTCCAAAAGATATAGGGTGATTCCCATCAAAAGAGGGTCCACATTCTAAAGAATTGAGAAGGTTAGTCTCCATGAGAGGTTGCTCTAATGCCCTTTGATGTTGGAAAGCTAGGTGCAAGGCATTAAGAGCAGGGGTGGTTACTGCATTAGATGAGCTAGAGTGAGCAAGTGCTATCTGGTATTAAAAGATTTGGTGCACAAGAGGAGACTTTCTTTAAAATAGGAGGGAGCTGCGTTGGAATGAGAGAAGGTACACAAGGCTGATTGCCTTGAATTAATGGACTCTTCCATTTTGCTACCTCCTCCTTCATGAATTGCAAGCCCTAAGCTTACCTCAACAAGCACTCCTCTTTGTATATAAGCTCTTGCTGATATCTATACTGCTCCTCCAATCTACTTATCTCCATCACTTGCTTCTCAAACTCCAACATTATCTCCCTTACACTAGGTGAAGGTCAACTAGGAGAGTTGCTTGAGGTGATTCCATGAACAACCTGAGCTTGATCAAAACTATATGAAGGAACACAAGGCCCATGCTGCTCAGCAATGGGATTATACATACCAAAGTGATTTCTTGATGGCACCAGGACTGCTTAACCAGCTAATTCAACTCGGAGTCCCCATTGGTGTTGATGAAAAGCCTCCAAAGGTTGGTTGGTTGAACACACCAAAATTCATCAACTCTTTGGACAAAATAGGTCCCACCAGGCATGCCAAAAACTGTTGACACTGTGGATTGCACCCCTGAAAGAAGGCTCGACTTCTTTCTTCCACGTGGCACAATGGAGACTCCCCTCTGGCTGTGGGTCTGGCAAAACTGAGGGGACAATCTCTAGATAAGGGCTAGCTCTCTTTGATGCATCTCTGAAGGTTTTCTACTACTGCTGCTAACAATGGGGGGGTGAAAAGAGAGAAAAAATAATCAGAACAGAAAAACTACTTTAAGTGGTGATGCACCAAATGATGTTGATCTTCTCAGTTATTCAAACTTCAAACTAGAAAGGGGGCGAACATACACTTTATCCGGCAAAAGACCAGACTGTAGGGAGTTTTAAAAGGGAGGCTTAATGAAGACACACAGGAAATGTAACTTACCACAGGGGCTGTAGAAAACACACTGTCTGATAGCTACTCTTTTCTGTCTCTGCACTCCAGATGCAGCACTTCCTGTTAACCTGCAGAATTGGTGCTTTGGTTACACTAGGTGTGTTGGTGTCAATTTGTGAGAGCATCAAGCTAAAATAACTGAACACAGAATTGATACACAAACACACTCAAAAGCATAACCAGTCAGATAGAGGTAAAACACTTTCTTATTGATTCAAGGTGAAATTTTGGCAGGGCTGCGCCATACAAAAAAAATAAGAGATATCTTCCTCAACTGAGAGGTTACAATATATATAGCATGAAGAAGAAGACTTTGGCGCTTTCTAGAACAAGTGGCCCATGCTGCGTTGAATACCTTGGAAAGAGGAAACTGCTGAAGGAACCATGTTGTAGGTGTCGCAAGTCTTGACTTTGGTGCCTAACCCGTATTAAATATCACTGCAAGAGCATGGGTCGCTTTGTCTGTTTGGATGACAAGGCCGCTTCTTAATGAAGTTCACACAATTGTCTGCTCATTGATGTAAAATGAGGAAAAACAGGCCAATCTATTGAATGCCCGTGCTCTCCTTGGTGGCCACTTGGTAGAGACTGTTTCATCCACTGTAATAACTTCTTGTGCCGATACTTTCTATGCCACCTGGACCATTTCTATCTGCTCCTACACTTGGCTTTTGTCTTTTCCTGGCTTTTCGGCCCTCAGGGCTCTCTTCTATCATTTCTTGGTTCTTCGGGCTCCTTTCTCGGCCGACGCATCCCATCAAAATTGACGTATGCGGGCCTGTCACTATTCGAAAACCAACGGCTATTTTGCTACTTTAAATTTGACATTCGCGCCCCTGTCACCGAACGTTTGAACTCCAACGGCTAGTTCACTAGTTAAGATTGACGTGCTCGGGCCCGTCATCCCTTTGGCAATTTCTTCGGCTTTCCAATTCCTTTAGGCTTTTGCATGCAATCCTTCTCGAAGGGAAGGTGTCCCTTTTGTCTTGGAAAAGGTCCCTTCTTGGTCCTCCGAGAGTCCCCCGCAAGGGCACCTGCCCTTCGGGCTACTTCGGTTCTGAATTCCTTCGGATTTTCCCTTGATTTTCTTCGGACAAAATGTCTGAAGAAATCCTTTGCCTTTCGTTCCTTGATGAAACTTCTCACTGCCTTCCGCGAGGGCCCTTTGGGTTTTGGAATGCCCCTTCGGAACTTCTGATTTGGTCCTTCCCGACCAAAGTGCCCTCCGAAGAAATTCTATTGTCCTTTTGCGAATTGCTTAGGCTATTTCGGGTTTTTCAATTATGACTTTGAACCTTTTGATTGAACCTAAACCCTTTTTCGGAGTTCAATGGTTCAACAGTTCAATAGCTCAATATTTCTAAGTTCAAAGCTCCTGGAAATATCATGTGACTATTGGTCGATCTATGTAGTTCATTTCATATCATTGAACCCCGATGTTGAACCACTTTTTCCAATTTTTAGGAAATGTGCCTCCAAATTTTAGTCTCTTTCCTTGTGAATTTCTTCGGACAAAATGTTCGAAGAAATCTCTTCAGGCACTTTATCTTTAGAGCTTTGTAAAAGACTTATCTCTTTGAAGTTGGCCCATTCTCTTGCCGAAAAGGCTTGTGAAAACTCGCTGCCTAGCTTGTGAAAACTAGCTGCCTACAGAGAAATAAACCTCCGGATCAACTCGAAACATCTACAAAGCTCAAGTCATTTGGTTCAGAAAACAGGCCTATTACAAAAGGGGAAAAGCACAGCAGCATAAAGGGGGATACATGACTGACTGCTCAAGATAGTAGGGAAGGAAGGGAGACCAATTTTTGGCCTGAAGGACCAAAAATGGTCAACAGTCTCCCAGAAAGATAAAAAAGTCTAAAAACTAGGAACCCTTACAATGGCAAGTCGCGTAATATTTATAGAGAACGGGGAGAGAGAGAGAGAGCTGTGTGACAGAAAGGAGAGAAGGGAAGTCGTTGAACTGGGACCGCTGTTGTCACCACTGCCTTGACCATGAAACGCGTCACCTAGGATCGTCCCAATCTCCTCAAGCCATTCCCGCATTCAAGTCTCCCTTTGGCGTATTTGAGAAGCCATGTCGCGGGTAGCTGGATGTCACTGCCAAGTCCGAGTGTTTTGATCTTTGCATTAAATCTTGATGAGTTCTTTATTGCAACTTGGACTATCCCAATCGGTCCTTCCATGTTCGTTGCTTCACTTGGATGCGTCCAATCCTTGTTTGACCACTTTGCATGTTCTGGAAGTGAGTTGTATGTACTTGTGCCACTTGTCCTTGACTGATTGGTCCTTTGGATTTACGCTTGGAGAGGACTTGTCTTTTTGGGAACCCGAGAGGCATTTCTAAGACCAAATTGGGCTTTTGATGTCTCATTACGTATTTTGGGTTTCTGACTGCTTACAACTTATGAAGTAATTAAGTAGTGCTCCTTGGAGAACCCGAAATACACTGCCCAAACCAAATCGGGCTTTCCAAGCCTCACTACTTACTTCGGACTTATCATTACTTGCAACTTATAAAGTGAAATAAGTAGTGCACCCCCAAAAATCCGAAATACACTGCCCAAACCAAATCGGGCTTTCAAAGCCTTCTTACTTGCTTCGGGGTTTCGACTGCTGGTTACTTATAAGGTTTTTTAAGCAGTGCTTCTCTGAGAACCCGAAGCCTTCTTTAAGAGAAAGCTTGAAGTCGTTCACCTTGGAGAATCCAATCTGCACTGTCCATGAGTAATTCGGATTCGTAAACCCGAATTACTTCTCCTTATAAAACATTTAGAAGTCAAGCACTGTTGGAAACCCGATTTGCACTGTGCCCTCAGAAACCCGAAGTCTTAATACTTTGCCATTTTCTTCCTGAGTTATGTCCATTTTCTTCAAACTAGCAAAATTTTGGTATGTGGACCAAAAATGGCCAACAAAACCACTTAAGTAAATTATAAAAAGATACTTATAATTTGAAAAAAGATCAACCAAGGTATTTCTCTCCAAATTGGGTGTTTCACTTGGGGAGAAGTATAAAATCAACTGAGGGGTCTTGTTGAAAGGCAATTGAGATCATAATTTGAATTTACAAGATTTGAGTACGAAAAAGCTTGAGCTTTGAACTTGAAGACGAAAACCTTCAAGCCAAGAGATTGAGAATGAAAACCCTCATTCTTCTGTGGGGCATCTTCATTTAGGAGCTGCCATTGTTCATCAAAATTCAGAAAAAAAGCAAAAATAAATGTTTCCAAGTAGGGCGAATTACTTGTGAAGGTTGGCGACTTGGTTGGAAAGTGATTAGCACATGCTTTGGGGTGATTTTGTGCCTTAGTTAATATTCCAATTTTATTGTATTATTTTTGCACTTAGGCAACTTGATTTGGAAGGGTTTTGACTTCGTTTGAGAGCCATTCTTTGCCCTAGACTATTTTGTAATATTTTATATAATATTTCCAGCCTTTGGTGATTTGTAAAAAGGACATATTTGAGGGTTTGAGATCAAATATTGATTCTAAAACTAATCTGGAATATTTTCATATTATTCTAAATATTTGTGGTGGTAAATTCAGTGTGTTTGTGAAGGAAAACCTCATAAAAAAGTACATGATTGCAGCTGTATTTTTCTATTAATTTTGAAGACCTATTGAAGGTAAGACACTATAGAAATTGTCATCAATGGGCTGTCATAAATCATATTTATTTTATGAACATAGGCACCTAGAGTTTGAAGGTCTAATTTGGATTTTTGAAGGATTAATCTTGGCTGAAAGGGTTCATAATTGATTTGAAGGGTTTAGCATATTTTTTATGCTAATTTTGAAATATATTTGCAGCTAAGGTTTACTGTTAAAAAAAATAGAAAACTAATTTTTATCCAGGGTTTGCAATAAATTTCAAAAATTTTAAAATATACTGAAGAAGAGACATTTTAGTGGTATCAGAGCCAATTTCTTGACCAGCTGAGGCGTGAGTGATTTCAATGGATTGGCGACCTAGGTTTTTGCCAAAAGAAGAATACAAAGATCCCCTTCAAAAGGTGGGGATGAAGAAGAGGACAATAGATGAAGCTATGGATGATTTGTTGCAAGCCATGGAGAAGAGAATTGAATGCAATAATGTCATGTCCCCTTTTCAAATAATTAAAAATAATGATAATCTTTGCTAAGGCAGGCAGGCTCAAAAAGGTGAAGTTTCGGCAAAAGGGGCTAATCTTTGGAAACCGATGGACTAATAAATGAAAATTATTATTAAAATATGTTTTATTAACCCCTCTTGGTCGTGAGTTAGGGTTATGCCCTCTTTTAAAGGGATTTGGAGGCATTTTGGGCTGATTCCAGAACTTGATTTTTGCTCATTGCTTGTTGTTCTTCAGAGGCTGCAACCTGTGGAGAAGGAGACCCAAGGACGAGAGTTTGCAGGTTTCCAGGAAGGCTAAGGATGGGAGTTTAAAGCCATTACATGTGCAAGCTCATGCAGAGTTTGCCCTTGTGCTAAACAGTGCAAATTTGTGGGTTTTCGGGTGTGTTTTTGTAAGAGTTTGGTGTTTTTGGTTGAGTATTTCATATCAGTTTGGGTTGCTGATGTATTTCAGACATTTAGATGTTAAAATAGAGTTGAATATATGTATTTGGTCGTGATTATACTTCTGTGATAGATTATTAGTGTTTTGTGGTGTTTCCAGGCTATTTTGTGTTATTTTCGGGAGCCCGATGAGCATTGTTTTTGTCCTCCATTTGGGCGCTGTTGTGTAAATGCTATACAGATCTGAAAATGTCATTTTTTAGGCTGTTATGCTGGTGAAATTTCTGTAAAAATGTCCACTTTCAGATTTATTAATAATATGTGAAGCTGTGAAGTTTTTGGCACTATTTCAGGCATACCCGATTTGGGTTTTATTGAGAAATTGGTGGATCTTTGAAATATTGGTTGTTTGATTTTAAACTCTGATTAGATGCTTTAAATATCATATAGAATCAGAAAGGGGACATTGCAGTGGTATAAGAGCTATGATCTTGCCAGCCTGAGGGTTTGTAGAAGTTTGCATGCAACTCAGTGAAAGAGAAAAGAGATATTTACAGCGAGAAAAGAATAAAGAAATTTTGATCAAACCTCCAGTTAAAAGTAAAAGTACAAAATCCAAGGAAGGAAAAAGTATGGCTGAACCAGATGAGATGGCAAAGAAATTCTTCCAAGACATCCAAAATACTCAGAAGCAAACAGTGGATAGTTTGGCAGAAACTAGAGAGGCTTTGCGAATATTGACAGAAAAACTGCAAGAAATTGCATCTACTAATGAGAAAGGGAGCACTTCAGAGGAGCCAAGAAATCTAAAACCCACACCCTTTAAATCAACAAAAACTATTTTCCTGCCTGCAGATGAGCCACCAGGATCTGATCCAGCCCTTAATCCCGTGGAAGAGGTTACAGGGAACTTGATTGCATTAAGAGCTACTTACAATGGCTTAGATGATGACTTTCACAGTTCGGTTCCTTTTAGAGAATATGTGGATATGATGAACACTTTGATGCCCAAGAAAGAGTACAGGAGGGAGCATGACATAAGTGGAAGAGAGCTCAAAAATAAAATAAGCAAGTTTACAGCACCTACTTTTGATGGAACAAATAAAATTTCAGCTAGAGCATGGCTACAAAAATTACAGGCCTTCACACTTAACCCCATGAAGGAGAGTGATGCTGTTCAATTTGCAAGTCTACACTTGGAAGATGCAGCCTATGATTGGTGGTATCATGGAATGACTACTCAAGGTCATGATCAGGTAACTACATTTGATGATTTCAGTCAAAGAGTGATAGATAGATTTGACCTCAAGGATGATGAAGAGTATTTTAAAGAATTGTCAAAGTTGAAGCAAACCAAATCAGTTAATGAGTATATAGAAGAGTTTCAAAAAGTGGTTGTTATGGTACCTGATATGAGTGAAAAGAGGATTGTTTATTTTTTTCTTGATGGTTTGGAAGATTCTGTTAAGGGTTTGGTTAAGGCTTTCTCACCCTCAACCTTACAAGAAGCTATCAAAAGAAGCTTGCAACTTGAAACTTGCGTGCCTATGAAACCAGTCACTAATCAAAAACCCCCAAATCTTTGGCAACATAAGGGGAATTTTCAGAAAAAGATTTTTCCAACACTACCACCAAAAGATCTGATAAATGTGGCAAAAAAGAAGGTAGACGAAGAGACTAGGAGTGAATTACGAAGGAAAAAGCTTTGTTTCACTTGTAGAGAACCATGGGTCCCAGGACACAGATGTTTGGGAAAGGGTCAAGTGCACTATATTGAAGTTGCTTCAGAATCTGATTCAGATGAGCATGAGGAATTTCATGACACTAAGGAGGAAGAAGAAGAGAAAGAAAAAGAAATCAGCAAGGATGGCACTTTAGCAGCATTATCAGGAGTCCCAAGATACCATCCCTTTCGAATTCGAGGGGTACTAGCAGGGCAAAGGTTGACAGTTCTTCTTGATAGTGGGGCAACTCACAATTTTATTGATGAGGGATTTGTCACGAAAAGAGGGCTTAAGGCAAAAGATTTTGAGGGATTCAATGTTACTGTAGCTGATGGATTCACGATGCCTTGCACACAGGTGGTGAAACAACTCAAGATGACCTTAGGAGATTATGAGTTATGTGATGACTTCTATGTTGTTGGCATTGGGGAGACAGATCTTGTATTGGGTGTTCAATGGTTGCACTCTATTGGAGGCTATTACATGAACCATCAAACTATGGAGTTTAAATTTCATTCCAATGGGAAAGAAGTCTTATTGAGAGGCTTATCGAATGGAGCACCTAAGGTGGTCTCTGCAAAGAGGATGGAGAGGACTTTTCGAAGAGGACAAGTAGCATGGGCAGCAGGAGTCATAATCCATCCAACAAGCTCTCCAAAGAATCAAGGTAATTTCCATTTTGAAATTCAAAATATTCTTGATAAGCATAGTATAGTTTTCAATGACTTGCCCCCAGGATTACCACCAGATAGAGGTTTTGAGCATGTTATAGAGTTAGAACAGGGTGCCAAACCAGTTATAACAACCCCATACCGCCATCCAAGAGGTTATAAGTAAGAAATTGAAAAAACTATTAAGGAACTCCTGGACATGGGATTCATAAGGCCTAGCTCTAGTCCATTTGCATCATCTGTGGTACTTGTCAAGAAAAAGGATGGTACAATGAGAATGTGTATAGACTACAGGGCTCTAAACAAGAAGACCATAAAAAATAGGTATCCCATACCACGCATAGATGAACTCATTGATGAATTACATGGTGCTGTATACTTCTCAAAAATTGACTTAAGATCAGGGTACCATCAAATCCAAATGAGGAGTGAAGATGTGGAAAAGACTGCTTTCAGATGTCACTATGGGCACTTTGAATTTCTTGTTATGCCATTTGACCTCACTAATGCACCCGCAACATTCCAATCTTGTATGAATAAGGTGTTCAGCCAGCATCTTCGAAAATTTGTTTTGGTATTTTTTGATGATATCTTGATTTACAGTAAAACATGGGAAGAGCATCTAAAGCACATAGACACTATTTTGGGAATCTTGGAGCAGCAATCTTTCTATGCTAAGCTATCTAAATGTGAGTTTGGTTTGACAGAGATCCTATATTTGGGACATATTATAAGTTCTAAAGGAGTACAGGTTGATCAACAAAAAATCCAGGCAATTTTGAATTGGCCTCCACCCACTAATCTTACACAGTTGAGAGGTTTCTTCGGGTTGTGTAGCTACTATAGGAGATTTGCCAAGGGATTTTCTCAGCTTGCCGCCCCCTTGACTGATTTGACAAAGAAAGGAGCTTTTGTTTGGACAGAAGAGGCACAAAAAACATTTGATAAGCTTAAGGAGGTAATGAGTTCATGCCCTGTGCTTGCAATTCCAGATTTCTCTTTACCTTTTGTTGTTGAATGTGATGCTTCTAAAAAGGTATAGGGGTTGTCCTAACTCAAAGGGGACATCCAATAGCATTTGAGAGTAGAAAATTAAATCAATCAGAGAAAGGTTACTCCATCTATGATAAGGAAATGTTGGCAATCATGCATGCACTTCATAAGTTTAGACAATATTTGGTATGTGGGAGATTCATTGTAAAGACAAACCATAATAGCCTCAGGTTCTTTTTGAATCAAAGGGATTTGAATGATCGTCAACAAAAATGGGTAAGCAAATTGCAAGCTTATGATTTTGATATTGAATACATGAAAGGAAAGAATAATGTGGTTGCTGATGCTCTCTCAAGAAAGCCCACTTTGTGTTCCTTAACATCTATCTCTGCTGATTGGAAAGTCTCCATAATTTCAGAGTATGCTAAAGATTCCTTTGCCACCAAGATTTTGGATAAGTTAGTGGATGATAACAGGTACAAGGTTGTTGATGAATTAATTTATTACAAGAACAGGATCTTCTTAGTGCCAGGATCAAAAACTAAGGAGAGGATATTGAGGGCCTTTCATGACACACCTTTGGCTGGTCATCAAGGATACTTCAAGACATACAGGAAAATTCGAGAGCGGTTTTCATGGAAGGGTATGAAAGAGGATGTCCTTAAACACATTAAGGAATGTATGGTATGCCAACAAAGCAAGGGTGAGCAAAATTTTCCTGCAGGGTTGTTGCAGCCACTTCCTATTCCTGAACAAAAATGAGAAAGTATTTCCATAGACTTCATCACTGGGTTGCCCAAGGTTCAAGGTAAGGATTGCATATATGTGGTGGTAGATAGACTAACTAAGTATGCACATTTCTTTCCTATCACATCTGATTTCAAGGCATCACAAGTGGCCGAATTGTTCTTCAAGGAAATTTTTAGATTACATGGCTTGCCTAGAAACATTGTCAGTGACCGGGATAGTAGATTCCTCAGCTCTTTTTGGAAGGAACTCTTTCATTTGGCAGGAACTGAACTCACTCCCAGTACTAGCTATCACCCTCAAACAGATGGACAAACAAAGATAGTTAATAAATGGATAGAGGGATATTTGAGGAACTATGTTTCAAATCAACAACATGCTTGGGTGAAATGGTTGCACCTAGGGGAGTATTGTTACAATACATCTCATCACATGTCTATTGGTATGCCTCCTTTTCGTGCTCTTTATGGTTATGATGCCCTTTCCTTTGTTGATCTAGTACTTTCGGATAGCAGAGTACCTGCACCAAGTGATTTTGTCAAGCAAAGCCAAGACATTATAAGGTCCCTCAAGGATAATCTACAACATGCACAGAACCAACAAAAGTTGTATGCTGATAGGAAAAGGACTGAAAGATCTTTTGAGGTGGGAGATTTGGTATTTGTCAGGTTGCAGCCATTTAAGCAAAGCACCTTGAAGAGGAGTGGGGCAGAGAAGCTCAAGCCCAGGTTCTATGGGCCTTATAAGATCATCAAGAAGGTAGGAGAGGTAGCTTATGAATTGGAGCTCCCACCAAATAGCAAAATACATAATGTTTTCCATGTATCTTGCCTGAAGAAGGTTCTAGACCAGCAAACCATAGTCTCTACAGAATTACCACCTCTTGATGATGAAGGGAAATTAGTTTTGATACCAAAAGAGATTTTGGATACAAGAGAGAAAAGATTGAGAAATAGGAGCATCATAGAGCATTTGGTCAAATGGAAAGGATTACCATTGGAGGATGCAACTTGGGAAGGAGCACATATTCTTGAGCATTCCAACCTTCATTGCTTGAGGACAAGCAATATTTGGGAGGGGAGGACTTGTCATGTCCCCTATTCAAATAATTAAAAAAAATAATAATCTTTGCTAAGGCAGGCAGGCTCAAAAAGGTGAAGTTTCGGCAAAAGGGGCTAATCTTTGGAAACCAATGGATTAATAAATGAAAATTATTATTAAAATATGTTTTATTAACCCCTCTTGGTTGTGAGTTAGGGTTATGCCCTCTTTTAAAGGGATTTGGAGGCATTTTGGGCTGATACCAGAACTTGATTTTTGCTCATTGCTTGTTGTTCTTCAGAGGCTGCCAAACCTGTGGAGAAGGAGACCCAAGGACGGGAGTTTGCAGGTTTCCAGGAAGGCTAAGGACGGGAGTTTAAAGCCATTCCATGTGCAAGCTCATGCAGAGTTTGCCCTTGTGCTAAACAGTGCAAATTTGTGGGTTTTCGGGTGTGTTTTTGTAAGAGTTTGGTGTTTTCGGTTGAGTATTTCATATCAGTTTGGGTTGCTGCTGTATTTCAGACATTTAGATGTTAAAATAGAGTTGAATATATGTATTTGGTCGTGATTATACTTCTGTGATAGATTATTAGTGTTTTGTGGTGTTTCCAGGCTATTTTGTGTTATTTTCGTGAGCCCAACGAGCATTGTTTTTGTCCTCCATTTGGGAGCTGTTGTGTAAATGCTATACAGATCTGGAAATGTCATTTTTTAGGCTGTTATTCTGGTGAAATTTCTGTAAAAATGTCCACTTTCAGATTTTATTAATAATATGTGACGCTGTGAAGTTTTTGGCACTATTTTGGGCATACCCGATTTGGGTTTTATTGAGAAATTGGTGGATCTTTGAAATATTGGTTGTTTGATTTTAAAATCTGATTAGATGCTTTAAATATCATATAAAATCAGAAAGGGGACATTGCAAATAAGTCCCAAGGTTTTGGCAAAGTTTATGGGGTTAAGCCCTAGACCTCAAAAGTCTCTCTTAGAAGAAGAGAAGATTGAACTACATGTGAATATGAAGATTCAAAAATTTGAAATTGTAGGGCAGCTAAAGAATAACCTCCTACTACACAAAGGGCAGTCTAGCAATGTGAATAATGAGCTTCAAAATTAGAAAATTTGGGACAGCCAAGTAGTGAAATTTCTGAGTTTCACAATACAAAGATTTTGGAGCAACAAGAAGAGTTGTTTCAGCTAAGTAAAGGGCAGCCAGTGATTGAATTTTCTGAGCCACAAGAACCAGAAATAACAAAAAAATCAGAACTTACAAAGGTAAAGCAAGGATATGTTGTTCAACAACTTCATGAGCAATCAAAAGATCAAGAAGGAAGCTTGGAGATGGATATGGAAACCATAGTGGAAAGGTATGACATGACATAAAAATTTTGCATTGTTTCATATCATAAACCATTCTTTTTGTCTAAATTCAGGTTTGAAGATGAAGCTTGGAAGAAACAATTAACATTTGGAAAGTGTTGACCATTTTTTGTCCTCCAGGGCAAAAATCGGTCTCCCTTCTTTCCCTGTTGTCCTGAGCCATCAGTCTTGGATGTATTCACTTTACTACAAATGCTCCATTTCCTTTTGCAATAGCCTTGTTCTTATAAAGAGTTGAGAGATCTAAGCCCTGTAGGTTTTCGGTTTGATATAAGGCTTATTTCGCTTTGGGCAATTAGTTTGCACAAGCCTTTTGGCAAAGGAATGGGCCAGTTCAAAGAATGCAAGTCTTTTACAAAGCTCCAAAGGTCAAGTGCCCTTACGAAGGCCAGTCAGGTTGCAAACGGAACCGTTCAAGTAGGCTTTGAAAGGCAATTTTGGACCCAAAGTGCCCTTGCGGGGGCAGTGAGCACATTCGGAAAAGAGAACAAGGCAAAAGACAAAGGATTCCTTCGGATTTTCTATCCAAAAGAAATCCAAAGAAAAAGACAAGGGATTCCTTCGGACTTTTGTCCGAAAGAAATCCAAGGAAGAACCAAAGGGTGAATTCCTTCGGACAAAGTGCCTGAAGGAATTCTTTCGGACATTTTGTCCGAAGAAATTCACAAAGGAATAAACCAAGGCAAATTCCTTCGGACAAATGCCCAAAGGAATTCCTTCGGACTTTTGTCCAAAGGAATTTATCAAAAGAAAAGACCGAAAGAAAGGGCTGAGACATGAAGGCAAGTTTTCTTTCGGGCAAAATGTCCGAAGGAATTCCTTCGGACATTTTGTCCGAAGGAATTGAGAAGGCAAAGGAGCCCGAAGGGCAAGTGCCCTTGCAGGAGACTCTCAGCAACCAAAAAGGGACCTTTTCCATTTTTTCGAAGGGACGCCTTCCCTTTGGGAAGGTTCATTTTGTAAAGGCCGAAGGAATTACCAATGATGATGACAGGCCCAAAGACGTCAACTTCAGCATGATGAACTAGCCGTTGGCAATTTAAAACGTCTAATGACGTCCCCGCGGACGTCAAATTCAGGACAATGAAATAGTCGTTGTTTTTCAAATGGCGACAGGCCCGCAAACATCAACTTTAATGGGATGCATTAGCCATTGACGAAAAGCCAAAGGAGAAACTCTTTCAGACAAGCGGCCGAAAGATTTCTTTCGAACATCTTGCCCGAAAGAGCTCATGAGCACAGACCCGAAGGAATTCAAAAGGGGGCTCAGAGACCAGAGGATAAACTCGGTGACCTGCCGAGAAGGGAGCCCGAAGAGCCAAGAAATGACGAAAGATAGCCCCGAGGGCCGAAGAGCCAGGAAAAGACAAAAGGCAAGCACAGGAGCAAATAGAATAGTCCATGTGGCACAGAAAGCGTCGGCAGAGAAGTTATTTCTGCAGATGAAACAGTCTCTACCAAATGGTCATCAAAGAGCGCAAACAGTGAAAGCGTGGCCTATTTTTCGTCGATTAAGCATTGATAAGAAGACAGTTGTGTAAATTTCATAAAGAGGGGCGGCCTTGTCATTCAAACAAAAATCAAGCGACCCATGCTTTCGCAGTAACATTTAAAACGGTTTAAGCACCAAAGTCAAGACTTGCGACATCTATAGCATGGTTCTTTCTGGCCATTTCTAGAAGGATGACACCAGCATGAGCAAATTCCTCTTTCCTAGGTATTTAACGCAGCATGGGCTGCTGGTTCTGGAAGGCATCAAAGTCTTTTTCTTCATGCTATATATTGTAATCTCTCAGTTGAGAAATGTATCTCACTTGTGTAAGGCGAAGCCCTGCCAAATTTTACCTTTGAATCAATAAGAATGCGTTTTACCTCTATCTGACTGGTTATACTTTTGAGTATGTTTGTGTATCAACTCTGTGTTCAGTCATTTTAGCTTGATGCTTTCATAGATTGACACCAACATACCTAGTGTAGCCAAGACTATTTCTGCAAGTCAACAGGAAGTGCTTCATTTGGAGCGCAGAGACAGAAGAGTAGTTATCTGACAGTGTGTTTTCTGCAACGTCTGTGGTAAGTTCCTTTTCTTTGTGTCTTCATTAAGCCTCTCCCTATTAAAGCGCCCTACAGTCTTATTTTTTTGTCAAATAAAGTGTTTGTTCGCCCTCTTTGGTCTGAAGTGTTGATATAGCTGAGTAGATCAAAATCATTTGGTGCCTCACCGTTTAGATAGGTTTCTGTTTTGGTTATATACTTCTCCCTTTTCATCCCCCCCCCCATTATTAACAAGTAGCAGTCAAAGACCTCAAAGATGCATCAAAAGAAGCTAGCCCTTATCTAGAGATTCTTCCCTCAGTTTTGCCAAGCCCACAGCAAAAGGGAAGTCTCCATTGTGCCGCGTGGAAGGGAAAAGCCCAGTTTTCTTTCAAGGGTGCAATCCACAGCATCAACACAAAGGAAGCACAAGTCCTAACAAGATTAGACAAGGCAATGGGGTTCTTTGAAGGAGTAATGCCAAATAGAAAGAAAGAATTCATTTTGCGTTTGGAAAAAGGAAAATCAAATTTGTGTATGGGTAAGCAATTGAGCTGTCATCTTGGTAAGTGCTCATTGATTTCTCTTCATGCTTGGGCCTGTCATTATTTTGATTGCAAAACTTGTGCTATCACTAAGGTTGAGATGAAGGGCACTCAATGGGGAAGAAAATTCTTCCAATTAAATTCAAGGAATGAGCATGACCAGTAGATATCGTGGATATGGGATCCAGGTGAGCCCCACAAGAGTAATATTGCTATCATGTCATGTTGTGAGACAAAGAACACAAGTTGGGCCTACATAAAGAAGGGAATAAGCAAGGGTTATCATGATTTCAAGATCATAATGACTGCTATTTTTAGCATTCTCAGTTTGCTCCCCTTGAAGTTTCTTGTCGCCATGGTGAGTAGGGCCCTAAGAAGGTGTGCTTCTCACACCTCAACACCATGGGGATGGTCCAAGTGTGTATTAGTAAATTTTCAGCCACTAGGAGGAAAAAGGCATACTACAACCATGATAAGAAAAAGCTAAGACACAAAAAAGAAGTCCATATCAGGTTCATAAGGCATGCTAGAGTGAGTGGAAAAGTGTTGTTAAACACCATTGTTTTCACTAACTTGTTTGATTCATGTGTAGAACCTATAGTGGGGCCGGTTGCAATGGCCATGAGAGGGGCAAAGAGTTGTGATTTCTATGCATGGGCAGCCACTTAGGCATGGTAGAAACCACCCAACTTTGTGTTTAAAGAACACAGTGAATTCTGAAAATGATGAAGATGAAGGGGTAGAAAGAGGGTTGCAAATTCAGCCGGTCACACACTTGTTGGAAGCACAGCCACTGAGAGGGGGGGTGAATCAGTAAGCTCTTAAAACTTTCTTCTAATACTTTAGTTCGCTAGTCAAGCATCAATACAGAATCCATAGAGCAATCAAACCACAACAAAGAACATAAAGACATAACACATGATATAGATGGGAAACCATTAAAGGGAAGAAAATCCACAGTGATCACTGCATGGCCTACATGTCCTGAAACATATATGAAATGAGTCAACAAAATTGCTGAGCACCAACTCAGCTTGAGGAACCAACCCCAAATAGTCAAGCACCAACTTGACAAAAAGATTTAGCAAGCACCCACTTTCTAAGAAGCACCAACTCCTTGATTTGTTGACACCAGTCTACAAGAGGCTTCAACCCCCTTTGCCAAACAACAACTCAACAACTTCAGATCATCCACCTTTCTCAGTTGCTTCTGTCAACAAATGATGGTACGATTCTGCTCTCTTTACATATCGATCTCAAATTCATTCTGTTGTTTTTCTACTCATCACTCGCAGATTCATTTTGTTGTTTTTCTTCTCTTTTTCTCTGCTCAATCAAATAGACATATTAGGCTCTCTTTCTCTGCTCAATCAAATAGACACATGAGGCTCTCTTTCTCTACTCTTTATTTCAAAAGACTATGTCCTCTCTACCTCCTTTACTCATATCTTTTAGCTGATTTTGTATACTCTAGGGTTCATCTTCATATGAATTATTCAATGATTTCATACTCACGCCTTTTTGGCCATTCGTTCCTCAACGGACCTTTGCTTTGCTCCTTAGCGAATTATATTTCTCTATGTTTCATATTTTAAAAAGACAATTTGATCTTGCTTATATACAAAATGGTGATCAACAACCTCTTGAAAGTCGGCCAAACAAAACTCTATAGTCAGCTACATAATGATTCATTTTCTTTTGAAAACATAATTCACATTAGCTTATATAAAAGCTCATTCACATAGGTCAGTCTGAGTGAAATGAAGCTGGAATAGACCAAGCAATCATTAGAATACATTTAGTGTCAGCTTGATGAAGTTTGTAGTAGTCTTGATGTAGTTCATAGCAACTCTTATGCAGTCCATAGCACCCCTGATGCAGTTTGTAGCAAGCCTGATGCAATCCGTAGCAAACCTGGTGCAGTCCGTAGCAACCCTAATGTAGTCCATAGCAACCCTGATGCAGTCCGTAGCTGCTCACAAAAATTCCTTGACATCTATGACCATATTCTTTACTGAATAACAAACCCTTTGACATTAATGACAACATCTCAACAACACTCCGACATCTATAAAAAATTTGGCATGTTACAGCCCTACATGGATTCTAAAAATACATGTATGAGGACTGATTTTTTATCACTCAAAAATTGTTGAGTTGGTAAGAAGATTCCAGCCACCTATTGAGGCCGCAGAAATTGAATTTCTGGACAAAGTACAACTCACATTGGGCAAGTGTACCAATCAGATCTGAGTTTCATCACTCAGAAAAATCAAACCTTCAAACACTACCGCAACCACTTCACATGGGTGAGAGGTCTGAATTTTTACAATTGTTATCAAATTCTGAAAGTGTCTATGTTTGGGAACACAACTTGCATGGAAGAAGGGCGAAGGAGGAAGTGACGGTATAGCACTATTCTCTTGGTCACAATGAGCTCCTTTTGAACTCACATTTGGTCCTACACAGGCATGAGGGTGTGAAGAAAGCGCAACCCATGGGTGAACATATAGCATGCATGGAAAGGATCATCCAAGAGGGTTGGCAAGTTGTTGAAAGTGGTTTCCAAGGTATGTTCCTCAGGAATTCTTTTGTTGTTCTTGTTGTAGCATGGAATTGCACCCTTGTGGGAGAGTTTTTCAGGGTCTCTCACTCCCAGCTACAAAATTGGGAACAAACTCAGGGTGTGGGTACCCTGTAGTGAGGTTGAACCTCCGGAGTAGGCCAGTTCCTCTTTGATGCTCACCTAAACTAAAAGCTAAACTAATGCTTCACAGGAAAAAGGTTTAGAAAGGGGATAAGGGGTCCTAAGAAAGCTAACCAGGCGATACACCAAAGCTAAATGGGAAAATCTCACAAGCTTGAACCCACACTGATTTTGCAAAGGACAATACCGACTTGCACAACCTCAAGATCACGTTGGTTGCATTAGTATTTCATGGAGGAAGTTCTGGAAGCAAGGAATGCAAATAGAGAGGAGTTCTAAGACTCACTGAAAGCTCACATCAATGGCAGAAAGAAACACTAAACCAGACCTACAAACAGCATTGAGAAACTCCCTAAACAAGATCAGAAAGGAGGACCATAGATGAGGAAGATTCTCCTTCACACATTGCCATAGTGCACAACTCAACATACATGAATCCAAGGCAAGAGATAGGCAAAGAAAGTCCTTTTATTGCATCAAGAGGTAGTTCTTACAAGTGCTTGACAGGGTCAAGCGTAATCAAGCTGAGCATATTTTGCAATATCTCAAAAAATGTCCCATCTCTCAAAAAGATGAAAAAGTCTAAGAATTGAGAACCCTTTACACAATGGAAGACGTGAGATATATAGAAAGGGGGAAAGAGAAGAGGAAGAGCTTTGCATGGAGAGAAGGGAGAGAGGAAGTCATCGATGACCGACACCAACGCTTATTCTACTCGAGTTCTTTGCATTCATAGCATGCAACTACTTTGACCACCGAATGAACCGTCCAAAATCGCCATCCATCTCCTCGAGCTCCTCATGCATTAAATTCTCATGTTTGGAACTGAGTGAGCCATACCAATGGTAGCTGCATGTCCCTGCCAAGTCTGAGTGTTTTGATCTTTGCATTAAAGCTTGGCGTGTTCTTTACTGCAACTTGGACTATCCCAATCGGTCCTTGCATATTCGTTGCTCCACTTGGACACATCTAATCTTTGTTTGACCACTTTGCATGCCGAAGTCGAAAGGAGAAGTCCTTGCTATCTATTGATCTGCTGAGCTTGTTGGATGCACTTGTGCCACTTGTCCTTAACTAATTGGCCCTTTGGATTCGCTGACCATTGACCTTGATGTTCCTAGGCCTTTCTACTTTCCTTGGTCTATTTTTCCCCGAACTATTTTCTATAATTTTCCTTTTGGAACTTTCCATTTTAATCATTCCTTTGGGCTTTTCGTACTTGGCTTATTTATGGGATGGCTTATTTTCACGGATTTTTCCTTGCAACTATCCCTCGGACTTTTCTTCTGCAACTCCTCCGGACTTTTATTTTTCGGACAATTTTCCCAAGTCTCTTTTTGTCTTTTGCCCTTACTGCTTGCTGGTGCCCTTCAAAATTTATGTAAAGCCCTTCGGATTTCTTGACTGTCCCTTTTAGCTGAGAAAAGGCCCTTTGGCCTTATGAACTGGTACCTTCGGATTTTCCTGAAAAGTGCCTTTGGTATTGTGAGTGCCCCTTGGAGAAAGGTAACAACCCTTCGGAAAAAATGAAAAGTCCTTCGGAAATGTGCAAAAGGTTCTTCAGGTTTTTTGAAGAGGACCACTTCTTAGGAAAGAGTCCTTCAAGATTTGTGCCTGGAACACCTTCTTTTGGAAATGACCCTTGGAAAAGACTTGTCCCTTGGAGAACCCGAAATACACTATCCAAGACCAAATCGGGTTTTCCAAGCCCAACTACTTGCTTCAGATTTATCATTACTTGCTACTTATAAAGTAAAATAAGTAATGCACCTCCGGAAACCCGATTTGCACTGCCCAAACTAAATCGGGCTTTCCAGGCATTCCTACTTGCTTCGGAGTTTCGACCGCTGATTATTTATAAAGTTTTTTACGTAACGCTCCTTTGGAAACCCGAAGTTGTCTGAACTTTCCACTTTTACTTAAATGTCCACCTTCTCACTCTTGGACAAAATTTTGGTATGTGGGCCAAAAATGGCCAACAGTTCTTTTGTTACAAACTTGGATGAGTCTACCGTGGCATGTAGGAGCTACCAAAGATTTGTTGAGAGGTGGCCTGTAATGTCTCTTTTTGGTGTTTAGCCAATATATGCACAATTAGCCAGTTTCCAAGTCTTCCGAAGGCTAATTGGTTAGATAGGGAGAATTCCAACGTTCTTGGAGAAGCTTTGGGTTAGTCTTGCAGAGCATTTGTTCATGGTTCTGAGCTCATATGGTTTGATGGAGCCCTTAGATGCTTTCAGAATCGATTTCCGACCTTCAGGTGCTCTCCAAACTTCTTGAAGGCGCAAGCTATTTTTAGAAAGTCACCCGGTTGCCTCTGATCATCATCCTAAGTCTTCAATATCACTTTGGTATGATTAGAATTGAAAAATTATATCATTTGGATGCTTTCCACAACTTGGGTATATTATTGAGCTATTTACTTAATATTTCACTTAAGTTGTCTAATGTTGGAAATATTAAAAAGGACAACTTAGTGTAATAGCGCATTTTAAAGGTGTTGAAATATTATTTCATGTGGACATCTGAAAAAATGACTTTATTCATGAGAAAATATTATTATTCCTCAAAAGGCTGAAAAGCGCTCCAAAAAATTAATTATTTATTTCATAAAAGGAGTTTTGGAGCAAATAAGGAAAAAGTAATAATTTTTTGCTTCAAAAAGTTATAAAAAGGGAAATGGAGAGCTCTTTTGGATATGCTTATTCTTATTATTTTCAATTGTGGATTTTGAGCTTCTTGTGGAGCAAACCCGTGGATGAAAACCTAAGGGAAATCAGTTTCGGCAGTGAAACATCTACCCTAGCTGATTATAGGTGGAATCATACAGGTTTCACACAGGTGCTTTTATTGCTATGGATTTGGATTTACAAGTGTGAAGATATATATCAATTTTTCAAAGGAAAGGCAAGTGGATTTGTGGAAGAAAATACTTCAGATTGTTAGGCTCCTAAGTCACATATTGTTGGGCGATTCATATTGTTGGCTGGGAGTGTCATTTTGCTGTCCTTAGAACCTTCCTTGCTGGTCGCCAATCACTTTATCAGCAAATTGTGGCACTTAAGGGTCTGGTTGTGGGTTTGAATGTGTTCCAAGTTGGGCATTAAGGTAGGCATATGGATGGTAGTTGTTTGGAAACAAATTTGTGGGGATCCTAGAAGTTGATGGAATTCCAATATTGAACGCTTAAATCTGTTGTTCGAAAGGTCAGCAAACAAGTTTCTATATCTCTGTAATAATGAACAACAAATTATAAAGACTTGTTATTTTCAGACTTTCAAATGAATGGCAAGTATTTGATGCAATGTCTTGTGATTATTATGATCTATTGAAATGTTTTATGAATGCAAATAGGTTTCAAACTGTTGGTTTTGTTATTCTAAACAATTACAATCATAAAAACTCAACCATGACTGCATACAAACTGTTTGACGAAATGTCTGTGCACCAAAACTTGTGAAAATTGCAAAAAAATTTGGTTTAAAATTTAGCCCAGCCTATTACATGGCCACAGTGGTATGCACACAATAAATGATGAGCAAATGGATCTTTACATTTGGGGCAGCAAGGTATCATTTTTTGGATGCATTTCTTTTTGACACTCTTGGCTACATAGTACACTTTATGAGGGCCTTAAAGAGAAGAGCTTCGTCATCTACAACTCGGTATTGAAAGAGTTGGTAACATGAGGTCATAGGAAGCCTTTGGAGGGCTGTGATGTCACCTTTTGTACCTGGGGCCAGCCCTTAAAACACAGGTACAGTAGTATGAGGGATCCATTTGGAGCTTCTCTTCCTTGGGAAGAAGTTACAGGTAGCCAATACATCATAAGGAGTGTTGGGACACCCCATGGATACTGCAATTGCTTGAGGACAAACAATTTTGGGTGGAGAGGATTTGTCATGTTCCCCTTTTGGACATGATACTATTGAAGACCTTTAGCCTTGCCTAGTTTCCTAAGGGCTACGAAAAGAAGAGAAACATTTGATTTTAAAAAGAATAATTGTAAAAGTACTTTATTGTTATAATTTCACTTACGTTGGGGCCTTTTTAAGGGTCATGAGTATTGAACCACTTAAGTAAATTATAAAAAAAAAAATCTTTTATAATTTGAAAAAAGATCAACAAAAGTATTTCCCTCCAAATTGGGCGCTTCACTGGAGAAGTATAAAATCAATTGAGGGGTCTTGTTGAAAGGCAGTTGGAATCATAATTTGATTTTACAAGTTTTGAGCATGAAAAAACTCGAGCTTTGGACTTGAAGACGAAAACCTTCAAGCCAAGAGATTGAGGACAAAAAACCCTCATTATTTCATGGGGCAACTTCATTTAAGGGCTGCCATTGTTCATCAAAATTCAGAAAAGGGCTAAAATAAAGGTTTCCAAGAGGGGCAAACTACTTGTGAAGGTTGGCTACTTGGTTGGAAAGTAATTTGCACATGCTTTGAGGTGATTTTGTGCCCTAGTTAATATTCATTTTTAATTGTATTATTTCTACACTTGGGCATCTTGATTTGGAAGGGTTTTGACTTTGTTTGAGGGCCATTCCTTGCCCTAGAATATTATGTAATATTTTATATAATATTTCCATCTTTTGGCGATTTGCAAAAAGGACATATTTGAGGGTTTGAGGTCAAATTTTGATTCTAAAATAATTTTGGAATTTTCCATATTATTCTAAATATTTGTGGTGGTAAATTTAACTTGTTTGTGAAGGAAAACCTAATAAAAAAGTATATGATTGCAGCTGTATTTTTCTATGAATTTTGAAGACCTATTGAAGGTAAGACACTATAGAAATTGTCATCAAAGGGCTGCCATAAATCATATTTATTTTCTGAACATAGACGCCTAGGGTTTGAAAGGTTAATTTGGATTTTTGAATGATCAATCTTGGCTGAAAGGGTTCATAATTAATTTGAAGGTTTTAGCATATTTTTTATGCTAATTTTAGAATATATTTGCAGCTAAGATTTATTGTTGAAAAAATCAGAAAACTAATTTTTATCTAGGATTTGCAATAAATTTCAAAATTCAGAAAATATCCCGAAAAGGGGACATTTCAGTAAAACGTAAAGGTAGTTTTTTCAGGTCATCGCCAAGTAAGAAACTAATTTGGTGTATGAGACTCCCCTTGTGAAAGGCCGCAAGGGGATTGTTTTTCCATTTACCTTATACATTGCTCAAGGAGATGAACATACCCTACCTACCTCCAGATTCAATTGTGTACCTTCTCTATGGAGTACACACCCCTTCACCATTAATCCCACTCAGGATGCACCAAATTATGGAGTACATGTATGTATATGAGTATGTGTAAATTATGAGTTTCTTGTCCAGAAGGGATTTGTTTGATATGACCATGACAATGGTGAAGACTATAATTGGCGTTGTATGACATTTTTTTTGGACCCAAATAGAAACAAAGGCCACAAAAACATCAGAAAGTTGGATATGTGACTCTGATGGCCAGTTCTTGCTCATTCTTGCATAGTAGAGTAAATTTTTTATGCAAAAACCAATAGAGTTTAAAGGACATCTTTGACCTTAGGGTTTCACTTTCAACCACCGCCTCTCTCTATTCTATAGCTCTTTTTAACCTTCAAGTTGTGCTAGAAATGCTTTAGGCACCCTCTAGCCTTCTTTCTTTGTATCACTTATTCAATATTTTTATTGGAGAATCGTTAGGCTCTTCTCTCCTTGTATTCTCAAATCTTACTTTCTACAGTTCCATTGGCTAGTTTTGGTTGTTTGTGGATATTAGTTAAAAATAAATTTCATTTGTTTATTTCACTGCTACTCAGTGAGTACTAGAAGCCTTTGAAAGTATTCGTCAGATGATGAATCCACTAATACAGTTTTATAGACAATTGCATAAAATTTGAAGAAGGCAGGTCTATAAGTACATATAAGATCTTAGAAAGCATAACATGGAGTAAAATGAAATTCCTGTTTACAAGAACTTACAGGTACAGATCTGAAGGCCTTCCCACCAAATCCACCACCTACTCTTCTTGTTATAACACGCACATTATGAATAGGAATGCCTAGACACTTTGCAATGCTTTTTTGTAAAATACAAGGATTCTGGCATGAGCTGTAGACTACCATGCACTCATCTTCATCTGGTATAGCTAACGCAGTCTGGGTCTCTAAATAGAAATAATATTGAGATCCAATTCTGACCTGTTGAAACAACTGTTCAAGTTACATATGATTTCCAAGAATTATTCTACCTGTGCTGTAAAGGACCTCTTCTTATTTTCCCATTATAGACATTAAAATTTGATGCTTGTTTCATTTGCTACCACAATGGGCCATATTGCAAATGCTCAACTAACATCAGAACAAAAAGGTGACTGTTTTGAAAAAATCACCTCAGCAGACTCTATCCTATGATCTGCTTCTGACATTCCCTTCGCAAAATCGCCTACAGGCTTTGGAGCGAACAATTCTGGAACTTGAAAGAAACTTTTTTTTTCTCTTGCATCTTCCACAGAGAGAATAGGAGGACCTAATGTCTCACAATCATAGTCTACACTCACTTTATCAGCTGCCCTTTTGGCATCATGCCAAGTGTTTGCAACCTAATAAAATGAAAGCAAAACTTGTAAACTTTATAACAAAACTGTAAATCAAATGAACAAAATGTCCAAAATTTTAATAAAATGGATTTTTAAGGAGATATTTAACCAGACTTGTGGTACCAAATGCTACAATAAAAGCATTATAATAGCAGTCTATCTTGTGTATGAAAATGGAAATAAGTTTGACAATCCCACAAACAAATCCTTGTAATTTAATAATTACCATAAGACCTATCGGTTGTCCAACGCACTCCACAGTATCTTCAGCAAGCAAAATTTCTCCGCCAAATAGTGCTTCAGCACCTACATTCCTTCCTTGTTTAGGAATATCGGTAGAAGATATATAGGAAACCACACTTGGAGATTCTAATGCATGTTTTACATCAACCTTATTAATTAATGCCAAAGCCTTTTTGCTGTAAACATATGCCCCATATAGGCAATTTTCTGGAGAAGGAATGTCATCTACAAATACAGCCTCCCCTGCGCATTTTGCAGGCATTTCAGGAACTTCCATTAAAATTATTGTTCATTTGGGACACAACGAAATGAAAATATCAGAAACTTAAACTCCTAAGACACCATCATACCAATTGTACTTGAATTTCCTATCAAATTTAAACCATCCATTCTATATATCATACAAATTTCAGCTGAAAAGACAGATTAATTTAATTTGTCACCATGTGTTTTTCTCATCTGCAGTCACAGTTTGCAGCAATTGGGAACTGAAAATGAATGGTTACTTTGCTAATGGTGAAATGTGTGAAAAAATGATTCCCACCTTCAGGTAAAGCTAGGCAGAAAGGTGAATAATACTAGCACTGCTGCTTAAAACACTAATCCCTTTTACTAAAACAATCTTTATTTATATAATCGTGCTCAAATCAAAGTCCACAAACTTATGGATGGAAACCTCAGATTGATAAGAAATGTGCAACAGAAATTCAAATGTAAAGTTAACTTGTTCAGAATCTCTATCAATTTGGAAAAGAACAATGGTGCCTCAGATACAATAACATATGTTTGATAAGATAATTCCATAGAAATTAAGACCACTTTGTCATTTTGCTAAATGATTTACAAGTCTTCCATATCAAAAATCTTTGCTAAGGATACGTAAAGAGACAGACCACTCTTCCAAGTCCCAATGGAGCAGAAGATAATGTTTCTTGGTACAGGTGGTATTCCGTGTGAGATTGGTAAGATGACTTGTGGTGAAATTAATTAATGACTCGGATTTGTGTGGATATGATCAAATTATGTTCATCATTGTGTATGAATGCATGACATTGTGCAGTTGAAGTATAATTACTTGGCATGGACGTTGGTGATTCTCTCTTGTATATACATATTTTCTCTGTCGAATATCTTTCTTCCTGTGTGTGTTCTCTTATTGAGAATATTGTAGTATTGTTAATTAATAAACGTGGTTGAAGTTCCCAACAGTGACAAAGTCTCCATATTGACAAGTAATGGTTGATGTCATTGGTATTTGCAGTGTAGGATTCAAAGCCCTTGGTTATGAAGCTCTTAGAGGGGAGATTTTGGATGATACGGTGGTAGATGTCAGAAAAGAAACTGAAGGGAAACATGCAATTTGGAAGAAAAGGGCTGTAGTATAATGTTTTATGGACAGTCCGACAAAAAAATAGAACAAATTTCAACTTTCTTATTTCTTCTACAGGGAATGTTGTATTTTAGAAATCACTTGATGCATTAGATAAAGGAAAAAGGCCAGATTGATTTGTGATTAGTTGTAGGAAGTTGTCTAGCAGCTTGGGTTAGAAAATGGTGTACAAATAGTTATAGATAATGTTTTAAATTATGTGCCCACCATATAGGATATTGGAATACATTAGAAAACTTAAATGGTTAAACTTATTATTTGCAATGCAAAGTTCATAACCAGGTACTCCAGAACCATCCATTGGTCCTTCTCTTGATGAGAGAGAGAAATAAATAAATTCTATCGATGCCCTCAAATGACCAAAGTAGATCAATGGGAGTCAAAAGTACATTTAGTTACATTAGAGAAATACTACAATTTTCCTTAAATTTTATTTCTTTTCAGGGGGTTTTTGAGTAAAATTAAATCTAAAAAGAATAGCTGTCATCAAAGATTAGATAGATTTAAACTATACTATTAACAAAAATGGATTCAATGTTATCGAGCATGTATTTGATGATATGATTTGGACAACAACTTGAGAGGTGATATACTATCAAGGCAGTTCATTAAGCTTCGTCACTTGGTGGATGGGGATAAACCCACATTTATGAGCCCATGGCCAAGGCCAAGGAAGCTATTACAGCTCCATATCAGATCGAGGACAAATACCTGCTATATGGGATATTACTAACAAGGAGTAACGACGACAAACTCACAGTACATTAGACATGGTTGAGTACAACTTTAACCCAACATTCCTAAATGAGTCTGCCTTTGTTGTTATGAAGAGGCGATTGAAGGCCTCTATGAGTGCACATGAAAGGCATTTCCATATGAAGAATTTCATCATAAAAGCCAATTGCAATTACAGTGGGTGTATAAGGACAGAGTGTCTCTTTTCATATTGAATGGCAATTAACACAGGGAAGCTCCTATTACCAGGTAAATTCATAAATTCTAGTCTTTCAATTTTAATATTTCTATTTCCAAATTCCTATGATAATTTTTTATTAAATTTTTATCAGTAATAAATTAATAATGATACTTATGATACTTTTCTAGGTTTATGTTGAGAGGATTACAATCCCGAGACTTCTAAGCTTCAAAAGATTGTCAATAATTTTGAGTCTGCCATGGTGTGCTTCTAAACGTGAGTACAATTGGAGTAAGTTTACATATATACACTCCAAGAAGTGCAATAAATTGACTCAAAATTGAATGATTCATTTAATATTTGTACATTATAACCTTTGACTCTACCAAAAACAATTGGAAAGAACCTATGTGCAAGTCATTAAATTACATGAGATTGATCCAACATCACATTGAATCACGAAGCCAATAGAGACAACATTTACAAAGTTCTTTAGTTGGTTGATTATACTAGAGGTAGAGGCACAAGTCGAGGCAGAGAGAAGAGGCATGGGCCAACTGTTATTGGGCCAAGTGGTATCTTGCTTGTGGATTTCTTGTCATCCATGTCTTTCATGCCATGTATATCATAATGCATGGACTTTGTACTCTCTATACTGTTTTTGGAACTACTACTTAAACAAAAAGACTATTTTCTTTTTTATATGTAACACATGTATTCGAATTATTAAATTACATTTTTCTATCTAGGACATTTTTTGACATAAACTTTTTTTTATTTGGATGCATTTGAAGTTATTTCCTCGTGGGTTAAAAAAAATTGGAATTTCCAATAGTTAATGATTTTTCAATTTCCTGATTCTTTTTCCAAGTCTTGGTGCAGAATCTGAGACTAGTTTGACTCGACGACTCTTCATCCTGCCATGTCCAAGGTTGCTATTATGCATTCTAAAAGTAAGGTATGTTTTGCACTAAAATCTTAGATTTTCCCACAAATTCCATAGAAAGAAATGAGCCAAACTAGGACTAAACATAGTTTCTCTTATAAATAGCATGTCCAATTGAAGAAACTTATTAAAAGGAGTCCACACTTTTTTAGCTACCCTACCCTATTCATTTTGGGTCTACTAATAATTCAACCCTTTTTTCTGGTTTATTGTTTCTAGGCCCTTGTTTGTTTCAGGATCCTAATTATTTCCTCTAATTTTTTAATTTCTCAAAAAAAATGTTTCCATTCCAACCTCTGTTTTGTTTAGTTGCCCTTCCTTGCAAGCACAATATACAAGGGTAAGGACCCATACATGTAGAGCATCTATGTCCTCAATTATGCCCTGGTGGATTTGAACCTGTTTTGAGGTATTCTTTCGTCAAAAAGGTCTTCCTCCTGAGTTATTTCTACTTTTGATGGCTTGCTTTTGGGATCACTGTGTTAGAGTTTCTAAGAACCAGGGTTTTATTTCCTTTAGGACCCATCTTTAAGGGGGACATGTTTCAATGTTTGCTATGACATAAAGAAAGCCATTGTTACTTTTTACTTTCCCTAAAAATCCTTTAGAATTTAACATAGCTTTCGTCCCATTTTGAATTTGGAAGTGATTTTCTTATAGCCAATGAATGAGCATAGCTTTCAAACCAAGTAAGTTGTTCTTCATTAATTTGATGCAAACTGAAATATATTTCAAGTCAGGCTAACCAATAATCAAGTTTCTCAGCATTTACATCACCTTCATGAAGCTTAATTTTTATCTTAGCCTCCACTTTGAATGGAGGTTGAGTTGGAGGTGCCTAATTGCCATGAGGCTGCTCCTCATGGTCTTGAGGCGGATCTTTGCTTAGCTCTTCATTTGTTTTGGGAAACTCCTATCTTTCCCATGAGAACCTCCATGATCTTCTCCAATCTATCAAGCTTCCCTATGGATTGAGAGAGACTTGCAACATCCTCATCCAACTTGCATAATCTTGCTTCATCATCTTGAGGCACTGTTTCTTCTTCATAAGCCATGCTTCTCACTTATTTATTCTACCTCCTTTTGCATATCTCCTGTTGCAAAGGGACCAATTTGCGTTCTCCTCTTGCACTAGTTGTAGTCATAGGCATCAATTTGCAGTATGGTCACACAAACCAAGGAACACAACTTGTACCAATACCAATCTGATCCGTAGCTAACATAGATATTCCATAGCTAATTCACCAGCACAAATCTTATCTTGTGAGAAAACAACTTGGTTGATTATACTTGTTCCCTTAGAATTTTGCTTTAAAAAACAATTGTTATGATTGAGTTAACAGAAATAAGCAAGTAAAGAACTGAAGCACACGCAAAAACAAAGCTCAAACATTAGGGGTTTACACTGTAGAAACCCAATCTTGAAAAACCCATAAGAGCAAGGCCTTGCCTTTTGACTCGTGCGCAGCCTTGCAGCCTGCCTCACCACAGCTCACCCTCATGCAAGCCTCCTCGCTACTCTTGCTGAAATTCAGCTCCTCACCTTCGCGGCATCTCACATTGCATACAAAGCTTTGTGGCAATATATAGCGATGGCCCAACTCCTTGCAACATTCTGCACAACTTCTCCTTTCTGCATAGTTTGCCCGACACAGTGTTTTTCCCTAAGTGCCTTGGTAGATTGGTGCATTGTTCTATGCAATCCCCTACTCACAACACACATGCTTTGTATCTCTCACAGATTATGCAGACCCGAGCTAGCCTCCTGCAACATTCGTTGTTTCCATAGTCTTGTGCCCTTCGTGCCACAGTGCTCTTAGTTTTTGTATCACTGCACAGCATCGTGTTTCATCCATAGTGCCTACGATGCCTTGCACCATCTCGCAATACTTGCAACTTGCCTCAGCATTGCACAACACCTCACAGTTCTCTCGTGCATCAACAACTGAGCGCATTTCTTCTTCTCACGCTAGTTGTCAACACAAATCTGTGTAATAGCATTACACATCAGCGCTTGCTTGTCAACACTTCACTACCACACAATGCATCAGATGGCATAATCCACACCAACACCATGTCAAAGCGTCTCCATGGCATGTCACGTGTTGGGTCACAACCATCACACGTCATGGAAGATGGAATAACTTGTAACCATTTCTCCAACTGTTGTCGTTAGTTGTAACTGTCATCTTCTTGTATATGTGTGTGTGTGTGTATTGTAACCACTTTAGTGGACATCATGTGATTATCATGTGTCTTAATAGATCACACGACACCAAATATGAGTTTGCTCGCCTTTGCTCCAGCAATCAAACACATGTTTTGTATTCATTTACATTAGTCTAGGCAATCAGTAAGGACGCATTCCCCTTTTGATACAAGAGTCTGCTCTCTTGGCCTACTAATTCATTGTTCACATCTATACTTTCCTATTCTGCATTTTGAATAGAGAATGAATATTATGCATATCAATCTTCTGCTTATCTTACATGTGTTAGCATAAATTATTAGGTTAATCTATACTTGCCTATTCTACCATCCAATACTTGTCTCCAAGTTTGGCTTGGTCCACCACCCAATCAGTTCTAGGCAACCCCCTCACCTATGCGGATCATTCGTATCAGAGCATAGCTCTTTCTTATGCCTGTAAACATGAGAGCTTAGCAAGAGAAGGAAGGATTTCCACTTAATTTTGTTTTGTCATACCTAAAAGATCGTTGTAGCAAGAGTAAGATGGTTGACACCCAAAAACAACCTAAGGTAGCACCAAAAGTCTAAAAGCTCATTGTGGATGCCCTAGAAGCACAATGTGTCAAACTCTTCGGCCAATTTCATGAGTTAATGGTTCAGGTCAACCCGACATATGAATCTCCCTTGTCGCAGCAATTTCGACAACAAAGCCCCTTCAAAGTACGAGTCAATCTTGAGATTCCCATGTTCAAAGGCAAGATCAATGCCACAACATTGGATGTCTGGATTCGACAACTCGAGGCATACTTTGCAATCAATCGATTCACCAATGTTGAGAAGATCACCTTCGCCATCCTAAAGATGTTCATTGCGGTGATTCACTAGTGGGAAACTTTTAGTGCGCAACACATACAGGGTTGTGTTCTAATTGAATCGAGGAAGACTTTTGTGGATGCGTTGAAAGTGGAATACTACCATCTCTGTCACTTTGAAGATGAATACATAAAGTTCCAGTAACTGCACCAACACAAAGATCAATTAGTGGAGGAACACCAATGAGTTCCATGACTATTTTGCATGCTTGCACAAGAACTTGACTGAACAACATAAGGCATTGAAGTACAACAATGAACACATCTGTGCAAAAATGGAGTTCTTGACTTCCGATTCTTTGGGGCAAGCATACTACAACATAGTGATGATCGAATACAAATCCAAGATGAAGCAACATCTCACCTCTTCATCCAACAACATGCACAAGGGCCAACCCACACACAACTCCCCATCTCAACCTCTTGCATAGAATCAAAACACGTCTCACAAAGGGGAACAACCAAAGAAGGCTGCACAAAACTCGAAGGCTCTGGTGCCTTCCAATTCAAGCAAAAGCAAGAAGATGCTAGTCGACAAGTGGTGTCACAAGCATTGCTCACACGCCCACAATGATTTTGAATCTAGCGCGTAGCAATCCTTGCTTGACCAATCTACATTTGGTTATACTGCATCCACAGATGACAATGATCCAGATAGTTCTTGTATAATCACCAATGCCACAGGACAAGACACTACGAAGGAACATGAGCGTCTCTTCCATACAAATTTTCGGGTCAAAGGACAATCGCTCCATGTTATCATCAATAGTGGGAGTCAAAATAACATCATTTCTAAATACATGGCTCAACGTCTCACACTTCTTACTACCGCACATCCTCATCATTACTCACTTGGATGGCTCTAGTCTGGAACAGATATACAGATCTGACGACAATGTACCTTCTAGTACAAAGTCAAGCCAATGGAGGATAATGTCACTTGCAACATCATAACTCTAGAGGTTTGATACATTTTGCTAGGAAGACCCTACATCTTTGACTAAGAAGCTGCATATCAAAGGAAGCTATAGAATGGACTATTCAAGGCAAAGACCGATTCTTCAACCTCTTTGAGTCATTGCCTATGACCAACATCATATTGGTCTCTGCCAAACAATATCGCAAACACATCTTGCATATGCAGAAGTTTGTGTTACTCATAGTCTGCCTTGAGACACCTGCATGAGAAAGCAGTAAAGCATTGGCAGTGTGCACAACGCAACATCATTGCAACAACAACAAATTAACAAGGTACTTAAGCGGTATGGTGAAGTCTTCACAGAGCCCAAAGGTCTCCCTATACACTGCGCAGTCAAGCACCACGTCGATTTGGTACCTGGATTCCCTCTTCCAAACAATCATGTGTACTGTAGATCACTTTGGGAGAATGATAAAGTCCAATGCCAAATATAAGAGCTCCTTGATCGAGGCAAGATTATGCCTAGATCTTCGCCTTGCAGAAGTCTGATAGTCCTCACTCCTAATAAAGATAGGACATAGTCTGTGCACTTCAAATTGGTACCCTCTTCTACGCATTGACAACCTTCTAGACCAGCTCCAAGGCGATCGATACTTCACCAAGACCAAACTTAAATCAGGTTACCTCCAAGTTCCAGTTCAAGCTAAAGATGTCTTGAAGACAACCTTCAAGACACGAGGGATTATATGAATGGATGGTTAGGCCCTTTGGTTTGACCAATGCCCCAGCCACATTCATGCGCCTGATGGATGATATACTTCAGTCGTTTCTCAACTCCACCATTGTCTACTTGGACGACATCCTTGTCTTTAACAAGACTTGGGAGGAGCACCTAGAGCACGTCACTCGCATTCTCGACACACTGTGCAAACACAAGTTGCAAGCCAACTCAGCCAAGTGTTTGTTTGGTGTTACTGGGATCCAATACCTAGGCTACATAATGGACCATAGTGGTATACAAGTAGATCTAGAGAAGGTCAAGGTGATTCAGGATTGGCCTACTCCACGCAATCTCACAATTGAGGAGCTTTCTTGGACTTGCCAACTTCAACCACAAATGTGTTCTCGAGTTCTCTCACATTGCATGGCCTCTCAATCAAATCATGCAAGCCAAAGCTACCTTCAACTAGACACCTGCACAACAATGCGCTTTTGAGGCTCTCAGGCAATGCCTTACTGCAATGCTTGTCCTCACAATACCCAACATTGCACACTCCTTTGAACTTCATATCAATGCATCTGACCATACATTTGGTGCAATACTCCTGCAACATGGACATCCTATCGCATACCACTCAGATACGTTTAGAAACACGGTTCAACGGTACTCCACCTATGAGAAAGAATTGTACACTATCGTACAAGCAATCAAGCAATGGTAGCACAACATTTTGGGTAAGGAGACATTTCCTCATTTTGATCATAAGCCACTTCAATTCCTACAAACACATAGCAAGTTCAAGACTTCGCGCCATATGAAATGGATGACTTACTTGCAGTAGTTCCATCTAGTGATCAAGTAGAAGGGAAAGGATAACAAGGCCGTAGTTTGCCTTAGTAGACCACCAATCCACGTGTTAATCACAACATTGGATACACATGGTCACAACTTCGCAGACTGGGTAAATATCTACTCATCTAATAAAGACTTCGCAAACACCTATAAAGCACTCATCGTTGATAAACAAGTTTGAAAGTTCTACCAACATGACTAGCTTCTTTACAGGTTTGGTGTTTTAACCTTTTAGGACTTAGTGAATGTAAATCCTGTGTTGTTAAAGGGTTGAGTATAACAATAACCTGAAATGAAAATAGGAAATAATTGATTTGACAAGCCTTTCCCAATATAGCAAGAATATAGAGAAAGAGGACTTATCTAGAGTAAAACAAGTATTTTTGTGGCTCAGGAGGCTGAAACAGGATGGAGAAACAGTCAAGCACCTTTCGTTTTGTGACTTTAGCTGAAATTTGGCTTTGGACAATAGCGCCCTTGTGTGGACAGTAACACCATGTGGTGCTAGTGTCCAATTACGTTGCTAGTGTCCCTCTTGGAGCTGTCTGGAACTTTCAAGGAAGCTACGAGGGGATTGGGGGGACCTATAGGTGGTTGTGTCTTCCGGAAGCTCTCCCATGTCACTGTTTTCATTGAATATCTTCCAAAACCCTAACGAGTACCTGCACACATGAAACAACCGGATGAAATGCAAAAGGGAAAAGATTGGTTGTGGGATATTACGATCGCACGAAGCAAAACCCCTGTTATCCTAGCCGCTGCCTACATTAACCCCAATGTTAGGGGTCTCAAATCGCATGTAGTTTTTCCTTAGGGAACATGCATAATCAACACACATGGTATGCTAGAATGATTTTCGCTTAGGCCCTTCTTTAATGAAGCATGCAATGTCTAGATGTAATAGTTGAGTAGTATGCGAAGTATTAAGTTGTACTATTGATTGATTTTATGTAGTTATGTGCCAAAATAGTAAGCGCTAGATGTAAAATGCCTTGTGAGGCTCTTTATATAGAAGGAACTTTGATTTGAATGTAAGACCTTATTCGCTGGCCAACAAGTCACAAAAGAGGGATAAAAACATAAGAGAAGGCTCAAGGTTCGATTAGGACCCAAAACACGAGAGAAAATGGCCATTAGACACTAGCACCACATGGTGCTACTGTCCTAGAAATGGCACTAGTGTCCTGAGGCCTAAAAACAGAGTTAAGACCAAACACGACAACCTAGGGGCCCCTATGACTGGGATGGGGTGGCTCGGGACCACTTGGGGTGCAACAAATAGGGAAGATAAGATATAAGAAAGATCAAAAGACCCAAAATGACTATGCGAATAAGAGTTATATTCATCACTAAGACCTTCATGTGAAAGAGCAACAAAAGACATAGTACATGTGATTGTTTGACCAAATTAGGGTGTATACATTTGCCCCCCTTTTATTATAATAATGTAATGAAATGAAAGTAATAGAGTAATAGAAAAAGAGGAATGCGTATTTGTGCTTACTTGTGTGGATGTGCTTTGGACCTGGCTCACTTCTTGGCCAGAGAAGTGGATAGGAGTTGGAGTGAAATATGTGAGGAGGAAATCCATAATGTGGATGTCCTCTGTACTGAATCTGAATAGTGGACTGAATCATGAGGAACAAACCCCTGTTTTGCCCCCACCCTAATAACTGGACTGAATTTGAGTATGCAATTTGGATATGTGGAGAAACATGGCCTGCTTGCCCCCACTCTGATACGTATACTGAATCTAAGTATGTAAACTGAATATGTGGAGAAACAAGCCTTGCTTGCCCCCACTCTGATGTGTGTATTGAATCTGAGTATGTAAACTGAATATGTGAAGAAACAAGGCATGCTCGCCCCCACTCTGATGTGTGTATTGAATCTGATTATGTAAACTAGATCTAGTGGAAGGCTATGGATCAACCATTGTAGACGGTCATGTGACCCAAACTGGTGAAAACCTGGTGGCATTCTAGTGACATCCTGGTGACGATCTGAGTGTAACTTGGCAATATAAAAATAGAGATCAAAGATGTGTGCTCTGCATCATGCCCTAAATCCTGATACCTGAGTAATGTAGCTATGTATATGAACATTTGTATATCTGAGTCAAATTGTATATCTAAGTGAGCCTGTATATCTAAGCCAAATTGTATATCTGCATGAGCCTGTATATCTAAGTGAAACTGTCTATCTAAGTGAACCTGTATATCTAAGTGAATGTGTATATCTGAGTGAACCTGTATATCTAAGTCAAACTGTATATTTGCATGAACCTGTATACCTGAGTGACCCTATATATCTGAGTCAAACTATATATATGAGTGACCTTGTGTCTGAATAGTTGTATCTGAGTGACCCTGTGTGTCTGAATATCTGTATCTGAGTAGACCTATGTATCTGAATATATGTATCTAAGTGGACCTGTGTGTCTGAATATGTGTATATCTGAAGCAATTTGTGTGTATTTTCCCCCCTTTTGGTGAGAGCCGAAAATGAGGTAAGGGCCTCTAACCAAAAGTGGTAATGAT
Organism: Torreya grandis; assembly: GCA_037957365.1. Lineage (NCBI taxonomy): Eukaryota > Viridiplantae > Streptophyta > Pinopsida > Cupressales > Taxaceae > Torreya > Torreya grandis. The sequence goes on along the minus strand of JARHVA010000891.1, from coordinate 572,810 downwards.
CGGATGCGCTGGTGTTAGATAGAGGGGGTGATGTGTTAAGTTTGAATATTTTGTCTATTGTAACAGAGTCGATTGTTGAAATTGGTGATGGGATAGACTTTTGGTCTATATTAAGTTTATTGTAGTAATATCGGTTTTGCCATTTTGTAGAGTTAAATATGATTACGATATTGGTTTAACCAATATAAGGTGAGGCACATTGAGGTCAAGTCCCACATGCAAGAAACGGCTCGCAAATCGGAGTCATAGTTCTCTAAATATCGCGCTGACAAGAAGTTGGTGAAATTGGCACGCGAAGTCAACCTTAGTAAGGTAGCATTTTATAAATGTGACTTAAATAGGTTATTTGATGAGTTTAACAATTCATTTGAATCATTTGAGTTGATATTTATTGTTTGTTCTGAGCTAGAGAATATGCCGAGGAGACGAGGAGCGACTTTGACCCAGTATGAGGAGGTGGAGGCGCTTCTCCAAACCGGGGAGGCGGTCACCCTAGTAAGAGCCCTATACTTTTTCCTGTTTTTGTCATTTGTAGTACATTTATTACTATTTTCATTGGAAATATGGTAGTTTAGGGCCAATTTTGAAATTGTGGCACTTTTGTCCTAATATTGGCGCTAGTGTCTAGCTTTATTGTCTTGTATGCAGCGCTAGTGTCCAGTAGGCCTAGTTTGTGATGCTATTTATTGTTGACTGGTGTTTGATGCCTGTTGTTATCTATTGATCTTATATTTTGCGTTGCTAATGCCGAATTTGGTTGTATTTTTTCAGGTTGATGCATGCATGAGAGTTCCAGAGTGGCTATATGATAGAGACCTTACGAGGTTTACCCCTGACAGACGCCGAGATGGCCTGGTAGAGAGGGCTAGTCTGCATCACGTGGCATCCTTAGATTCGATGCCCTTGGATAAACACATGATAACTACACTATGTGAGAGGTGGGATGTAGATACCTGCATGTTCTAGTTACCTATTGGAGATATGACTATCACCCTGGAGGATGTGTATAGGATCTTGCAGTTACCTATTACTCAACAAAGAGTCGTATCACAGGAGGATATAGGTGATCGAGCCATACAGCGGGCCGCTAGGTATTTTTCTACTATGTCTGCAGGAACTCATCGTACATGGAGCCATAGTGATATATTATTGTCACTGATTGTCACAGCAGATGTTCCGTGGTTCCAGAATGTAATGTCCCCAAATAGGAAAATTTTCTACATATTGGAATTATTTGAAAACCCTAGCCAAATAAGTAAAATTCTGATTTTTGTAGCAGCAAACCCTAGCTGCCAAAACACCGCCAAAATTAGCTCAAAAATATGTCAACCCCTAAGCAACCATTAGCTAATCCAAACAAGCAATGGTGGCCCTTCAAAAGTGGAATTAATCCTCCAAACCCTAGGCGCCCCAAAACTGAAATAATAAATGAAAAATTTCAGTTGATCTACCATGCAACAAACTTCATAAAACCCTCGATAAATTGCACAAATATTATTTCAATGAAAGGTAGAATTTTAGAGATTTTCTGAATGTATTTGAGGCCAAAAAGCCCCCAGAACCCAATCGTCCAAGCTGGAATATTATAGAAAAATTACAGAATTAATTCAAGACAAATTTGACCCTCAAACAAGGTCCAAACCTTCTCCAATGCAAGTCGCCACTATGTAGAAAATTAGAATAAATTCCAAAATTGTCTTCAGGGCATAAAACCACCCAAAAGCATGAGAATTCAACACCAAGCAAGTCGCCAATCCCAAAAGCAAGTCGCCCACCTGAAATAGCAAAAATGGTGTTTAAAACACCCTTGCAGGAATTGATAACTCCATTGGTAACCTTTGAGTGAAGCTACCTCATTGAAGAAAGAGCATTTGCGTCCTCTAACTCTTTGCTTGAAGGGTTTCGTCTTCAAAGTAAATGGCTTAGCGTTTTCGTGCTAAAAGACCAAGATTGAAAATCAAACATAACATAAACCACTCCAAATGATTCCTCTTTTGCCTTTATAGCCCTCCAAATGTGGCGCCCAAAAGAGAAAGGGAGGGTAACTCAAATAATTGAAAGACCTTTTTCTTATGATCTTTTTTAAATCGCTTAAACCTCCATGACCCTTAAAGGTCCCCTCTTTAAGTGAAATAAGAAACATAAAGTAACTTCCAAAAAGGTACCTTTTACATATACTCAATCAAAAACACTTAATACTCTTTCCCTTCTTACTTGTCCCTTAGCCCCCAGGAATAAGTTAAGGCTAAGGGTCTTTCATGATGTCCCTATCAAAAGAGGGACATAACACAGAAGTTCTTAGCTATTTTATTGGCTTCGTTTGTGGCTGTAGACGGGAGTGGGGTATCGATATCCTACAGGATGCATGTGATAGTGTAGGACATAGAGGATCATGGTACCGTATATTCGTGGGGCCGCACTATGCTAGCCCACTTGTACCAAGACTTGTACCATTTTACACAGGGGATGTGTGGCGGAGGTATTGGATCTTCCACACTATTACATTGTTGGGCGTATGAGCATATAGCAATGAGTAGATCGACGTTGCCTTTATGAGGTGATTGGGCCCACCCATAGTCATTTGCAGAGAGGTGGACTGAGACGAACCACATGCCCAGGAGGAGCACGATGCAGTGTCGGCATGTGCTAGATAAATTGACGGCCAGAGACATTATCTAGAGGCCCTACAGGGTCTATATGAGGGATGGCCTAAGGACGATGCTCACCTGAGACGGATCAAGTGAGTTGTATGCATGACCGTTGGGTCAATGTATATGAGAGGTTCCAATATAAGCAGATGACATGACAATTCGGTGTTAATCAGGATGTGCCCCTAGTGCGAGTGGTGTGGTTGAATTCTCAGGCTCCAGTGAGGCCAAGTAGTAGGCCTAGACCATCGGTTGTAGAGTTAGCCCCGATTTCATTGACAATGCGGGCTCTAGTGATTGACATACCAAATGTGAATGATGTGGGAGCTAGAGACCATAGATGGGCACCTCTATTTCCGAGAGATAGGATTGTTGCAGAGGATGTACTAGATGTGGAGCCCCTTATGGCTATCGATGGTAACTTGTTATTATATGTTTGTATATTTTGTGTATTTGTTCACTTATTTACTTGGTTAAGTATTTGATGCATTGTGTTGGTATGTGCAGGTTCAAGTGATGATGAGTATTAGGAGACTACCATTGAGTCTGCGCTTCGCATATTGACACAACATATTCTTGATGATGTCGTGAATGATGGATTAGTGGAGGGGACCACGAACATTGTTGGTGTTCATGCACATTTGTTCGATCGAATTGCCATAGCTACTACGACGTATAGGCGAGCGACTGCAAACAAGGACGAGGCATGCACAGAGTAGCGTAGACGGACCATGCCCGCACCTGATTCTCTGGGTGGGCAAAGTAGCCAAATAGTGGATGATTACATACGTCTACAGTGAGAGCATGCAGAGTGTATGGTCGAGCTGTGTATGTATCATGAGAGAAAGAGTAGACGCAGTCGTTGATCAAGGTCACGGAGGGATAGTGTGGCCTCCAGTTCCAGTATGGATATGTTTGAGAGTGAGAGTGAGGGAGCTGGTCCTAGTGGCCATGTCCGTATTATTGAGTGATGTACAATATTTGTATTAAAACTATGTTTTGAGTTATATATATGGATATTTGTTGTTATACGGGCACTGTGTATATTGGTATCTTGATTTGGTTATATTGTGTATGTTTACGTGTTTATTTGTTTTGATTGTGTTAAATGGTGCTACTAGTATATGGTATTTGTCTAAGAAATGGTAATGAAATTTTTATCCGTTTACAAATGTTTAAGTAGACATGTGTAGTGGACTAGGAATTTTATTTGTTGGTATAGGTTTTACAAGTGATTCGTAGAATATCTATGTAGATCATGTAATTGCAGTATGTACTATATGAACCCAGATCGCATGGTGAACCAACGACCATACTGCTCATGTTGTGTCAGTGTAGAATGTGATACACTGCTAGTGGCTAGGTGTGTAGACTCTGTAGCGAAGAGCTTGATTGGCTATCGTACTGGAACTGTGATGTGAGCTCTATGATCTGTAGCAAATATCTTGATTGGTTGTTGGACGATGTTATGATGTATGTGATCTCTTGTAAATATCTTGCTTGGTGGTCAAGCTGAGACTGTACTCTGATCTCCATAATTGTTTCCAATTATCTTAATTGATGTGCGAACTAAGACTATGCTCTAATATTTATGATTGTTTCCAAATATCTTAATTGGTGTGCGAACTGAGGCTATACTTTGATCTTTGTGAACTGGCTGCCATCTCTATTGAACTGTGGTCCACGAGATCGCTCATAAGCAGGTGTCCTAGAAACCACATGGCTCATACGATGAGTAACCAATAGCTCCTTAAAGGGAATGTCCTAGGATAACTCTATCATAGAGGAGTGTGATCTAGGAGACTGTGGAGACTAAGATCTCGATGCCCCCTGTGTGAATGCTATAATGCCTTGATTGACATACTGGTCAATGCAGTCTTGGAGTGCATAACAGTGATTGTCTAAATGTCCATTTATCTTATGAAAATTGCAATATAACTTAGTTTGTACTCTGTGCAAATGGTGTACTAGATGATGATTAGCAAGAGAGTGTGATCGTCTCCTTATCTAATAATGTACGCAAGATGTCATGAGGCCTATCCTTGTCTGAAAACTATATAAACCCTCTAAATGTGTCATGTGCTCTACTCACTGTAGGAGGTGCTCTGTGAAGTGGCTCTTTTCCCTTGTTGAGTATTTTTATTGGTTGTTTTTGTTCCACTGATTTCTTAGTCAAAAGTGGAGCAGATTCTTGTACCGTGTTAGATGACTGTAGCTCTAAGAAACCTACATCCAAATCTACCTCTGAATGTGTAGCAACTTGTCTCAATTTTGTCTCTAATGCTATAGTTGTATTACATAAATGCTAGAATGATTTGGATGTCTAATATAATAATTTCTCTTTAAGAGAAAAAATAAGGCCTCTAACAAAGATGTACTGTACCTCTAAATATGTCAACTAATAAATAAACTGATGCAAACAAGATTTGAATTTTAGAATGTATTCAGTTGTTGGTTCTGTCTCACCCTTGTGTAATGAAGGTAACCTCTCATATGTGACTCGAGGTCCCTTATTCTGTATGTAGTTCCTGAAAAAGATTGTTTCTAACTCATCATATGTATGTAGTGACCCACTAAGGATTGCATGATGGAACCAATTTAGTGCTTCTCCATCTAGGGACTTTGGAAATAATTGTAGTAGAGTCAACTTGTTGATGACATATGCCATGGCTTTCTCATAAACCTGAAGGTGCAAGTATGGGTCTCCATGCCCATCAAATGTAGGTAACACTGGTATCTGAAAGTTGGGTGGCAACCTTGTAGTGAAGATTTTGCATGGAATAGGATTGCCACGGATGACATTAGCATCAGCCCAAGATTGGTATGCTTTATTCTCCAATGTGAGATGGTGTACTTGTTGTTGTAAAGCACCCACAGCATGCATCAAAGAGATTACCTCTTGTGAAGGTATATTATCATCATCGAGGAGTTCATTTAACTCTTGAATTTTGTTATTTATTTTAGCCATTGGTATATTACATTATGAACCTTTTTTAGGGAGGATTGGTTTGCTCTTTGTAACCTTTGGAGGTGTGACTCCTGGGACATCATTAAAGGGAAATGAGCTATCACCCTCGTTTAAGTTAGGTTGAGAAACAAGTTCTATTGTAGTAAGCGGGGTTGAGGTAGATTCATTGGTATCTTTTATTTTGTTAATTTGAAAAGAAGTATCACATGCTAATGGACTAGAAGGTACTTTATTATCATGTGAATGTAAGTTATGTAAACTATGAACATAAGAATAAGTTTGTGTGTTTTAACATGTGACCTAGCATTTGTTTGAACAAGAGAAATAGGTGAAGTAGGAGAAGAACTAGAAGGTGTAGACTCCATGTCTTCTTCACCATAATCATAGTAATTATCATTATTCCAAGATTCATCAAAATCAAAGTTTAATTCACTTGTAGAAGTAAGAGTAGAAGTATCATTCACATGCTCACTAAGAGAGAGAGTAAGAGAAGATTTTAACTTTTTAATACTATGCAATGTGTCATGTGTGGGTGTAATGCAATGCATTTCTTCACTAGCTATGTGTGGAGTGCACGAGTGATTATTACTTTCAATTTTGGAGTCAAGGGTAGAAGAAGTAGCAATCATGTTTTCATTTTGCATATTATGACATGTAGGAGAAGAATTAGAGATATTTGTATGATCAATATATTGCAAAGAATCATTGCATTGAGCTTGGAATGTAAAAGAAGGTGATAAAATAATTTCGTCTACCTTAGTTTGTGCATTGGTAAGAGGTGTAATATCATCGGTACATGCTTTTTTGAATTTAACTGAGAAGGGTAAAGAAGATGCATTGCTTTTGACTACTTTACTTGAATCATGCAAAAGTAGATTTCGTGTGTTTCACTTATATTGATTTAATTTGAATAACGAGGTAAAAATAGTTGAAAAGCTATGATCACACTGGAACAAAGCACTACTAACACGAATTTCTTTTGGCATTATATTGTTAGTTTGATTTTGAGGTGTAAGAGAAGATAAAGAGGAAAGAGAAGAAGATGTATCTAGTAGATCCTCGTCAATATTTTCATTGTCATGCTCATAGTAATCCTCATATCCATCATTGCAACAATAGTCATCATCATCATCATCATCATCATCATCGTTATAAATAAAATCATTATCATGTTCTAATGTACAATCTTGAAAATTTGCCCATTCATTATTATAATTGTGAGAAAATTCAGAAATTTTTCAACTGGGTGAGGGGTAGGATGCTTCTTAGATGTCATTTTAAACTTGCCAAAGAAGATAATGTAAATAATGAATAACAAGCACACAAGAGAGAATGTAATCTAACATAGGTATATGTGCAACTATGAGAAATATTGAACCCAATGTGTAGAAGAAATTATAATTGTAATTGAAACCCTAATTGCTAGTATGTGGATGTATAGGGACCTAGTATGTGAATCTAGGGTTTAAATGAGGTTTGTTTTGCAAAAATTTAAATTGCATTAAATTAATGAAACCCTAATATGAGATTAATTTGAATGAGCTAAGTTGTGCTAAAAATCAAGAAAAAATAGAAGTTTGTAATTGTTATAGCTTGGAATTGCACCCTTGTGAGAGAGTTCTTCAAGGTCCCTCACTTTTAGCTACAAGCATGGGGACAATCTCAGGATGTGGGTATCCTATGGTGAAGTTGAACCTCTAGGCTTTTTTATGAGGCTAGTTCCTCAGGGGCTTCACTTCAACTCTTGATCTCACACTAAATCTACTGTCTGCTAAGGAAAAGGGGTAGGAGGATGACTAAAAATAAAATCTAAGCTAAAGGAGGTGATGCACCAAAAAAAGTGATCCACTTGGTCTAGGAAAAGAGCCAACTACTGATGAATCCAAACAAGACACAAGTTATTCTGGTTCTATCTCATGGCCATAGGCATGGAGCTTTTGCGTGGAGGTTGGAGAGAAGCCTTACACTTTGAAGGATAACAAAATAGGTCTAAGGGAGACACTATGAACTGGTAACACTTCAAAGGAGCTCGACACAGACACTTCACGCAATCGTACACAAAACCGAGGGGACTAAAAGCAAGGTGCTGGAAGAAATTGCAGTGATGAATAACAATCATACATTCTACAAAATGAAACCAAATGTGCACACTTGTTTTAACCAGAAACAGAAAAGTCTTCCTTGTATTGCTTCAAAAGAGTCTTTTACAAAGTGATTTCTGCAAAGTGATTCGATCGCCAATCCGGGGATCATTTGCTTGGCTCCAAGGCCTCTATTTATATAGAAAAGGGAGAAGAGAGAAGGGGAAGAAAGAAGAAACCGCCGACGGCGGGAACTCTCACGTTGTACTTCCTTGTTGCCCCTTAATGCGCCACTCAGGATCAATAGACAATACTCTCATGCCCCTCTCGTCTTTAAGTTCTTCTTTGGCACGTCTGAAAAGTTATGTTGTAAGTGTTGACGCAGTGGATTGCACCCTCGACAGGAGGCCGAGCTCCTGCCTTCCACACGCAACAATGGAAACTCCCCTCTTGCCTGTGGGCCTGGCAAAACTGGGGGGAGAGTCTCTAGATAAGGGATAGCTCCCTTTGATGTATCTTTTAGGTCCTGAATTTCTACTGCTAACAAATAAATGAAAAAGCGGGGGGGGTTGAAAAGGGAGAAGGATGCTGAAAATAGAACCTAAACCTAAACTAAACGGTGATACACCAAAAAAGTTGATCCACTCAGCCCGAACATACACTTTTCACCAAAAACAAGCTCCCATACACTTCATTTGACACGAGGAATGCTTCTGCATCAGTGAGCTAGGGGTCCGTGGATATACAGGGAGGAAGAAACTACCAAAGGCGTCCTCAGACACACTATGGCAGCGTATTCGCAGGCATCTACACTCTAGGGACACTTCTAGCAAACCTGCAAAAGAAAAGCTGACAATGCACTAGACATGCTGGAATCATCCTACGAAAGCATAAAGGGAAATGACTTAACACAGAACAAAGGCATAGACACATACGAAAGTGCAAACTCAGAATGGAGGTAAAAAACTGTTGTCTCGATTCAAAGTAAAATCCGGCAAAGTTCTGCCTTACAAACCCAAAGATTTTTGGGCAGAGCTTTGCCTTACAGGCTAAGAAGATATCTTTCTCGAATGAGAAGTTTTCAATATATAGAGGAAGGAAAAGGCCTTTTGGCACCCTTTGACAAGTAACCCATGTGCGTTCTGAGCATTGGGAAGAGGAAGCCGCTTGATAGATAATGTTGTGTCGGCTCCTGTTTTGACTTCAGGCGTTTAAAACATAGGCCGCGTCGTTTGTCTACAAACAAGACCGCTCCTTCAAGGCATTCATGCGGCTTGTCTGCTCATTAATTCAAAGTGAAAAAAAACGGGTCGCGTTGTTCACTGTTTGCGCCTCTTAGTGATCAATTCGCAGACACTGTGTCAACTACTGGAGTAACTCCTTGAGTCGACACCTTCCTTCGCCACTTGGACTGTTTTGTCCGTTTCCGCACTTGGCTCTTTTGCCCCTTCCTGGATTTGTCTTTCTTCTGGCCTTAAGCCTTTGAATTCCTTCGGGTTCGCGCTTAAGTCTGCGAAGATCAACAGCAATTTCGTTGCCGCAAATTTGACGTCTTCGGGTCCGTCATCCTCCTTAGCAATTCTTTCGTGTCTTTCCCGTTTACTTTGGCCGCTTTCACTGATCTCAACAAGTGACACGTGGCGTGTTCCGCTGTGATACAGGCGAGGACACGTGGCAGCATCCGCTTAACTTATAGAAGCTTTAGACACCTTTTAAGAGTCTTGCGGAAGATGACACGTGGCGGCTTCCGCTAAGCTTTAGAAACAATATAGGAATATTCGGGACTCATTTAGATTCACACGGACAATGACACTTGGTGCGCTCTGCTTACTTTAGCGATTCGCCCGGGGCCCACCACAGTCCTTACTCAATAACGGAATGAAAGGAAGAAATCGCGGATGTTGACACTTGTTGGCTTTCGCCAAGCCTTTTAAGGGATACGTGGCACGTTCTACTGTTTTTAGAAAAACATATCAAAACCTTTCGCAGTTGCCACTTGGCATCCTCCGCAGAACTCTGGGGGAAGCTTATTGAAAGAAGCTTTGAAACTCGGATGCAGACACTTGTCGCGCTCCGCCAAGTTTTACAAGGGACACGTGGCACGTTCCGCTGCTTTTAGAGACCAATTATAATGTGTCTCGGCAGACGACACTTGGCAACGTCTACTCTCGGGCTTTTTCTAGTTGGCGCTCAAGAATTTAAAGATCAAATGGCTATTTTCCTGCTGTAAAATTGACGTTCGCAGGCCCGTCACTGTTTGAAAACCAACGGCTAGTCTATTTCCCTAAAATTGACGGCTTTGGAGACGTCACCGTCCTTGGCAAATCCTTCGGTTCTTTTCTCTTCGGTCGGGCTTTTGTCCTAGTCATTTTCCCCGCGGACAAAATGTCCGCAAGAATTGTCTTGCTTGCTTCTTTTCCTTCGGAGCTTTTTCTCGGCCATTTTTTCCCGCGGCTTCTCCTGAATTTCTTCGAACTTTTTGTCCGAAGGAATTCCTTCGGACAAAAGTCCGAAAGAAATCTTTTCCTTGTCTTTGTATTTTCACAGGACTTTCTTCCGAAGAATTTCTTCGGACAAAAAGTCCGAAGGAATTCCTTCGGACATTTTGTCCGAAGAAATTCTCGTTCTTTGCCTTAAGCAAATTTCCGAATGGAACTTACCCTTTTTGGCCTTGTTCACTTTTTGGTCTTTTTTCAAGTGTTCCCTGCCCTCCGCAAGGGCATTTGTCCTTCGGGAGACTCTCTTGAACCTTCCCATTGAACCGTTCCTTTGAACCAAACGTTGAACCAGCTCATTGAACCGACTGTTGAACCGAAGCATTGAACTGAATGCGACTCAACCAATTGAACTGAACCAACTCATTGAACCAAGCCGACTGCACCACGCTGTTGAACTTTGTCGATGAATCACTTTTCCAACCTTAAGGAAACGTGTCTTGAACCATTTTAGCTCCTTTTCCTTGTGAATTTCTTCTGACAAGAGTCCGAAGAAGCTTTGCAAAACCTTGCACTCCTTGAACTGGGTCTTCATCTGCCGAAAGAACTGCCTACAGAGTCCGTAGAAATGCCTGCAGAGTCCGTAGAAAAGCCCTGCAGAGTCCATAGAAATTCCCTGCAGAGTCTGTAGAAATTTTCAGACTTGTGCAAAATCAAAAAATGAATTGGCTCAGGACAGCAGGGAAAGAAGGGGACCGATTTTTGGCCTGTTGGACCAAAAATGGTCAACAGTAAGCAGTCGGAATGTCTCTTCTTAGCATGACGCATTTAAGCGTCAAACGGTGATTGCGGGCAGTGAACTATGGCGGATTAGAGCCTTCATAACTTCCAAATACCAACCGTTCGGACTCTCCCATATTTATTGATCATCCTTCTGCCACTTGTGCCTTACTAATTGGCCATTTCTGCTCCAGTTAAGCCACGTGATAGCCTTCCATTCATTGCATCATGATTCTTGCGTTGCTGGACCTAGCTTAAGTCGAGCACTTGGAGAATCCCGATTTACTCTATGTAGAGTAATTCGAGTTCTTTGGCCTCTCCAACTTCGAACTTTCCCAGATCCTTCACTTATAACTTTTAAGTAGAGTACTTGGAAAAACCCGATTTACTCTATGCAGAGTAATTTGGGTTCTCTAAGCCTACTTACTTCAGGCATGTCCATCTCGAAGTCTTCTCACTTTGATGTTTCCCAAGCCTTAAGACTTCGGGCTTTTCAAACCCGATTACTTCCGACGGCTAGTCGTTTGTCCTAATTTTGACGTCCATTGGCCCGTTATTTTCTTTGGACACTTGGTCTCGGGTTTCCTTCTCGGCTTATTTCTTTCGGGCAAATCTCCCAAAGGAATTTCTTTGGACAATTTGTCTGAAGGAATTCCTTTGGACTTTGTCCGCGTCTGTCTTCGGAAACTACCCTTCGAGCTTTTCACAATGGACTTCCCCAAAGGGTAAGAGACCCTTTGGGCTTTCTATGTGTCCCTTCGGACTTCCGCGAACGATCCTCCTGAAGGGAAAGATACCCTTCGAGAATTTTCAAATGGTCTTTTCGAAGGTAACATACCCTTCGGAAAAATTGCAACTGTCCAATTGGAGTAGAAAAAGCCCTTCAAAAAAGTTGAAGTGTACCTTTGAGCTCTCGAAGGACCCTTCAAAAAAATTGAAGATGACCTTTTGCCCTAAAAAGGCCCTTCGGCATTTTGAAAATGCTCTTCGGATTTTTTGAAAAAGACTTGTCCCTTGAAGAACCCGAGAAGCACTATTTTTTAAGATCAAATCGGGTTTGTCAAGCCCTTTTACTTATTTCGGGTTTATAACTGCTCACAACTTATGAAGTAATCAAATAGTGTTCCTTGGAGAACCCGAAATACACTGTCCATGAGTAATTTGGGTTCGTAAACCCGAATTACTTCTACTTATAAAATATTTAGAAGTTAAGCATTGCTGGGAACCCGATTTGCACTATGCCCTCAGAAACCCGAAGTTGTCACTGCTAGAAAAACTGAAGTCCTCCCAAAGACTTGTTATTTCCTTGCCTGAAAGCTCCCTTTTTCATACTTAGGCAAATTTTGATACGTGGGCCAAAAATGGCCAACAATAACCCTAATTTAGTGCACAAAAATTGGAAGAAGGTAAACCCTAGGCAAAACTAGAGTTTTAAGCAGTATTCGATGTAAGACAGGTTCACCAAATGTTTTAACTTTTTTGGACTTAGTGAATGTAAATCCTATGTTGTTAAAGAGTTGAGTATAAGAATACCCTGGAATGAAGACTGAAAATAATTGATTTGACAAGCCTTCCCCAAAATATCAAGAATATAGAGAAAAAACACTTATCTGGAGTAAAATAGGTATTTTTGTGGCTCAGAGGATTGAAACAGGCTGGAGAAATAGTCAGACACCTTTCGTTCTATGACTGTAGCTGAAATCTAGCTTCAAATAGTAGCGTCCTTATATAGACAGTAGCGCCATGTGGCGTTAGTGTCCAATTATGGCGCTAGTGTCTAATTATGGTGCTAGTGTCCCTCTTGGGGGAGTTATATGGAACTTTCAAAGAAGTTGGGGGAGATTTTGGGGGACCTGTAGGTGGTTTTGTGTCTTCTGGAAGCTCTCTTGTGTCACTATTTTCGTTGAATATCTTCCAAAACCCTAACGAGTGCCTGCACACACAAAACCGCATCAAATGCAAAAGAAAGAGAAAGCTGGGTTGTGGGATATTATGATCACATGGAGCAGATGCCCTATTGTCTTGGTCATTGCCTACATTAATCCCAATGCTAGGAGTCTCAAATCGCATGTAGTTCTCTCTTAGGGAATGTGCATGATATGCTAGAATGATTTCCACTTAGGCCCTTCTTTGATCAAGCATACAATGTCTAGATGTAATAACTAAGTAGTATGCAGAGTATTGAGTTGTACTATTGATTGATTTTATGTAATTATGTGCCAAAATAGTAAGTGATAGATGTAAAATGCCTTGTGAGGCTCTTTATATAGAAGGAACTTTGATTTGAATGTAAAACCTTGTTCGTTGGCCGACAAGTCGTAAGGGAGAGATAAAAACATAAGAAAAGGCTCAAGGTAAGGTTAGGACCCAAAACAAGGGAGAAAATGACCATCGAACACGAGCCATAATTGGACACTAGCGCCACATGGCGCTAGTGTCCTAAGGCCTAAAAATAGAGTTAAGACCAAGCAGGATAGGCTAGGGGCCCTTGTGACTGGGGGGATGACTTAGGACCACTGGGGGTGCAAAAAAATAGGGAAGATAAATCATAAGAAAGATCAAAAGACCCAAAATGATCATGCAAACAAGGGCTATATTCATCACTAAGACCTTCATATGAAAGAGCAACAAAAAAACATAGTACTTTTGGTTGCTTGACCAAATTAAGGTGTATACACTTGGTCATCGTATGAGATCCACCCTCTTGTAATCTTTTCTTATTAACTCAAACACTTATGACTCCAAATGAGTTCTATCTTCTTGCATTATCAATCTTTTCCAAGAAAACAAAACACATAATCTTTAGGCCTATGAGCTTCCTTAAGTGGAGTTCTCTCTCACACAAGGACTCCTTATATTCTTAGCAAGGTTCTTAACCCTCTTTAGATATCATTTGACTCAACAAACTGATCATTTTCTTTCTTAAGTTTATAATTGCAACAACATATAGCAGTCTTCGTAGACCTTATTCCCTAGGCCCATAAAATTTGAGTTTCTTGAATAACTTCACCTACAGGTTTTCAATCCAGTTGAAACCACTTTCAATGTCCAACATACATCTTCTCGAACTTATCCACAAATTTCCAGACCATTTGGAGGGATCATTCTCTTTTAACAAGGTTTTTAGTGTCCTAAAAACAAGCTTTCTTTATACACACAGGCCTGCTGACTGTGTTTTGATCATAACTTTCTTTACAAATGTCCAAACCCTCTGAAATTACCTGGAACACGTCATAAACAACCTCCATCAACTGTCCATAAAGTTTCATAGCATTTAGTTTATTTGTTTAGAAGTTATGCACCTTTTACTACAGAGTTTTTCTATACCTTCCTACAGGCCTTCAAACTATATTTTATCAATAACTCCCTTTGCAACGCTCCTAAACAGATGAAACCACTTTAAATACTTCAAAAACATTATCCTCCACCTCTGTACAAAATTTCAACCAATTTTCATGCTTAGATTTTGAGATATAAAGGTTTTTGTGTCTGCTAAACCCTAGTTTTCTGAGTGAAGCTGAGAACTCTCTTTTCAGAATAATTCAAATTATAGGGATTGTTTTCTACTTTTTTTGCATGGATGAAACTCCTCACACCTTCCTCTATCTCAAACACTTGTTTATGACATGAAATCAATCTTGAAAAGGGTGAAAGAGCACATTTTCTTGACTGACACAAGCCCCTGTCGTGCATTGTATAAGCCTGTCCTCAACAAAAACCTCTGCTAAAGCAAAAGAATAATACATCAAAGCAAAATCAAAGAAAATATAGTCACTTACACATGAGACTGAATAGTAATTCAAACATATAGACCACCGAAATCTTCTTTTATTACTTATGAGCAAAAACTATTACAATATTGCTCACTAACTTTGCTTTACTGAGCTTCTGCCTGAATTCTTGAACTTCTCTGCTTCTTTTTTTTGTATTCATGAAGGTTTCTTGGGCTTCATACATTCCTCCTCCCTTCTCTTTTTGTCTCCCATGTATCTTCCTTTTCCAAGAAGCTCGTTCAAACTTGTTTTATCATGCATAACTATTCCCTTGCATGTCTCCTTCAAATGTTCTCTCCTTCACTTCTAACTTATCTCAAGCAAAAACTATTGCCTGCATCTTCTCCCAACATACCACTTGATGACTCACCCCACTTAACCTTAAGTGGGTTTAAGTAGGGTTTACAATAAGTTAAGACTTTAGAACATTAAAAGCACCTCCTAGGACTCTAATGGATTCCTACAAGTGGGATCAGCCTTTACAAAACCTTGGAAGATAAGAAAACATCCCCAAAAAGGCTACATGAACTTCAAATTTTAAAATAACATATTGCGAAAAAGTCAAAACAAGCTCTAGAGACCAATTTTACAAAGACTGAAAATTGACACACCCCTAAAAAGACCTATCAAGACTATCAACACCTAAACACAGCCAAAATTGATCAATATTTACAAGATGGAGTCTCATAAGTTAATGTACCTACATCAAACTCCCAGACTTCAAAGCTTTCATGAGCCCTTGCTCATGAGATCCTGCTCTTAACTGTTACAACAATGATGTTCTCTTTTTCACTTTTTCAACTAACTTCTCATACAGGTGCTCATGTTCAACTGCACCACACTTGTGTTTCTTCTTAGATATCTTCTTCATTGCCATCCCTGCATATGACACAAACATGTTAAGAGAATCAATCACTACATCATGCCTTTGAGGCATCTCCAACCCTTCTTCATTTTTAGCATGTTGTCCATGCTTTGTTCTCATACCAACTCTTCAACTATTGTAACAATAAGATCTTAAGGTCTTATATCTTCAACATGATCTTATTGCACAACTTCCCATGTTTTTGTTCTCACATGGAAACCTACAATTCCTCATGGTTGTTCTCTTCATGATTGTCATCTTCTGCCACTATCTTTATCAGCTCCTTCATACAAACATCTATTTCTTCTTTTATCTCTATCTTCTTTTCAATGGAGTGTTCACAACTGATTTCTTTCCTATTGCCTTCCATAGTAATTTCTCTTGACAGACTATTACTTGGTAACTCATCCTCTATTATGCTAACAAACTCATCTAGTAAATATTCAATTGCAAATTGCAAATTGCAAATCAATTACCTTAGAGTTAGAGTCTGCAATAACCATCCTTGGCTTGGCAAGCAATGTACATTCAACTTATTTTTCATCTATGGACTGTTCAAAGTTGTCTTCCTCATTGCTGTTTTCAAAATTTGCCTTAGGTTCTTCACATGAGAACCTCTCAACCTCCTCTTTCTCAGTTGCATGTTGTTTATGTTTTTCACTTTCATTATGGGCTTTTACAAGCTCCATATCAACCATCTCTTCTTTATCATGCTAAAAATGCAAGAACTCTTTTTTAGTCAAAACATTGGTATTGTTTTTATCTGTTGTAACTCCTTCCCTTTGTGCAAGTTCTATTGCATCTAAACATGCATTCATATTCCTCAGTTCCTCTAGTAACATTGTTGTTGTTGGTTGTCCTATCTGACCTCTATCTCGTTCTCTAAATGCTATCTTTACTCTTCTTCTGAATGTCATCCTGAAACTGTCTTGCAAGGGTTTGTTCCACAACTTGCTACCTTGTCATTTTCTGAAAACCAAATTCTTATCTCTTTTTGCTGCTCAGGTATCTTTTGAGCTCTGATACCAAAAATGATGAGATCCACCCTCTTGTAATCTTTTCTTATTAACTCAAACACTTATGACTACAAATGAATTCTATCTTCTTACTTTATCAATCTTTTACAGGAAAACAAAACACATAATCTTTAGGCCTATGAGCTTTCTTAATTGGAGTTTGCTCTCTCACACAAGGACTCCTTATATTCTCAACAAGATTATTAACTCTCTTTAGATATCATTTGACTCAACAAACTGATCCTTTTCTTTCTTAAGCCTGATTCTTACAACAGCATATAACAGTCTTCTTATACCTTATTCCCTAGGCCTGTAAAATCTGAGTTTCTTGAATAACTTCACCTACAGGTGTTCAATCTGGTTGAAACCACTTTCAATGTTTAACATGCATCTTGTTAAACCTATCCACAAATTTCCAAACCATTAGGAGGGATTGTTCTCTTTTAACAAGGTTTTTAGTGTCCTAAAAACAAGCTTTCTTTAGACCTTATACACACAAGCCTGTTGACTGTGTTTTGATCATAATCTTCTCTACAGTGTCTAAAAACTCTGAAATCACCTGAAACACATCATAAACAACCTCCTGAAATTGTCCATAAAGTTTCATAGCATTAGATTAATTCGTTTTCAAATTATGCACCTTTTAGTACAGGGTTTTTCTATACCTTTCTACAGGCCTGCAAACTGTAGTTTTTCAATAACTCCCTTTGTACCGCTCCTAAACAGATGAAACCACTTTTAATAATTCAAAAGCATTATCCTCCATCTCTGTAAAAAATTAAAACCAATTTCTGAATGAGGCCGAGAGGTCTGTTTTTAGGATAATTCAAATTCTAGGGATTGTTTTCTATTTTTTTTGCATGGATGAAACCCCTCACACCTTCCTCTATCTCAAACACTTGTTTATGACACAAAATCAATCTTGAAAAGGGTGAAAGAGCACGTTTCCTTGACTGACACAAACCCCTGTCATGCACTGTATAAGTCTGTCCTCAACAAAAACCTCTGCTAAAGCAAAATAATAATACAACAAAGCAAAATCAAAGAAAATACATTGACTTACACATGAGACTAAATAGAAATTCAAACATATAGACCACTGAAATCTTCTTTCATTACTTATGACCAAAAACTATTACAATATTACTCACTAACTCTGCTTTACTAACCTTTTCCCTGAATTCTTGAACTTCTCTGCCTCTTTTTTCTGTTTTCTTTATTCATGAAGGTTTCTTGGGCTTCATACATTCCTCCTCCCTTCTCTTGTTGTCTCCTATGTATCTTCCTTTTCCAAGAAGCTCATTCAAACTTGTCTTATCATGCATAACTATTACCTTGCATGTCTCCTTCGAATGTTATCTCCTTCACTTCTAACTTATCTCATGCTAAACCCATCCCCTACATCTTCTCCCAATGTACAACCACTTGATGACTCACCCCACTTACCCTTAATTGGGTTTAAGTAGGGTTTACAATAATTTAAGACTTTAGAACATTAAAAACACCTCCTAGGACTCTAATGGATCCTTACATGCAGGATCATCCTTTACAAAACCTCGGAAGATAAGAAAACATCCCCAAAAAAGCTATATGAACTTCAAATTTTAAAATAACAGATTTGGTGGAAAAATTCAAAACAAGCTCTAGAGACCAATTTTACAGAGACTAAAAATTGACACACCCCTAAAAGGACCTATCAAGACTATCAACACCTAAACATAGCTAAATTTGATCAATATTTACAAGATGGAGTCTCCTAAGTTGATATACCTACATCATCATCTCTATGTTCACTATCAACACCTAAACACAGCTCAAATTGATCAATATTTACAAGATGGGGTGTCTTAAGTTGATGTACCTACATCATCATCTATATGGTCCTGATGGTGCACCTAGCTAGAGACTCATTTGGGAGGTGCACTACACCAAAACTTCAGGGCATTTCGACATTACAAAGACCTTAGCCGCGTTGCAGTCACATTTCGTTTGGCTGCACATGCACATAGATGTGGAGTGCCACATCAAGTCTTGCATTCCTTGTTGCATCGCAAATCCCATGAACCAGAAGCTAGGACTTTACACATCTCTACTAGTTCCATCCAAACCATGGGAATCCATCAAAATGGATTTCATGACTGCACTACCTATGACAAAGCACCAACATGAAAGGTATTTGTTATAGTGGATAGGTTTTCAAAGATGGCTATCATGGTTGCTTACAAGAAGGATGTTGATGCAGTTGGCACTACGCAAGCTTTCTTCTGCCATGTATGGGTTCACCTTCTCCCAACATCCATAATATCTAACCACGATCCACTATTTGTAAGTCATTTCTAGCAAGCATTGCGAGATCTGATAGATACACAGTGGGAAATGGTCTACGACTTTTCATCCACAAACAAATGGACAAACAAAAGTTGTCAACCGCGCACTTGTTCATCTCCTCCGCATGTACAATCGTGTGCATGCTCGCACTTGGGATGACAATCTTTTGTACATCTGACATGCCTACAATAGAGCTCTTCACAATTCTACAAAGAATAATCCATTCTAGGCATGTCTTGGGTTTCAGCGTATAGCACCTCTAAACATCTCCACCATGCACCAACCAACATTGAGTCATGCACACAAGAACAGGAAGCAGAAAAAGCAAAGAAGTTTTTGTGCCACATCCAATCTGTTCCTTAGCATGTTTAGCAGATTCTCTCACTCACAAAAAAGGTACACAGAGCATCATGATGCACATTGCACACCTCATGCATTCGGAGTTGACGATAAAGTCTGGTTGCACCTTCGGAAGAAACACTTCAAAGGTCCACACAAGAAGATCAAGCCTCCGCAGTATGGTCCTTACACCATCCTCTACGCAGTTGGTGAGAACACTTTTGTTCTTGATATGTCCCCATACTTGGGCATGCACCCAGTGTTCAATGTGGAGCTTCTCAAGCCTTACCTTCCTTCAGTACTTGAGCTAGCGGTGACACAACATCCTTTTGATTTGGACCCGGAGCACTTGTGTGCTATAAACAAAGACCAGATCATTGAAGTGACATATATATACACTCACCATGGCACTCATTGATTGTTTCGAGTAGTCAAGGTTGGACAATATGTTGATCAAGCCAAGTGGTACAACCTTAAACAACTTCAAGTTCAGTTCCCGTAGCTAACCTCCAATGCAATGGAGACCATTGCTTCTCAAGAAAGGGTGAATGATCCATGTGCAACCTTGCAGCCTATCTCACTGCAACTCACTGTTGTGCAAGCCTCCTCACTCCTCTTGATGAATTTGAGCTTCTCACCTTTGTGGCATCTCACATTGAGTACAAAGCCTTGCAACAATATACAATGATGGCCCAACTCCTCACAACATTCTTCACAACTTCTCCTTTCCACGCTACTTGCCCTACACTTAGTCTTTTTCCCTAAGTGCCTTGGTAGCTTGGTGCATTGCTTTGTGCAATCCCCTGCTCACAACACACATGCTTTAAAACTCTTGCAACTTCTGCAAACCCGCGCTAGCCTCCCCCACCACTCATTGTTTCTATAGTCTTGCGCCTTTAGTGTCGCAGTGTTCTCAACTTCTGTATCACCACGCAACACTGTGTTTCATCCACAATTCATACGATGCCTCACACCATCTTGCAGCACTTGCAGCCTAGCTTAGTGTTGCACAACACCTTGCAATTCTCTCGTGCATCAGCAACTAAGTGCATTTCTTCTTTGCATCCCAGTTGTCACCACGGATCTACGCAGGACCATTACACATCAGCGCTTGCTTGTCAACATTTCACTACCATGCAACATACCAGATGGCACACTCCACACCAACAAAATGTCAGAGCATCTCCGCAGCATGTCACGTGTTGGGTTGTAACCATCACGCATTAGGGAAGATGGAACAACTTGTAACCGTTTCTCCAGTTGTAACTTTCATCTTCTTGTATGTATATTTATTGTAACCACTACAGTGGACATCATGTCATGATCATTTGTCTTCATAGATCAGGGACAATAGTCAGGAGTTTGCTTGACTTTGCTCCAGCAATCAAACACCTATTCTATATCCATTTACATTAGTCTAGGCAATTAGTAAGGATGCATCGCCATTTGATACAGGAGCTTGCTCTCTTGGCCTTACTAATTCATTGTACACATTTATACTTCCCTATTTTGCATTTTGAAAAGAAGTTGTATATTGCACATATTAGTCTTCTACTTATCTCGAATGTGTTAGCATAGATAAGTAGGTTAATTTGTACTTGGATATTCTACCGTCCAATACTCGTCTCCAAGTTTGGCTTGGGTCCCCGCACAACCGGTCCTAGACAATTCCCTGCACCCCCCCGCCCCCCCCGTGCAAATCACCTTCTCTTGCCACTATCTCCTTGCAATAGTACAAGCTAATTGCCTTCCTGAGGCCTCCAATAACATTAGAGACACATCAACAATGATCTCCTAGCTTACCTTGCTCTGCGACTTACTTGCTTCAACACACTCTTGTACATTGCACTTACATGCTACAACTCCCAAAAACCCTCCATTGAGAAGAATTACACGACCCCCAAGGGGTGTACATATACAAAAACTCAACAAAGGGACTGAATAAAGGTTCCAATCGACATTAGCCTTCAAAAGGATGCAATTAAAAGAGTTTGAGCTTCCTTGTAACTGCCTGGGTCTGCTATTTTGTCTTTTTTGTCCGGGTTCTGCATGGTAAGACCCGTCTACATGCCCTATTTTCTGCTATACAATCATGTCATGAGCCGAAACTGGTGTACAATTATGTCATGATCCAAAATTGTCGAATGGTTTCGTCTCAAGCCAAAACTGGCAAGTGTGGATCTCCTTCAGTTGTTTATGGCTCCAAGGTGTCCGGATCACTGTAAACACTTTCTACAACCTTTGTGGATCCCCACACTGAGCTGCATACTCTTTTCTTGTTGAACCATGTCATATTAGGAGTACTGAAAGTGCTTTCAAGTTGCCTTAGTTATTTTGACTAAGTGTGATTAGTAGCCTGATTGAACTGAATTCAACTGACTTCATGATCCAATTCAGATCAGATAATGAATTAGACATTATGGGGACAATTTAGAAATAATGTTTGATTGCTATATCTAGAAATGTTATTTATAATGTCCTAAGTTAATGTGAGGCCATACTAGTCAAATGTGAGTCATGAGGGTATGTACATTAGGGTTATTTTTCATTATTTTATTCTTTTGTCCCTCTTATGACTCATCTTCCACATGTCCTCACTCTATGTACTTATCATATATTGTCACAACTATTATGACTTGTCATAATGTGCCAAAAGAATAATCTATTTTTAAATTATTTTGTTCTCACTCTTCTTATTCTTATATGAGGTGCAACTCCATATAACATACATCCTCCTATGCATTCACGCTCTTATAAATAAATGGCCATTCTCAATCCCATCATCTAGAGGAGTCTTAAGATTGTATATTTTGGAGTAATCTTTCACTCTCATTTCTATGAGAGATTGTTGTATGATGCATCATACACGTACTCTTATTAATGCCAAGTAGCATTTTAGTTTTATATATCTTCTCTAGTTCCTTTTTTTCATAAATTCTTCAAAATGTCCTCTTCATTTTTGACAATACACATTGCATCATATATATGGAATTCATTCACTTTGTTAGAATTGAATAGTGTTGATAATTAGCAAGTATTTGAACAATTTGCCAAATTGCAACCCGAGTCAGTCAAAAAGATTCCTAGAGACTTGATTCATGAGTCTGTCTGAGTCCAAGTTTGAGCACAAATTAGGTTTGTCGTGGTTGAGTCTCAACACTATGCATGAGACCAAACAACCATATAATGACATTCTATCAATTAGGTAACAATGAATAAATAATTAAAATAGCATTGCTAAATGTAGATCATATGACAACAAAGATGTAGGTAGATTGGCCCACAACTAAGGGAAAATATCTCGTCAAAATGGTTGTAAATGCAATACATGACCCCATGTAACAAGATAATACTATGTAAATGCAAATGGATGACCTATAGCAAGCTATGCAGACCTCAAATCCCACTCAAAACAGGTTAAGTAACCCTCCAATACTGAGGCACCAATGCCTAGACAACTTCCAAAGCAAGTCACTTCACTTCCCACCCAATTTATGCCATAAGACCAACAAATCTGAGTCATATCAGATCCGTAATGCTACTGCTAGGCCACATGTATTACACTATATATGAGATAAAATGGGATGAGGATAGGTAGAAGTGATAGGTCCTCTTATTTAGCTTTGGTGCCACATATCCATAATAAATGACCATGAAAGGGTGTTTTAGTAGGCCTTCTTTATGAATTGATCGATCATCTTATTTTATTTTTATTTTTATTTTTTTTTGGAAAAATGCATCATATATTACTCCAAGGAACAAAAGATTACATCACTGAGCAAAAAGCAAGAAAAGCAAAGATTACAACAATTGAACATAAGGCTAACAGGAAGCATCTCTCCCTACATAGGCAAGGAAAGAAAGCCCCTGAGCCTGCACCCAAACTTAGCTTGTACAATCGAAGCCAACTCTTGTCTAAAAAGTGTCAACTTCCCCATACAGAAAGGGGAGGCGTCATTCTAAAAGACATCTTAGCATCTCATCCTCCAAAGAAAGCCGATTGCTGCCAACTGTGTTGTATGTCGTAAACCCTTGCAGTTGTCCCTAAGCATCCAAGAATCCCCTAAAAGAGAAGCAATAAAAAGGAAATTGAATTACCCCCAAAGGCCTCTTGTTGTTGGACATTTCCAAAAGATATGATCAATTGTTTCTTCTTTCCCACACACCATACAAAATGCATATGTAAGACCAGTCTTGCTCAGCGTTGCTTTAACAGCTAGCCCCTAATGTATTACTAGCCATCCTATCACCTTATGTTTGAAGGATTTTAATAGCTTGGCAACATCTTTGTCATCTGACTTCAGGATCTTGAACCCACCATTGTTTGTTCAATCGTGGTTCAATGAAACTGGAATGGTGTACTTGCTTTATAGTTGAGGAGAGCTTTTCTTGAATTCCACTTCCAATCCTTCCAATAGGGGCCTACACTTTGTAAATGCATCTTGAAAAGACATTGTTCAGGAATCATATTACAGAGTTCTTGAAAAGCAATTTTGTTTGTTGGTGACAAAACTTGAGCCCTATTTAAGTCCCTCAAAATTTCCATTGTTCCAAAGGTCTCCCTAACAAAACATATCCTTCCTTACCAATCTTTTGCCTGCAAAAGAACACTGAAATCCAACCTATCCATGTTGCAAGATGAAGGTCCAAATAGAGCGTGTAGCTAGATCCCAAGCATCTCATGGTCCCTCAAACTGCCAATGGAGAGAACCTATGAGTAACTGCCATGCAGCCCATATTCTCTTAAGCAGTGCTGATCCGGCAATCATAAAGGCACTAGCATTGCCAATTATGTTGGAAATTTGAAAGGGCCCCTAAATTTGATGAGTATGATGTGCATTAAGAATTCTATGCCGAATAAGAACCTGCCAAGGAGCATCCCCTTCCCTTGCTTGTACAATGCACTTCCTTACAATAACTATTCCTTGAGCTCTTATGTCTAGAATCCCTAACCCCCCTTGTTCCTATTGGCCATTTTTTGGCCTACATACCAAAATTTGGCCTAAGTGTGAGAGGGTGGGCATTCAAGCAAGACTTTGGGTTTTACACATCAGAAGACTTCGGGTTTTTGGAAGGAGAAGCCTAAGAGTTTTACAAGAGACAACTTATTTCACTTTATGAGTAATCAGCAGTTGAAACCCCTCAACAAAAGTAATCCAGGCTGGAAAAACCGAATTACTCTTGACAATGTAAATCGGGTTTTGAGAAGTGCTTTGCTTATGAAAGTTTTATCAGCAGAAGTAATCCGGGTTGGAAAACCCAAATTACTCTTGACAGTGCAAATCGGGTTTTGAGAAGTGCTTTGCTTATGAAAGTTTTATCAGCAGAAGTAATTTAGGTTTAAAAACGTGAATTACTCAGGATAATGCATTTCGGGTTTCTCAAGGTGAATGACTTATCTCTTTTTATAAGTAACAAGCAATGAAGAATCCGAAGTAGGTGCTAGTGAAGAGTCTGAAGTTGCAGACATTGAAGAACAAGCAAATAGACTCGGACAAAAAGCCCAAAGGAATTTCTTCGGACAATTTGGCCAAAGGAATTATTTCGAAAAAGTTCAGGAGACAAGTCAAAATATTTCAAAAAACCCGAAGGGCAAGGTACCTTTCGGAAGGGACGTTTCCAAAAAACCCGGGTGCCCTTCAAAAAACCCAGGTGCCTTTTTCTTAAGGGTTATTCAACAAGAAGGGGTTGTTTGAAGAGTCCAAGGCACTGTTTAAAAAACCCGAAGGGCAAGTACCCTTCGGAAGGGTCATTGACAAAAAACCCGAAGGGTAGGTACCCTTCGGGAAGGCTCATTTCAGGATTGGCATGGACGTTTGCAAAAAACCCGAAGGGCACCTGCCCTTCGGGAAGGTCCATCTGGCAGGTTTAAAGGCTTTTACAAAAAACCCGAAGGGCACCTGTCCTTCGGGAAAGGACTAAGACAGGAAGCCCGAAGGGCTATCTTTGGAAAGCAAGGAGACAAATCCTACAGACTTTTTGTCCACGGGAATTTTAAAAAAACAAAAGATCCGAAGGAAATCAAAGGTAAACCCAGATAACAAAAGCTGAAGGAAATGAAGGTTAAAGGGCAAGACAATAAAAAATCCGAAGGAGATAGACTAAGGGAGATAAACATAAAGTCTACAGGAAAGAATGAAACAAAAAATTCCGACAGGGAATAAAGGCTAAGGGTAGGAAACAAAGAATTCCGAAAGAAATAAGGCAATAATGAAGTCAAGAAAAATCTGAAGGAGATAGACCAAGGAAATAAGTCCAAAGAAAATCCAAGACAAAGGTAAATCCAGAATTCCGAAAGAATTAAACCACGGGAAGTTGACCTCAGATTAAGTGACGGGAAGTTGAAATAAGTCAAACAGAGGAAATATAGACCAAATATAGATAAGATAATCCAAAAATAGGAGTCCACAAAAAATAGACACGAACAAGCAAACCAAAATAAGAGAAAATACATGTGAACAAGGGCTATTTTTGGTAGACTGCTAAGTTTTAGTTGACCCACAATTTGACTAGTCAAAGTCACGCTTCTCCAAACGTTCCAACAGTCCGAGTGGAGCTCATCTATTGACTCTTGACGTGGCTTTACATGCAAAGTGGGGTGATCTCTTCCTCCAGCTCAGTCTTCAAACAAAGTCAAACGGAGTTCTTTTTTTTAGATTGGCGTAACATTCCATGCAAAAGAAAAGATGACTGGTCAAACTTGGTTCCACCATCCATTTCTCAACACCAAAGAGCTAGTCTCTAATTTTAGATATAGCTCAGCTGAACATGCACAAGCAAAGTCAAACGTATGATTCCACCGTCCAATTCTAGCGCCAAGAAGCTTTCATGCAAAGAGGAAGAAGACAAAATAGACTTTTTGTAAACGCTGAGTTGGACGGATTTAGCCTCTCTCCTATTTTTCAATGCCAATCTCTTGGCTTTTGTAAATTTTCTATATAAGTTGGCTTTTCAGCCTTAGAATTGGATCCTCTCTTTTGGCAAGACAATATTTTGCCAAAGTTTGTGTTGTAACCTTTTTTAGAGTTATAGAAGAGGACTGTTTTTTCAATTTCCAGCAAGCTAGTATAGTGTATTTTGTCATTGATTTGCACAAGTGGTAGATTTTTTCTTCCTTGCCAAGTCTTGATCCTTACCTAGTTACTAGTTGGTCATGTTATGCAAGTCATGTTCTGTGTTTAAACATTTTTTTGGCTGAGTCTACAGTGGAAGTTAGTGGTTGATAGTGCTATTTTACCATTTCCTTCAAGTTTAGGTCACAAGATAGAACCTTTTTGTGAAATACTTATGCATATTGATTAATTAGAGTTGAAAGTTTAGCCCTTTTTTGTTAGGAACCCCACGGAAGCACAATTGATT
This sequence comes from Torreya grandis, assembly GCA_037957365.1. Classification (NCBI taxonomy): domain Eukaryota; kingdom Viridiplantae; phylum Streptophyta; class Pinopsida; order Cupressales; family Taxaceae; genus Torreya; species Torreya grandis. Next base: position 546,218 of record JARHVA010000891.1, on the reverse strand, counting down.
ACCATATACAAGCAACTTAAGATGCGGAATTAACCAGAAGTAACAAGTAACTAGAAACCAGAAACAACACAGAATATGAGAGACAATACACAACTTGTATTAATACTCATCCAGAAAAGAATACAATAAAGAAGATGCCACTTCTTCTTCACACCTCTTAGAGGCTTCCCATACCTCAAGTGTACAGTAATTCTTTCCTCAAAGCTCTCTCTCTTACGGTCCCAACACACAACTCAAACACAGAGTTGGTGTTCACCTCCAACCAGTCAGTATCCACTACTGCCAGTACACCAGTGCTCCACGCACTCCACAAGTGCTCCACGCACTCCAAGTACACAATCGTACTTCAAGTAGATCTCCCCTGAACTTACAACAACCTACAACTCAAATGATCTTACTTATGGAAGGATCTACCTTGCCTTCCTCTTTGCTCAATAACCGAGTACACACTGTACTCCAACTAGATCCCACCTGATCTTGCTACCTGTTGTGTTGCTGTCCTCCCTGATCTTGCACACCTACAAATCAATCTGGTTCTGCACACCTGCAAACCTGGATCCTGCACACACATACACCTGCAGATCAATGATCTTACTTACCATGCAGATCTCCAAACGTGGCCTTACACACCTGCTAACCAAGATCCTACATACATGAAGAATCCCTCTGATTCTCCAAACCCGTACCCACACTTGGCACTGTGGCACTAGGAGGAACACACCATGCTCTCTTCACACACAGAAGGAGCTAATATTTGCTCTCTTATTCTCTAGCACAAATTACAATACAGCCCATGAGTCTATTATATAGATTTCATGCAAATAATAATTAGACACCTAATTACAATAATTAGATCTGCAGCTTCAAGTCTAAAATTGGCTCTTAACATGCAAACACTCGGTTCGTTAACAAACTGTCTGTAACACTCGCAGTTTCGAACCGCACAGACGACCGACGTCAGTCCCTGTCTGCCTGGAGGTGACCGATGTCGGCCGACTCCTGCCGACATCGGTTGCATTTCTGTCCACCACTGGCCGACGTCAGTTGGCCTAACCGACGCCGGTGACTGTGACACTCAGCAACCTCCTTCCCTGTTTGCATCAGTAAACTTTTAGCTCCACAACCTAACAATCTCTCACTTGGAGATAAGCAGCTGCACTGTACCTGTACCTGTACCCCGTCTAATCTGTATCCTGGCTTGTATCCCTCTTCAAGCTCAACTTTGAAGACCACCCACCACACAACCTGTGGTGCACCTCCTGTCATCCAAGTAACCTACCGCATCCGCATCTACAAACCCATGTAGAAAAGAACTTGACCCTGCATAGCATGTCGACCTGCTACTGGTCCCTCTCAGATACCTGAGAATCCACTGAACTTCCCTCCAGTGCTTCTTTCCCGGATCGGCTCCAAACTTTCTGATAGCACCCATTGCTTGGGAAAACTCAGGTCTATACCAGACCTCATGTGATTTCGGACACTGAACTGTCCAGCCCTTGGTGTGCTCCGGTTCTGCATCCTGCATATTGAACCTCGCCAACACCTGATTCACATCAACTCCCACTGGAGACAAAATCAACATGTGATCTCCATGTCTCTCATGCCAAAGAATTTCACTGCTCCAAATTCTTCATGACATGCCACTGAACTAACCTTACCCTTAGCTCAGCGAAACTCTGTATGTCTGAACCTGCTAGCTAGCATACCATCCACATACAGTAACAGGATAATGTTGCAATCATCATCCACCTGGTAAGACAAACACAATGGTTACACTGACATCGACTAATACCCTGCTTTGTCATCCACCTGTCAAAACCTGTACCACTGTCCTGCAGCTTTTTCAAGACCATATGACCTGGCCTTCCGTCTCACGTGTCCATTCTCTCTATTATTTAACCAAGGTATCCATTCATCTCAGTGCTTTCATACCGGCTGGCAACCCTACCAAATCTCCCGTTTGGTCCTGCATCCTGTTCATGCCATGCTCCCACTGTTTCTTGGATCCTTCTTGCTCTGCAGTCAGCAACTAGTATAAAGAAGAGGAACAATGAATTTGAGGCTTACTTATACTTTCAGTCCTCCCCATGGGCGTTTGAGACTCCTTGACAGCTTGCTGTCCGCCCAAAATCCGTCTCAATGACCGACCTTGGTCACTACACAGTCTGCATCCGACCGACGTCGGTTCCCATGCGACTGTCCTTTCTGTCGACGCCGATTTTTTGATCGACGTCGGTCTTACCTGGTCGCTGACGTCGGTTCCCTAACCGATGTCGGCAGCCAACCTGCCCGACACCACCGGCTCTGGTCTGCACATGACCGACATCGGCACCTGTCTGTTCGACGTCGGTTACCCTTGACCGACGCCGGTACCTGTGTATGCCTGTGAGTGATGACTTTTTACCTGCGAGCTCCTTTGAATCAATCCCATATCCAAACTGCCCTGCTCAGAAGTATCCAGCCCCATCCACTGAACTCTGTCCGTCATCTCCTCCAAGAACACCAAGGTTTTCCAGTTCTTAAGTCTGTCAAACACATCTGTCTTCCGCTTAAGAACATGCATCTCCTTCTTGCTCATGTGACCAAGCCTACAAAGCCACGTCTTAGCAACAGAAGAAGAATCAGTAATACAAGCAAGTAGATAAAGAGTACCTGCTTTCTTACCACCTGCTAATTCAAGTGCATCCGCTGTGAGAGTTTTCGTGCATCTCTCATCACCCAACTTTTCTGAAGCAATTAGCCGCATCTTCAAGACTGGGACCTGCATGACCTTCTTCAACACCCATGTGTTGGCCGCCTGCAGTTTCAGCTTCACTTCCCCTTTGCCAATACTATAACAAGGCTCACCAACCCCTCTACTTGGGGCTGCATGTAAAGAGGCAACAGAATCTATTAACCAAGATTCAACTTTATCCAAGAAACATCCCAGAGCATCCTGTGCAACAACACCTGCAACATCTGCTTCTTCAGTTCTTTCATGCTGATCTGCTACCAACCAACAATATTTCTTTACCTGCTCTTTCTTTCCATAAAACCGTAATTGACCATTCGTGCTTTTCAGTTCCTCCATTCTTAGTGTACTTTCTTCTGTCATTGCTATACTCCCACTCAATCAAAAACCCCTGAGAGTGCCCTGTAACCGAACACAAACTTGCTCCCTGCAACCTTAGCTCTGATACCAACTGTTAGTGGTATCAAGCTATGAGACAACGACCTCGCTCTGATACCAACTGTTAGGAACCCCACGGAAGCACAATTGATTACCATATACAAGCAATTTAAGATGCGAAATTAACCAGAAGTAACAAGTAACTAGAAACCAGAAACAACACAGAATATGAGAGACAATACACAACTTGTATTAATACTCATCCAGAAAAGAATACAATAAAGAAGATGCCACTTCTTCTTCACACCTCTCAGAGGCTTCCCACACCTCAAGTGTACAGTAATTCTTTCCTCAAAGCTCTCTCTCTTATGGTCCCAACACACAACTCAAACACAGAGTTGGTGTTCACCTCCAACTAGTCAGTATCCACTACTGCCAGTACACCAGTGCTCCACGCACTCCAAGTACACAATCGTACTTCAAGTAGATCTCCCCTGAACTTGCAACAACCTGCAACTCAAATGATCTTACTTATGAAAGGATCTACCTTGCCTTCCTCTTTGCTCAATAACCGAGTACACACTGTACTCCAACTAGATCCCACCTGATCTTGCTACCTGTTGTGTTGCTGTCCTCCCTGATCTTGCACACCTGCAAATCAATCTGGTTCTGCACACCTGCAAACCTGGATCCTGCACACACATACACTTGCAGATCAATGATCTTACTTACCATGCAGATCTCCAAACGTGGCCTTGCACACCTGCTGACCAAGATCCTACATACATGAAGAACCCCTCTGATTCTCCAAACCAGTACCCACACTTGGCACTGTGGCACTAGGAGGAACACACCATGCTCTCTTCACACACAGAAGGAGCTAATATTTGCTCTCTTACTCTCTAGCACAAATTACAATACAGCCCATGAGTCTATTATATAGATCTCATGCACACAATAATTAGACACCTAATTACAATAATTAGATCTACAGCTTCAAGTTTAAAATTGGCTCTTAACATGCAAACACTCGGTTCGTTAACAAACTGTCCGTAACACTCCCAGTTTCGAACCGCACAGGGGACCGACGTCGGTCCCTGTCTGCCTGGAGGTGACCGACGTCGGCCGACGTCGGTTGCATTCCTGTCCACCACTGGCCGACGTCGATTGGCCTAACCGACGCCGGTGACTGTGACACTCAGCAACCTCCTTCCCTGTTTGCATCAGTGAAGCTTTTAGCTCCACAACCTAACATTTTTCTTATCTAAATCAGTGTTTTTAAGAGCTTAAATTGAGTGGATCAATCTACATTCAGGTGTATCACCATCATTGGGTAGGATTTTCTTTCAAGTTCTCTTTCTCTCTTTTTCTAGGCAGTTTGTAGCAGATATACTAATTGATACATCAAAGGGAGCTAGCCCTTACAACCTAGAGACTCAATCCACTGATTAGGTCACCTATAGACTAGGATTGTTTTCATGTTTCAGCAGACTGTGAAGGCCTGAAACTACCTTCACAGGGGTGCAAGTCTGATTGACAACAGTTTTTAGCACACCCGATGGGACCACAAAGAAGTTCTTTGCATATCTTAAGAGTTTTTGCAGCAACAAAAGATATTCATCTACATTCAGTTGCAGAGTTCATAGCATCATTCAGGCAATTCATTCATGCCAAAGGTTACCACAAGATCAACAAGTAAAGGTATTTCTTTTGAATTTGTAACTTATAAAAGAGCAAAGTCTAGAAGGGCAAATCCATATCCTCAAAGAAAATATTTACCTCCTCATCCTATTGTTCTAAACACTGCAATCCCTACTATTCAAATGGCCATCAAAAACCAAGTGTTTGCTCCATTCAATAGGGGAAGTCCACTGAATTTAGCCCAGTTGGATGATATTCCAGTGTCTGCGCTCAAAAGCATTCCATTCTTCTCAAGAGAAAATCAAACAACCCCTATTAAGCATATCCAAGATGTTAATCTCTGTTCAATCCATAATGTTATTGAAAATAATGTTGCTATTAGATTGTTGGTTGCCTCCTTCAAAAGAAAAGCATTGCAATGGTATAAAAATCTGCCACTTAATTCCATTGCCACCTGGGACGAATTGGGCCCAGCATTGGTCAAGCAATTTGAGGACAAATTTGATCATCTCTATTTGATTGAGCAATTGACCACTATAACAAGGGCTCCTCATGAGGTCATGTCTGATTTTAACCTCAGATTCCAAAAAACATGGACTAGGATACCTACGTTGATTAGGTCATCTCGTTAATATGCATTTATGTACTCTTTGAAAGCTCTTAATTCTGACATTAGTGTGATGATACAGTCAATAGGGGTACTACTTTGTTGGATGCTTATGAAGTTGCAATTAAGGCTGAAAATAGTTTGATACAAGCTGGTAAGCTTTCTCCAAGACCTCCAATGCCCATATTTTCAGAAATAAGTTGTATACCAGCCCCTCAAGTTCCTCAAATTCCATCCTTGGCTCCAATTCCAGCACCTCAAGTTCCTATTGCAGCCCCTACTAGTCAAGCTAGTGAGATAGGAGAGTTGAAAAGTTTGCTACAGTCTTTTGAAAATAAAATAATACAATTCAAAAGGCAGCAATTTCAGCCAAATAGGCCCTATCAACAACAAAATCAGAACACCTATCAGTCCTTCAAAGATCAAAGGCCTCTTTATCAGAGTTTCAGAGAAAATAGACCGTCTTATCAAGCACAAGGAGCCATAACTCCAGCTAAGCCATATGCTACTCTTGATCCAAATGCTCCTTCCATTTCAAAAGACATTGTTCCAACCCCACCTCAAAATAATTTGGTGCAGGATTCAGGTTGGTAGCCCTCAAATCTCAATGATGCTCAAAACCAAGACTTGGTATCACAGAACATCACCATGCCACAGATGACACAAGAAGAGTTCTCTTTTCAAGGAGGTCAATATCAAGATACAGGTTTGACATCACAAGGAGAGACTCATCAAGTTCAAAGGCAGCCTGATGCTATTAATATAAATTAGCAAATAGATGATCATGTTGCCTTTACTAAGATTATTAAAACTAATGATACAAGTAATCAAGTTGCAGCTATAACCTATTAGAGAACTAAAAGAAGAGTTGATGAAGCCCAAGCGGTAACAAATACTTCAAATACTCCTAGTATTGTTGCTAAAAGTACAAAAGAGCAGCTTGCTGCCCCTACAGCGCAAAAAAATCAGAATATAGAGATTAGTAAAGTGCAGCAAATACCTCTAATTCGTGAGCAGCAAGTGCTTCAGCGAGTGCAATCAAAGGTTAGTGCATCTTAGTTCAGTATTGTAGATCAAATGAAGAAGTCTAACATCAACATTAGCATGTGGGATTCTCTTTCAATTCCAGGGCAAAAAGATAAGCTTATCCAAGAGCTTTCAGCGCTTGAATTGTCTGCAAAACCGGTAGAGAAAGAAGGTGGTCTTGGCTAATTCGAATCAACCAGCAAAACAACAGGTATAGCAAGCAATAAAGGTGACAAAGGTAGACAAAACTGAGATAAAGTCAAAGAAAACTCCTCCCTTTTACCTTTCTTTGATAGTAGGTGATACTTTGGTTCATAATTGTATGGTGGATAGTGGAACTAGTAGTACAATCATGCCTAAGCAAATTGCAGATAAGTTTGGACTCGTTTATGAGCCAAATACTAAAGGAGTATTGCAATTGAATAGGTCACCAACAAAGACGGTAGGCATCATCAAGGATTTGAAATTGACATTACATGCATGTCTTAATGTTACTATTCAACAGGATGTTGTTGTGGTAGATTTGCCTCCCTACTTTGCTATGTGCCTCTCAAGGGATTTCATCTCAAAGATTGGAGGATATTTATCAACTGATTGGACATATTTGTTGTTCAGAACCAGGTATGGTACAAAGATAACAATTCATTCAGAGCCTATTGCACATTTTCACATAGAGCTATATACACCAAGTGTTGTCAATGCTAATTGTATCATCTCAGATGAAATATTACAAACTAGTGATGTAGAAAAGGACTCACCTTTGGATGGAGTTCCAGATTTGTTTCTTGATGAGTGGGCTTCTACCTTGTATGAGCATGATTCCTACAAGCTGATTGAAGAAGGTCTTGAGTGTGTATTGTCTTCATGATAATGATGCACCAATTTCAACCATGGTCAAAGAAGATGAATTTAATGAAAGTTTGTGGCAATTGTACTTTGATGGATCAAGAAATAAACATGGAACCGGAGCTGGGATGATGTTGATTTCTCCAACAAAGCAAAGGTATTTCTCTTCCATTAAATTTCAATTTGGTTGTTCAAACCATGTTGCTGAGTATGAAGCGCTAATTCACGGTTTGCAATGGGCTAGAAAGATGAAAGTCAATTGTTTGCAAGTATTTGGAGATAGTGAACTTGTAGTTCATCAAGTAAGAGGTTTGAATGTATGCAAAAATTTGTTGCTTAAATCTTACAAGCATAGAATTTGGGATTTGCTTGAAGATTTTCAGGGTTTTAACATTCAGGGAATACCAAGGGATAAGAATAAACATGTTGATAGGTTGGTTGCTGTTGCGGCACAATTTAGTATTCCAGCTGATGTAAAAAGTGATTATTTTCACATATAAAGATAGTTGTAAGGCCTTCTGTTCTAGATAATCATGAGAATTGACAGGAGTTTGAAGATGACAAACAAATTGTGAAATTTTTGCAAGAGGCTGAGTTTTCCTCAAAAAATCAGTCAAAGCACTTGCAATAGTATGGCGATCAAATTATGCAATTAAAAACGAATAAGCTGCCCAAAGGATTGGTCACTCTTGAGAATATTTTCAATGGTGATGATGAGCTAAGAAGAGAGAAGGCATCCTTGTTAACAAAAGAAGAAAACTATGCCAACATAGAGATTGTAGCGGGTAAGGTTTTGAAATTGGGAAAGGTATGTGCATTAAGGGTAAGATCGTGATGTTTACCACCTTGAGATGTGATGTTATATATGTGATTAATATCCTCATCCAAGTTAACAGGTTCAACATATGGGATCCCATGTGCTTGGTCTAATGGGATGACAATGCACTAATCATTATTTTCAAAGATGATATATCTCTTTTTGAAGCTTAATTTAGAATTATTATCATAACACCAAGGATGACCCAATAGTGTTGGAAAGTCATCAACCTTAGCTAGTTCTATAACTTTAAAGTCAGCATTGAAAGGTGTAGGATTGGATTACAAAGTTGGTTAGTCAAACATTAGTCAATAAATCCATAAAAAATGCATAAATAACTTAACAAACTAAGCCAACCTATTCTAATAGGGTTTACAAATGATAATGAAGGACAAATGAAATAAATAAATACTAATTACCTTCCCAAATGATTCCACCATCTAAGAGTGGATCCAAGCATGCTTTTCTCCTTGAAAGAGAAACATGCATCTTCTAGCTTAAGAGAATCCAAACCATCACTGCATGTCATATAGATATGAATGAATTAGCAAGTTTTTGCATTTAATGCAAGTACTCAAAAAGTCAAAAATGGTTAAAGGTTTTCATGGAGTTATTGTCTATAGTGACAATAAAGTACCCTAAGTACAAGTTTTGCTGATGTATTTGTTTGGCAATATAGTAATCTCAAGGGATTTGATCCATGTTTGGCTCAGCATACCTGAGTTGGAAGCTAAAACTAAACCAGTGAGGCAAAAACAAAGGCCCATCAATCATAAACTTGAGTCTTTAATGAGAGCTGAGCTTCACAAGCTCATCGAGTCAGCTATCATATTTCCAATCAAGCACTCAACTTGAGTGGTGAACCTTGTTCCGATATGGAAAAAGAATCGTGAGATTCGTTTGTGTTGATTTCCATGATTTAAACAGGGCTTCACTTAAAGACCACTACCCATTGCCATCAATGGAACAAATTTTACAGCTTGTTGCAGGTTCAGAGAGGTTCTCCGTGTTGGATGGATATAGTGGTTACAATCAAATTTTGGTCAAAGAAAAGAACCAATTTAAGACAACCTTCACAACCAAGTGGGAAACCTTTGCATACAGAAAGATGTCGTTCAGATTATCTAATGCTGGAGCGACTTTTCAAAGAGCCATGGATATGGCTTTCCAAGGCCTTCTGAATAAATTCGTACTTGTTTAGTTAGAGGATATAACCGAGTTCTCAAAAAATGCAGATGATCACATAGCTCATCTCACGCAAGTATTCGAAAGGTGTAGACAATTTAGGATATCTCTCAATCCAAAGAAGTGTGTCTTCTCGGTTCATGAAGGTAAGCTTCTTGGACATTGTTTAAAAGTATGGTTTAAACATTGATCATGAAAGAGTAGATTCAATCCTTGCACTCTCTTTGCCTAAGCACAAAAAGGCTATGCAAAGTTTTTTTGGAAAAATCAACTTTATAAGGAGATACATTTCAGATTTCGCTACTGTAGCTAAACCACTTACAGCCATGCTAAAAAAAAATTAGAACTTCAGCTGATCCAAGGAGGGAGTAAAAGGGTTTGAAGATGTTAAGAAAGCCATAGCAAGTGCTCCTACACTTTTAAATCCAATTTTTACGAAAAATTTCATTCTGTATACATATGCTAACGTGGACACCATTTCAGGCATTCTTATGCAGCAGAATCATGAAAATTTAGAGCAGCCAATAGCTTTCTACAGCCAAGGCTTGGAAGAGTAAGAAACAAGCTATTTTTTTGTTGAAAAGCATGTCCTTTCAGTTATAAAATCTCTTAAGAAGTTTAGACACTTGTTGTCTAATAACAAGATACATCTAATGGTTCCTCATCCAAGCATCAAAGAATTTATTTTGAACAAGGATATTAATGAGAAGAGAGTTGGTTGGATAACCAAGGTAATGGAATATGATGTGGAAATTAAGGGTACAAAGTTGGTTAAAGGCAAAGGACTTTGTGAACATCTAGCTTAGGACTTGTAAGAAATTAATGAAGTTGTTTTAGTGTCAAATGATGAAGAGATTGTTGCTGTTCACACCTCATCTTCCAGTTGGTTTCGTGATTTGGTAAGCTATCTACAAGATGGTATTTACCCTTCTCACCTAAGTGCTTCAAAAAGAAAGTATTTCAGATTGCAATCAATTCCATTCTTACTCGTTGATGGTGTTTTGTTCAAAAAAGATATTAATGGAATGTTACTAAGGTGTGTAGAACCAAGCCAAACTCAAAGATTACTTGAAAAATCCCATGATGGACATGGTGGACACTTTTTCGCAACTACAGCACTTAAAATCATGAGAGGTGGGTACTATTGGCCTACTATATTTGGTGATTGTCATGCATGGGTTAGAAAGTGCAAACAGTGTGCTATTTTCGTCGGAAAAGTCAAGCTTGCAGCCTTGCCCCTTCAGCCAATTGCGGCGGATCAACGTTTTATCCAATGGGGATTGGATTTTATTGATCTCATAAATCCTCCTTCAAGTTCAGGGCACAAATGGATTCTAACAGCGACAGATTATTTCACACGTTGGATAGAAGCAATTTCATTAAAAGAAGCAAATGAAACTAATGTTCTTGATTTCTATGAAAGTTTGCTTATTAGGTTTGGAGTTCTTTCAACAATTATTTTTGATAATGCAATGGCTTTTGTGGGATCCAAAATCAGTCAATGGGCTGTCCAGCATGGAGTTTACCTCAGCGCTTCATCAAACTACTATCCACAAGGCAATGGCCTTGTTGAATCTACACATAAGAACCTCTTAAGGATCATACAAAGGACTATGGAAGACAATCAGAGGTCATGGCATCTCAAGTTGAAGTCAGCTCTATGGGTTGATCGGATCACCTACAAGAGATCAATAGCCAGATCTCCATACAAGCTGGTATTTGGTAGGGAAGCAAAGTTACCTATTTTTCTTGAATTTTCAGCTTTGAAACTAATGCATCAGCTTGAATTGTTGGAGAATGAGCCTATAGAAATCAGGGATGCAAAGCTTATGGAGTTGGAAGAGACAAAAAATCAATCCATGCTAGCCATGGAAAATCATCAAGCATAGGTGAAGAGAACCTTTGACAAAGGAGCTTCCTCACGAAGCTTCAAAGAAGGAGATTTGGTCCTCAAGTGGGATGAGGATCGAGCCAAACCAGGAAGGCACACAAAGTTTGATTCCCTTTGCAGTGGCCCATATACAATCTCCAGTTGCAAATCCCACAATGCCTTCCAACTTGCAAAGGTGAATGGCTAGGAGCTTCCAATCCCAGTCAATGCGATACATATGAAACATTGTTATTGAAAAGCAAAGCTCCATGTACATAGTTAAATGGTTTTGCTTTCCCCCAAGTGTTGTTCAGGCACAGTAGTTTCATTCAGTTTTGTTCCAATAAGTGCTTATTTGTACATTTATTTCTTAGTTACTTTTCCTGCTTTCGTGTGTTTCCCTTCTCATTTTGGAGGAAGGTTACTTCAGCCATGATCAGAGAAGATTTTCAGTCAAAAATCAGGTTTATCATTGTTTTGGGAGTTCAAATAGCATCTATATGGTCTGAGTTCTCAATCATAGCAAGGATGCTTCCCTGCAAGTCGCCAGAAATATTGGCCATTTTTTGACCTATATACCAAAAGTTTGCTAAGTGTGAGAGGGTGGGCATTCAAGCAAGACTTTGGGTTTACATAGCAGAAGACTTCGGGTTTTTGGAAGAAGTCTTCGGGTTTTACAAGAGACAACTTATTTCAGTTTATGAGTAATCAGCAATTGAAACCTCTCAACAGAAGTAATCTGGGTTGGAAAACCCGAATTACTTGACAGTGCAAATCGGGTTTTGAGAAGTGCTTTGCTTATGAAAGTTTTATTAGCAGAAGTAATCCGGATTGGAAAACCCAAATTACTCTTGACAGTGCAAATTGGGTTTTGAAAAGTGCTTTGCTTATGAAAGTTTATCAGTAGAAGTAATTAGGGTTTAGAAACCCGAATTACTCAGGATAGTGCATTTTGGGTTTCTCAGAGTGAATGATTTATCTCTTTTTATAAGTAACATGCAATGAAGAATCCGAAGTAGGGGCCCGTGAAGAGTCTGAAGTTGCAGACATTGAAGAACAAGCAAATAGACTCGAACAAAAAGCCCAAAGGAATTCCTTCGGACAAAGTAGGGGCCCGTGAAGAGTCTGAAGTTGCAGACATTGAAGAACAAGCAAATAGACTCGGACAAAAAGCCCGAAGGAATTCCTTCGGACAATTTGTCCGAAGGAATTCCTTCGGAAAAGTTCAAAAGACAAGTCAAAATATTCCAAAAAACTCAAAGGGCAAGGTACCCTTCGGAAGGGACGTTTACAAAAAACCCGGGTGCCTTTTTCTTAAGGGTTATTTGACTGGAAGGGGTTGTTTGAAGAGTCCAAAGGGCTGTTTAAAAAACCCGAAGGGCAAGTACCCTTCGGAAGGGTCATTGACAAAAAACCCGAAGGGTAGGTACCCTTCGGGAAGGCTCATTTCAGGATCAGCATGGACATTTGCAAAAAATCCGAAGGGCACCTGCCCTTCGAGAAGGTCCATCTAGCAGGTTTAAAGGCTTTTACAAAAAGCCCAAAGGGAACTTGTCCTTCGAGAAAGGACTAAGACAAGAAGCCCGAAGGGCTGTCTTTGGAAAGCAAGGAGACATCCTGCGAACGTTTTGTTTGCGGAAATTTAAAAAAAAACAAAAGATCCGAAGGAAATCAAAGGTAAAGCCAAATAACAAAAGCCGAAGGAAATGAAGGTTAAAGGGCAAGACAATAAAAAATCCGAAGGAGATAGACTAAGTGAGATAAACATAAAGTCCACAAGAAAGAATGAAACAAAAAATTCTGAAAGGGAATAAAGGCTAAGGGTAGGAAACAAAGAATTCCGAAAGAAATAAGGCAATAATGAAGTCAAGAAAAATACGGAGATAGACGAAGGAAATAAGTCCGAAGAAAATCCAAGACAAAGGTAAAGCCAGAATTCCGAAAGAATTAAACCACGGGAAGTTGACCTCAGATTAAGCGACGGGAAGTTGAAACAAGTCAAACGGAGGAAATATAGACCAAATATAGATAAGATAATCCAAAAATAGGAGTTCGCAGAAAATAGACATGAACAAGCAGACCAAAATAAGAGAAAATACATGCGAACAAGAGTTATTTTTGGCGGATTGCTAAGTTTTAGTTGACCCACAGTTTGACTAGTCAAAGTCACGCTTCTCCAAACGTTCCAACAATCCGAGTGGAGCTCATCTATTGACTCTTGACGTGGCTTTACATGCAAAGTGGGGTGATCTCTTCCTCCAGCTCAGTCTTCAAACAAAGTCAAACGGAGTTCTTTTTTTGAGATTGGCATAACATTCCATGCAAAGGAAAAGATGACTGGTCAAACCTAGTTCCACCATCCATTTCTCAACGCCAAAGAGCTAGTCTCTAATTTTAGACATGGCTTAGCGGAACATGCACAAGCAAAGTCAAACATATGATTCCACCGTCCAATTCTAGCGCCAAAGAGCTTTCATGCAAAGAGGAAGAAGACAAAATAGATTTTATGTAAACGCTGAGTTAGACGGATTTAGCCTCTCTCCTATTTTCCAACGCCAATCTCTTGGTTTTTGTAAATTTTCTATATAAGTTGGCTTTTCAGATTTAGATTTGGATCCTCTCTTTTGGCAAGACAATCCTTTGCCAAAGTTTGTGCTATAACCTTTTTCAGAGTAATAGAAGAGGACTGTTTTTTCAATTTCCAGCAAGCTGGTATAATGAATTTTGTCATTGATTTGCACAAGTGGTAGATTTTTTCTTCCTTGCCAAGTCTTGATCCTTACCTAGTTACTAGTTGGTCATGTTATGCAAGTCATGTTTTGTGTTTAAACATCTTTTTGGCTGAGTCTACGTGGAAGTTAGTGGCTACTAGTGCCTTCAATCAGACCTGTTTTACCATTTCCCTCAAGCTTAGGTCGCAAGATAGAACCTTTTCGTGAAATACTTATGCATATTGATTAATTGGAGTTGAAAGTTTAGCCCTTTTTCTTATCTGAATCAGTGTTTTTAAGAGCTTAAATTGAGTGGATCAATCTACATTCAGGTGTATCACCATCATTAGGTACGATTTCCTTTCAAGTTCTTTTTCTCTCTTTTCCTAGGCAGCTTGTAGCAGAGATCCTAATTGATACATCAAAGGGAGCTAGCCCTTACAACCTAGAGACTCAATCCACTGATTAGGTCACCCACAATCTAGGATTGTTTCCATGTTTCAGTAGACTATGAAGGCCTGAAACTACCCTCACAGGGGTGCAAATCTGATTGACAACAGTTCCCTCGGGAGAGTACAAACATCCAAAGAAAAAAGGGGGAGTCCTTTGTCTTGTCCCCTCTTTAGCTCGGTCTAGCAGAGACATGTGAGTCAGCATATTATGGGGTCTTGTAGGTTGACATTGTTGGATAGAGACCCAGTATGGCTATACAGTGTTGGGGACTTGGTGTTCTGGCAATCGCTGATCAGTTTGGAGACGTTCCTTATTTTTAGGAGGCAGTTCCTAAATTTATGGGGGTTATCCCTACTTTTTAGGAGGGTATGATCATACCCAGGGGTGGGTCTCCATGAAATTATTCCTTGAGTTCAGTTTCAGAGGATTAGGGTTTGTTTCCTAGTTTCTAGGAGCATCCCTAGATTTTAGGGATGAGACTGCCAGTGAATCCTTGATTTCCGACTTCAGTCACAGACAGGTGGCAAGGTGACTTTCTGGTTTGTGGTGTCATTCGTGCATTTTGTCGCTACTTGGGTTATATTTTTAATATTTCTTAAGTTAGCGTCTTTTAATTAAATAAGGCTAAGTTTATAGCCATTTTGGAGTAATAAGGAGTTTTTGGCCTCATCTGGATGTGTATCCCATGGTGTAATAGCTCGTTGGAAAGGTCTTGGACTTTTCTAAATATTTCTCTCTTGACTCAGATCCTTTCGGTGGACGGATCTCTCTTTATTTGAAAAAAGGGTCAATTTCTATGTACTTGAACACTTAAAAAGGAGAAATATAACATTTTATAACTCAACGCCACATGGAGTTGCTTTTAGGGTTCGAGCTAATTGTGAAAGGGTTATAAGGAGGTTAAAACAAAATTTTATTTCATTCTTGACATTTTTTTATCTTGGGATTTGCGCTTTGGCTCTGGAAGAGCTTTCAGCGTTTGGGACGCCAACCCCAATGCTTTCCCTGTTTGGAACGTAGCCCCCGATTCAGTGTTGTGATTTGCTCAGTAGCATCTGGAGATTGCTTAGTATTCCTTCTGGTAGGCGTAGGGATTGTGACAGAGTTCAGCGGGCATTTGAGGGTTTATTTCAGATTGAGAGGATCTTGCAGTTGTACGGCTGTACCTAGCAGCTAGCTTCCTTCCCACGTGCAGCGCATTGAGGGCTGGAATCTTGCCGTGGCTTTCTTCTGGTGTACAATTCTCCTTCAGCTTTCAAGTTGGGTCTATTTATGATTGTAATCTCCATGAAACTATTGAAAATTTGTATCTGGTTCCCTATTTGGTTTAATGTCCAGAATTCTGCCTATAGGCGAATTTGTTTGGTTATATTTGGTACTTAATTTCAGAAATTGTTCATGATCTTGTATTTCATTATTTACTTGCTGAAAAATCATCAAAATACAAAACAATCAAACTCTTCTGCAACTTCCGTGTATATCGGAAAGAAAACATTCACAAACGGGAAAAATCAATTTAAAATAACAAAATTACAGCAGATCAGCCGAAGAGATCCATCAGGGATCTTTCATCCTTTTCTCCCTCCTTGTTGCCCCAAACTTCTTAGAGACCTTTCAAGAGTTTTAAAAGTTCTTTGGTATGGGAACAAACAAGAAGAGTAGAACATATGTCCTGCTGATAGGATTCTGTCAACAATGGTAACCTTCCCAACAAGAGGAAGGTCAAGATTATCCCACATCAGCAACTTCTTTTCAAACTTTCCTAGAATCCATCGCCATTATTCAGCTATAGAGAGATGGCTACCAAACCGAATCCCCAAATAGCGAACAATTTCACCTAGTTTTATGACTTTCCATCGTTGGTTCAGCCAGGATGAAGGGTCATCTTGACCAATGAGCAAAACCTCTGTTTTTTCTTCACTTACAACTGCCCCAGCAACCTCAACAAAAGTCTCTAAACAAAACATTGAACCTTCAATGGATTGTTGAGTTAGCTCAAGAGTTAGAGCCAAATCATCAGCAAAGTGAACATTGAGGAGCTCACTGCCATTTGGTAAAAAAATCCCTCTAATTTGTCTCTGAATTCTTGCGGCCTCTAATAAATACCCAAGTGCATCTGCAGCAATGACATAGATATAGGAAGCTAATGGGCATCCCTGCCTGATAGATCACTGCAATTGGATAGGTTATAAGGGAATACCATTCACATTAACCCTTGCAGAAGCATTTGAAAATAGAGTCTCCACCGCCTTTGGAAAAAGAAGCCAAAGCCCAACCAATCCAGCATGTTCAAAATGAAATCCCACTCTATCCAATCATAAGCTTTATCAAAGTCAATCTTCAAAAAGAGAGCCTTTTGCCTAGATTCTTTTGCTAACCATGTGTCGTTAGTCCCAAGTAATGGCCTTTTGTGGCTTCTTGGTCCTCATTTGGGGCTTCTTGATCACTATAAAGCTCCTTTTTGACCCCATGGAAAACATCTCATCATAATGGTTGTAAATACAATACATGACACCACGTAACATAACAATACTATGTAAATGCAGATGGCTGACTTGTAACAAGCTATGCAGACCTCAAATCCTGTTCAAAAAGGTTAAACCATAAAACAACCCTCCAATACTCAGGTACCAATGCCTAGATAACTTCCGAAGCAAGTCACTTCACTTTCGACCCAATTTATGCCATAAGACCAACAAGTCCGAGTCACATCAGATCTATAATGCTACTGCTAGGCCACATGTATTGCACTATAGATGAGAGAAAATGGGATGAGGATAGGTAGAAGTGATAGGTCCTCTTATTTAGCTTTGGTGCCATATATCCATAATAAATGATCATGAAAGGGTGTATAAGTCAGCCTTCTTTATGAATTGATCAATCATCTTATTTGAATGCCAAACATGTGTCATCAGTCACATCTAATGGCCTTTTGTGGCTTCTTGGTCCTCTTTTGGGGCTTCTTGATCACTATAAATCTACTTTTTGATCTGATTATGCTTTCAGACACTGTTCTGAACACATTAGTACCAAATGAGTGGCAACTGCATACACGTCTTATTTGGAGTAGCAACACAACCAACTTTTCAGTTCATCAGCATACACTGAGATGCGGTGTCAACACCTTACTGGCATATCCCTTGTTCCAAACTACTGCACCTCAACCAGCTGGAAATCTTGGCATGTCATTAGTCACATTTAATGACCTTTTGTGGCTTTTTGGCCCTATTTTAGGGCTTCTTGAGCACACTATAAAGGTCCTTTTTTATCTGATCATTGTAGATGGTCATTATGAATAAATGTAATTGTTTTGTAGCCGACCTTGTTATGTAAATCTTTATAGACGTTAGGTAGTGTTGTAATGACTTTATGTTTGATTGTTGATGGTTGTGTAAACCGATGACCGTTGCATCTTGGCATTCAAATAGCATGTTACATGTCGGGGTAAGGGCACTTGTATCAGGTACTCCCTGTACTAAAATTTGTACTGGCCAGTTTTTATTGATCTCTTGTTCTTCTAAGTTGCATTGTAGTATGTGGTTACTGCTCTGTAATTGATGTTACTCGGTAGTGTAGTTTTATAATTAACATTTTAGCAACACATCATTGAGCGTACCTTCAGATACCAGTATTTGTTGCTTCAGTCCTCCATGTGTGAGAAATGTCAGTGGGAGGATGCGATGGACACTGCTACCAGTGAGATTTCAGCCTTGAGGAGTCAGCTAGCATATCAGCATGAATGTTTCCAGGACCAGCTCACTCAGCAAATTCAGCTCACGCAAGCATAGATTCAAAATGTTGCTGAGCATGAGCACAAGCTTGCACAAGTGAAGGGTAATTTACAGAACATTGAACAAGAGTTCATTAATGGGAAAGGCAAGATGCAGGAAGCTGTGTGTATGGTGAAGGGTTCACGTAAGTGTGAATTGGTGGCAGCCAAGTGGCTACAGCACTGCACATCTGAGCTTTGTACCTGTTGACATTTTTGCCCCCACAAGGCAAAATTGTCACCCCTACACTTCGGAACTTTGCTATGGTGCCAAGTTGGTCTTGTGAATCAGTTTTGGGGTCCTCAAATGAGTATTTACAGCCACCCAAGTGGCCATCTACAGCCAGGTGAAGTTTAGTCATGCAAAGGTTTCCAAGGAGCTTGCTTGATTACAGCCAAACGTGCAAATACAGCCAAGATATTCAAGCTGTAGGTTCATTTGTTTTGTCTTCCCAAGGAATTTTTGGTATAAGAGGAGGACAATTTCTTGGGACATTTTGTCCGAGAGAAAGAGCTCTCAAAGGACTAACAAAAGTCCAAAAAAATGACTAAGTGGCAGTCGTTCAAGTTTTTTTTTTTTTTTTTCGGGTTTTTGTCCGAAAGAAAAGAGGATGAGCACAGTTGAGAAGACAAGACAAAAGTCCGAAGGAATAAGGATGGTTACAAAAAACCCGGGTGCCTTCCAAAAAGCCCGGGTTCCCTACAAAAAGCCCAGGTGCCCTTCAATTCTTCCGAAAAGCCAATTCCGAAGGACACCTACCCTTGCAGAGGGCACTTGGTCGGTGAAGTGGACCTTTCCAATTTTCTCGAAGGGCACTTGGTCGGTGACGTGGACCTTTCCAATTTTTCTGAAGGGCACAGAGGAGAGACAGAAGCCCTTGCGGAGGGCACTTGGTCGGTGGCACGACCCTTCAAAAGTTTCTAAGGGCACAGAGGAGAGACAGAAGCCCTTGCAGAGGGCAGAGACAAACAGTGGACCCTTCAAAAGTTCCCAAAGGACATGAAAAGATAGCCAAAGGAGACGAATTCGTTCGGACAAAAAGTCCAAAGAAATTCGGGAGAAAAAAAAACCCGGGGAAAATAAACAATTACAAAGGACCAAGACAAAGATCCCGAAGGGTAGGTACCATTCGAGAAGGCTCAAAAGACGAATTTCCGCAGAAGAAGATAGAGCCGAAGAGACGAAGGAAGGAAAGATAATTCCCACGGACTTTTGTCCGCAGGAAAATTCAAAAAAGAAAAAAACCCGCGGAAGAGACAAGTCCGAAAGAATTCTTTCGGAAGATTTGTCTGAGAAGACATAAGGCAAAGGGATAATTCCTTCGAGCAAATTGCCCGAAGGAAAAGAAGGGGCACAATTCCCGCGGACAAATTGTCTGCGGGAAAATTAAAAAGGAACAACCCCTGCAATAAAAAAAGCTCGAAAATAAGTAAAGTCCAAAGGAGAAAAGAAGTGGAAAGGGAGATAATTCTTGCAGATAAATTGTCCGCAGGAAAGTTTAGAACAAAAACCCGAAGCCTAAAGTGGAAAAAAGCCCGATTAAATCACATAAGGAGAAGAAACCCGCAGAATAGTGTAAAGAACAAGAAGACGAAGACAATAAACTTGAAAGGAGAAAAGAGAAAACAAAAAGGCCGCGAGAAATAGACAGAAAAGACAAAGAAAATCTGTAGAAATAAGCCCAGGAACGATAAACCAGTAAATAGAAATAAAGACAGAAAAGACAAAAACATGCAGGATGGTCCAAGAATAGATGTGAGCAAAGACAAAAAACATGCAAAGAGAGTGCCAGAATAAACGAAACAAACGGATCGACCAAACATGCATAGCTGCAGTTCTAGAATAAAAGACAAAGAAAAATAGACTTTTGTAAAGGCTATTTTCAGTCGTCAAAGCTCAGCTGACTGTTCGTCAAAGATCAACGCTCCTCATGCAAGTCGTGAATGTCAAACGTTCCAGCAGACTGCTTAAATCCATTTGTGCGTCCCTTTCATGCAAAAGACGGTTTCTTCAATCCAATCAGCTAAAGAGAAGTCTATTTCTAAAGATCGGCGCAACTCTCATGCAAGGAGCGGAATAAGCCAAGCTTGGACTCACCGTCTATTTCCTCTAACGCCAAGGAGCTTCATGCAAGACAAATAGACTTTTTGTAAAGGCTGAGTTGGATGGATTTAGCCTCTCTCCTATTTTTCCAATGCCAACTCTTGGCTGTTGTAATTTTCTATATAAGTTGGCTTTTCAGCCTTGAACTGTATCCCTCTCTTGGTAAGACCAGACTCTGCCATTGGTGAGTTGTGTAACCTCTTCAATCAATAGAAGGATTGTACTTTCAAATTTCAAGTGCTGGCATAGTGTACATTTATTCAGCTATTTGCATATGTGGTAGATTTCTCTCCCTTCCCAAATTTTGATTCGTACCTAGTTGCTAGCTCATCATATTATGCAGGTCATGTTCAGTGTTCTATATGTCTTTTGTTGAAGCTGTAAGTGAATGTTAGGTGGCTGCAAAGTGTCTTGTATCAGACCTCTCTCTGTTTTCCCTCACGTTTTGATCATTGGATCGAACCTTCTCATGAAATATTTATGCATAGTGATAAATTGAAATCAAAGGTCTTTTTTTTCCCTTGTTTGATTCAATGTTCAAGGTTCCAAGTAGAGTGGATCAATATTTTGGTGTATCACCGTCATTAGGTAGGATTTCCCTTTCAAGTTTCTTTCTCCCTTTTCCATGGTAGATTCACAGCACAAAGTAGAGATCCATTGATACATCTTACAAGTTTCAGCCTTCTATGGAGGTTCTTCTCACCATTGAGGCACCCACCCTCATGAGAAGATCCCATTGTTTCAACCGGAGAGAGGATTGGTCATTTTAGCACATCTTCGATTCAGGATGTAACTCCAGGTTGACAACAATACCCTCCGGGCGAGCTTTAGCGGATTTTAGCATCCTCTTCAAGCTCACCTTCAGGAAGGTCTTCCTCTTCCCCTCCTCCTCCTTGAGTTGTTTTGGTTTGGTTGCTGTTGGAAGGAACTCCAACTAATTTAAAAGGGGGAATAATGTAGACCGTCATTATGAATAAATGCAATTGCTTTCTAGCTGACCTTGTTATGTTAATCTTTGTCCACATTAGATAGTGTTTTAACAATTTTATGTTCAGTTGTTGACAGTTGTTGTCAACAGAAAACCGTTGTCTTGGCATTCAAATAGGATGTTACATGTCAAGGGAAGGGCTCTTGTATCAGGGCGTCCCTATGCTGAACAATTTGTCCTAAGCACTATCTATTGATAATACAAAGTTGTTATTACTCTCATGTTCTTCTATGCTGTATTGTGGTATGTAGTTATTGTTTTGTAATTGATGTTACTTGGTAGAGTAGTTTTATAATCAACAATCATGCTATCAACTATTAGTGCCAAATGAATGGAAATTGGATACCACATCATCATCTTTGGAGTAGTAACACAACCAGAGTTTCAGCTCATAAGCATACACTGAGATCAGGTATCAACGCCTTGCTAGCATATCCACTAGTCTGACTTAGTGTACCTCAACCAGCTAATATTCTTGGCACGTACACTAGCATGTCTAGTGCATCTCTAAGTAACCAAGACATGCATAAACAATTCCATATCTGAATGCTTAAATGTACCATTCATATCTAGCCTACAAAACATTTCCAATATATGAGAATTTATTTCAACAGCCTGATCATCTGCTCCAAGGTTTGCTCTTTCTTCTTCATCGTGCCCCTACCTGTACACACTTTTTTTTTCCCTATTTTCCTCAACCATGTCCTCCTCCAACCATGTCCTCTCCTCCTCCCAATCATTGGCTATTATTTCCCCTCTATCTATTCCCCATTCTTGCACTGAAGCAAGCACACCCCTTGGCAGAATTGACAAATTAAATGTTCCATTTCATAATAACAAGATATGAAGTCAAAGGCTTTAACAAAGTGTATGAACAATATAATTTCTCTTAACGTCAACATGGATTTGTATTTAAATGCAACCCAAAGATGATAGTAGTTCAAAGTTAGGCTAAATCTCTCCTCTCGAAAGATATGAACTCACATGCTTCTATTCATGTGAAATTCTTTAAAATTACTGAACATTGAACAAGAGTTCATTCATGGGAAAGGCAAAATGCAGGAAGCTGTGTGTATGGTGAAGGGTTCACGTGAGTGTGAATTGGTGGGAGCCAAGTGGCTACAGCACTGCATCTTTCGAGAGGAGAGATTTAAGCTATGAACTCACATGCTTGGAATGTCACATTTCATGGTAACAAAATATGAAGCTAAAGGCCTTTACAAAGTGTAATGAACAATATAATTTCTCCTAATGTCAACATGACTATGTATTTAAATGCAACCCAAAGACAATAATAGTTCAAAGTTATGTTAAATCTCTCCTCTTTGAAAGATATGAACTCATATGCTTCTATTCATGTGAAATTCTTTAAATGTTTAATGCAAATATTCTCGGTATCCTGTACCAGATATGATAGTAATGATTGTGTGAAAGAATCACTGATGCAATGAAGTTTGTATGTTTCAGAAAACTTGTGCAATCTTTTGGTAAGCACGGCCGGTGTAATCTTTCATGTTGGCAGGATTCTTCATCAAGGGTAGACAAGCACTCGTATACTGTGGAAGCCCTACACATACTGCAGCAACAACAAAGGCGACATATAGACAGAACATAGCAGTGGCACTTTGGGAACTCTGTGGAATCATATGGAGCTTCGCAACATCTTCCACACACTTGAGGTGAGGAACGTATATTCATCAAGATGAGATAAGGGTTCACATATACTTCAGAGGCCCCAAATATGCAGTGGCATCAGTATTGGTGACAGATATACAGAACAGAGTAGCAAAACTTTGGACCTGTGCAGCATCATACGAAGCTTCGCGGCATGTTTTAAGCACTTGGATGACAAATAAATATGTCCAAGGGACATGTCCCTCCATATCTCAATGTTTTGAGGCATTATAGATGTAGATGTAATGTATGAGGTGGTAGTATACTATAGTTTATATAAGAAATATCTATATACATTATAGTATATAAGTAAATGTCTTATAAGTGGTGTTAAGAAGGTAAATTATTATATAGTAATAGTTTCCAAGTGTTACTAAGGAGTGAAGGGGTGTAACCATTGCCTTTGGAAGGCTATATAAGAATGTAAACTAGTTGTGGAAGAAAGAACATCCAAGGAGAATAAGTAAGAGAGAAGGTGAATAGAAAGAGTATATTGTAAATGAGGTGTAATAGGGAGATAAGAGAGATATAAGTGAGACATAGAGGAGTAAGTAAAAGGATAAAGAGTATGGTGGAATATAACTGAAGTTTATAATCAATAAAAAAGAAGTTGGTGTAGGAAATCCAGTGTTATGTGTTATATGGAATATAGGACCCACTTATTTTAATTGCTAAATATAACATAGTTGATCTGTTCAAGTGCATGTAATTATCCCCCTTTGTGTAATATCAACTCTAGCCTAGGTCGCTTGATCCCTAAGTCAGTACATAGCATCCAAATTATGTAAACATTTCATAAAAATTGTATTGGCCTTTGGGGACATTTCACACTGCACCCTTTTTTTAATCTAAAAACCATCAAATTCTTTCAATATGAATCAAAAGACCAACGGATAATCACATAAGAGACGCTTTCTCTGTTATACTGCATGCAAACAAAGTGTGAGAAAATAAGAAAAATCCACAATCATCTAAAACAAGAGTAGCTATAGTTATGGTTCCTGAGAAAATTCTTGTTAGACACTCTAGTAGACCTTTGTTGACAAGGCATATGTGAGTGGTAGAATCAATAAATCATGGATTACAATGACACCATGCAAATTTTCATCACTTCCACTTTTGGTTAATATCAAGAACCATTTTGAAAATACCCCTTAACATAAATGTTCACCCTCAGATTCTTGAATAGCATTAAGAACCATCCAGACAAAAGATTGTCTTTTGAAGATCAAATTGTTTCAATTGATCTTACATAGCTAGTTTCCACTGCAGTGATGCAGATGGTATTGATAATTTAAAATGCAGGAGGGCAGGATATTACCTGATGCCTGAAGCTCCGCAGCAACTTTTGGAGAAGGCTGACCGACAGGATGGTAGTCAAGATGAAACTCAATCCTCTGTTTACCAGCTGTAAGACTTTTCGGTTTGCAAGACCATTTCCCAATATGGGGAGTAGTGCCACTCTGGCTATTTCCCACTTCCAAAGAATCAGTAATGCAAGGGGGAACTATATCTTTTACAAAAGGACAAAAGAAGTCAAAAAGGAAACCAACGGCCACACTTTGTCTGTAAGCAGATTTTGGGGTACCTTCCATAGGAATGATATATACTTTAAGCATTTCTATTGCCTCAAGAAGAATAGCTGGTGATATAGCTTTATCAACTAAAAATTCTTCTACACTTGTAGCCCTTATAGCATGCCTCACCCCAAACGCACCAAAAGCAAGCCGAAGACTCTTTGCAACCTGATATCCTTGAGTTTTATTAGGTGAAATTTGAGCCAAGAAGGCAGCATTAACATAAGACACTGCATTACCATGCGGACGAGGGGCTGCCCTATATGTTTTGAACCATAATTTTCCATAACATCCAACAGTACCATTGATGTCACTGTCTTCAACTGGATTACTAACTTCATTCCAGGATGGAATGCATACTGATAGCAACAGTGCCCCTGAATCAAGACAAGGCTTATCAAGGAATTCCTCCATGGTTAAGACAGATTCTATTCTCTCAGTCGAAATTATTTTGACAGATGCACTGGCTCCAAGTAGAATGGTTGCAACATCTGAATCAAATGAAAATTTCTGGGCCATGATTAAGTTACCGCCGACACTAGCTGTATTTCTAATAAATCCAGAAGCTACCTTTTTTAGGTGATTGGCAATGCCCTGAAAGACTAAATTTCCAGTATAAATTACTTTCCCAGGATCCAAAATATCATCTGCAATAGCATTTGTATCCTCTAAGACTTCAATAAGCTTGGTAATGGTTACAGCTGCTCCAACTTCAATCCCAGAGTCGTGTCTGTTAATAATCTGCAGCTCTTGGATGTTGCTAATATCAACAATGACTTTGGGTTTTATATCTCTGTAGATTCCAGCACTTGTATTACCCACAACCAGCTTAGGTTCAACATTTTCCTTACCAGCTTTTTTCAAAGTCCCCAAAATCTCCTCCAAGCTGGATGGTCTAATCCAAACACGTTCTTCTCTATCAAATTTATCAATATAAGAGACATTCAATGTGGGTGTTCTGGACTCTTCACATCTTTGTTTACAGGATTTGGAATTTGTACAGAGTCCAGTTGGATTGTATTTAGGCAACTTATTTGGGTCTGGAAGTTCATTTTTTGTCCAAAAAGTGTTGAGACCCAAGTCTTCCAAATCAACATCTCCTGCAAAACTTTTACACACATCAGCAATGGGTCTGTAGCCGGTACACCGGCACAAATTTCCTGCAATGGCTTTCTCTGCTTCCGATACCGAAAGATTTGAAAACCCGTGTCTAAGGTCATGTGTTCCTTTGGCTTCAGCCCGACGAAGAGCACCATAAAGAGACATACACCATCCCGGAGTGCAGTATCCGCACTGTGATGCATGAAAACCTGCAATCCTTTTGTGGATTGCATGATATCCATCTCTGCAATTCCCAAGGCCTTCAGAAGTCGTGATGGAACAACCATCTATAGAACCCAACAGTGTCAAGCAAGAACTTATTGAAAATTCTTCTGTCTCCTTTGTATTGGTATTGTATTTTGATAAGAACACCACACAAGCCCCACAGCCACCTGCAAACAATTAGATGACTTGAGGCCAAATTGGTCTGTAGAACCCATCAAACTGTATCCAGTAATTTAGTTGACTGATCGTCCATACTTCATATCAGTTCTCCAAAATGTGTTTGATTGTCTTATTTAAGATTTCATGTGCTTGTAGCTTCTGACCATGAATATCTTTATAATACTGCCTATGAAGGCAAGATAAAACAAAGCGGTCCACCTTCTGTTTAAGTTTAAGTTACACCCATTATAGATATACGACCAAGTTATAAAACAAAGCATGTTGCATCGTCTACTAAGTTTTAGTTACACCCTTTTTGAAATCCCCTGTTATTAAGTGTTCTTGGTGAATCTATCTACAAACAGTCTCTGCCAAATCTAGAAAATCGTATTCTCTACGAAAAAGAAAAGACAACAGTACAAATGTAAACTACACAGAATTGAATTAGACCTACCTTCTCCACAACCAAGTTTAGCTCCTCTGTACTGAGTATGATAACGAAGGTAAGAAAGCAGTGTAGTTGCTGGGTCGATTTGAGATAGATCTACTTCTGTTCTGTGCCCATTCAGCACAAAAACCAGATGTTTTGTATTTGTTGATGTCATTGATGGCAGCATGTTATTTTGCACTCTATCTCAGTGGAATAGTAAATAGTTCAGAATAATTGATGTTAAAAGAAATCCCAGTTTGTGTAGTGGGATTCGGACCACATAGAGAATAATTCGGTTTTTCCTTGTCCTGTATTGAAAAGTCATCCTCCCTTCTAAATATTTTGACGGCTTTTTCAATATGGCGGTCCTGAGTCTGACCTGAACAAGAAATGGGTGCTCTTGGACTTTCTTTGTAAATTATTTTAAGGTTTTGTTTTCATGTTATCGAAGTCTTCTCAATGCTTCCAACAGCCATTGTATTAGATTACTGTTCCTGGTAGTGGCTTTGTCATGGAATTTAGAAAAAATGGTTTTAATAAGGTACTAGATTTTGTGGTGTTTTATCAGGCCAATATGTGAGGTTGACACTGTTGATTCCCCTTTTATCGGGTGATGTACATGGGTTTGAATTATTTTATTCTCTTTTATGATGATGCATAGTCCAATATAAAGTTTTTAATTTAAAAAATTCACAGGAATAAAATTTAATTATTAAGAGATAAAAGATGACTAAAAAGAAGGTCAATAATAAGATATATTACACAATAAAATAATTAAAAATTAATTTAAATATAAAAAATATAAAAATGTTTAAAAAAATCAATTTATTTATAAATAATAAAATTATATATAATAATTAATAACTATAAATAAAAATTTAATAAATAAAAAATTTATAAATAATAATATTATGATTGATTTTTTAAATAAATTATAATATTTTTAAAAATAAATTATTAAATTATTAAAGTTCTTAAAAAAGCATTTAATCTCTTCTATGTTATATATATTATACGAAATAATAATATATAAATATTAACATTTACAAAAATATAAATATTAATTATATAGAATAATATCTAGAAATTTAAACTATATATTTAGTAATAATTAAAAAAAAAATTATAATTAGAAAAATTAAAAAATAAAAAATAATTGATTGTTTTTTAACTCCTAAAATATATAAGATAAGGTTCCCATCAAAGTATCGATTCAAAAATATTATGATTGATTTTTTAAATAAGTTATAATATTTTTACAAATAAATTAAAAAAATTATTAAGGTTTGGAAAAGAGCATCTAACCCCTACCATGTCATATATATTAATACAAAATAATAATATATAAATATTAACATTTACAAAAATATAAATATTAATTATGTAAAATAACATCTAGAAATCTAAACTATATATTTTAGGTGATGATTGGCTACTCGTTTGAATTGTATCATTTACCCAGCTCCAAAATTTCATGGCATGATTGCAAATGGTGGTACAATCAACTATTCTGAAAAATGTCATAGCATTAAGCTTACTATGAGATGATTGCAAATGGTGGTACAATCAACTATTCTGAAAAATGTCATAGCATTAAGCTTACTATGAGAGATTACTTGCTAGATTCTCCTATGTTTGTTATTCTTATGGAAGGAGTTGGCATTGTTTTGGGAGTGTAGTGGCTCACCATTTTGGACACTATTGAGATGATTTTTCAAGAATTATTCATGAGGTTCCATTCAGAAGGTAGGACCTTTAAACTACTTGAATTACAAGCTAAATCTATACAATTGGTTAGTTCCCATCAAATGACAAAGATTCTCATAAAATATGAAGAAGGATTTGTGGCACATTTATTTTTCATAGAGGTTAAACCAACCAAGGAGTCTACACATCCCAATTTGCAAAGGGTGTTAGATGACCATTATGTTGTTTTTGGTGACATGCCAAAAGGACTTCCTCCTAGTCGTACACATGATCATCTCATCGAGCTCATTCCAAGAAGTACACCACCCAACATCAAACCCTACAGGTATCTCTATGCTAAGAAGAGTGAAATGAAAATATGGTATAGGAGATGTTGGAGGCAAGAATCATCTAACACGGTCAAAGCAAATATGCCTCCTTAGTGGTCATGGTGTAGAAGAAGGATAATAGTTGGAGGATGTGCCCAGAATATAAAGAACTTAACAAGTACACCAACAAAAATAAGTTTTTTATTCCAGTAATTGATGATTTACTAGATGAATTGTATGGTGTTGTTAATTTTACCAAGTTAGACCTTCACTCTAAGTATCATCATATTCACATCCACGATGAGGACACACCTAAAATAGCTTTCAAAACTCATGAAGGCCATTATAAATGTATGGTCATGCCTTTTAGCTTGACAAATGCACCATCTACATTTTAGAGATTGATGAATATTATTTTTAGGCCATTTTGGATAAAGTTTGTATTAGTGTTTTTTGATGATATCCTCATCTACAACAACAATTGGAAAGACCATTTGAAGCATGTGAAACAAGTATTTTTAATTCTAGAACAATATCAACTTTATGCCAAACCTTCTAAATGTGTTTTTGGTGTCCAAGAGGTGGAGTGCTTGGGTCATATTGTTTCACGTGAAGGAGTGAAAGTTGATCCTAAAAAATTTAAGTGATGATGGAGTGGTAGGTTTCCAAGACCCTCAAAAACTTTCAAGGATTTATGGGGCTAACTGGTTACTATCATAGTTTTATCAAAAATTATGGTAGCATTGTAGCCTCACTCACCTCCTTGTTGAAGAAAGACTCCTTTTAATGGACAGATTCAACCACCAAGGCATTTGAACAATTAAAAATGGCTATGTGCACAACTCCAAATTTGGCTACCCCTGATTTTTCAAAAACTTGTGTTGTGGAATATACACATTGGGATATGGTATGGGAATTGTACTCATACAAAAAGGCAAACCACTGACAATGCATCCTAAGGTTCAATTTGTTGAGTAATACATTCACCATCAATAGGAGGTGCTAGTCAGTTTGCGAGAGAATTTAGTAGTGGCACAAAATAGAATGAAGTAACAAGTAGATCAACACCACAATGAGTGGCATTTTGTCATAGGTTATTGGGTATTTGTACATTTGTATCCATATAAGCAGATGTCTCTGAAGTAACATAAAAAAGATAACAAGTTGTCACCTAAGTATTATATCCCTTATTAGAACTTGTAAAAATTTGGTAATGTGGCTTACAAGCTAGAATTACCTCCATCCACTTCCATACATCTAGTATTATATGTATCTTGACTGAAGAAGGTGATTAGACATAGAGTTTCCACTTAGATTGATTTATCTAAATTGGATCAAGAATGCTAAGTCATTCTAGAGCCTGAAGAGATCCTTCACATGCACATTAAGCAACTGCAGACCAGAGCCATTAAGGAGTATTTGATCAAATGAAAAAACCTACATTCTAAAGATGCAACATGGGAGGATGAAGCATTCTTGAAACAACATCTTGGTTTAATTCAACATTGAAAATAACATTGTTTTGAAGGGGAGGGGAATGCTACGCCCTTAACCTATAGTACATCTAGGGATATGTGTGGCTAACTTGTGACTTACACACTTTTTTATTATCTTATTGCATTTTTCTATGTTCTTAGTATGATCGGCCTATAGAATAACCTTGGTTAAGTAGAGTATATATATGAGGTAGTGGTTAGTATTTTATCATTATATTGTGAATTCTATTTTTATTGCATTATTGTGGAGGTTGCCCCCTCAAAGTGGCCCAGTCATAATATTCAATTACTTTATTTTTTTGACAATTGTTATTGTAGATATGTTTATTGTGTTCTTAATTCTACGATATATAACTCTATTTTTGCTAATCATCTAAGTAATTTCATTACATTTTGACATTCTAGATGCACAATCTTGATTTGTTGAACACTCTAGGGACTATTGTGAAGTCTGGAACCAAGGAATTTATGGAGTGGGAGTTGGATAAGAGCCTTATGGCCATGGTTCAACCTCCCCTTTTTATTATTTTATATTTCCTGTAAACATCTAAGAATAGGCCCTTTTATTATGCTTTGGATGGATGTCCATACCCTGTTGAAAGTTTTTATTTTGAATTTATTTTGGGTTTTTCTTTGAAACTTCATTTTAAGTTTTGTTGAAGAAGGATTCAACTTCCACTGAATTAACCTTAGATGAAGAATTACATGTCCTAGAGTCATTTTATACTCTGGCTAAAAATCTATGAATCAAAATACTCAATATCTTTGTTATTATGATGTAGTGGTGTTTTCATCTTTTATAGTGAAACACGTCTCAAATATAGACAGTGTATATATGACATGAAATTTCTAATGAAAAAATGTTCCAAGGACAATTTCATTATAATTTAGTTCAAATGAGTATCTATGAACGTTGATTATGAGCTTTTAAAAAAATTTAAAATCATTGATTATGATTTGGGTTCATGTTTCTTTGGTTCTTGGCATAGAGATTTGAATTGGTGACTTGTACCTTCAAAAGAACTAAATTAAATTGTGCAAGGAGCTTTAACGATCTATTTTAAGGTTTAAATTTCATTGCTTAAATTTTAGTCATGTCTTCAATTAATTAGGTAAATAATGTTAGATTTTTGTCTTCATACATATTACAGGGTAGGGATTTGCATATAATGTACTATAGTGGTTGATATAAGGGGATTCAATTTTTGGATTTATGCTATGTGGTTCATAAAACGTCACTCCTACCCCACTTATATTTTCCTCCTTGGAGCTATTTTGAAAATGTAACTCAAAGTTTTTCCTTTCGAAATGTAAGATGGAAATCTCTCTCTCTTTCTTAGTGCTTAGTTCTCTTATAAAATTGGGTTTTTTTAATTTTAAATTTATATTGATATTTTGGTTTTATTCAAGTGTGAAATGTGAACCTATATTGTATTTATGGATTCTTTTATCTAAAACTTTGACAGAATAATTAAAATGTTATCTTTAAGATGTCAAAATTTACAAATTTGACATTTGAATTACATATTTTGAGCGAGTTATTAAGCATTTTTTATGCCACTATATTTATGTGCATCCACTCTTGTTTGGTAGCTCAATGTGTTTCCATGTTGATAGTATGTATACTTCAGTTCCCAAGTGGAAAATAGCTTTAATGTAAGGAAGTGATGATAAATATCATTGAGAACATCTTCTTGAATAGGTCTAAGTCTTATCAAGGATAATGTCAACAAACTAGAGTCTGTGAAAAAACCAAAATATGTAAAAGAAGAATTGAAGAAGAACATATGGGTGTTAAATTCCAATAAACAAATATATCAACTACAAAGAAAATGGTGTAGACATAAAACAACATTGGATTTGGAGCATTACATACCAAATATGTTCTGCATAGTGCCATCACCCCCACCGCATCTAAATTAACATCCAACACTGCCCATCAAACCATCACAAACTTAGCAATGATATACAAAATGTGAAGTATGATAAATTTCAACAAGTTGTTGTTGCAAGATAAGATGTGTCAAAACTTTGTATGGACAATCATCACCAAGATTAATCTAAATAAATATATGGGTAATTGTAAGCAGTCTCAAAGTAGAAATAAAGTCGTATTTTTCTCTTGGATTAGTATAACTTACATTTAAAGTGTTAGTTATTTTTTAGTTGCTTTAAATTATTTTAGATTTAATATATTTTTAATAAATGATCACATGCAATGGCTTTTGAAAAATAAAAATGGTGACCATAGGGTTCTATATATACATTGTATTGAAATGATTTTAAAAAAAAGGAATATCCTATCAACATCAATTAAATTATGAAATTATCAAGGACATTTAATGTGATTTATTATTGTTCTCTTTATTAGATTTTATGGTATACATTAGTAATGTTAATTGAGAAAATTTGATTTGTTTGATTAGAAAAACATCTTGAAGAGTTAGATTGAGTTGATAACTATTTTTAACATTTTATATATAGAGGTTGTAATTTAGATCTTGATTTTTGGTCGAATGTGCTTATGTAATTTGTCATTAACCATATATTTATAAGCCAATGTTATGAAATATATTTCACAAATATCTTCTCATAGACTCTCTATTGTATCTACCTTGATTTGAGTATTACTAGAGCAAGTTAGATATTAGTTTAATGTTGTTTACACGATCTTACAAGTTGGTTTGTTAAAAATATTTGATTCATGCAAACATAGAATGATTTTTTTCTACCCTACCCTTCCCCATTTCTTTTTTTATTAGATTTGATTATTGTAATCTAGCATCATTATAAATAATCATTTTGGGGTGTCATTTTGATCACTTAGGTGGATAACCCTTGATGGGTGATAAGTCACATGTTATTATTCCACCATGATTACATAGGACAATCATAACCTGCAACTTGTATCCTAGACAAAATATTGGCAGTCCCAAAATGAGAGGGTGAAGACCCATTGTTTATGTGTGTATAAAATCCAAATCAACGTGTTTAAAAATTGGCACTAGAAGGATGGACTTGTCATAAAATTTCCTCCCATGTGTGTTTTGATTTCAATTTTTATCAAATATGCCCAAAAAAATTTAAAAAAATATCATGAAATCAAAAAGAGAAAAAAGTGTGGCTTGGCTTGTTGAAATAGTCAGTAGCATCCCTACAGTTCAAAATGAAATTCTAAAAAATGCTTTCAATTAAATTATAAAATGATATAACTATTAAGAAACATGTTTGTGCTTTCAAAGATGCTTTGGGATTATTAAATAATCATCACGAGGATGTATCATGTAGGTTACTTCCTTTCACATTACAAGGCCTTGAGTATGACTATTGGAAGGAATTAGAGGATGCATTTCTTATACAATTTGGATAACTAATTGATCCTTTTGCTTTGTTGAATCAACCACTAATACTCAAGAGACAACTCAATCAACCAATTATGGATTTTAATCTCATATTTCAAGAGATCTATAGTAGTATTCCCATTGGTTATAGTATAATGTAAAAAAAATTCACTTGTGTGCCCAAGCAATGAACTACTTTCACCAACACATTTGGATGGGTGTATAAACATAAGAATAGAGATTATATGTCCTACATCAATCCCTAGACTCAAAAATTATAGGTGGTTAGATGCATCCACTAAGAGAATCTTCTCGTTCTTAAGGGAAAAATAGAACAAACTTTGGACATCTGTTGTAGGCAAACCATGATGGGTAGAGATGAAATGTAAGCTCCTACAGTTACATAGGGAATTCATATAACTAGTTCCTATATTATTCTCTTCCACTTATGATGAGGAAGAAATGGTGGCACCTTTTATCTCACAGTTAAATTTTGATTTAGGGACCAAAAGTTGGTCAGTAACACATAACTTTTAACTTGCACACCCAATCGACATACCATATTCATAGACACATCTGAATGGGCATATAAATGCAAGAATGGTCTTCTTCCAACCTTTGTCACATCCCAAAATCTAAACTTGTAGGTGGGTCGGTATTGTAGAATAAGATTACAAAAAAAAATAGTTTCTATGTTAGTATTCAAATACAGACAAAATAAAAAAACATAACACTTCAAGCTTGCTCTCTAAGGTGAGCTATAATCACTAAAACAAAGAAATAAATATAATAAGATGAACAATACACTCACTTTCCTTGAAGAGTCTATATAGCAAGTGTTTTACAAATGCTTGTGCTCAATTTGTGGATATAGGAGTCTTTGTCAATGTGTGTGTTCAATCTGATGAAATCTCCCCTTGTTCACCAATAGATTTATTAAAATGAGATGAAGAATGGTGAAACTTCTTAGAAATAATTTGGCATTAATTCTTCGCACATAAAAGCTTGATATAAAATGGTCATGACCCTAGTATTTATAACCTGACTGAAATGATATGGGCCATCCATCTCAAGATCAAGATGTGTGGCCCAAAATTGATTCAAATTTGGAGACCAAATGTAATTAATGTTTCAACTAATATTTGGGATAATGGAGCAATAATAGGCATGGTTTGCACAAATCAGATACTTATTGCATTGATTAAGCATGGCTTACATTTTTGACTTTGTGATCAATGATGTCACCTTTCTAAATATTTACTAAAATTTTATTTTCCAAAATTAGATATTAGTTAATTTGATATGGATTTTTCACTTAAGAATTTAATTAGATTTAATCAGTTAAGTGGATCTGAGTAGGCTTTCTTCAACTCTTAGAATTCGATTAATTACCATGCACTATTGGTCAAAAACATCAATTTACTAGGTCATGATTTGACTAGAGATGAATTAGAAGAAGATAATGATGGCATACATGGTAATACCCCAATTAGGAACATATTGATGAAAATCAAGAATTGCACATGATATGTGAGGATGAATTAGAGTGTTTTGGTGGTTTTGGTCCAATTTGTGTGTTATTACAGATAATCATTTAGACTTACAATTTTGACATGACAGTGGTGAGAATTTGATGTCTACATTTTGCCCCTATTTGAGAAGGCATTGTGAGACATTAAGCATAGTAACATCTTTTCAAAGAATAAAATAAAATTTAAGAAGAATTTAAAAAATTTAGCTGAAGAAATAATTAGTGACCAAATAAATAATTAGTGACTCATGATTCCCCCTCAAGAGAATAGGTGGGGATAAAAGACCAACATGGGCTCTCAAAAAGAGATATAAGAAATATAAATAAATTGGCCCCAAAAAGGGTAGTCCTAGTTGATAGATAATAAGGTGCCCCTATATGGTAAATTTGGTCATTTGAATAGTTCACAAGGTTTGCCCTAGTAGGGAAAACTTTTGTTCATATAAATGATGGCTAGGTACGTGATGACTTGGTTGGGGGATAGTAGACAAGGAGAGTATTTTGTTGAAGCATTACCTATTAGACTTCCACATTTGAATTTTTGATATAGGACCAATACAATATGCATCATAATATAAAAGACCATGAAGACCAACCCATAACGTGCGTAAGGACTGATCCTCGATCTGCTAGATAAATGACAACATCGCACCATGATGATGCCCCTATCAATATTATGGAATGAGTCAAGGTGATAATAGAAAATGGAAACAAACCATATTTTAATGAAACACATAAACACAAACTGAAAAAATAATAAAGATTGTCTAATTATTTTAATAAATGTACCGAGAGCAATGAAAATGCCCCAAACATTATTTGGGAGACCCATAATGCCTTTTCATGAAGAGAGAAAAAAATTTATATTCGACGGATGGGCCTACAAAAATAAGAAATAAACACACGGTTCAACAAAAGAGGCTTAAAAATGGGGAAATTAGAAGAAAATGGCTTGAAAAATGGGTAAACTAGGCAAAAATGACCTCTAGGGAAGAAAGAAGCATCACAAATAGGCCCAGGAGATAAAAACTCAAAAATTTTACTATATATTCACCCTTAGAGGTTGAAAAGTATTTATTTTTACCCTCCAATATTACAATTTTGAGCTCTAGTATTTGCATGTGAGAGAGACTTGAAAAATGGCTAATATCCCCTACCACTAACACCTTAGAGGTTGCATTCGATAGTACTAGCAGCCACCAGGGAGCGGGGCATCAATACGTACCTTTTTTAATTTTTCAATTGGCCACTAATTGCATTTAATGCTAGGTAAAAAATTGAAATTTGGTGACTTCATCATTTTTTAATGAGGGAATACAACGAATTCATCGATGCAAATAATGAGTTTGCCACAAAATCAGTGAACTTATAATAAAATCAATGAAATCATCAAAATCAACAAATATCATCATATCAATGATATTACATATTTTTGTGTCAATCGCGTAAAATATGGTATTGTAGAGAAAATAATGAGTTTGCTAGTTAAAAGGGGGTATCGCTAGTCAAATGGTGAAATTGTAGATAAGCAACATAAATCATGAAAATGATGAGTTTGCTATAAATAGTGAGGTCATCCTGCCAAACGATGAAATCGACCTGCATAATAGTAAAGCCACAGGCTCAAAAAGGAAAATGGTGAAGTTGACTTGTAGAATAATGAAAATGCTCTGTAGAATGATGAAGTTGCCAAGGAAAATGGTGAGGTTGCCAAAAATGGCAAATGGTCTAAGAGAAAGGGGAAATTAGGATAGAAGATTAGAATTATAAGTTCAAAACTAGAAGAAAATGGTAGATTGATCAACTAGAGGAAAAATAGATAAGTGACTAACTTGATTCTATTTGGTTTGTGTTATGAAGGAGCATGTAGGAGTTGCTATAATGTGTGATTGATGGTCATGGGTACTACATCGACCTGGTATTATGATGGATGAGATGATGGGGCTATTTGAGGTAGTAAATTTATGACACATAGCCCGATTTTTGGTGATTCGAGCATATCATGCATACTTGTCAGCATGTACATAGGGTTTTATGAGTGCCTATTTGGGGTTAATGGATCTATTAGATGCCAACGGGTAAGATTGTTGTATTGGAGTGACAAATCTTGTGATTATAAAGGGGTATACAAATATTGAAGCATTGGAAGACCTAGCTTGGCCTCCAATGATTGTTCCAAGAGTGCCACCACCTCCACCATAGGGCTCAGTTCCCTAGGACAATGATTTTAATGGCTCTTATCAGCAACCTCATACTACCTAACAAGAGTGGCTAATTCTTTTAGATTGGATTGATAGGTGTGGTCTGAGATATACTAGATTATATTACACGCTTTACATGGGGCCCTATTATATTGGCTCAACTATACAAAAAATAACACATTATCACATATCGGAGAGGGCATAACATTGGACATAACACTCTATTATAGGTTTGGTCTTGGCAACATGTCACTATAGAATGGCCTATTGGACAATAATTTCAATGAGGACCTAAGGATCTAGTGGCATATGGTTGAGTTTAGACAGGAGTAGGGCTATGAGGCCACCAAGGGGATTTATCTTTTTATAGGATGTTATAGATGAGATGGTAGATGGTGACTTTATATGGCAGCTATACTTGGTGATGTAGTGTGGGTGGATAAAGGATGGCTTTATTTTTTAGTATACGCTGACACCTTACTATATCACGGGTCACCATGTCTTCATCATGGAGAGATATAGGCTAGATCACATGGAGTAGTAGTTAGGCTTCTAATAAGATGTGTTATATAGGCCCCACTGTTTTGCACATGTTAAACAAGAGATCAAAGAATGGGGGCTTCCATTACCAAGAGCCCAGACCATTACAAATTTTGATATGGTAGAGCCTATAGTGTGGGCCTATATAAGCGGGATTACAGATTTTGGTGTGAAAGATGCGTATACAACATGGTGGGTAGGTTTTTGACCCATCTGATTGACTATACCTCAACCTCTGTAGCTAAGGCAACATAATATAGTCCAATAAGGGAGGGATGGGGATCAAGCACATGTACATGCATAAATATAGGGGCAAGTTCCTATTTAGCTAGTGATACCCCAAGTCATTCCCCTACAAATCATTCAGGTTACAATATAGAAGCTAGTACATCAAGTCCTTTAGATGCCTATGCAACATATAACGCACTAGAATTTATAACTCCCCTTTGTACAGGGTGGTAACGGAGATCGAGATGGGGATAAAGAGGGAGGATAAGGTCCTCAAACAAATATAGAGATGGTTTCAGGTAGCAGGTGGGGACCCAGGCCATGATATAGGTATAAGAGAGGATGGGACCTCTCATACAAGGATTGATATAGGTATAAGAGAGGTTGGGCCCTCCAACTCAGACATGGAGATTGATACTGGTGTAAGTACAAGAGAGGTTGGTACTTCCATCTTAGGGAGATCAGTTGATGATCAAGCACTCATTAACAAATTATAGCATGAGATCACAATACACTTATCAGAGATCACTAGATTAGATTAGGATGTGACAGGGTTACGAGTTGAGCTAGCCATAGCCCAATGTGAGACCACTAGGTTACAGGGCATCATCGCAGCCCAAGATTCAAATATTTTTGCTTTGAGAGGGCAGGTGGCTCAACTGATAGGTGTACAGGCTCAGTTGACCAATGTTAAGGCATAGTTGACATTGTGAGATGTAGAGTTACTATCAATCATGGGTGAGTGAGATAGATCTTAGGTAGATGTGCATAGGCTTTGTGGGGAGTTGGATGAGGCTCAATAACTTGTATCATATGGTGGTATGTCTAGAGCATTGTTCAACATGATTGTCACCAAGGATGATGCCTTGCACATCAAGGATGATGTCTTATGCAATAAGGTAGATTACCTATTACTATATTTTGTATGAGGTATCAGTCCTAATGTATTAGAGAGCACTTACTTATGGAGAGTATTCATGGATCTAATAGAGTAATAGGACTTCTAGGTCTCAACACACTAATGCTTTAGAGCATTCGATAACACAACCTGCTCCATAATGGGTAGTGATGGGGCCACCACCACGATGGCCACCATCATCACTAACACCAGGTAGAAGACAAAGCTTTGATCAAATTCCCCTAGATATCTTATTTTGTGTATTTGTAGCTCCACATTTTTATTATTGTATATGTATGTATGTATATATGCACACACACACACACACACACACACACACACACACACACACACACACACACACACACACACACACACACACACACACACACACACACACACACACACACACACACACACACACACACACACACACACACACATGCACGCACACACGCACGCACGCACACATATTGGCTCATGGATCATTTTATATGGACTCAATATTCTTTTTTGATGTTATTTACCTCTATACCATTATGATGCTAGATGTTAGATGTTGATTGAACATGGATATTGATGTATATTTTTTTCCATTATTCTATTATATTTTGTATTTCTAGTTCATTTTGCACTTGTGTTTATCTCATGGATGTTCATGTAGTATGACTAGATGGTATATGCCTACTTTGGTAGATGCACGTCCCTAGGTAGCATAGGGATAAACATGTTATGTTATGGGTGGCATTAAGATCATGTCTTGGATAGTGCTTTCATAAATGTACTGCGGCTTCACATTGTTATGTATGATCTTAAGCACTTGGTTTTATTTAATTTGGAAAATGAAATTATGTATCATAAGTATGAATAAATTATAATAACATTGTATGTCGTAATGCACATGGTCTAGTTTAAGTGTGATATTTAGAACTTAAGATAATGATAAAATATCAAAACCTAAATTAAAAATAAAACACCTTTAAACAAAACATAGAACATAAAAAGAAAAATAGTTAAAATACAAGATGTAAACAACTTAAATACAAGATATGAAATATCCAAATGTAAGTATAAAACATAATGTACCAAACACTACAAATAATAAAAAATAGTTCAAATACAAAAAGTAACCAACTTAAAATAAAGATATTAATCATCAAGACTTAAGTGGAAAATAAAAATTTACCAAACACAACAAACAAATAAAATAGGTAAATACAAGGCACAAACAACTTAGAATTGAGATATAAAATATCAAAACTTAAGTGCAATACGAAATGTATCAAACATAAACAACCAATAAAATAAACAAAATAAATAAACAAACAAAACCAACAAACAAACAACATAAACAACACAAACAAAAATTGTAAACCATTTAAAATTAAAATATGAATAATTGAGACTCTGGTGTTAACAAGATGTACCATATGCAAATAAATGAAAATAATCTCAATACAAAAGTAAACAACTCAAGCCCAAGTTGAGGCAAAACTCAAGTGTAAACTAATTATACTTAAACACATAACACTCAAAACAAATAAGCAATAAAATCAATAAGTGAATCACATAGAACACAATGTAATGAAGATAAATAACTCAATGCAGTCAACAACAATTGTGCATGTGTAATAAATGAGATTTTATGCTTTGGATAATGTGCCCCTAGGCTAAGGGGGCAATAATTGGTTGTATTAACTAGGAGAATATAAGAAGAAGAAAGGGGTGGATGCGTTGACTTCACACACCCAAATTCAAGTGGACACTGTCTACATAGTCCTACAAACTTCAAGCCAAATGTAATTCTCCCAAGGATATGGGATATAATAAAAGTGACAATAAGTATATGATAATATAGGAGAACTAGGAAATGCATACTCGTAAAACAAAGAGAGCATTAAGCAAAGGTTGCTCACAAAATGATGAGAGCATCCAAGTGTTTAGTTTAGAAGAGTGTTCATCACTACATCAATTTAAAATGCACAATGCCCATAAGTGTGCCTAAAAAAATGGCAAGAGTGTCATGGAACAAAAATGAAGAATGAGATTAGTCGAGTTTACCTGAGATTCCCCATGCATCCAAGTGTTGCCTACATAGTCCATGTGGACCTCAGGTTGATGTAGTTCTCCTATAAATGGGAGGATAATGGTAATGGAATGGTAATGTGGATTGGAAATGAAGCAGGATAGATACAAGGTTCCATCCTAGAATTTTTTTGAGTTTTTATATCTCACATGGAAATTCTAAGCTAATTTTCATGATTTTGTGATTTTTAGGGATTTTCTAGGTATTTTAAATGTTTTTGAGTTTTTTGAAATAAGGAAAGCAAGGTAATATATTCAAATATATAATGAACTATCTAGAAAAGGACACTCACCCTTAGGTAGAGACTCAAACAATAGCTAAACTGGTTACAACATTGTTTCAATCACAAACCAATAAAAAAATTTGAGGTATATGCAAATATCATGCAACAACAAGATAGGAACAAAAATGACACACAAAGGGGAAATAAATGTTAGGGGAAGTAATTAGAGGAAGTTTTCAAGGAACTATCAAGCAGGTAACATGCTTGTTGACATATGTCTACAAATAAACTGTTGATGTTGATCATTTTGAAGTGCCTTTAAAACAATATTCACTAAATCTGCCTGTAACATTTATTCGCAATCGGGATCATGATCAATAGTAGGAATGGCATAGGAAATGAATAAATAATGTTCCAGGGAACAATATGGTAGGAGGAATAGGAATGGTCTAGGGCACGGTATGTTAAAAGATAGAAGGTGAAAATGGTGTCCCCAAATGAGGGCCCCCGTAGACAATGGTTCATTTTCAATTAAACATAGTATTATTTTAGATGCATTATGTTCATGGGTTTTTTGAGATCTTGCCCATCTTGTGTAGCCAGTCTATATGCTCCAGAACCATAATTTGCAATCACAACAAAGGTCCCAAGCCAATTGGCTTTAAACATACCCTTATTTTTACATTTGACATTGATATTATTTTGATTCCTTTTTAGCACCAAATCACCAATTTCAAATTCTCGAGGGAGAATTTGCTTGTTATAACTGTGACAAAGGAGATTTTGGTATGCTCTCAAATTATCTAATGTAGCTTATCATTTATCATCCAAAATCTCTAACTCTTGAAATCTGACCACTCTATATTCCTCATCATTAATGATATTTGTAAATAAATGCATAGATAGGGTAATTCAATCTCAACAGGAATAATGGCCTCAAAGCCAAAAACTAGGTAATAGGGTGTAGCACTTGTAGGTATGTGGGTATTGGTATGGTAAGCCCATAAGGCAGGGAATAATTGCATATGCCAATCATGACTAACATCATTGACAAGTTTTTTCATGATTTTGACAATGGTATTATTGGATGCCTTGGCTTGGCCGTTACCTTGAGGGTAAAAGGCCGTGGAATTTTTATGTTTGATTTGGAATTTGGAATAGAGGGCCTTAACATCTTTATTTTTGAATGGGACACCATTATCAGTAACAATGGTGGATGGAATGCCATAGTGGCAAATGAGATGATAATGAATAAACTTGGCAATATGTTTTCCAGTTATATATGTGAGGGGAATGGCTTCTATCTACTTGGTGAAGTAATATGTGGTCATTAGGATGTGTTTGTGGCCATCTAAGGAAGTAGGTGTTGTCAATCAAAATTTACACCTGTGGATGCTTAATGACATGGAGAATCTTGGTAGTGGGGTACTGAGCACTAAGGCCTTGTGCAGGGTACAAGAGTCTAAGGCAATGGGTGTGGAATTATTATTGCTTAGCTATGCCTGCAGGGCATCAGTTGTCTCATCGCAATAATGGGGATGTACCCAAGGTGTGGGACCCTTGTGCTCCTTGGGATGATCCTCCAGAGTAGGCCAGATTCCTTCTATTCTAAACACACCTAGTTTAAGACTAGCTCGTAGGCCTAAAGAGTAGAAAGGTAAACTACCACTAATATAAACCTAGGATCTTTGAGAGGAAAAGGGAGAGAGAAGGTAAAAGATGTTGAAAGTAAAAGGTGATGTGCCAAAAATAGAGTGAGCACTCCTACTACCATAAACACAATGTAAACTCTTGAGAACAAGATAATATAACATAGATTCCACCAAGTCTCTCTACATACATAAGTATTTCATATAGAGGCACGGGAATGCAATGCAATGTTGAGAGGGATGAAGATTATCCATAGACAAAGCCTATGTAGACCTTGGTGCGCATAAGATATGACTTGCAAGTGAATTCTGATTTCAATAAAGAGGTGATGGGAATGAATGATAAATGAGAGGGGCCATAGATATAAATCAACAAATAAAAATAACACATAGATCATCAAAATAATAGAAGGAGGTAAACTTAATTCTCATTAACATGCAAGGTATAGCCAATACAAGTGCTAATGGAGGGAAATTTTAGTAGCATAAGGTTACTAAAATATGTCGATCCATTTTTATAATGAAAAGCCAAGATTTTATAAATAATAAGCCTATTTTATAATTAATGCACCACTTAGGGTGATAGGTACAACTTTTAATTCTTTTGCAGTATTGAAACCA
Source organism: Torreya grandis (assembly GCA_037957365.1). Taxonomy (NCBI): domain Eukaryota; kingdom Viridiplantae; phylum Streptophyta; class Pinopsida; order Cupressales; family Taxaceae; genus Torreya; species Torreya grandis. Next base: position 503,097 of record JARHVA010000891.1, on the reverse strand, counting down.
CTCTTTCTGAAGTTCAATTGACAAATCAAGCCTAAAAATCATAGTAGGAACCTTACGTACACATGGGGAGGTAGAGTATTTCCTTGATAAGAACAGAGAGTGGTGTGAACTTGTATTCCAATGTCTAGTGGTCACTTATGCATTCAACTATTCTAACAATACCTCAAGCTCTTGTGTATTAATGTCCTGTTTATTGAAGGACAAGATCATGCTTATGAATATGACAGAGCCATGGTGATGTCTTTTTTGGGTGGTTACTTATTGAATATATGGATCAATATGATCCTCCATTAATTGCACACATCTTCCTTTTCTTTGAAATGTGAAACTAGGCCTACAATCGATTGAAAACCAATTTGTTTATTAGTTTTTATAAATGGTTGATACATCCACTTGGACATGTCTATATCATATAAATAGTTAGTGGCCCATCCTGGTCTATGTTATGTCTAAAAATACCTATTCTATCCTTGTAGATTCTTAATGACACCATTTGATCTTAAAATATCTTCTCTTGGTCCAACCTAGATCACATCTAGGCTTGGCTCCTTTGTATTTGTCTACCTTGGTCAAAAATGCTTCACCAACCCCCATCGAAAAGTGTCCCAAGCATGAACCCTCATTCATTTATCATTGATTGTCTAACTTGGCATTAATTAATCCTCTCACACTATTGATCCTTCTTGGTATGAATGGCTACAAGCTATTGATCTATCCTTGACTTCTCTGTCCTCACTAGTGTCACTTGGTAGTCCTATATTTGCACTCAGGACCTACTATCAGATTGTTTCGTCCTGTGCTTACACCACATGGTAGATCCTTAGTTCATTGACTCTTTGATTCTGTTCACATGTCATTCATCTACCATTATATTCTCAAATGTGCTTCATTGTATCTACGTAGACCCAGTGAGCTACCAATCACCACTCATCATTAGATTTGATCCAGGCACCTGATATTTAGACACTTGTCAAGTATGCACTTAGTTGGGGACCCCTTTGATGATTTTTGAATGCAAACAAATATTTCATGAGCTCAAGTTTTAACATATATGCAACTATATTTAACATCTATGTGACCATCACTGAGATATTTGAACTTCAATAGTCATTTATCATGTCTTGACTTTGACGTCTGTCCACCTATCAATTGATATCTATGGGAACATCAATAATGTCTGCATGACCATCGATCTTTAGACTCCAATAGATGATTACAAAGCTTAAATATTGATACTTATGCAAACATCACTTTGTTGGATCACAAATTCCTTGGGCTATTTCTTTCGAACCTTTTGTTGGACATTTGTTGCGGGCTTTGGGTCTCGACCACTTTCTTTGAACAATTTTTTTGGCAGCTCTTTTGCATTAGGCAAAATGTTTAGGGAAATTATCATGGGATAATCACCTGAAAGAATTATGTCTACCTTATTTTTACCTTGGAAATTTTCTTTTAGACAAAATGTTCGAAAGAATTCATCCCTTTGGGATCTCTATCTCAGACAAAATGTTTGAAAGAAATCATACATAGTCTTTTGCCTTAGAATAAATTCTCCAAAAAAATTCATGCCTTTGAGAAAATTATGTCGGACAATTTTCCCAAAAGAATTTGTGCCCTTGTACCTTTTGACCAAACCTTTATCTTTGGGCCTTTTTGTTTGGTCCACTTTGTCAAAGAATGATCCTTTAGGAAAAGTATTTTGGACCAATTTCTCTGAAATATACCCTTCAAAACTTCTGTCTAGGACTCTGTTTGAAGAAATGACCCTTCGAGAGTTTTGTTTTGGACAAAATGTCCAAAATAATTCTTGACACTTAGCCAAATAAAGTGGAACAATTTCTTTAAGGGAATTCTAAATGCTCTAACATAACCAAAAGTTGAAATATTTGGCTAAGTGTAAATTTAGGCTTTTTTTGGACCTATTCTTGCAACTATTCAACACCATGAAAACCTGCCACTTGCAATGTTGAGCCAGCTTCTGAGCCACCTGATCCACTCAACAATTGGGACCCTACTCATCTATTTAAACCAGGCAAAAGCTTAGTATGTGGGCCAAAATGGCCAACAATAGGGTTCACTTTTCCTAAGAGATTGAGTCCCCAAGTAGAAAACAACCATGGTATTTTGATCAACTAGAATGGTAAGGAAGGAACATGTATCAAATTGTTGTGTCATTGATAAAAATCTTACTTATTCACATGTCTTCAAGCATGTGCCTTTATTGTGGACTAGTAATACCTAGTTTAAAGGAGTTTTTTAGGCAAGGATTAAACCACTGGTGTGGGCCCCATACGTTCCTTCATGCACATCCCTCAATGCTAATTGGGATTCTCCCAAAGATAAATAATCAAGTAGCATTCCATCATAACCCCTATAATAAAGAATATTTCTAAGTAGTGTATACCGGGTAGTCTTATGGATGAAGGCTTTATGCTAGTTTCATGATAGGTATATGGGAAGAATGTGGTCATGAAAGTAATTATAAAGGTCTTGGTACTAAGGGAAATCAAGACCAACAATATTGCATACCATTTTTGAATCCATTTGTTCGTGAGGTGGTTGAAGAAGGTTCTTGATGAGAAAATGATACTCTTTAACACTATTAGCCATTATTAGCATAGATCCAATAGTTGCCATTATGTCATTTGATTGGTTTTTGGCCCATGGTATTTGCTTTAATTGAAGAGCTTCAAAATGCAACTTGACCTTGTCTACCATATTCTTGTAAGGTACAAGATTTTCATCCCTTTTTTGGTATTGGTTTGTGGCCTAGTTAATGATTAATTGGTAATCCCTATATACCATTAATTATTGAATGTTCCATTGTCCAGTGAGACAGAGTCTTGTAATGAGTGCTTCATATTCGGCCATGTTATTAGTACAATGGAAACCAATATGAAATGCCTTGGGAATGAGATCCCATTATGGTGTAATGAACAAGATGTTGGCCCCAGATCTACAAGCCATGAATAAACTATCAAAATTTAATGTCCATGATTTGGACTCAATAATTATTGTTCCCAAAGCTAGAATGGAGTCATCTGAGAAGTCAAAGCTAAGTGGTTCTATATCCAATAGAGGAGATTTGGCAAGTTGGTTTATGAGAACTTATCCTTTGATGGCCTTTTGATTCTAATATTCAATCTCAAACTCACTCAACCTCATTACCCACTTGGCCATGTGACCTATTAGATTTACCTTAGATAATAGGTATTTGAGCAGATCAACCTTGGTAATAATAATAGTTTTATTATTCAACATGTAGTGATGTAGCTTTTGAGAAGCAAAAACCATAGCTAAATAAGCCTTCTCAATTGGTGAGTAATTGTTCTCATATGTAACAAGTGTCCAGCTTAGATAGTAGATGAAATGTTCCTTACCCTGACTATCATGTTGGGCCAAGAGTACCCACAGTGCATGTTCTATAGCTGATAAGTAAAGAAGTAAAGGTTGGCTTAGTGTAGGTGGAATTACAACTGGTGGATTAGCCAATTAGATATTTAGTTATTCAAAGCCTTGAAGACAACTTGTATCCCACTAAAATGTAATATGTTTCTTCAAAAGGTGAGTGAAAGGATGACACTTGTTAGCTAGCTAAGAAATGAACCATCGAATAAACTTAATCTTACCCTACATGCTATGAAATTGTTTCATATTCGATGGTGGAGGCATCTCCATAATGGCCTTTAATTTAGTAGGATCAACTTTTATGCCCCTACGTGAAATAGTGAACCCTAATAGTTTTCTTGAAGTGACATCAAAAACACACTTTTTTGGATTTAGATGTACTTTATATTTGTGAAGTCTCTCAAAAATTCTTCATAGAATATCAAGATGTCCTACTTGTGTTTTGGATTTGGCTAAGATATCATCAATGTAGTCCTGAAAAATATCATGCATCATGTCATGCAAGAGGATAGTCATGGCACGCTAATAATTTGCACCAATATTTTTCAATCCAAAGGGCATGACTTGATAACATAGTTTCCCCCACAGAGTGGTGAATGCTATTTTATGCTGGTCTTCAGGCATAATTTTGATTTTATTATATCCTAAGAAGTCATCCATGAGGGATAACATCTCATATCTTATTGTTGAATCTATGATCATGTCAATGTTTGACAAAGGGAAATCATCTTTTGGGCATGATTTATTGATGTCTCTAAAATTAGTACATAAGCAAATACCTTGTAATTTCTTGCTAACTAGCACAATAATTGATATCCATTTACAATAATCGAGTGGTCTAATGAAGCTAGATCCTAATAAATCTTCTAGATCCTTCTTAATAAGTATAGCTATATGCATATGCATTATCTTTAGCTTTTACTTGATTGGTTTGGCATCTGGATGCAACACAAGTCAATGCACCACTAAAGAGGGGTCTAAACCCAACATGTTAGAATATGACCATGTAAATATATCGATGAAGTCTTTCAAAATAGTAATGATCAAATCATGCTCCTCAACAATGAGGGATACACCTAGGTAAACTATCTTTGGGTTATCATAGGTACCAATATTCACTTCTGTGCTTTCCTCTACAAGGAGTGTAGATCCATCCTCCAAAATAGTTGGAAGCAAAGGGAAATGATATTTTTCATCACTTTGGGAGCTACAAGGCTCACCCATTAAAAAGAATCTGAATCTACCATTTTTGTTAGTGGCCAATTGACAAATTATTTTTGGAAATCTTGAATCAACTATGAAAATATTTGGTACTCTTATGAATTGATGCTGGAAATAATGGTAATACTTGGACTAGGAGGACCCTGAGTTTCCATAGGAGATGAGAAAAATTCCCCATCCAAAGGCTCCTAAAATAGGTTTTCACCTATGGAATTGTCTTTATTTTTACTTTTTCCCCTAACCTAAAGGTGCCTCATGCCTCAGAAAGGTTTTAAATTGAAGCTCTTGATGTTTTAATTCATTCATCACCAAGGAAGTTTCCCTGCTCTCCAAAGTAGGCTAGAGGATCCAAGTGGAAGTCAAAGCCTTGTTTGTGGTTACTAGCTAGAAACCTATCTCTAAGACCCATGAATTTGACAATAGATTCTTCATTCTGAAACTCATCCAATGGTATATTAGATTCTTACTGGTCCCAGTCGATAAGGCACAAATGATGGAGGGAAATAGGATAAGAAGGCATAATGGTAAGAAAGACATTAGTATGAAATAGGTTGGTGTTTACAAGTTCATCATAGGTTTCATAATGGGAAGTTGTGTCATTGTCGAGAGTCTCTTCATCAATCGATAAAGTAGTATCACTCTCAAAATTGATGGGATTACCCACAAGTGGTGTAAATCTAAGTCCTTGACTTCCTATATGTGTTGTCATAGGTACTGGATCAAGAATACCTTGGGTTTTTACTTCTAACCCTTTTCCTTGATAGTCTAGATGGTCCATGATTTTGTTTGGTATGGGGTATTTAGTGCGTTAAAATAAATTGAGAAAACTTTCACTGTATAACCAACCTCCCTCAATGGTGTTTTGTTCTTAATTGGGTGAAGTATTTATTACAAATATGGGTGGCTCCTTTGGAGCATATTTGAATTTCATCTACCATATCATTTTGGGCCTGCTAGGATTAGGTTTGGGTCATCCATATGACTTAGGAGATTTAGTTAGCTTGCCAACATGGAAAGCATCCTAGATGTGGTATGTGGAAATATCCTCATCTTCAATGTTAAAATGTGTAGAAATGTTCTCATATGGTGGATTGGAAGAAGTGGAGGCAAGTTCACTACGATCAATATAGTTAGATTTTAGAGATTCAATAACTATTGTTTTCTTCTTGTTATCTATAAAATCAGTGCTTAGATAATAGTTATAGTTCCCATACTCTACCTATAGGTGCTTGTAGTTTTGATATGGTTGAAGATCACCATGGACAGTGACCTCCAACCTGGAATGAGGGAATTTAATGCATTGATGCAAGGGAGAATGTAAAATTCATACTTCATGGATCCAAGGATGACCCAAAAGTAGATTATAGGGAAATTTTATGTCAAGAACATGACACAAAGTATCATGGGTGATAGGCCCAACAATGATAAGTAAACATATTGCTCCTAAATATTCCCTCTCTATATTATCACAGGGCTTGATCATAATGGTGTATAGTTGCATATATGTGTTTTAAACTTTTACGACTTAGTAAGTATAAATCTTATGTTGGTTAAAGAGTTGAGTAGACTAAATTAGTGTAATAATATGCAATAAATATAACCACTGATTTGTTATATAATTGAATAACTTTGACTTTTCTAAAAATAGTAATAAATAGTGCAAATAAGAACTTAGTTGGAAAATAACTAAGATAGATGATTTGGAATATGAAAACTAAGGTAGAATCTAGTTTGAGTGCTAAAAACATAATCTCAATGTTAGAACCCCTCTTGGATAGTAACACCAAAATTAGAAATGTGGTGGTAGTGTCCTTGTATTGGTGATAATGTCCTCAATGTAGGATTATCTTGAGCTTTTAGGTGTACTTGTGTTTGGATCTGTGAGGTTTGTTCCTGCATGCACGAGTTTTGAAACCCTATATATTACCTATTTTGTTTGAGTTTATGGGAAAACATTAATCTTCCATGTTTCTAGGGCGTCCAATTGATACAAGCTAAAAAGTGTGTTTGTTAGTGGGGTAGGTTAGACATCCTCAACATCTTATTATGATGAGATTTGCCTACATAAAATACTCCAAGAAGGGATCAAGCCTATTGTAGTTCTCCCCACCTAAGTGCTGATGCAAGTGTAAGTGCAAGTGAAACTAGTATGATAGTGGACTCGAGTGCTTTGAATGTGCTTGAGACTAAAAATCTAGGTAATCTAAGCTTAGGATTGTTGTAGATGGTAGTATACAGAAGTAGGGTAGAATAGGTATTGATAACCTTAATTGTGTACAACTTGTTCTGATTTTGAATGTTTATTTTACATCTAATTTCCATCTAGTGGTTATAGGGATAAAAGTCATGTATATATATAATGTTTTGATGCTTGTGCAAGTGCTAAAAGATGTTTAGGATGACCTTGGAAGGTTTTAGATTTGAAAAGATATCTATTTGTGAAAAAGAGAGGTAAAGGACATTAACACCATTATTAGGACACTATCACCATGTGATGCTACTGTCCTTAGCATAACACTAGGCACGAAGGTCCAAGACCAAGAAATGAGGGTCTAGGACTATTTTAGGGATGACTAGGGATGCCTGTAACCCACAAAAAGGTTGTACAAGTGTGATAATAGGCTCTATGATAGGTCTAAGGCTAATATAGGGATAAGTAGTCTTATGTGGAAATCTTAGCACTCAAATACCACTTTTAGGTTATTACAATCTGCATCTTTGTAGTCCAAATTTTGGATCAAAATTAATGAGGCTATGTTTAACCCTGAACCATTATCTATAAGAACCCACTTGAATTTGTGATAGGAAATGATGAATTAAATATACATAAGGTTAATGTGTAGGGGACCAAGGGATGACATGTCTCTTTGGTCAAATATGAGTTATTGGCTTGAAGACAAATGTCCCAGAAGCGCTTGAAATTGAGTTCGATCAATGTCATTAGGCACCTTGGATTATTGAATAAAGTCATTTAATATGGTCATATGAACATATTTAGACATATGAAAGAGGTCCAAGATGGATATCTATATATGCATTTTACTTAATTATTCACCAATATTATACAACTTTGTAGTAGAAGGATGAGATGACTTAGATTTTGGCAGTGTAGAATCTGACACAAGGTTAGGATTGGTATTGACATTGGAAAAAGGCAAAGGGCCCTGGATAGTAACTCTTAGCTGTCTAATTGTGATTGCATAATTTTGAGTCAAGGAAGGGTTACTTAAATTAGAGGAATTCGGAAGTCCAAGAATGGTAATTCATGATGGTTATGATGCAATCACATTGCTCTATCCTACGTTGCAATTACCAATGGTCAAAGGTGGTGGTCCCAAAATAAAAGAGGTATCCCTCTAATGATTATTAGTTGGCTTATAGGGGGTGACTTTGATAGTGGTGACATAATTGTTAGTAATATGTCCCATGATATTGTTGTAACGAGAAGGAACACTTCTATAACCAACTTGGTTGGCTTGGGTATCATGAACCTGAATACGATTATTTTGGTTCTGGTTATGTCCTTGTCTTTATTGTTGATGTTGGCCCTATCCTTCATTTTGATTGGTACATTGATATTGATTTTAATGCTTAGGAAAGGGGTTCTTATAGATTCCCATATCCTGATTGGTGTTGGGTATTTGTTTATATAATTCAATTTCCCCATTCTCAAGTATATTCTCAATTAGGTGTCTTAGCTACACACACCTATAAATTGAATGAGAAATTATGTGATGGTAATCATAATACTCATTATGACAATACCATGTTGATTTAGGCTGACCCTCTAGAAAGGGTTTTGGAAAGGACCAAGTGATCATGTTGGCAGTTACCAACTTTTGGAATACAACTGCAATGTTCTCCCTGAGGTTGTTGAAAACTCTATCTTTATAATATCTTTGTCATGAGGAATTTATTTATAATGAAAGATGAGGGTTAGGTTTACTATTTTTAATAGGTGGTCATTGTAATATTTCTACATGCCTTGTCTTCATAACCCCATTACCGACCATGTCTTTATTTTTAAAAAAAGGCCTTCAATTTTTGAGCTATGGTGGTATGAATTAGCACTTGATTTATCATTTAATTATGGATTAGTGTTTGGGTCTGAGAGTATATCTTAATAAAACCTTGTTGATAAGTGTTTTTTTTATATTTTTACCCCTTTGTTAATGATTTCCTCAAACGTATTGGCACAATTGAGTTTGAGATTATGTGTAAGCTTGACATTGAGATTTTGTGCAAAGATACCAACTAATTGTGTATTAGGAAAGTTATGTGAGAAATGAATAGCCAAATATCTCCACCTTTGTAAGTATGCTGAGAAGCTCTGTCCTCCTCATTGTTTGGCATTGCACAAATCCACAACAATCAATTCATGTTTCATATTGTAAGAGAAATGGTTGATAAATTTTTCTAATAGGTCATTGAACGTAGTGACTGATCCTTTAGGAATTTTGAGAAGCCATTCTAATGCTTATCCACCTAAGCTATGTGGAAATAGGCATAACAAATAAACACTATTATATGATACCTATTAGCATGCTACAAAGAATGCTTGTAGATGTTCTCTTGGATCTCCCTTCCCTTTGTATTTGTCAAATTTTGGCATTTTAATTGAGGTGGGAAAGGCACCTAAATAAAGCTAACATCAAATGGATAAGGGATATGTGATCAAACTTATATTTATTGGGTACTTGTTTGCCTTCTTATAGGTCCGAAACTATCCCCTTTATTATGTTCCATTCTTGAACATTAGGATCAATTTATAATGAAAGGAGGGTATTTTACTGGGTATTAATGAATTATTGGCCCTGATTAGCATTAGCGTAATTGGAAGTGGCTCCCCTTATGTGGTTTAGTTTAGAATATGAACACTCTATCCTAAAATCTATGTTTGATGTGGGATATTTTATTAGTTTGGATTTGAATTGGAATAGGTGAGTGTTGTTGTTCCCAAAGAAGTTATTATTATGAATAGTATGGAATTTTTGTTAATCTAGTGAGATATATTATTGGTTTTATGGAATTTATTAGTGATTTAGAAGAATGTATTATCATTATTGGATTACAAGAGGAAATTTTTGTTGTTTCTATGAATTGGAAGAGGTTGGTAATGTATTTTTTGAATCTTCCACTACTTACGAAGGTGGTGGATTATTGACAACTTATTGTGAATGGTTTGGAACTTGGTTTGAATCATTAGGTAATTGTATTACATCGGTAAGAATCTCCTGATGGTTGAAAAACATATGCTATGTATAAAGTGGAAATTTTTGTGAAGCATTCATTGGTAAGGTTTGTTCAGGAGGAGCCAAAATATCTATATTAGATTTAGGATTGAATAGTTATTATTGAATTTATTTGTGCAATTAATTTTATTCTATGAGTGTGGTATTGTTAAAAAAGGTTGTAGCCAAAAAATATGTTAAGTCAATGACAAGATAATATACATAAAAATGACTAATTTTCTGTATAATGGATGTTGTAAAGTGACTAGTTTGGGAAGGATAAATCAATGGACCCTTCCCTTTGCTACATGAAGCAATGGTTGGTATCAAAACTTGAGTAAGAGGTTGCTATTGTGGTTTTTCCCCTACTTTGATAAGGGTATTCATTTTTTTTATTCAAAAATTAGGTGGGAGCCTAACTCCTGATTCTATTAGCCTTAGGAGAGATTTGCCTTGATCTTCTATGAGTTGATTTTTGAATTGATCCCACAATGGGATGGTTATCATCAAACAAAACCAGGTGTTCATATCCATCTTCACTATAGTTAAAATTTATAATATGTCCCAAGGGATCATAATAATGTTCTACTTTGAAACTAGGGCCATAAAAAACCCCATTGTGAGTGTATCTAGGCATGCTTGGTCTAAAAAAGTGTAAAAATTTGCTCTTGGTTTAGATTAGTATTTGAATTAATTTAAAGAGGGTTTGACCAAATAAGTGTAAGTATATAATATGGGTAAATGCTCTAGGTCTTCAAAAATGATCTAGCTCAGTAAAATTAATGTCTAAAGTAAAATATAGAATAAGAAAAGATGGTATTGGATTTTTAGAATTAGATTTTTTAAGAAAATATCTTGACCTTGGTTGGTCTTTGAATTCAATTTGGAATGAGACTGAAATAGAGTTAGATGGTTCAAAATTTGGGAATTGGTTTGGCACAAAAGACCTAAGTCTAAATCAGAAGCTGAATGACCAACATAACCTTACCAAATGAGACAAAGGCTATTGTTTCAAGTGATAAACAAAACAATATGAAAATAACCAAGGTTGGTTTGAAAATTTGGAAAATGTAATGGTATCAAATGGAACTTAGGGTATAGGTTAACACAAGAAAACCTAAGTCCAAATGTAGAATAAAAATGGGTAGTGTAACGCCTTAATGTGTAAATAGGTGATAATGTATTTGAAATTGTTTGGCCGAAGAACTTGGTGTATTTATTTTAAAATTAGGTTGTGAATACAACATGGGTTTTAACAAAATCACTCTAAGCAATCACATGGAAATTGACACGGGTTATGAGATAGTCATTGAATCCTTTCGATATTCTTGTTTTTGAGAGGATAAAATTTAAAGCTCATTAAAATAAATTAATTATTTCAAGTTATTGGTAAGGTTTTTAAGCCCCTTATTCTCTCAAAAGTTTGTATGTAAAATATAATAGTCAAAGGATGTTAACCTTTACACCCTTGTATCAATGAGATATCTATGCTAAATATGGCTTTCTACCCTAAGTTTTTTATAAAAAAAATAAATGGTCTCGATATACCTTATGGTATGTGGGTAATTTAGAATAATATATTAAGTGGATGTGAGGTCTTATGGTCTATTTTCCAAAGGGTCTAGTCCCTTCACAACCACTTCAGTCGTTGGTGTCTAAATGAAGTGCTATCAACACAACTAGGTTTCGAGAAACCACCAGTTAAAATACCACTGGTTTAACCCCAATTTATATATCCTATTAGATAATGGGGTTGGTATGATGCTAGGATGTCACATCCTAAGTCAATGCACCCCTAATGACCAATGGGAAGGTGATAAAATCCATCCCATGAAGTTAAAATAAAATGCAAGGAAAAAACATTTTTGTTTCTGATCCTTATGACCTCATGGCTGGGAAAGATAAGAGTATACAACAAAAATATATTTTTGGGTAAGGCACACAAACAAGTAAACCACTGTGATTTTGGCCACCCAGGCTCCCTAAAGGGGTAATGGGTGAGCATAGACACAATGATTTAAAAATAAAAATTGATACATAAACAACCTAAAGCAAATATAAAAAAAACTCTTAAGAGCACAAAGGTAATGGTGATATGCTATTTTTAATCACTAAATACCAAATGTAGATGAAGTTTGCCTTTTTAAGTTAGTTTTAAAATCATAAAAACAACTTAAATCGATAACAAAACCTATAAAACATAGGATTATATTCTCAAACAATTGTTTTATCTATCCAAGAAAACTATTTTTAAGACTTTTAAACTTTCAAGAAATTTGCCACAGGGAAAATTCACCATTTAGAACAGCAACCTCACCGATCCTGGTTGATTTTATCATTCTATAGAAAACTAGAAACATAGCTTTGCTAACCTCAAAAATTAGCAGGATGACCTCACTGATTACTAGACAAGTTTACCAATTCGAATAAAACATATAAACACAAGTTTTACTTTGTGCAATTTCACTGTTTACTTTTCCAGTTTGCTAAAACATAAGGTGACTTCACTATTTTAAAATCAAGGACATTATTTTATGGAACTTGTAAGAAAATGTGAAAATGTGACTTCATTGATTAGGTCTTGACATCTCTAATAGGTATCTTGACTTTACCATTTTCTTCATGAATTTGTCATTTCCTATAAAATAAACATAGATCATAAAATAATATAAAATGATATCATCGATACGCATGGTGGCCTCACCAATTACATGAGTGAATTCATTTTTCTATAGGGAAACTTCACCATTTCATAAGGTAACTTTGCTAATACATAGGTTGACTTCACCATTTTTAAGGTGAACTTTTTGATTACTAGAAAATACAATACGGGACATTTAGACAAAAAAGAAGTAAATCAACATCAAAAGATTGCTTGATTGTATAACTATAAGACTTAAAGACGTCCAAAGGAGGTTTTTGAGGTGTGAAGTCTCACCAAGCATCCCATTATGTAGAACAATATTACAAGAAGGGTTAGTTTCTATGTTACTATTCAAATACAAACAAAATCACAAAACATAACACTTCAAGCTTACTCCTTAGGATGAGATATAATCACTAAGACAAAGAAATAAATACAAGTTCTACATTCACCTTCCTTGAATACTCCATATAACAACTATTTTACAAATGTCTATGTCTAGTTTGTGGATATAGGAGTCTTTGTCAAGGCATGTGTTCAATCAGACAACATCTCCCCTTGTCTACCAATGAACTTATTCAAATGAGATGAAAAATGGTGAATCTTATTATCAATATTTTGGCATTAATTATTTGGACATAAAATATTGATAGAAAAAGGTCATGGCCTTGGTATTTATGACCTAACTGAAATGATATGAGCCATCCATCTCAAGATCAAGATGTGTGGCCCAAAATTGATTCAGCTTTGGAGACCAAATGCAATTAATGTTGCAATTAACTTTTCAAAGAAAGGAGAAATTAATAGGCATGGCTTGCACAAATTATATATTTGATGCATTGATTAAGCATGGCTTTCATTTTTGATAGATGATGTCACATTTCTAGATATTTGTTAAAATTTCATTTTTCAAAATTAGATATTAGATAATTTGATATGGATTTTTCACTTAAGTATTTAATTGGATTTAATTAGTTAAGTGAATTTGATTAGGATTTTTGAAACTCTTAGAATTTGATTAATTTCCATGCATTATTGGTTAAAAACATTAATTTCCTACATCATAATTTGACTGGATATGAATTATAAGAAGATAATGATTGTATACAAGGTAATTCCCCAATTAGAACATATTGACATAAATTAGGAATTACATATGATGTGTGTAGATGAATCAAAGCATTTTAGTGGTTTTGGTCCAATTTGTGTGTTATTATAGGAAGTCATTTAGACTTGTAATTTTGACATGGTAGTAGTGATAATTAGATGTGTATAGATGCATCTCTAAAGAAAATCTTGTCATTCTTGAGGGGAAAACCATAAAAAACTTTGGGTAGTTATTGTAAGAAAACCATAAGGGGTAGAGGCAAATTTTAAGCTCCTACAATTGCATGGGAGAGTATTCTAAGAAACTTTAATAAGATTATATTTTGATCACAATTATGAAAAATGGTAGCACATTTTCTCTCACGGTGAAAAATTGCTTTCGGGAGTAGAATTTGGTTAGTATAATGTGCAACATGAAAGGAATCCACAAATTATATTAAATTGAGCTTTCTCAAAAGAGGTTCCCCCCTTGAAGAGGCTAACAATATTGTTATGTAATTTTCTCCCTTTTTATGAAATATAGTCTTTTTCCATTCATTTTCTTTATCATTTCTAATATTTGTACTATTGTTCTAATATATTACAGGAAGGATCATATCATCTAGTATCAAACCTCTTTTCAAAGCCATTTTTCATAATTATTCTAATGGTTTAGGGTTCTCTAATTATGTCCACAGTATGCTCTCACCTTGCCCTATCGTGATCTTAGTGATTAGAAAGTGGTAATAAGGTGGAAGAACTAATTTTATTCCCCATTTTTTCTTCTATATTTTTTATTTAGGTTAAAACTATGTTTTGATAGTTTTAAAACTAGTAGAAAGTTATCATTTTAGGGTATGCAGTTAACAATTTTCCATGATTCTATGGAATGGGGGGTTATGCCCAAATATGCAAGCCGTTAGAAAATGTTGTATACAAACTTGTGCTTTCACATACCTTTGGATATATAAGAATACCCCCTAGTTTTTGTCATAGGCTAGCCATATGAATCCTTTGGCCATTTATTTCTATGATGCATAGGTAAGTAGTTAACCATAGGAAATTAGTTGAATTGTACTGTTGACGCTGGAAATTGCACCCTTTGGCAAGGAGTCACACTCTTACCATTTCCTCGCAACATGGAATCTCCTCTCTCGCCTGTGGGATGGCAAAGCAGGAGAGGAGAGTCTCTAGATAAGGGCTAGCTCCCTTTGATGTATCTTGTTTGTTCCAGCAGGACAAAAAAAACACGGGTATATACAGATATATACAGCTATACAAACTGGGGGAATGAAAAGGGAGAAGAAAATACAGGAAAACAAACAGCCTACTCTAAAGAGGTGATACACCAAAAATGAAATGACCTTCCCACCTCCACACTCAGGATCAAACAAAACATACATACACTCATATTTGGCAGAAAAGACCAGGTCGCTGGAAATGACAGGGAGATTCTTATGGAAAACACAGGAAACAGGGACTACCAAGGTGCTGGGAAATACACACTATAAGTGACCTCTCCTATTCTATACCTCCAAAACAAAACTCTACTCTTAGCAGCAGTAGACAGTGGCGCTTTGTAGATCACAGGTTTGTTGGTGTTGAACTTGTGAGAGCATCAAGAGACAATGACTGGACACAGACCAACATTCTTGGCATAATTTGCACAATCTATCCAAATAGAGGTAAAAATTGCATTTTATTCAATCTAGGTAGAAATTTTAGCAGGGTTGCACCTGGCTAAAATTGTGAAAAGATGATTACAAAAATGACCAAGTCCACAACTTATATGGAAAAAGACAAGGAGACTCATTTTGACACTCTTTGCTTGCAAGTGGGCATGTTGCATCTTCATTGGGAAGGAGAAAAACACTATTGGTGTGTCATCTACCTATTGGAATCATTCCTGTCACTTGACTTTTTCCTTGTTTTATCTCATTTGCTTACTTGGCCCCTTTTGCTAACTTCCTGGCAGGTCGCTACAATTCTGGCTCTTTTCGGTTGATTTAGCTCTCTCTGTGCCTTTAAAATAAATAGTTACTTCTTTTTTGCCAGCTTCAATGTCCTCCTTGATGTCCTTGTGCTTTGCTGGATTCTGGCCACTTGCAAACTACCTCATGGCCTGTTCTTTATATTGAAAGCAAACAGCTATATGGCTTTGCCAAATTTGACGTGCCCATGGCCGTCAACGGATCCATGCTGGTAGTCAGGTCCACGTTGGCCTCCTTCAACTTACCTTAATCTCTTCGCGGCTTGCCTTAGTCCCCCTGCGATTTGCTTTGTATGTCTCGCGGCCTTTGTGTTTTGCGTCGGGCCTTGGCTTGGTCGTTTCCACGCGGGCTTTCAACGGCTCCCGCGGGCTTTTGAATTTTCGAGGACAAATTGTTCGCGGGAAATTCTCGCAGGCAATTTGTCCGCAAAAATTCTGCCCGACTATGTATAACCTGCGAAATTTTGTCTGTGGACATTTCCTGCGGGCAAAAAGTCCACGAAAATTCTTTTTTTGCTGCCTTTGTTAAGCCTGCCCTCCGAAAGGGCTTTTTTACTATCGACTGCCCCTTAGACAAAAGGCACCCCTTTGAACCAAAATCCGTTGAACCAATTTTGGTTCAATGGTTCAAGGTTCAAAGGAGTGCGCCGATGAACCATGGAAGCCTTTGAACCTTTTGCATTAAACCTTAGCCATTGAACCAAGCATTGAACTTTTCGTTGAACCTTTGCCTTTGAACCGTTCGGTTAAACTTTTTGAACTGAGCCGAAGCATTGAACTTTTTTTGGTTGAACCTTTTGGCTTTGAACCAACTGATGAACCAAGTTCATTGAACTTCTTCCATTGAACCAAGTACATTGAACATAGCCAATTGAACCAAAAATTGGTTCAACGGTTCAACGGTACGATGGTTCAACGTTGTTGAACCAAGATGCTTGAACCAAACGATGAATGGACCAAGGGTGGTTGAACCACTGAACCAGGGAATTAATTGAACTTTTTTGAACCCGTTAAACCTGAAAATGACTGGCATTAAATAGCAGGTGAAGAAGGTGACCAAAATTTTACTAGGGGGCAAAATTTGGTCAACAAATTGGTGACTCCTAAGGGAAGCATGCCTGCTATGCTTAGAATCTAGTTGCCTCTGAATATCCATTGGGTGCAGAGTCAGATGCAGCTTGAAAAGAATTAATAACAGCCTGAAAGATCCCAGGATCAAATACATAGAATTAACCCCCACACGTAAAGGGAAACACACAAGACTAAAAACACTCCCTGTGCAACTGCACTTAGGGAAAGCAGGAGAAGAAACTTAAACAAACTATTATGTACAGCTAACGAGGTATTTTTGATTCCCACCTGGATCAAATGGAAAACTTATTAAGTCCCCTTCCTGGTAAGAAGACTTATGGCTCCAGGCAAGTAGCTGAATGAAGAAGAGAGTTGGTGACTTGCTCTTCTTGCCTGTCACCTGAGTTGGCTAGAAATCAAGTGGATCAAAATCAAACATGCCTCCGACATATATGTATTCTGATTGTTCTTGGAAGCCTACTGAATGTTGATCCTTCAGATTCGTACACCCCATCAAGAAGTCAAATGTTACCGGCTCATCACCAGAAGCTTCCTGATATGCATCATGGACTGGCTCATTCTCCTCTGCCTCATGCTCAGGTTCCATGGTATGGCCATCTTCCTTGATGACTTCAAAGAATAAATATTTAGATTCACCAACCTCTTGAAGGGGCAAATCTGAAAAACTACAGCCTCTTTGCATGCTTGTTGGAAACCCAACGCTGTCCTCATCATTTTTAATCAGCTCACACCCTGTTTGGAGAATAATATAGCCTGCTCTGAAGAATTCAAACAAATCATTCAAATCATGAAAAAAAGGTTGTCCATGCTCTTCCATATCACTCTGTTTGATTTCATCCTTGTTTGCCATCATGAAGTCTCCCACATCAGTCACAAACTGAGCATAATCCATATCAGGCAAGGCCTGATAGCTTTCTTCAAAATGTGTAGGTGGGGTGTGTTCAGACATAGAATGTGCTATTTGGTCTGAACCGTCCATCACACATTCGCTGAGGATTTTCTCTTTGGACTCCAATTCTGCAATTTGCTTATCCAAATCTTCCTGGAAAAGCCTTTCCTGGAAGTCATAATCATTAACAGGGGCAGGAGCAACCTCTTCTTCTTCAAGAATTAGACTGAAATCTTCCTCCTCTTCCTCCTTGTTGTTCCAAGATTCAACTGTTTGCGCCCAACTCATGATCCTAGGATTAGACTCTTGCTTTTGTGAGCAGGCAATAATTTTATCATTTTCAAGTTCCTAGGCTGACTCATGATGCTCCTCTTTCCATCTTGGAATTTGGAGATCATGTCGAAAGACTTGAGGAGGCTGGGAAATAATTAGGAGGGTCTACTCATGCATAGGGAAATCTGCCTGAAGAGAGGCATGTTGGAAAGCTAGGTGCACGGGATTGAGGGCAGAACTGATTGGTGCATTGGATGAGCCAAAATGAGCAAGTGCCATCTCATAGAAAGGATTTGGCACACAAAGGGGAGATTTTTCTAAAGTAGGAGGGGGAAGACCTTGGGCCAAAACTTCTTGATTTTCGTCCCTCCACTTCACCAATGCTTCATCAATATTGAAATTAGCTTGTGGATCAGTGAAAGGAATACCTTTTGGCGTTGGCTAGTTTGCAACGTTTGAAAGCTCCACCTCTTTCTCTTTCAACAACATCATCTTCTTCTCTAGTTCCTCAATCCGCTTAGCTAGAGCATCCTCACTTTGCATTTCTTCATTTTGGATGATGTCTTTCTTCTCTTTGCTATTTCGAGATTCAACCACTTGATTCTAGCTCAAAAAATTTGGGCTGGGCATTCCTTTGGGGGTGATGGGACCACAATGTGAGAGGATAACGAAGATTTTGATTCCACTTCCCTTGCTACTAGAATGGGCTTCTGCATCTGAAGGTTTGCCAATTCAATCTATCTATCAAGATTAGCCTTAAACATAAGGTTCGATGTTTCAAAATTTTCCTCAACATGATTGAGGAATTGACTTTGACAAGGTCGACTTGGCTCAAGAGCAGGAGCTATTTATGACTGATATGATGCTTTGGGTAATGAGTATGCAGGTTGATAGACTTGGTAAGGCTGCCTCTCATGCACACTCAGTTTCTCCTCCATAAATGCAATTAAACCACTCACATCCAGCATCTCATTTGAAAGCATGTGCCAATTTGCTCTTTCAATAGGAGCCCATTCTTTCTTAACCTGATCCAGCGCATTCCTCACTTGATGGATGATATGATCAAGAATTTCTTGGCCATACCCCTTTCTGGTGTTAAGATCAATTACATATTTGTTGTATCCCAGTAGCGCTTGCTTGAAAGTGAAAATGGGTTGATTAGCAAAGAGATTGGGTTGAGTGGAAGAAGCAACATACTGAGAAGATTTAGTGCAAGGCTGATATTGCTCATAGCAAGGTTGAGACTGGCCATATTGGGCATGATAAGGATTTTCATAAGGCTGGTAAGGATTATAGCCATGCTGGCCAAATAAAATAGAGTCCATGACTTAAAATGATGGAAATTACACATACCAAAAAAATACGCTTCTTGAGGTACCAGGTTGCTTAACCAGCATATATAACTCAGAGTCGCCAGATGCTGAAGAAACTTGATTTACCATAACAGGACCAGCATCAATCCTGAAACTTTACTTCATTGAAAACTTGGGTCCCACCAGGCGTGCCAAAATTGTTGACGCTAGAAATTGCACCCTTTGACAAGGAGTCACACTCCTGCCATTTCCTCGCAACATGGAATCTCCTCTCTCACCTGTGGGATGGCGAAGCAGGAGAGGAGAGTCTCTAGATAAGGGCTAGCTCCCTTTGATGTATCTTGTTTGTTCTAGTAGGGCAAAAAAAATGGGTATATATAGCTATATACAACTATATAAACTGGGGGGAATGAAAAGGGAGAAGAAAATACAGGAAAACAAATAGCCTACTCTAAAGAGGTGATACACCAAAAATGAAATGACCTTCCCACCTCCACACTCAGGATTGAGCAAAACATACATACACTCAGATTTGGTAGAAAAGACCAAGTCGCTGGAAATGACAGGGAGATTCTTATGGAAAACATAGGAAACAAGGACTCACCAAGGTGCTAGGAAATACACACTATAAGTGACCTCTCCTATTCTATACCTCCAAAATAGAACTCTACTCCTGGCAGCAGCAGACAGTGGCACTTTGTAGATCACAGGTTTGCTGGTGTTGAACCTATGAGAGCATCAAGAGATAATGACCAGACACAGACCAACATTCAAGGCATACTTTGCACAATCTATCCAAATAGAGGTAAAAATTGCATTTTATTCAATCTAGGTAGAAATTTTAGCAGGGCTGTGCCTGGCTAAAACTATGAAAAGATGATTACAAAAATGACCAAGTCTACAACTTATATGGAAAAAGACAAGTAGACTCATTTTGGCGCTCTTTGCTTGCAAGTGGGCATGTCGCATCTTCATTGGGAAGGAGAAAAACACTGTTGGTGCATCATCTACCTGTTGGAACCATTCTTGTCGCTTAACTTTTTCCTTGTTTTGTCTCATTTGTTTACTTGGCCCCTTTTGCTAACTTCCTGGCAGGTCGCTACAATTTTGGCTCTTTTCGGTTGATTTAGCTCTCTTTGTGCCTTTAAAATAAATAGTTACTTCTTTTTTGCCAGCTTCGATGTCCTCCTTGATGTCCTTGTGCTTTGCTGGCTTCTGGCTGCTTGCAAACTACCTCATGCCCTGTTCTTTATATTGAAGGCAAACGGCTATACGACTTTACCAAATTTGACATGCCCGTGGCTGTCAACGGATCCATGCTGGCAGTCAGGTCCACGCTGGCCTCCTTTGGCTTACCTTAATCTCTTTGCGGCTTGCCTTAGTCCCCCTGTGGTTTGCTTTATATATCCCGCAGCCTTTGTGTTTTGCATCAGGCCTTGGCTTGGTCGTTTCCATGCGGGCTTTCAACAGCTCCCACGGGCTTTTGAATTTCCATGGACAAATTGTACAAGAAGGTCATTTGGTAGACTTTAGTTTAGATAATCCACCAAGAAGAATAGCAAGACACCAAGAGTACAAGAAGGTCATTGGGTAGACTTTAGTTTAGAAAGTCAGTCTCCAAGAGAGAGAAATAAATGAGCCTCCTATAATCATGAGTCAAGGTGAGAATGTTCCTTTTATTGATTATTTTTCTCCTGAATCACTTGATGAGTTGCAGGAAGATGTTTTTTGATAGAAGAGAGAGAACTTAGTGAAGGGGTACCTTCGTGTATGAAATCAAACTTTTGGTGGTCCAACATATTGCATAATCAATAAGGGGTGTTATAATAGGTCACTATTTGTACAATTTACCCTTATTGGGGTCTTAAAATCAAATGAAACATACATGGATTGTAACCTCAATTCCATTTACAAACATTTCTTGAATTTGGGTTTTTTTAAAATGTGCATACAATAACTACACATACATTGAAATAACATATTTCAATTAAATAAAATGAGGTTGGTCATAAGGTATGATTACATGTACATAAAGAACATTTGAAAGGTCCAAACAATAAATTTAGACATCTTTGATATGGGCCCAACATAATCATCATGCAAGTATGCACTAATGCTTTTGAGTTGAACTTGTCACAATATCTTGGGTTGCAACAACTTTTCAATGTGGAAATTTTGTAACCATATGTCCAACCCTTCTTGGACATTTTGTTAGCATAGGTTCTGATGCAACATAACATGCTAAGGATGAGGATAGCTAGGTTTTATTATACTTAACAAGATAGTACAGAGAATTCATATTTAACAAAAGCATGATAGAGATGAGTTATCATGCGAAAAATAGGAACTAAGATTAACCAGAGTTTTCTTAAGATTTGCAAAACATTCAAATTACTTTAGATAATATTAAAATAGACATTAAACATGTTAATGCATACAAGAAATAACATAAGAAATATGATAGGTAACCATAACCAACAAGTCTATATTGATCTCAACAAAGGTTCATCATCTTCTTCATACAAACATACATATTTATAGTCACTACAATTTCCTGACTATTCATATTATTCCCATATATTGGCACCAAAGAGAGGAGACTGCTCATCTTCTATATTTTTACAACTTGTGGATGATAGGATAAAATACATATAGCTAACAATTCCATACATAATGGATGAATATTTGAAGAATATCCTACGCAACTTTACATATCCATTGTTTTCTCCCAACACTTTCTCAAACTTAAAATGTTGTCTCATATCGAGACAACATTGTAGGTTCATCTAACTATGCACTGAAGGAAAAAACTAAAAATTTGGGTAGATGAGTAAGAGTCACAGTAATCTCTCAAGGCATCATTTTTGGTTTTCACCTTTTGCACATTACTTAGCTGCCCTTTCGAGTTTTCAACTAAGTAGTGTACCAACCTAATACCCTTTTGGGTTTTTAATAGGTTGGCATAACCAGGTGGTTGACCCTTATGAGTTTTCAACCATCTTAGCCCCACTTGTCTTACCAATCATCCTCAATACAAAAACTTGTTTAAAACTTCAAAAAATATTTCAAAAACTGTGCATTATGTAGTACTCAATTGGAAGGAGGTGGTGTTGTTGAGTAAGAAGACTGGGTAGCAAGATCCTTGGCCATAGAGTTAGTAGCCGTGTGCTATGAAATTTCTTACTAGATTTTAATGGTGGCTTGTAAATAGGAACTTTAAGGATCTAGGTCACCTCATTATAGAATAGAGCTAGGTTAGTTTTGAGTGTATACTAGTTGAACATCACTTCCTGGACTATACGAATGAGTATGCACATTAGTGCGTAACATCTAATAATTTCCTTTAGGTCTGAGTCCTTAGTGGCACTCATTTTTGCCTTTATATTACTGACCTTAAATCAAATTTTTGTGCTCAACTACTCCAATTTTTATGCATGTCATTCTGCTTGGAGACCTACAAATGTACTACATCATAGGTCTTGCTACCAACTAAGGAGTAAATTTTACACATTATCCCTAACATTGAAATGTTACTAAAGAGTGAGGTTAGTTTCATCAGTTAAGGTAGTCTAGTTATGCATGGTTATGTTGGTCATGGTAGCTACAGTGAAGTCTATGTTGGAGTTGGTAAGGGAATTGTCAAGTTGATGCTTCTAGTCCAAAAGACTACATGCAACCTGATGGGCTTGGAGAGCTAAAATTTTAATAAGGATCTGATACTCCTCTAGCAAAGTAACTAAAGATATGGTGTCAATCTTCAAATTATATCCCACATTGCCAACTATTCAAAGTTTCTGAGCTACGCATCAATCTTTTATGAGTTCCACAATCAAGGTCTTGAGCTTACTAGAATCTGACATCATTTGGTCCCTGATTACTCGAGAGACCAAGTTTATACAAGTGTCCATGATCATCTTTGATGCTTCATGAAGATAACCCTTAAGATATACATTATCTTCATTTTCTTGATCTCATTCTTACTCTAGGGAGGTGGCCTTTTGTGTGATAGACTCTTGAAAAGTTGTAGGTTCAGGGCGTGGCATGGTGGCTAGTGGGAGCAAGAAGGTAGTGCACCGAGTAGTGACTGAGGGAACGTCACAAATCCAAACACCTCTTAATGGAAGTTGTGACATCTGGGATCCTATCTGTGTTCTAGGTGGAACTTGTTATTGTGCAGTGGCCTCTGCTACCAGCTTAATTTTTTGTACAACATATTCAACTATATTCCTTTTGGCCTCCTCCTCCTTTACATGTTTATTCTTCTTATCTTCTTCCTCATTTTTCTCCTTCTCCTCCTCTTTCTTTCTCTGTTCTTCTTCTTCTTTTTTCTTTTTCTCTTATTCTTACTTCTTCCTCTATTCTTATTCTTCTTCTCTCTTCTTCTTTTCTTATCTTTGTGTAGCTTAGGCTTACACTTAGCCTTGTACTTGTGCTTGCACTTGTTGTTACTATAGGATTTCATCATCTTCTTCCTTTTTCTTGGCAGCTTCGTCTGCCTGCTGTTGTGCCTGGAGTGCTACATCTTGTTTCCTTTTTTTCTTCTTTTTTTTTCTTCTCTCTTTCATTTTGCATATTGTTTGCTGCATCAACTACTTCTTATGCCTATCTGGTGATTTTCTTGGCCTTTTATATGTCTACATTTGCATCCTTGGCCTCATGTTTTTATTTCACTTCTTTCTTTCTTTCTTTCTTTACTTTTCCTCCTTCCTGAGTCAACATTTAGCTGCATGAGCATTCTTCCCTAGCGGCCTATTGTTCCTCTATGATTGACTGCTCTAGATCAATTTTCTTAACCTCTTATGTTTATGGTGATGGTTGGGAATTATCTGGTTAAACCTATGAACTTTGAACTTATTCCTTCCTTCTATCGATTGTGACCAGTCTACATCATAGTAGTGGTGTAAAATATTCAAGAGTAGGTTATGCTTCTTGTGTAACTACTAGTTAACCAAACATGCAATCTTATAAAGTAGGGGAGACTCTTGTCTCCCACCATGTTCTGGGCTTGTGCATAAGTTGTTCTAGTGGGCTCTCTAATAAGGATGAAAATATGAAATTAGGTGCGAATGTTGGGCAAGTTGAAGGCTAAAAGAAGTCCATTCTTTGCTAGAGCTACTCTGCTTCTTCTCAAATTATGTCAATAATGATAGACAGTGGGCAAATTGAGAGTTATACCCATAGCTCAAGAAGAACCTGCTTCCACACTTTTACTATATGCACCACTTTCCAAAACAAGAATTATTTTTCCTCTTACTTCTCATGATAGTCTCCAGCCATATCTACCAACATGACCTAGTAGATTTCTTGTTCATCTATTCCTATTTCCAAGAGGTCACAAGAGTTAACTATTTACAACACCTTTAGGTCATCCTTTCAGGTCATCGTGTTGTGTGTCATTCACTTCAGGGGAAGAGACACCAAATGTAGATTTACTTTGTGCTTCCTCTTTTGTTGTTATTAATTGGATGTCAAATCTGTTTATTGTGTAGTGGGAATAACAACACCAAGTGGAATAGATTGCAAGGGGGTTACATACCTAGCTACATACTCTTTTTGTTTGGCCACTTTAGCCTGTGCCTTATTCATGGTGATGAAGAAGGGGAGTGCCTTGAATGGTGAGCACAATAGCTCATGGATTGTGATAAGGACTCCTTTAGATATAAGAGTAACTATGTCATGCTGACCTAGGTACTATGGGACATCAGGTGACACTTGAGGATGTGTGGTTATGAGTTTTAGACACTCCTACCACCAAAATTTGAGCTTGCCCTCATGTGTAAGAGCTCCATGATCTTGCATCCAAATTATGTTATAGAATTATTGTGCTGGCCAGTAATCTGTATTTGGGTACACTTCTCCATCTAGTGATTTCCATTGTGTGAAGTAAAGTAAGAAGATCATAAACTGATAGTAGAACATCTGCTTAGGAGTGGTGTGTCATTTTTTAATGTTTATGAGTAACTCCTGGATGAAGTTCTTGGGCTAGTTGAACTCTTCATTCTGGTGGATCATCCTATGAGCAATATCCACAACTCCCTTGGGTATTTGCTTGGCAGACTTGGTTGTCTACCAAAATCTTTTGGTGATGTAATAGATGAGAAAACACATGGGTTTAACTAGAATTTCATTGATGGAGACCCATCGATTACCCCACACATACAAGTCCTAGACTTTTGGCAAGATGGGTGACATTTTGGTCTTATAGGGCAACAATGAATTTCCATGCACAAGCATGCCCAAAGCTCAGGTCATGGCTTGTGTGTTGATTACCACAGTCTCATCTACATCCAAATAGATTATGCCCTCATTATATCAGAACTATCTCTCCTAGGGTACCAAATGTCAGAATATGTAGTAGGCACTTAATGTATATGTTTTAGAATTGATGGGGTGTTGTGAGGGCAAGTGGTTGTGCAACATCAACTGGATCAGGGTGGAAGGGCTTCTACTTAGCTTCCTAAAAGTACTAAAATGGCTCTTGATCACTATACTTGGTTTTTCAAAGTGCTATGTCGACACCCATGGCTTCCTTTTTTACATTAGAGAGGGGTTAGATTAGCTACATGGTACCTATGTCTCCATAGGTGAATGAAATTAAAATTTGCTTGATTTTTTGTGCAAAGTAATAGTTTGAATCTTGATAGTTATAGCTCATGAAGCATGTGCTCAAAGATAAAATGTTGACTTGGTGTTTAAACTTAAATTTTATAGATTTGGTGCCTCTTGGCTTCTACATCCAAGCTATGCTTAGTTGTCTACTCATCTTGAATGCAATGGTAGATGTGACAAATCTATATCCAATTTGGCTATTAAATCAGTTAATTATTGGTGCATATGTCGAGTTATACCATTATGCTCTTTGATATTTTTACAAGGGGTATGAACATCTGATGTTGATGAGCCATTGATTTTTTGAAGATCACATTAATTGACCCTTGGCTCTTGCATTTACTTCTGGTGGATGACCATTATCCGATGGATATATTGCTGATGGGATGTTTTGGCATCTTTCCTAGACTTAATAATTTTTAATCGCTTCTCTTTGACTTTTTTGATGGTACACATGGATCCTCATGTGCACGTTTGGCACACATGATGCTTGGTCTTTGTACTTCACAAATGTTATTACTGAGATCATCTACAAGCAAACAAAAAAAAACACACACACACAAAACTTTGCAAAATAGAGAAATCCTAATCTACATGGTGCTTCTCAACACCCACTCAGCTTGTAAAATGAGATCCATAGACTATTAGTGGTAGGGATTAAGCCTAAAACCATTTACCTTCCCTGGTAACATATTTCCATGAATATCCCTTAAAACCACATTTAATTACTATATTAGGTCATGTATAATGTAGGACCCTTTCCATCTTATTTTTAGCTTGCCTGGGAATGCTCTGAACTGACTATCATATAATAAAACTAGTTGATCTTTGTAAAATTATTTGTGGTGCAAGTTCCTATTATGTTAAGATTTATATCTCTACTTATGCACTTCCTATGTCTAGGATGCTTTGTGTTTGCACTCATCCATCTAATTTAGTTCAAGGATCTAGTTAGTAAGAGACTCCTGATCTTTGAATCATATGACTATGGCAATGCATAGTTTGGGTAATAGATATTCCATCAACATGACTGCTTCCAAACCATATACCAACTGAAATGGCATAAATCTTGTATCCCTTTTATAATGTGTGTGATATTCCCATAATATCATAAGAATGTGATCTTCCCAATCATCCTGCTTGACATCACAGATTTTGGTCAACATTTTACTGAGTACTTTATTGGATGCTTCAGCTGGGCCATTGGCCTATGGATGATAGGTAGTAATTTTATGATGAGAAATCATAACTCTTCAGTCAAATCCTTGATGGTGTTATTTATAAAGTGTATTCCTCTATCATTGACTAACTTTATAGGGAATCCAAACCTAGTAATGATATTTTCATATAAGAACTTTGTTGCATTTTTTGCACCACAACTAAGTATGGTAGTAGATTCAACCCACTTAGTAAAATAGTTTGTCATAGTAATGATGTACCTTGCTTTGTGGATTGATTGGTTTGACAAAATCAATACCCCATTGTTCGAAGGGATGCTCTACCAATATGGGTTGTAATGGTATCTCATCCTTTTGAAGTGGTTTACCCATGCATTGGTAAACATCACAGTGATACATAATTTTGTGTACATCCTAGAATAAATTTAGACACCATAGTTTGATCTATAGAATCTTTCTAGCTGTAGCCTCTCCTATGAAATGTCCTCCTGTGACTCTTTGATGAGCTTCCTCTAAGAGTTGAGGTTGTTCATGTTTGAGGATAACCATAGGCAAGACTTCATCCTTTCCCAAGTGATATAGGAGTCTATTAATAATGGTATATGGTAGTGCTCTAGTCACAAACTACATTTTATCCCACTCTTGAAAGTACGCAGGGAAGATTCCTTGCTCAAGAAAGTTGGCAATGGATTCAAAGTTTTTAGGAATCACAGAGACACGAAAGATATGGATGTCAAGAGTCTCTTATTGTAATTCTTTCGATTCTTTCCCATTTGGGATGTCACTAAGATGGTCTGGTCCTACATTTTATTTTCTTGGTTTGACATTTA
Organism: Torreya grandis; assembly: GCA_037957365.1. Taxonomy (NCBI): domain Eukaryota; kingdom Viridiplantae; phylum Streptophyta; class Pinopsida; order Cupressales; family Taxaceae; genus Torreya; species Torreya grandis. The sequence goes on along the minus strand of JARHVA010000891.1, from coordinate 475,333 downwards.
TGTGGAATTAAAATTCCTAAAACAACATCAACCATCGAGAGATACATCCTCCTAACATTGGATTGTTGACCAGATATCATAGGGCTTGATGGTAAGTGAAGACTTTAAATAGTATTGTAAGCAAATAGTGCTAGAATTTTTTAAGTGTGAACATAATGGCCAATGCTTCCTATTCCATAGTTGTATAATTTTTCTCTATGTCTGATAGTTTTCATCTAGCAAAATGAGTAAGGATGGTCCAACGCACCATCTCCAGGATATACAAGCACAACTCTAACTACAATACCCAAAGCATCCACATATACTTGAAAATGCTTGATCTAGTCTAGAAATACAAGTATGGGCATAATAACTAGGAACTTTTTTAGTTCAATGAAAGTTGCTTGGCATTCTGAAGTCCATACAAACTTCACATTCTTACATAATAAGGATTATAACAAAGATTAAATAGCTGCATACCCTTTTATGAACTTATAATAGTAGCTTGTATGCCCCAAAAAAGAGCATGCTTTGGTGGCATTAATCGATGGAGGCATACTTAGTATTACTATGATTGTAGCTTGATCTACCAAAATACCTTCATTGTATACAACATGTCCAAACAAAACACTAATTAGTGTAAAAAGTAGACATTTATTTAGATTCAAAGCGATGCACAAAGCTTGGCATCAATCTAACATTAGACACAACTTAGACAAGTGTTCTTTGAATAAGGATAAAATTTTCCAATTGTCTAGATAAACTTCTAATAAGTCATGAATAAAATCCTTGAATGCTATAACCATTGCATAAGAGAACACAATAGGTGCATTCTTCAGGCCAAAAAGCATGATTTTATATGTAAAAAAAATTCACTCTATTTTAAAAGTTATTTTGACTCAATCTTCTTCTGCAATCAGGATCTAATGATATCCAATAAAACCATCCATGAAATAATATACTTCGTGTCCTGTGATAGATTCTAAAACTTTGTTTGTAAATGGTATTGGAAATGGATCATTTACATAGGCATCATTCAAGATGCAGTAGTCCCCTCATACTCAAATTTATCCTATTTTATTGGGATGAACTACCATAGGGCTTACCCAATTGGATTTTTCTACTAGATGGATTATCTGTACATCCTGCATTCTATCCAATTACTTTCAGCTTCATATTCAGATTGAGCTCATATGGTAATTTCTTGATCGGTCAGGTGTACTCCTTTAGGTCAATGAACATTTCACCTAGAGATGGGTTGACTCCTTAAACTTATGAGAATTTTTTAGGGAAGACATCTTGATAATCCCTCATAAGTTTTAGAGCTTCTAAAATTTTAGTTTCTGTCTAATAGTCACCTATGCTTGCCAGTTTTAGAACCTTCTTGGTTTTAATGTTAGTGATGTGCTTCTTGATTGGGTGCTAATAAATATTGTGTTTTTCTTCATCCATAAATTTTTGTATCCTCCTTTGCCCTTTCTATTCATAAATTTGGATGCTATGCTTCTTATCTTCTTCAATCAGTGATGCACTGGTGTCCTTGAGTGTTTTTACAAGTTTATCTATTTTGAATAAATTGTTTAGACCTAAATCACCATTTGAATCAAAATCCTCAATGTCTTTTGCTTCATATTGAATGCGGTGACATGGATGCATTAGAGATTATTCTTTGTTCTTAGCAGCCTTATACCTTTACAACATTGAGTTAATATCAGATGCTACGTTCTTCTACATAGTAGATTTTATTGTGGTGCTCAAGTCTTCTACACACCCATGGCACAAAAAATACTTGAGTTTATACAGTGCATTATGGACCAATGGATTTTCATCTTCGAACATAAAGGTGCACTTGTGCCCAATGCTTAGTCTCCATTTTGCATTATTAGTGCATATACCAAGCTAATGGCAGTGGAGCCAGTGTATAGTGGAATATGTGAACCCAATATTTTGGTGTGACATATTCCTCATTGTAAACTTCAACACATTTATGTATATTTATTTTAAGGAACTCACCTTCTTGAAAGAATGGCCAATTGGTATGGGTGAACTATAGTAATTATAATATGTTGATCATAATCTCATAGGCATCATCCCACTCAAGATGATCATCTCAATGAGTTGCCCACCATGTCACAACAACTCCCTTCAAGGCACAATTTAAAACATTGACCCACTAATTGATGGTTAATGCAGAATGAAATCATTGAGGTCCTTAGTTGTATAATATACAACAATTGTCACTCATGGACAAAGATCACTTGCATCAGCTGAAGTTCATGATTTCTTAAGGCCCAATTGAGGAGGTGGGTATCTAAGTCACTACTGATATATGAATCTACTTCTCATGGAAAAGTGCCTTCCCTTGTGGTCTCTATGTATTCCTACATGTGACCATCAACTTGATACAAGAAGTCAAATTCTGACTGAGTAGGATAGTTTTTAGACATAGAGGCACATTCTTCAATGACAAATTGATTTACCACTAGTTGCATAGATATTGGTTTGGGCCTCCACTATTTCAATGTCTTGAGTTTTTGAGTGAGCAACAATTATACCTAAAGTTTGGCATGATAGTATAAGTTGTATTTACCTATACATAGAACTTTTGGATTATCCTAAGTATTGACCTTCATCCAACTAATTTCTTGTAGAACATAGGGGGAGTCTAGTTTAGTTGAAATTATGTAAGGCTTGTGCACTTTGTTAAGATGAATGATAAAAAATTTATCACCTTGATGTCACTTGAGCTGGTTATGTACTATATTGATAGTCATTTGACCATCATACACCCATTTTTTTCCTATTAGTAAAGGGTAGTGCATTGCTACAATCTTCATGTTGATGACCTCAAAGTCACCTTGTAGAGACAAGTCTTTGACCTTGATTTTGACATCCTCCAATCTACCAATAGGCTCAATGTTTTTGCAATTAGCTAGGCTCAAAGTTACTAGATTGTAGCTGAGAGCTAGCCATCCAATAGCTTCTCATGTGGATCTGGGAATTATATTAACTATGCTACTGAAACCAAAGATAGCGTTCAGGATCTTGTAACTAGCAACTTGAATATTAATACATGCATCAACATCCCATGGTTTTTTCATCTTGACATACCAAACCAATTTTTTTAATCTTTTGTTGGCCATGTTGTGCACAATCCAAAAGATTATGTAGTAGATTCATGATGTTCTATGATATAGATTTATTGCATATATTACTCAAAACTTTTAGGAGATCCATGAGCGTAGTGACAAATCCATTTTATCTTATAATGCACAAAATTTGGCCATACATTTATGCATCAATTTCCATTATTAGTATCATGATGTTGAATGCTCTTCAACAACCGTGCATCTTCATGCATAATTTTTTTTTCTATAGCTGGATTTGGATATTTATCTTGTTTAATTTTTTTGATGACCTGATCCTAAGGCATCTCAAGTGGAGACATCCCTTTCTTTGCATGCTATTGTCATGTTATAACATTAAAAAACACATTTTATTTAGGCTCCACACTTACCATATTCACATTTCAGATGGCTTTATCCTTTCTCTAGAATAGGGTAATCTTTTATGTCATGCTGATAAGAGATTCTACAGTATTCACAATATGATTATCTTTATAGATTCATCAGATAATTCTTTTGGACATGATTATATTATCTACATAGGTAGCATTATAGGGGAGGCCGTTGGTAGTTGTTTCCTCTACCACCTTGGTATCCTCCTCTATAACTAACCACTATGACCTCCTACTCTATTAGTGTTGATGTTGTGGATTGCACCCTTGACAAAAGGCTAAGTTTCTATCTTTCATGTGGCACAATGGATGCTCTTCTCTTTCCTATGGGTCTGCTAAAACTGAGGGGAGAATCTCTAGATAAGGGCTAGCTCCCTTTGATGCATCTCTGAGTTATTCCAGTACTATTTCTAATATATATATATATATATATAGAGCGGGGGGGTTGAAAAGAGAGAAGGATTACTGAAAATAGAACCTAAACTAAAGTAGTGATGCACCAAAAATGGTTGATCTACTTAGCTTGAACATACACTTTACACCAAGAACAAGCTGATATACACTTCATTTGATATGAGAAACTCTTCTGCATCAGTGAGCTAGGGGTCCTCTAGAGATACATGGAGGAATAACTACTAGAGGTGTTCTAAGACACACTATGATAGCCTATTCACATGCACCTATACTCTACTATGGAAGCTTTTGGCTAACCTGTAAAAGAATAACTCACAATACACTAGACATGCTGGAATCATTTTGTGAAAGCATGAAGGAAAATGAATTAACACAAGACAAAGCCATAGACATATGCAAATGTGCAAGCTCAAATGGAGAAAAAAATGTTTCTTTTTGATTCAAGGTAAAATCCTACAGGCCTTCGCCATACAAGCTAAGAGATATTTTTTTCAAATGAGAGTTTAGAATATATATAGAGAAAGAGGAAGTAATGGCACCCTTTTTTACAAGTGGGCCATGCTACATTGGAAACATTGGGAGGAGGAAGTCACTGAAAGAACATGCTATGTTAGTTGCCAGTCTTGACTTTGGCGTTCAAACATTATTGTGAAAGCATGGGCTACACCCCTTTGTCTACAAACAAGATTGCTTCTTCAAGACATTTACATGGTTTGTTTGCTCATCAATGCAAAATGGGGAAAAATAGGCCGTGCCATTCAATGTTCACGCTCCTTGATGACCACTTGGTGGAGACTATTTCAACTACTAGAATAACTCCTCTGCCGATGCTTCCCTTTTTTCCACCTGGGCTATTTTGTCCATATCTGTGCTTGGCTCCTCGGTCTCCTTTCTCAGCGGGTCGCTGAGTTCACTCTTCAACTTTTGTCTTTTCCTAGCTTTTGTCTTTTCCTGGCCCTTTCAGCCCTTAGGGTTGTCTTCAGTCAATCCTTAGCTCTTTGGGCTTATCAATTATTTTAAAGACCAATGGTTATTTCATTGCCGCAAAGTTGATGTTCGTGCCCCTGTCACCTCTTTAACAACTCCTTTAGCTTCACTTTCCTTCAGACTTTTCTTTGTTTAGGTCTTTATCATTAAACCCTCCAATTGAACTTGAACCATTTTTTAGAGTTTAATGGTTCAACAGTTCAATGGTTCACTACTTTGTGTTCTACAAGGAGTCATGTCCATTCAGTTCCCTTGTGAATTAGATGTATCATTGAAATGACCACTTGAACCAACCCGTTGAACCAACTGATTGAACCAAACACTTTGAACCAACTGATTGAACCAATCGATTGAACCAACCATGGTTCAAAGTTAAAAGTTAAAAGTTCTTGGAAAGATCATGCCATTGAACCCTAATGTTGAACCACCTTTTCCA